>OX101814.2:39348936-40608936 GCA_944452925.2 Chrysolina oricalcia | reverse complement strand
TTTTGAATATCTATTCTCTAAATAACTTTTTATTGTCTTGAGGAAGTTAACAGACAGACCAAACCTATATAATTTCAACAACAATACGTCATGATCTACTTTGTCGAATGCTTTACAAAAATCTGTATAAACTGTGTCAAGTTGGGATTTGCTTTCTAGAGTTTCGAACACGCAATTTCCAAAGACGAACAGGTTTGTATTGATAGATTTATTGGCGACGAATCCATGTTGTTGGGATACAAAATACTTCTCAATATAGTTATAAAGATTGCAATAGACTATTTGCTCAAATAGTTTTGCTGGTGCGCACAATATGGATATGGGTCTATAATTGGTAATGTCCATTTTGTTACCTGATTTGAATATTAGTGTAACTATTGAAGTTTTCCAGTGCGAAGGAAAAGTACTAGATGAAAGAATGAGATTATAAATATGAAGTAAAGGCTCTCTCAACCATTCTCCACACCCTTTCAGCAAATATGGTGGGATACCATCTTCCCCTTAGGCTTTTTTAGGTTTCAGTTTCTTCAATGCGCTGTTATAATCTGAGACTGAAACTTCCTTTAATACAAAAGTTTCGTTACATGTATCATTGTTTTCACATTCAAAGCTCAAATTATAAGATGCTTTTGCTGAAGAGTATACTGAAGAAAAAAAATTTGCGAACTCATTAGCGGTTTCTCCATCATCAATATTTTTACTGTTGTAATTGAAAGTACCAATATTAGAATTAGTTTTTACTTTACACGATATGAAATTCCAAAATCCATTCAAATCTGTTGACAAATCGTTTTCAATTTTTTCTACATATTTTTTTCTTCTAATTTAATGAGTTTTTTAAGTGTCTTTCTCATTTGAATATACTTATCTCTATAAAAGTTAGATATAAATCTTAATTTCCTACACTTCTCATTTTCTTTTAGCATGCTCTTTATTTCGTTTGTTAACCAAATCGGAAAACATTTAAAATTAGTGAATATTACGCTCTTAGGTACACATTCATCTATTATTTCGTACAATTTTTGTAAAAGTTGTCTAAAGCTACGCTCACATCAGTTTTTTCAGACAAGACACTATCCCTATCAGAATCTCTAATACTGTTACTCAATTTGAGGAAATCCGCTTTTTTATAATTGTACCTTGACTCTTTTGAAATATATTCATTTAATTTTGTGTCGCAATCTAAAGTGATTGAGATGTCCAGAGCAGCATGATATGCGTCTTCTTTCACAAAAGGAAGGAAGTCCCTAGTTACCCTGCATTTGTTCGAATTGTTTTCTGAACTAACAACTAAATCTAATGTTCTCCTTTGAACGTTTCTTACGTCATTATATAATTTGAAGCTGTTAAAATCAATAAAATCATTCAGACTATCAAGAATACTATTGGACTTATTCGAATCGTAATTTGTTCCATCAATATCGCGTATATTGAAATCTCCCACAATATAAACTTTATCAACATTCACAATTTTATTTTGAAGAAATTCAAAAACTGACTCATATACGTCGCATATACTGCCAGAAGGGATATATACACCACAGAATGTATATTTGTAATTGTTCACTTTTACCTCAACGATTACTAATTCAAAATCGGTGTTTTGTCTAATTATATCCAAAATTTTATACTTTTTTTTGATCGCTATCAAAACTCCACCACCTTTAGATTTTTTTGTGTACTCAAGATTTCGGTCAGATCTTACCACATTATACAATCCTTCATCTACCACCTCTCCATCACGCGATATCGTTGGATGAAATGTCTCAATATGCTCATCAATAAGAGAATAATTTATTCTTTTTCTAGCCGAATAGCAATGTCGATTCTTTGGAGGATTAATCTTATGTCTTGAAGTTTTCGACAATGTATCATGAAGAACTCTATCGTTTGATCTTTTATACCCTAAGGTTGTTAAAAAAAAAAGTTTTTTGCATACTTGTACCATTTCCCCGCTTTCATTTTTTAAATGATACTTGAAAGTATTCTGTTTTCTATTTCCTTCAGTCGTTCGGCGTTTTGGATCTTGCCTGGTACATATAGGTATTGAGCATGAAAGCTTTCTTTTGTTCATCGGTCCAATCCCAGAAATTTGCGTTTATCACAATTCTATGATTTTCATTTATTTTATTTGAACATGCTTTCTTACAACTTTTTATATCACAGGCTTGCCGAACTTTATGCTTTTGAATCTGGTTTTCTTTTTTAATTCTATTTTTCTCAATTTTGAACTTTGGGTCTATTCGTTTTCTCTTTCTTGGGTTACCTGCCTTCGTGTAACCTTTGTCATCTGAGTTTTTCGTTACATTTTCTGCAGATTGATTTGATATCATAATAATTGGTATCTCATTCTCAAGGGGTATTATATTCATTGACGAGTTAGATATTGAAATATTTTCTTCGGCAGTATCGTCAGGCACTCTAGTTTCTTGCGTAATTTCATTATTTATGATTTCACATGAGTGGTTGATTTTGAAAAATTTGTTTTTTTCATTGTAGTTTTGTTGAAATTCTGCTTCATTGGTTATCATATTCGACAAATCTGTGAGTACACGAACATCATCACTTTGGTTATTTTCCTCAGGAATTTCATGAGCTGGTGATATCGACATTGGCATTAAATTTCTATTCACAAAAGAAAGTAATGGGTAACAATCATCATCATCAAATATTTCTTCTTCACATAAAATCGGTAAATTGGGCGTAGAACCAATATATTCATCATTATTCGCCACTTTGGAAGTTGAGGGTAAATAATCATTATTTTTCCGAATCAATGATTTATTCGACATCTTATGTTGGATTTCTCCTCTACTGGCTAAATATAACAAGACGCCAGTTCTACTGATTGACATTTTGCTAAAATAAACCGATATTAATTATTGACATAAACCCATGCGATACTTTCAGTTTACTTACCATTTAATATTCTTCAAAAACCATGAACCACAAGTCGCATACACCTAGTAAATACTCGTCGTAATGTGAACTAGAATTATACTGCACGGGCAAATATAAAATAAAGCGCCAATTGAGCACGGATTCCTAATAAAAAAGGCGGCAACTGTTGATACCAGAAACAAACGCGGTATATGCATACGCACTTGAGTAGATACGGCATTTCCAACTGGTAGCATGCAGATACCGCAATTATGTTTAGAAATGGTAGGTAATTTGTGAAGATACGATTTGTTCTATGGTGATTTTCGGTATAAATAATGTAAATACCGTAGTTTATGTCTGGTATATACATAGAAAAACATATTAGGATACTAAAAGTAAAAAAAAAAACGATTTTTTTGTAGATACCGCGTTTGATTTTAGCAGGGCAGAATAGTTGTAAACGTGTTTTGCGTTACTCTCATTGGCCAATGAACCATGGGTTTCATATTGAAGGATTCGAATACATTATATAATTTTATTAGATCTCTAGAAGGATAACTACAATAACCAACCAAATTGAAGTCCCCACACACCAACAAATTGAAATTTGTCTAGAAAATATCAACAAGTAAGTCATACATCTTGTTCAGAAACATATTTATGTTACCGCATATAATAATTGTGTTATATTATAATGATAGATAGATAGATCTTTATTGGTCATATTATACAATAGTGCTTTGACAAGTCAGTAATAAAATAAATAAAAATAAAAAATTTAATATTGATATAAAATAACGAAAGATAAACAATCTTTGTCGTTAAAAACACTAAAATAGACAATAAAATTTAACAAACTGCAATAATAGAGCTAGGTATAGGAGAAATAATCAGAAAGTAATGATAAGTTCAAAACTGCGGTAATATACAGGGTGTCCTATTTGAAATAACAGAGATGCTGCAACTTTCTGGTATAAGCGGCAACGCTGCATCGTTAAAAATATTTCAGATCGATAGATAAAGAGCAGTTACTTGCTAGTAGAATTCTTCTGGACTTCTAGAAACAAAGAAAATAAATGCATGTGTTTTGAGTCACGACGTTTTAACAGTATCTACTGTCATTATCAAGTGTGTGAATGACAGTAGATGTTAACTGTTGACACGTCGTGTCTCACAACACATGCACAGGATTTATTTTCTTTGTTTCTAGACAATGGAAGCCCAGCAGAGTTCTCCTAACACCAATTCATTGTCAACCACTATCGAACGAACAGCAATTACTTGAGTAACCAAATTTTCAGAATGATCCTTTATCCCGTCCTCCGACTCATCTTGTATATCCTTCGCAAAATGTGACCAAACGATAGCTAGAATCCAGTGGGGATGACTTACGTTAACTAACACAGGCCTACTTTCTATACCCACTGTGGTCTGAATCAAATATCAAAACTGGGACTGTCGGAAAATCCAGTTTACCGCGATTTTCTTGAAGATGATGAAACAGCAGAGCATATACTTTGTCTCTGCTCCGCGTTTTGGATGTTTAGGGCAGAGCCTCGCGAAGCCCCAGGTAAACTATTCGGCTACGTGAAGAAGCTGGATATGTAGTGAAATATGAAAAGAAGATCACGGGACAGGGGAAAAGACCTCAATGGACCTACTAACTTAAAACCTAATCTTACGTAGCCTTCCTCTGGCTGCTTGTGGACTCACTACTCTGACTCTCCATGAACTCTCAGTGTTAGGACCTTCTTAATTAAATTCAATTATTTCAATTAACTTATTGTTTCTGAACATATACATCTCATAACAAGTAGTATGGATTATTTTCTAACAGATGAAAAAAAAAATTTCTTACGAAAGAAAAAAAAAATAACAAAAAATACTGCGTTAAAGGTGATAAATCAAAAAAAAATCTGTAAATCGTTATGAATTGCTCACTCGTTGACAACGAAGACCTTTAGTTAAGAGACTTCAGTGAGAAAATTTGAAAGTCGTCAAAGCTAATATTACGTAGAGAGTTTATGAAAGATTTGTAATTGACTTAAAAATGGAGATCCTTTGGGCCTAACAACAGAAAGTATGGGACATTCGAATGATAAATAATTGTTCATGGTTTGACACTTCATTGCATATAGTACAAATTTCATCGAAGTCAATGGTATAATACATTTGTGTAATTGATGACTTATTTATTTGTGGAAATTCATGATCACATCCGTGAACACGTCTGTTTCGAAAAAAAATCAACAATGTACGAACATCTGCAAGAATCCAAACACAAGATAAGTAAAGGTAACCTCAAAATCCTACACATATGTAATAAAGGAAAGAAAATGAATCTGTTGGAAACCACGGAAATTAATAAATCAAATAGAAACCCGAAATATAGAACCCTCAACGGGCAACTCGATTTATGTAGGTCTCCACTTTTGAGCTTTTAATTTTGACAACCCAGGTAATTTCCATAACCACCAATATTGAATTTATATTGTTTCACCCCTGTTTATTTAATTTCATTTAATTACCATCTAGTTTACCTGCAAACTTCCTATATAACTATGTTCTAGAGTTCAATTGTATTAGATAGTTTTTATACTTGATAATGGGATAAAACCCGAAACCGGTGAAAATAAAAAACTAGTGGAACTAAGACAAAGGTGTGTTTCTTTCTTTGCATTAAAGTATAATTGGAGAGTAAATCGACCGATTCAGCCGCTACTATCGCTAGCAAAATGGCGGCAGCAGACAGGACACTTGTTTGTTTACATTTGTTCATGTTTTGATATGTTGATAATTGTCGTTTGTTGTGTTGTTGAATTTTATCGTGTTTAACTTTGTATTGTTGTTATTTAATGTTTTTTAATATATCTCAAGTGTCAAGCGTTTATTTGAAGTATTATCAAAATATTCTGGTGGAGAAATTAGTAAGAAGTGTAATTAATTTGGGGATTGTGTTGCTGAGGTGATATAATTATGTTTATGGGAGATCATGGACTCATTTGTGAATATCGCTGATATATTCCGGTATCTGGAAGCCCTGCCATCGTCTAGATGTGTTAGTGAGGGACAGGCTGTGTTGAATGCAGGGCATAAAATAATGTGTGGCATAAAGGAAAGAGTTCTGAACAAGCTGGTATTATTTGCCCTGTTTGAAAACCTGCAAGATGGCTGACACACCTCATCAATTAAAGTCGGATTATGGCAGTTGAGCAAGGAAACGTATCCATAAAGGAAATGACATGCTCATGCAAAGCTGGAAATTCATCCCGATGCAGATATGTGGCTGCTTTACTTTTGCTTTGTTCACGGTTGTATTGATTCCACGAGCGAAAAAGGCATATCAAGCCAGTGCAATTTGATGCGATGCATCACATTTGATTTTTGTGTTCTCTTTTCTGTGCTCATTTTTTGTTGCAGACAGAATATTTTGGATCTTGAAGATTTGTCCTCAACCGATGTGGATTGTTACTGGCAGGAAGATAAAACTCGAGCTTTGGAGAATTACAAGCCTATACCCTTTTTGGAAACTCAGTGCATGACAAAGAAGAAACCTGGGAAAAGTTGTGTGGCAGTGGAAAAAGAATATATCGCCAGTGAATCTTATCATACATTCTTCAGAAATTGTGTGCTGCTGCACCAAATTCAGAATTGAGTAAACATGGGTAATTTTTCACATGTGCTATTTATGTTAACTATAAATCTGAACAAATAACAAATCAACTGAAACTGCTTTCATTTCAGAAAAAGAAAGAGGAAAATGGAAGCTGAAATGATAAATAAGGAAAACAACATCCTTGAACTTCTATTCGAAAATATGGATGATTCTCCAGCTTATTCATTATACGATCATCAAACACATGGGTGTTGACATTTTTTCAAAGGACTGATCACGATTTTTTTTGTACCAAATATATTTATTTATCTCACATTTTTTACAGATATACAAGGAAAACCAAATTATACAATAATTGTACATACAAGTAAAATAAAATAACATAATATAAAGTAACATAACATTTCATTTAGTTTCAGTCACAAAATAATACAAATATAGTTGAGTTACTATATAATTCACTAATGTGACAATGTCACTATACAGTTTGTACATAAAGTAGGAAATAAATTCATTATTTCTGAATGTAAATGTATTTCGGAAAAATCCTCGGACAGGTCGATTTTCTTTTCCGATGGGCCAATTTTTGAACTCCACCTAAAATATATAGTGTTATGCGCAATTGAGTAAAAATGACTTCGGTTATATTTTTAAATTGGACACCCAGTATATTTTTCCATGTTTGGTTAGGGATTGTCATTACAAATCCAGTGATACCAAGTTTGATGGAATTATTTCAAACGGCTGCGGAGATATGACTAAAAAACTTCTCCATATACCCAATGAGTGCGACAGAGACTTTTAACGTTCCGAATCGTGTGGAGTCTCGCAGTCATACTCATTGGACATACGAGGAAGTTTTTTGGCCATATCTCCGCAGCCGTTTGACATAATCCCATCAAACTTGGTATCACTGGATTCGTACACTGAATTTATTTGAAACATCTTCAACTGGTGTCTCAGTTTCTATAGGGATAATCTCCTTATCATGTTGCAAATAACTTCGTCTCTTAACATCACATGCTTCATGATCATGACTTGACTTTGGCAAATTTATGCTTGGTACTGCAGTCAATTTCAGCCTCCTCAGAGTGTGGCAATCTATAAATATTGTATATTTCACAGTGTAAATAACCCTTCTCACAAATTATTAAGGATATGCTCAATACCTTGTCTTGTTATGAACTGTAGCTAAGTTTTTCAGTGATTGAAAATCATTGAAATTAGCTTTCTACTAAGTAGTTAGAATGCTTGGAAATGGGATTTGAAATACAGCAAAAAACATGTTTACTTACCAGGCAAGATATAATCTTTAAAAATGCAAGGAGCAAACAACAGCTTTCCCTGAAAGTCGAGTCCCAATTTTCAATTCTATTAGCCATGCTTTTTGTCTATCGACTTTTTTCTTCCACTTTGAACTTATTCTTCAATAGCACCCAAGTATTTTCACGTAGAAATATGTGGAAAGAAATGGAGGGTTTTTTCTTACTGAGACATCCAGGAACACAACACCTCGTGTTACTTACCCCTGATCTCGGCATCTTCACAATCGCTGATGTAATCCATTTTCATATTAATGAAAATAGCATTCAATTTCAAATTATTCATACAGAAAATATTGTTTTTATCGAAAAATAACTGTGAAATTTACAAGTAAAGTTGTAGACAATCAAAGCAGAAAAACGCAAGTGTCCTGGATATAGTGTTTCAAATACACCTAATGCTAAACTCTCCAATACATTCCTTTGAATGCCGCAGTCTCATTAACTTTTTATAAGTTAAGCGGATGACGTAAATAGGTATTCGGAAAGTGAGGTACGTTTGACGAGAGCAATTGGTGTATAGACTGGCTGAAAAAGATTATACCTAGACAATGACAGTTTATTGAGGTCTTTATTGTGCAGTTTGGAAGCGAATGTTTTGAGTAATGCGCTTTTGTTTCTAACTAAAAGCCGAGGATTCAGTTGGTTGAATATCTCTAGACAATCGATCGCCCCGAACCAAAGCTTTACTTTACTGGTCCAGTTGTACCTAATATCGTCGCCGCCTAGTTCGAGCAACCTAAGAAGACACTTTCGAGGGTATTTATCACTGTTCATAGTTAACAATTCTATTGACCAGTTCAGTACATGTTTAAAAACAGAATAATCCAAATAAGTGTAACCGGTTTCTGAGCGTTCTAGGAAATCTGGTGTGTTAAGGAGGAGCAGGAGAAGTTTAAAAAAGTTGACTTGAACTCTTTTCAAAACTTCACTGTAATTTACTCCCCAAACTGAAAGAGAATGTACTTAGAACAATACTATCATAAAGCTTGATGCGCGCTTTCGAAGAATTGATTTTTGACTGATGGGCTTGTTGCGTCTCGCTTCAATTATTAAAATCATACATCATTATTATTATCGTGAAATAGAGCATCAAAACGTCTGACTTCGAAGTGCGACCTTGAACCTTTTTTTTGTGTCGCATTTGGCACAGACGACAGTATCACTTAAAACCTTAAACGATATACATCGTAAAGTGTACTCCCGCTACCGGCTTTTCCTACGAAAACCATTTTATTTTCCGCTATTCTCATTAATTAGAATTACCCGCATTGTGTTATTTGATAATTATATCGGTTGTGTGTGTGACATTGATCATTGGATTAGTTCCTGCGGAGCTTCACCTGCATACCGGATTTCCACCTACGAATTCCAGATTTCCATCAAAAGGGCCCTTTTAAGAAGAGAAACATCATCTGGACGTTTCGGGTGTTTCAACCAGAATTGGTAAGTCGTTTTGATGTCTCTCGAAGGTCGGGCTCACTGATTCTGAATATTTTTCAATCATAATTTTACGTACATTTTTCTCTCCGAAATTGATCTATCGAGCGCAAACATTTTGGTCCTTCGAGCCGCTGAATCAGATCAGATTACTGAGTGGAAATTGCATTTTCAGGATTTTTTTTTATCATCTTTCAAATACGATAAAATTTGCAAATTGAACTTAATTTTCGTAAAATTCGTACTTTTCACACTTTATTCAATGATATCATGGTAACCATTTTCATGTTAGTGTGAAATTATACTACAATTCATATTCAAATATTTCATTCAATAATAATTAAATTATCGAATAATTCAACACAGCCATATTTGTCAAGAAACATTCGCTTCCTTCTTTGAGGCGCATGAACAGATTGCAAGTGTTTAGTACATGCGTATTGCTTGCTATCAATTCTTCTCTTCACACGCTCATTCGCTTTCATTGTACCATTTGCCTGAGTTCAATTCGTTATCTGCCCGCGAAAGGTAAATTGTAATCACCTGATCGCTGGCGCCGTGATTCTCCGCTTCCTATTTTACGTATTTCCGAACGTAAACATTGTAAATTTGGTGTTTTTTTTTTCACTGCTTTCACCAATCCCGAAGTTTCTTCTCGTCTTTTTGTTTTAAATATTCCTTTGAACATGGAAAAGATAAAGAAATATAAAGCCTACCGCAACACCGCTATTAGCGATATTACTATTTTGAAAAATCTCGCTGAAAAAGCTAAGACTGATAAATCTGTGCGCTCTTTATTCAGAGTACGATTCGCGGAATTGGAGAGCATCAGGGAAGAGTTTCTGAAAAATCATACTAGTCTAGTTTCTGCTTTGCTTTCTGCCCCAGATGCAGAAACAGGGCCGGAGGATATTATCAGGGAGGGATTTTTGTCAGAGTTTTTTGACGTGAAATCAATTTATGCTGACTTGTTTGAGTCAGATGTGGGTCCACAGGGATCTTTGATTCATAACTCAACTATGACGGGCGTAGGTAATGTTCAGCCTAACGTTCGTTTGCCAAAAATTGAGTTGAAACGTTTCAGTGGAGATTATAAAGCGTTTACGTCATTTATTGATCATTTCAAGTCGCTTATTCATAATAATAATTCCCTTACTGCAATTGAAAAATTCAACTACTTGATTTCATCGTTGCAAGGTCAACCCTTATCGATAGTTCGGACACTGCCTTTGACCTCAGATAATTATGACATTGCATATAAAACCTTAGTTGATCGATATTCGAACACTAGATTAGTAGCTCAAGCTCACTGGGCGGAACTTGATGGTACCTCTAAAATAGACTCTGAAAACCCGGTAACGCTGCGTAAGTTATTGGACACATTTTCAGAAAATCTTGCCGCTTTGAAATCATTGAGTTTGCCCACAGATCAGTGGAGCTTTGTTCTAGTGATGATGTTGATGAAAAGATTAGATGGTACAATGCTTACTCGATTTGAAATGGATCATAAATCGTCTCAAATACCGAGCTACGATAAATTAACAGAGTTTTTGAATAACCAATGTGTCATTTTGGATACACTTAAAATATCTTCTCAAGGGAGTAAAAAAACCGCAAGTTCAGATTCCTCTTCCTTCAGACAGCCCCCAGCTACGCAAAATCGCATTACTTCGATGTTCATGAACAAATCGCCCGCTTCCTGTTGTATTTTTTGCCAACAAAATCATTCGCTATATTACTGTCAGTCGTTCACCAGTAAATCACCCAAAGAGAGATATGACTTTTGTAAAGGTAAACGCCTCTGTCTGAACTGCCTGAGTTCATCACATGACCTCAGAGCTTGCCGTTCCTCATATGGCTGTAGGAAATGTTCCTCGAAAAGCCATCACACGTTACTTCACCAGGATAAGATTTCAACTCCTGTTACAACGGTATCTTCGGAAACCGTCGAACCTACATCGGGTTCAGTCGCCTCCACTTCGGTTAATTACGTCCAAAACCGAACAGATTCAATCGTTGTAGGTTCTGGAATACTTTCACAACAGACAAGTGTCCTACTTGCCACCGCTTACATAAACGTTCTTGACAGTTTCGGAAACTATCAACCTTTACGATGCTTACTAGACAGTGGAAGCATGAGCTCATTCTTAACACATAGAGCGGTCACTAAACTTGGTTTACCTAAGACTAGATGCTCCATTGAAATCAAGGGTCTGGATTCAATGGAATCTTCTGTTAGTAGTGGACGAGTTACACTTTCATTTCAAGCTGCTTATCGGAAATCCCCGGTATATCATACCGACGCTATTGTTTTGAATAATATTTGCAATAAATTGCCAGATTCTAATATTCATTATGGTACCTGGAATCATATCGCTAACCTTCAACTGGCAGACCCCGATTTTCATAGGCCAGGAAATGTTGACGTTTTGTTGGGGGCGGAAATATTTTCTAAGATTTTATTAAATGGTCGTATCTCTGGGAAAGAGAACGAACCCGACGCGATCAATACGATTTTCGGGTACATTTTAATGGGTAAAACCTCCAATCTCTCGTCAAATGAGACACGTGCTCATTTTTGTAGTTCCTACGATCCTCTCTTTATGGAGGACACTCTCAAAAACTTTTGGGAAATAGAGAGTGTTCCAGATAAATTTCCGGTTCCCCCTGAAAATGAAACTTGTGAAAAAATATTTTTAGAGACTGTTCAGCGTGATAGAAGTGGACATTATACAGTTTCACTGCCCTTCAAGGGTGAATTACCGGAATTTCCGGGAATTCGAGATCTCGCTTTGCATCGCTTCTATTCATTAGAACGTCGTCTTCTGAAGAATCCCGCGTTATACTCGCTGTACTCTGATTTTATGAAAGAGTACTTACAACTGCATCATATGGAATTGATTACAGAAAAGGCTGTACCACTCAAGTCATACTATCTACCGCATCACTGTGTGATCAAACCTGATAGTTTGACTACAAAACTACGATGCGTTTTCAATGCCTCCGCCAAGCTTCCAAATCAGACCAGTCTGAATGATCATCTCTACATTGGAGAAAAATTACAACAAGATATCGTTGAAATTTTATTGAATTTCCGCCTGCACGCCTATGTCCTATGCTGTGACGTAAAACAAATGTTTAGAATGATTTCTATTGAACCATCTCACCGAGATTATCAGAGGATAATCTGGAGATTTTCTGCGAATTCGCCTATTCAAGATTATCGCCAAACCAGAATTTGCTTCGGAATGAACTGTTCCCCATTTTTAGCCCTTCGCACGCTACGGCATTTGGCTGATACTGAAGGTAATGATTTCCCTCTTGCTGCCAACGTCATAAAAACCTTGTGTTACATCGATGATTTTGTTATATCCCTACCTTCTCGAAGAGAAGCTGAGCTCACCAGAAATGAACTCATCACTCTCTTGAAAAAAGGTGGGTTTGAACTGCGTAAATGGTCAAGTAATGATCCTACCCTGCTCGCCGACTTACCCGTAAGTCATTTATCAAAAAATCCCCTGTCTTTTTCACAAGACTCTCCTGATAATGCCTTGAAGATTTTAGGTTTATTGTGGAACCCGCTACATGACTGTTTTTCATTTTCTGTCAACCCGTCTTTGAACAGGGTTTGCACAAAACGCACTTTACTTTCGGAATTAGCTCGCATCTACGACCCCCTTGGTTTCATAGCACCTGTGACATTTTTCTGCAAGAATTTGATACAGAGGCTTTGGATATCAGGCATAGGATGGGATGATCTACCTTGTGATGAAATAATTCGCATCTGGTCAAAATATCAAACTGATTTACCACTCTTATGCAATTTGAAGATTCCCCGCAATATCACAACTGCACTAAATATTCATTCAAATTTATTAAAATTCGAAATGCATGGCTTCTGTGACGCCAGTGAAAGAGGTTACGCTTGTGTAATTTATTTCAGAATTCTGGATGGAACAGATAACATTGTAACAAACCTAATTTGTTCTAAATCGAAAGTTGCACCAGTGAAAAAAATTACAATTCCTCGCTTAGAGTTATGTGCAGCGGTTCTGCTTGCGAAGTTAATGAAATATGTTATTGATATTTTTGATAAAAAAATTACCTTTTCACGAATCTGCGCATGGTCGGATTCTCAGATTGTACTGTGCTGGATTAAAGGTTCCCCACAAAGATGGAAAAAATTTGTCGCCAATCGCGTGATTTTTATACAGGATCAGCTTCCCCAGACTTCATGGTATTATATTGAGACAGCGAAAAACCCGGCAGACATTGCTTCGAGAGGTGTGGTTCCTTCGCAGCTCATTTGTCACACTCTTTGGTTCAAAGGCCCCCCATTTCTGCGAGAAATGGATAATATTTCGCATACCTCCCTGCCCACGTTGGAGACAATTAACCTTCCTAAGGAGGAGGAGGTAAATACTGTTTTATTAACCACCCAAACTCAAGAAAATTTCTTGGATACTATCCTTGAAAATTATTCTTCTTTTAGGACCATACAAAACGTTATATGTTACTTGTTCCGGTTCAGCTTCAATTTGCGAAATCCTTCCCAGAAAAGATCTGGTCCGCTACTGAAGTCAGAACTCCATTACGCTCTTCTAATACTTGTCAAACGAACTCAGCAATTGCACTTCGAAGAAGAGCTCGAAAACAAAGGCTTCTCCAAGCCATTGAGAAAGTTACAAATTTTTCTTGACGAAGAAAAAATATTACGAGTTGGTGGTCGACTCAAACATGCTTCAATTTCGTACTCTGCAAAATTTCCTATTCTTTTACCCCGCCAGAGTCGACTGACTGTACTTTTGATAAAGTATTTTCATGAAAAAATCTTTCATGCCGGTTTTCGAACTACCCATTTTTTGCTGTCGCAACAGTTTTGGATTTTATCTTCCAAACGAGCAATTCATTCTGTTATTTCCAAGTGTATCCGTTGCTGGAGAACGAAACCCAGATCGAATTACCAACCACTTATGGGTAATTTACCAGAATGTCGTCTCGCACAGGTTAAACCATTTTCCCGCTGTGGCGTGGACTTTGGTGGACCCTTTTCAATTTCTTTTAGCCGCCAACGTGGAGTCAGAACAACTAAAGCTTACTTGTGTATTTTTGTTTGCTTCGCGACTAAGGCAGTTCACTTGGAGCTTGCAAGTGATCTTTCAACAGAAGTCTTCCTGGCAGCCTTGCAAAGGCTTATTGCACGTCGTGGCCACGTATCTCATATACACAGTGACTGCGCTACGAACTTTCTTGGGTCTAATCGTGAACTGAATAAATTAATGAAAGATGCAGCTGATCATGAGAAAATAACTTGGCACCCTAGTCCAGCAAGTGCCCCACATTTCAATGGCTTATGTGAAGCCGGAGTTAAATCGGTAAAATCACACTTGGCCCGGGTAGTGGGACAACAGATCCTTACTTACGAGGAGTTCTACACCACTCTTACCCTGATCGAAGCAATATTGAATTCTCGCCCTTTGACCCCCCTTGGTGCAGATATTGAGGACATACATGCGCTCACGCCGAGCCATTTTCTAAATTTGGAGCCAGTCACCGCCTTACCACTTCCTGATTACACTGAGCTCCCTATCAACCGTTTGTCACGCTGGCAGTTGATCCAACGGATAAATCAAGACTTTTGGAAACGCTGGCAACGTGAATATCTCCATTCTTTGCAACAACGAGGAAAGTGGTTGAAAACTGGTACTAACCCGGAAATCGGTACCCTTGTTTTAATAAAAGCCGATAACCTCCCTCCGTGTCGATGGTTACTCGGACGTATCCTAACTTTGCACGTGGGAGATGATAAAATAGCCAGGGTTGCCACTGTCAAGACGGCAAGTGGTACATTGAAACGCCCTCTGGTTAAACTGTGCCCTCTCCCACTAGAATAGTTCATTCATATTTGCATTTTATTTGTGTGTGTTGTAAGAAAAATATTTTGCATTGATTTATTTTTTTTCTTTTCGTTCTTTCTTTCTTCCTTAAAATGCAATTGCTGCATTTTGGCCGGGCAGAAATGTTGCGTCTCGCTTCAATTATTAAAATCATACATCATTATTATTATCGTGAAATAGAGCATCAAAACGTCTGACTTCGAAGTGCGACCTTGAACCTTTTTTTTGTGTCGCATTTGGCACAGACGACAGTATCACTTAAAAACTTAAACGATATACATCGTAAAGTGTACTCCCGCTACCGGCTTTTCCTACGAAAACCATTTTATTTTCCGCTATTCTCATTAATTAGAATTACCCGCATTGTGTTATTTGATAATTATATCGGTTGTGTGTGTGACATTGATCATTGGATTAGTTCCTGCGGAGCTTCACCTGCATACCGGATTTCCACCTACGAATTCCAGATTTCCATCAAAAGGGCCCTTTTAAGAAGAGAAACATCATCTGGACGTTTCGGGTGTTTCAACCAGAATTGGTAAGTCGTTTTGATGTCTCTCGAAGGTCGGGCTCACTGATTCTGAATATTTTTCAATCATAATTTTACGTACATTTTTCTCTCCGAAATTGATCTATCGAGCGCAAACAGGGCTAATAGGCCGATAATTGATCCTATTGCTTTCGAAACGGAAAAGCAGCCATTTCTCTAAAGAGTGATGATGAAACGAAAGTCATCCCTGAATAAGTGTGATTGTTCACTATCTGAATCTCTGATACATTTACAAGAAAACGGTAGTTATAAGACCTTTTGAAACCATATTTGGAAAAACGCATTATTTTATATTTCGAAGTATTGATTTCCAAATTTTTTTCAGCTGCATACCTTTCGAGAATACCTAATTTACGGGACAAATCAATTTCCGTGTCGGCTAGTATTACTAGATCGTCAGCATACAAAAGGATAACGATGACAGAGGTGTTGTCGATACTTAAACCCCTAGCCTCATTAGCACGAAAGAACTATTCTAAATCAGAAGTGAATAATGAAAATAATATAGGGCTAAGGCTTTCGCCCTGTAAAACTCCTGTTACTTGATTTTACTCTAACGGTGGCTCAATTATACAGGTTCCGTACAACATATATTCAATTTGAGCTCACCCCCATTGCGTACAGTTTCTGTCACAGATTCTTATGATCAATTGAGTCAAAAGCCCTTTTGAAATCGATGAAAGTCACGAATAGTTGGCGGTTTCTGATTCGAAGCTGAAGTTTAATGATACAGCTGAGTACAAAAATATTATCAGTGTATCTAAGACCTTCCCGAAACCCACTTTGACATTCAGGAACAATTCCGATCCTGTCTAAAAAAAATTATTGAACAAAGTACAGAGATAAACTCGTATGGAATAACATCCTCTACAAGAGATTTATTATTTTTAAAACTCAGCAAGCTTTGTTCTAGTTCTTGTTATGTAATTTCCTTATCTATTATTTCATTGCGAGCGTCAAAAAAAGTTGTATCGTTGATAAACCTTTTTCCCATATAATAGAGTCATTTTTAAATTTTTTTCCGTTTATATAAAGTTTTGTATTTGACATCAAAATAAACAGAAAAGCATAGTATTATCACCCCATCGAATTCAGGCTATTGCTGTTATTATAATAAAACTAAAACAATGTTGCTAGCAAGCGGTTACCAGGTAAAGGTCTGCTTGAGCCTTCACTGGAGCCGATCGTCTGCAGAGTGAGGTGATCCTGTGACTAAACTATCTATGGATTGATTGTTGATGAACGATGAAAATAATACGCACTGGATTTAATTAATAATAGGGAATATGAAAGTGATTTTTAAATTTAATTGATTTTTCAACCTCCGATACTTGATTGTTTTGACATAACACCTAAACCATTAGTTCATCATTTAGTTTGTATTCAACTCCATGAAACTTTAATCAAAAAGTGCAAAATAAGCGCGCGGAATTGAAATTTGCGAAACGCATCACCATTGGTCGAAACGATGATTGACGTTACATGGCAGGTTATGAAATTTATCTGTGTTGGTACTTATACTGTTCTACTCGTCTTTCATAGACAATTTCCCTCATATTATACAAACCAACCAAATGCCATCATTTTTTTAATTCAAACCAATGAGAAAAGGACATTTCGAAAACACTGTCTCCAGCCTGTTGTATTTTCAAATCGGTATTTCGCTTCTTCCTTATTTATACGTATCCCTAGTTACAACAATTTCTGTGAATAGAGAAACGTCAGTTTGACGGTTCAACTCTTAAACTGACATTAATGACACATGATGAACCGTTCCTGCAACACGCATTTAGTCTATAATAATTTAATGTATTCGTGAAATTGTCTGATCGAATATCCCTTTAAAATGCAGAATTTTCAAAATACTTTTACCTTGCCAGTCGTTCAAACTGTGTTGCAACACAGTTTTCGTGACAGCAAGGTGAAAGTATTTTTTGAAAATTCAGCATTTTGTCGGGATATTACTACTGAAAATTTGTTTTCATTCATATAGACGAAATTAGTTAGGTTAGAATCATTCTCTTGGCGGGAGATCCATACTCAAATTTTTTAACATGAGAGTCTTATGGAGGTTCAACTTTGAGATGAAACTACGCTATTTGAAAGTGAATGTTAGCATAGAGATATCCAATATTGGGTGCCTCCATCATTAGTGCGTGTTTTCATGTCCATTTCACATCAAAATCTCCATCTGTATATCCTTAAATTAAATTTGAAGCCAGTGTTGTTCGAAAGGTTTCAGTATGTCGTAGATGATTTTTGATGTACGTCATCGAGGACATTGAGGTTATGATATTATTTGTGTTGTGGTTGGGATTTGTTGTGAATAATGGCTTCGAGAATAATCAAGTTATCAGCTATAAATCAATACTTTCAGGATGATATGAAATGTATTCAGAGGGGACATTTAGAAATGTGTAATTTCGATCCGGGATTACGAATTATCAGAGGAAAAGTGAAGGCCAGCATGAAAAATAAAAGTTATGATGTTGAGGTGATTATTGATTTTTGTTTCATTAACTGAAAAGCTTCCATTTCAATATGTTTTTTCCATAGGTGTTATTGAAGTTCAATTATGAAATCGAGAATTGTTCCTGTTCATGCCCTAGAGGACAATTTATGTGCCACCACATGGCTTGTGTGTTATTGCATGCTCACTACAACATTTCAAAAACAGACGTTGCTTGCATGTGAGTCCCTCGAGCAAGTGAAGTTGAAGAGCCTTGCCAGATAACAACAGACAACCTATTTGATTCATTGGAAGGAAGGAGCCCTCAACCTGAACAAATCCAGGGTTTCGAAGACAGCCTTGAGAAGATGGATACTAATTGTGGTTTATTGTGGCTAATGAAGGAGGATCCAAATTTAAAATTGGAAACATTGCTCATATCTATAGAGGATCTGTTGCAATCAGCAGATTATCAAGAAAGTGCAGATAAAATAACCTACTTCCAGTGTATGGTTGCCATAAGGAAGAAAAAATATTGGAAGTTGCTCAAAAAACAAAAATGCAGGCACAAAGTCAGTTGTGGCTCATCAGCCGAAAACATAGACTGACAGCGTCAAATTTTGGTGAGGTATTGAAGGCAGTTCAAAGGCAAAGATATAGTCCATCTCTATTCAAAAAACTGTCAGGTAAGGTACCACTTTGGATAGACAATTTCACATTTACTCCTACAAATTCTGAATATTTCTCAATATAAAATAAAAAAATTGTGAAATTTGTTTTTTACCGTTATATTGAACAAAATGATCCAGTGAACTCTCTCAATCTTCCTACAATGTTCACTAAAAGAAAGTATTGTTTTAAGGATAATAATTTATCATTAAATTTTTTATTTTCAGGGACTTATGATTTGGAAAAGGTCAAACAAATTCAGTGGGGGCGGCAAAATGAGATTAATGGAATACAGTCATTTGAACAATTAACTGGAAATGAAGTAAAACGGACAGGGTTATGGCTGCATTTATGTGGATTCTTAGGAGCTTCTCCAGATGGACTTATCGATTGTGATAATTGAGGTCAAATAATATAATAATAATAATAATATTTTTATTACCCATCAATCACAATTAATATAAAAAATTTCATGTAGCAATTTCATGATGAATGAGGTAAATGGTAGTTCGGTTCAGTTTCCGGCCAAGGCCGAATCTGTTCTTCCACCGACACCACTAAAACTAACTGAACTAGAGAATGAGAAAAAAAAAAATCAGAGACTTAAGTATTACAAAATGTATGCGCTTATACAGAAAAGAGAGAGACAGCGTAAGGGAGAATGAGTGTATGTGTGAAAGAGAGAGAAAGAGAGAGAAAAGAAGAAAGAGAAGTAAAATGAATCAAATGTATATCACTGAATGCTCAGCAAATATCCTTTAAACTTCCTCTTGAATGACATACTACTCATATCAAAATATGTTCTATTTATTTTAAAGATATTATTAATGCAAACGGCTGAAGTATAGGTGAAGCTCTTTTTAAACAATGCCTTGGAGTGCTTGGGTATGGTTAACAGTGTTTGTCGTCGAATATTTATATTATGCACATCAGCTCTGAATGATAGTTTGTCATAAAGATACGGTGGGGTTTTAGTTTTAAATAAATTAAGGCACATGCATGCTAAATGGAGATATCTTCTATTGAACATGTTCAACCATCTTAGTTCTGTTAATTTATGTGATATATGTTGTCGACTCCTGATTCCACAAATTAGACGAATACATGAGTTCTGTACTTTTTGAATGCGACGTGATTCTATATCACGTAGACAGGGACCGTAAACTATGTCACAGTGGTTGAAATGAGAGAGAACTAAGCTATCGCATAGCATTTTTTTAACTTCTGTTGATAAAAAATGTCGTTGAGGATAAATTAATTTCAAAGAAGCATATGCTGCTTTCAATTTATTAGTTATATGACATATAAAGCGCAATTTGGTATCTATTATAAGTCCCAAGTTTTTACATTGGGTTTTGAATGGAATTAATGTTTCACCGATTTTAAGAGATATATTATCATTAAGATCTTGTTGTTGATTTTCTTTGCAGAATATTAAAGCAGAGCATTTTGTGGGATTTAGTTTGAGGGAATGTTTGATTGATAGTTGATAAAGTGATGAGAGGTCATTATTAATGAATATTTCAGCTTGTTCAATTTCAGAAATATCGAAGTGGTAGTATAATTGTGTGTCATCAGCATAGAAGTGATAGTTACATTTTTTTAAGCAATTGATGAAGTTTGAGGTGTATAAGGTGAATAATAAAGGTCCTAAAATGCTTCCTTGGGGTACTCCAGAATGTACCACTAAAGTTGATGATTTTGCATCTTCAATTTGTACAAACTGCAGCCTGTCTTCTAGATATGAGGATAGCAACGAGCAGGCTGTCACACTGAATCCAAAAAATTTCAACATGGACAAAAGGATTTTATGATTTATTAAATCAAATGCCTTGGAAATAACCTAGCAGAATCAATAAAAGTACTTTATCTTCATCTAGAGCATGTATGATGTCATCGGTGACGTCAGCAAGTGCGGTATTGCAGTTATAACCACTTCGGAATCCAGACTGTTTTATTGGCAAAATATTCTGGTTATCAAAATATTCTCTAATTTGTGATGCCATTATTTTCTCGATTATTTTAGAAAAGGTAGGTAAAACACTAATTGATCGTAAGTCATTAAAACATGTTGGTTGGGTAATTTTCGGTAAGGGAATTACTTTGGCAACCTTCCATTCAGAGGGAAAACAGTTTTTATCAAGACATTCATTTATTATGTGTGTGATGACAGGAACTAGGAATGGGCAACACATATTTATTATTGATATGTTAATATTATCATTTCCATATGCTTTAGAGTTTATGTTTTTTATTGTCTGATAGATAATTTCTTCCGAAACTGGCTGAAAACTAAATGATTTATTGATACCTTGTTTCAAATTATTGCTATAAAATTGAATAAGTTGATCATCAACAGGTCTATCACTTTCAGAAGTTTCAATGAAAAATTTGTTAATACTGTTTACGTTTCGTAATGTTTCAGGGATCACTCTTTTTTTAGTTCTTGATACGTTGAGTTTTTTCAGTTCTTTCCACTGTTCCTTAATATTAGAGTTTCTTAATTTGAAGTTTAAATAAGCTTTTTTCTCTGCATTTATCGCATTGGTTGTAAAATTTCTGAGTTGTTTATAATAAGTCCAATGTTCGGATAGATTAGAATGTTTGAATCTTTTTAATGCTTTATCTCTCAGTTTTTGCATGAGCCTGATATTTTCAGTTATCCATGGTGAGTACTTTTTTTCGTTCACGAGACAAGATTTTTTTAGGGCATGATAGTCTAATAAGTTTGTTATATTATCTGTGAGAAATTTAATTTTTAAATCAATATCTGCAATTGTGAAAATAATATGCCAAGGCATTGAAACAAGATCTCGTTGAAACTGAAGCACATCAATTTTATTAAGTGGACGATATGTTATTCTATTCTTGACTTTTAGATTTGTAATGTTCAGTTTGAATTTACATGCAACAAGACAATGATCTGCTAACAAGTCATCATTTACTACAGGTGTACAGTCTTCTAAATCGAAATCAGTGATAATGAGGTCTAAAAGAGAGTTATAGCGTGTGGGTTCATTTATCAACTGAATAAAATTGAATGATTCCATAATAGAATTGAAGTGCTGTGTATGTGTAGAATCAGTATTGTACATATTTATATTGAAGTCACCCATGCATATTAAATTACTGTTTGACGAAAATAAATTAGAAAATATATTTTCGATTTCATTGAAAAAATCTCTAAGAGTTGATTTTGGAGGTCTATAGATAGTACCGATAACAACCGAATAATCATTAGAAAGAGATATTTTGACCCACAGTTGTTCTATATGATCTTTTTGCTCGCATAGGACAACTTCGAATTTGTATTTGTTTTTAATATACATACCTACACCACCGCCATGAGTTCGTCTATCATTTCGTATAAAAGTGTACTGGTTGAGGCTAACAGTTTCAGTTTCGATTCCTGCATGTAACCAAGTCTCAGTAATTCCGATAATGTCATAGTTTGCATCAATAATACGATTATGAAGGTCATTCAAGTGGGGAAAAAGTGATCTTATATTCACATGTGAAACCCTCAGAGACATCTGAAAAATAAGAAAAGAAAAAGAAAAACAGAAAGGGAAAATTAGAAATATAATATAGTAAGACAAAAATATTTATAAATGCATAAGCGTCACCCTGTACACTACAATAAAGCAAAGCTATGCCCATGCTGGCAAGTTTTGATAAAAAAGTGAATTGAGTATGACTGGTAAAAAAAAGGAAGCAATTCTTTTTCAGGAAAATTTCAATTACTAAGTATTTCTATTATATAGCAACCAAAAAAAACCCTGGAATCAAAGAGCAGTCAAAAAAAGAATACAATACAAAATTATGACCGAGATACATATGTGAATTATGACTGATAATCAATAAAATTAAATGAAATAGTGGAAAAATCATACGCAAAGACAAATAAAGAATTGTGAAATACATCTTATTGCAAATCAGACGAGTGTTCATTCAAACTGTGTTCCATAATAGTGCTTGTGGAGCCATGCTTCACCAACCTGTTACATCATCTTCATGATAAATTCGGCGAACATCATCGTTGTGTTTGACATACACATTACCATTGCGGATCCACACATTTTTTCTTTCGAATTTGCTAACTGCACTTTGCATAAGGAAAATTCTATGTCGTGTAAGGTCTTCTTGAATAGAAATACCGGTTGATTTCAATAGTTTCCTGTTTTTAAGAATAGATTCACGTACAGTCATATCGTTTAACCGTACTAAAACAGCAGGCGGTTTCGAATGGTCGTTGTTGACATTCCTACTGGGCACTCTGTGACATTTCATGACATCCTTCACACTGATTGTTTTCAACTTCAACTTCTCATGAATAATTTTCAAAGTAACACTTATCAGATCTTCTGCGTCGTTTTCCTGAATACCAAATATTCGAATATTCTTCATTCTCGACTGTTGTTCTAAAATATCACAGCTGTGAGTGAGTTTTTTGTTGGTTTTTTTCAGTTCGTTGATGTCCGATTTGAGATCTGTTATGATTTTATCGTACTTTCGTGATACATTGTTCATTATTTTATCTGCAATGTTTTGCAAATAGTCATCTGTTATGACGTTTTTTATCTTCAGTTCAACTATTCCGGCGATTTCATCAAGGTCCTTTCTTGTTAGACCCATGTTTATAGAGAGCAGATAGGCAGAATATATAAAAAAATGGTTTGTTGATATACCTATGTTTGCACTATCACCAACTTCGATCTAATCAGTTCAGCCACAAATACTACACAATTTGAAAACTGCAATATGAAATGTATTCACTTATCTCTCGTTAAAATAGCATTTCTCAGCAGCGCGAGGCAAAACCGAACTTTACTGATTCGCCATCTTTGAATCTCAAACTAAGTTTTCCCTATTCACTTTCGGAACTCTACATTGCGTGATCATTTGAAACAGAGTGATATTATGTTCTTTCATAATAGTGAGTATATTTTGAATAAGGAACATAATTATTACCATCAAATTCAAGGTCAACTCCACATCACAAACAGAGACTACTGTTACTTGGTTATATGGACTACTGTTGACACTGCAATGAAGAAAATTGAGGACATAGTATGGGGGAGGAATATTGATGTTCTGAAAGAGTTCTATTTGAATGAGTATCTCAAATATAAAAGCTCTTGAATAGTTATGGATGGATATCTATCTCTCTGTTTAATAAATTATATTCTTTCAATGCCATTTGCTTTATTTATCTAAAAATATGTTTGAACTATCTGAGAAAAACAAAGGATGAAGTTCTGAAAATATATATTGTAGAGCTAACAAGAAAATAAAAATAACGTAATCTCTGTAATAAATGAATAAAATAAGTAGTGAACCAAGTATATCACAAAGAATTTATCACAATAAGACATGAAGAATAATTTAATATATGTAATATTTGTTTGATTTCCTTACTTTAACTGAGGCATTTTTATCTCCTTTTGATATTTATCAGATGGTGGCTGTGATTTAATTGTATATGACTTTACTTATTAGTGCGATTTTTATTTATAATTTTATGTATTTAATATTTTACGATGCTTTGTCTATAAGATTTTATATCTTCTGTTTTGACAATAAAGTATACTTGATTGATTGATTGATATAATTTCTGTTCGAGCCACTCATGGAAAATTTCATATGGTCACAAAGTGTGAAAATTAAAAGAATTCTACAAACATTAATAATTCGTTAAAAACCTTGAAAATTTTTCAAAGAGCCAATTTAAATTCACAAAAAAATATCAATATTAAAAAAAAGATTCGTTGACTTGTGTGGCAAGTATCTAAGAAAGGAACTGAATAAAATATGAGAATAAAAAACAACGTTAAATGTAAGGTAAATTAAAGCGATTCAGTCATTTTCACCAATTTTTTTTATAAGTAGATTCTTCAAATTGAGCAGTACCAGGTAATTTAAACTCAGTATTTATATTTTTCACTTTGTTGTAACCAAGTAAAAAATGTATTAAACAAATAAAAAAAATTATGCATATTTCCTATTACACTACTACTATATGATTTAAGATGTCCGTTCAACAAGAAACGGTTATTGTTATTGCTATTCTGGCCACGCCCCACAAACAAATCTTTTCAGTTCTGTTTCATTTATGAAAGTCACAACCCAAATCGCAAATCTTGAAGCTTATTTCGTAAATCTTCAATTGTTTTCAAACTTATACTGATACTATCCTGTAATGTTTAGATTTTCGACCTGTATATTTTTCTGTAACGTATATTACATTTGACCTGTGAATACATTATGGTGTATTTTAGTCCAATACATATTCTATTATATTACGTTTCATTCCGTTTCGATCCGTTACGTACCTTTCCATTCCATTCTAACTGTGAATATTCTTGTAAATTATTCTTTTATGCAACAGTAGGTAGTTCTCGACTTGAACATTTTTCTGTTTTTAGGTGCAATTAACATTCATGATAATGGCCTGTGACAGAATAGAATGTTGTGGATTGAACATCGTCCAATCGTGCTATTTGTTGCAGAGGAATATGGTAGTATCGCCTGTTAGCGAAGAACTCGTGTACCTCACAACTTATTTGGAGAAACTGGCTCCAAAATTCACACTGGCTGGATGTATTCGTGTCAACAGATACACTTTGTCGTCGCTCATATCAACCATAACTTCATACGTTATAATAATAATTCAACTGAAATAAGTAGTACACTATAGTTAATAAGTTTCAAAGCTGCGTTGTCACACACTAATTTGATAAACACATTCACCAATTGTATTATGACAATAGTTTAGGATTTTTCATGCACAAAGCTTTGTATCAATCTGTAACTGTCATGAATTGTTATTAAACATAATCTACTTCAAGAATTTTGATGCCTTTATGCACTCACTTTCCTCAATTGCAACCCTCCTACTTCATGATTATTTCGATATAAATATAACCACTCAGCATTGAATCAACTACCGACTGAGTCTGTACCAAATCTGACAACGGATTTGGTACATTAGGCCAAGCTGTAGATAAAAATAAGAGGCTCTTTTCTCACAAAATAAAAGACGCAAACGGCCTATACTACTTTTTACAGGATAGTTCGTGAAAACCCCGGTTTTCGCGCCAGCCAAATCGCTTTGTGGAATATTTTAAACAAGAAATAGTGAAAAAAATTACAACTCTTTGTATTTTTGCGAATATCTCAAAAAGTATTAGACAAATCGTTTTACAGTCAATAGCACTTTTGTAGAGATTTATAAAACCTACAAAATAATTTGTTATACAACCGGATCACTGCCTTTTTCACTGAGAAAATCCGGGAAAACCTCGAAAAACAAACCATTTTTCAAAAATTCATAATTTTTATAAATCTGAAGCTGGACAAACGATAATGCAGAAACTGATAGATGATAACATGTGGTTCAACTGTGCGCAAGATGTTTTCTGTCCGATGTGTAGTTTTTGCACAATCGCGTTATAAACAATTTGAGGACACATCTTGCAAGATGCGCCGATTTAAGGGAAATCGTCGTATTCAAATTCTGTAAACGGCATCTGGTTGTAGAGATCAATATATGCAATTTGTATATTTTGGATTTTCACCTGAGAGATGGGAAATGTGTTGAAAATATCACAGAAAGATGATCAAAACGCTTCAAAGTGCGTCCGAAGTCACCCGAAGTCACCCGAAGTCGAACTGAAGTTAATAAGAGTTGAGTTCGGGTGACTTCGGGTGCACTTTGATGCATTTAGAGTAAATTTCAGTGATATTTTCAACACATTTCCCACCTTGCAGGTGAAAATCCCAAATATACAAATTGTAGATATTGATCTCTACTTCCATATGCCGTTTACAGAATTTGAAAAAGATGATTTCCCTTAAATCGGCGCATTTAGAAAGATTTGCCCTCAAATTGTTTATAACGCGATTGTGTAAAAACTACATATCGGACAGAAACCATCTCGCGCACCAGTTGAACCTCATGTTCTTCAGATTTATAAAAATTATGAATTTTTGAAAAATGGTCTCTTTTTCGAGGTTTTTCCGCATTTTCTCACTGAAAAATACACCGATCTGGCGTATGAAAAACCATTTTGTAGGTTTTATAAAACTCTACAAAAGTTCCATTGATTGTATAACGATTCTTCGAATAATCTTTGAGATATTTCCAAAAAACAAAAAAAGTTTCAATTTTTTTCACTATTTCTTGTTTAAAAAATTCCACAAAGCGATTTTGCTGGGGCGAAAACTGGGGTTTTCATTAAAGAACTATCTTATAAAAATTAGTATAGGCCATTTGCGTCTCTTATTTTATGTGGGAAAAACCTCTATAGCTTGGTCTACATGGTAGCAGAGCTGTGCCGAGCACTGACAAAATGTGCTTCGAGCACTAAGTAGTCTTGAAAAGTACTCCAAAATCTCGACCACTAAGCGCTTTTATTTATAAAAGTCTCGCGATTACTAAGCACTTTCAAAAAGTAATTCTAGTAGGGAGCACTAAGCACTGAACACTTCTCAGAGTGTTCGCTACCCTGCAGCTTTTTCAAGCGGTTATTGTACCAAAAGACCAGTGCGGATGCATTTATTGAGATAAAAAAATAGTAACAGCGTGAGACCAAGTGGAAGAGGAGCGAAATATTGTTCGAATGACGGGAAAATTAAAATGGAGTCGAAAAAAAGTTCCTCTATAACATTCTCCGCCTGGTCCTTGCCTGTTACCTTATGTCTTATTTTAGGCGTTTGATATTCGTTTTGCATTATTTTCATAGTGAATTCAGGTTGCGAACAAAATTTTTTAGTGTAAAATAAACAGAAAAAAAAGATGTTGCCGGCATCGGTGGAGGTGGCGAAGTTTCGACGAGACAAATGACATAGAGAGAAACGTTTCCTTACGTTCGCCACTCTTTTAGATTTTTTCGGCGGTGTTATTAACAAAAGTATGAGTAAGTAATGTATTTACTCTTATGGTCGCAAAATTGTAGAACGATTTTAATATGCTAGAATGATTGGCCTAAAGGCCAATAATTTGTTGGGCGAAATTTAGTAAAGGAGAGCAGTAATTGTGCAAGATGTTTCACGCCACTGACATACCCAGTAGCTCATTAGGCGTGGATTTGACAATAAAAATTGATTTCGATAAGATTGAAATATGGATTTATCGCCTGAATTTGTTATATGCATTTAAATAACAAAAAACGTGTTTTTTCAAATTGTTTTGCTTATAAAATAAAAACTAATAGAGCAATCTGGTTGCTCCAATTATAAGAATTGTAGATAATTAAAACATAAATAAATTGGGATATTTCACAACACTGTCGGATCATTAGTTATGGAGAAAAACTGGAAAAACCGGAAAATTTTGCGATTTTTTGAAAAATTCATAACTCCGCCATTTTTCAAGAAGTAGGATTGGCCTTTCTCATAAAAGTATTGAATCATGTGTACTTCATCTGTGCACAAATCAGGCGCTGTCGGATCGTTACTTTTGGCACAATTGCAATTTAATATTTTTTTGCAGCGTTCCTGGATGCTCTAGTGATAGCCTGATTTCAATTTCTCAAACAGATTATGAAAGTAGAATTATATTACTATAAAACGTATATTCTCATTTTGCGCTACAATGGTGCGAAATGGGTGAAAAATGCAAATTAAAAATGCAAATGAAAAATGCAAACATGACTAAAAACATGACTAAAAACGGACGAGCCGACTATAGCTGCCGAGCAGTAGAAGAGTGCGGGAGATGAAAGGTATTCTTCTAATGAATGGGTAATGAGATTGCGTTCCAACAGTGCTGCTCCTAAAGTGGCGCATGAAGTTAGTAACAAGGCCTATCCAGAACACGTGGCTTATGACCATAGCAGTCGATTCCAAGAAACCAAAGAAAAAAAAATACTCTTACCCTCATCTCCTGCTCACTCCCACCACTCCACCGCTTTCACCAGCTCGGCCGTTTTCAGTCATGTTTGCAAGCATTTTTCACCCATTTCGCAGCATTTTGCACAAAACGAGTATATACGTTTTGTGGTACTGTACATCTTCTTTCAAAATCTGTTTCAGAAATTGAAATCGGACCATCACTAGAGCATCCAGGCACGCTGCAAGATTCAAATTGCAATTGTGCCAAAACTAATGATTCGTCAGAGCCTGTCTTGTGCAAACAGAAAGTACACATGATATAATACTTTTATGAGAAGGGCCAACCGTATTGCTTGAAAAATGTAGGAGTTATGAAAAACAAAATGTTAAAGTTTCCGGTTTTTTCGGTTTTCCTCCGTTACTAATGATCTGACATTGTCGTAAAAAATCCCATTCTGTTTGTATTTGAATTATCTATAATTCTCTTCATTTGAGCAGCCAAATCGCTTTATTAGTTTTCATTTTATAAGCAAAACAATTTAAAAAAAACATGCTTTTTGTTATTCAAATGTTTATAACAAATTAATAAATGACAGTTGCGAGTCGAAAACAACAGAATATAACTACGGGCTGTCTCCATTCGATGATACAGTCGGTTTTCTACTAGTATTTTGCTAGGAAAAAATGTTCTATTGATTGGCCTATATGTATTCTATATGATTTCAAATATTCTGTATGTTTTAGCACATGGCTTGGGTACCTGCATACCGAAACTGTTACACAATCTCTTATGATTAGGTTTTGTGGATTGATATTCATCGTCCATGATTTTTCGTAAAATTTGAGAAAAATTTTGATTACTTTACAAAGTTTCATCTGATTCGTGGAAATAAAAATGATTTTTGAATTCCACATGGAGCAGATTGCTATAATAAAAGAAAATACATGGGTATCCATTTGTATAGAGATGAAATGTTGTGTCTCGGATATATATTAACCAACTTCAAATAGTAGCAGATCAAGTGTTCAATAACTTTTAATGATTATTTTTTTTTTAATTTGGAGACCATAATAGTAAATCACGACCTAGCTAAATAAAATATACATTGATGACATAATTATATGTTGAAGATATTCTCGCCTATTTCAGAGATCACGACAGCTGAACCCGGGGCGTCAGGGTCGGACTGGACAGGGCGGCAGTTGCCGCCTGTGCCAACCTTAGAAAATGTAAGGTGCCAAAAGCAAAATGTGGGGACAAATACAAAATGACACAAACACAACTAATCTCGCCTGTTTCCGAGATCACGACAGCTGAACCCGACACCAGTTTCTGACATTTACAAATAATCTCAAAAGGAACATACAGGTTAACTCTCGAGAGGAAAACAGATTAATTTCTTGGACCTCACCAACACTCATGATTGTTAAAAAATATTTGAGTTCAATTCAAAAGTTAGTCAGAAAGAGTCGCCTAAAATTATCTTGCAATTCAATATAACTTCAGGTTAAAGAACCAGAAACTAAGAAATCTGTAACCTTTTTCCAAAGATAGAAGAGACAAAAGGAAAAAATCTACAGTTCATAAACTCTAGTGTCCAGAGTGTAATACTGTTCACATGGGACAATGTGGACTTAATTTTTTAAAAATATATTTGAACATGAATTGAAAAAAAAGAAAAGAAAAAGAAGAAGTGATTTGATGTAAACGAGTAAGAAGAGAATTGGTAAAAGTTATTAATGACGGTTAGTTACTGATGACAGGCCTTTGATAAGGCTAGGCGCAAATTGGGACACGTATAGCACGTGTGAGGTGACACAGCACAGCACGTTGTTTTGTAATCTACAGGATTGACGCAAATTGACGATGCAGCGCGACCTGGCACGACACGCGTCAGCTCAGAGACGTGTCTCGCAGTAGTTTAGACACAGTTTGCCGTGCCACGCGTGTTAGTACAAGTGTTTTCCTTTTTTTTACGAAAAAATGAAATTTTTTTGGGGTTCCTAACGATATTAAATTTCCAACTATTTTTTTACAAGATCGCGCCCTTATTGCAACCCTTTAAGTACGTGCAAACCTTACGGCTTTAGTTTTTCTCTATTAGATTGTTATACCTATTCATGTGTTAGAATGCCATAAACGAGAAAATAAAAAAATAAACAATTTTTTTTTGCAGAAGGAAAATTAATTTTCTATTTGACTGGCACACGTCCGATCGCTGAATTTTCAATTTTTGACATAATTTGACATAATTTTCAGTGGTTAAAATCCCAGAAACGAGAAAATGAGTCAGCAAAATCTGTTGTTATCTGACGGTCTACACCGAGAGAAATATCTATTACCTGTTATACAAAATTGTATAACCCCTAAAAGATTTCTGAATTGAATAGGCGCCAACATAGTAACCTTTTCAGAATGATCAGGGTATTTTTTTCAAAATAGTTGTATAACTGTTAAAGAACACTCTTATAAAAATGAAAATATTGTCAAATCGAACTTACTTGCTTGTACTTGTATGATGGTTAAATGACTGGCGTTTCAATATTATATGAAGTTATTATAAAAATTAAAAGATGCTGATATTAAACTTACTTGTTCTCAATATTATATTCAAATGATTGACATTTCGATATTAAATGACGACTTTATAAAATTGAAAAGATACTCATTTCAAGATGACTTGTTTTTGATGTAATACTTAAATGATTGGTATTTTATTATTATACTATATCTTATAATGGTTAAGAAAAAAATGTATAACACTCAAATGGTAAACATTTTTGCATCCAAAAATTTTCCTTCACCAGCTAAACGGTTTTTGAATAACCTGCTTGAAAATAATTTCTTGCTGTACAGTTCTGAAAATAGCATTGACGTCAAAACACTGCCACAAAATCTTAAATAGCACATGTGTCGATTTAGCTGATTTTGAACAGTTGCTGAACCTCATTTTACAAACTTAAACAGTTTTAATAGTGCATGAAGTACATCATGAAATTCGGATCATTAATACACATGAAGGTAGAGGCTATGAAAATTAAATTGAATTAATTGAAATTTCAAAATTTTGCCCAACTGTTAATCCTCAAAAACTCTTCAATATCACCACATGTGCAATTCGACATTTTTCAACTAAAAGGAGCTGATGTGGTGTTTTGGCGTTAGTGATATTATCAGAGCTCTACTTAGAGGGAGGTTATTTTCATGCGTATATGCTATTCAAAAACGTTTTGGTCAGAAACAAAGTGTTTGGAAGCAAAAATGTTTGCCATCTGATGAATATCTACGAAAAATATGTTAAACAGAAGTTGCAACACGGTGAGTGTCAGTGTCATATCTTCAGAATGAGAATTCAACAAGCACGCTTTTGAAATTTCAATCCTATAGATATCGTGTTAAAGCTACTTTTGTTATAGAGATTCATCATATTTGATTCAATTTCCTGGAATAGTGACACATTAGTTGTTTATACTTATCAGTGGACAGTTCAGCATTGAAACTCGTTGAAAAATTGATCAACATTTATTAAGGAAATTAAATTATAGTGACTGATTTTTTATTTCATTTTTTGCGGGATTTGGGGCCTTAAATTAAAGAAAACTCTGTTTGTTCAAAGTTAACTTTTCGTCAATTCGTTTTGACATCTTCAGGGCACTGGAAGATACGAATAAGGGATTTTTTTAATTAATAAAACAATAGAAAAAACAAATAATACTATACTTATCAATTTGCTACTACAACTTTTCCAGAAACAATCACTGAACAATGTATTGGTAACGTATAAAACTTTAGATTGAATTATTCCTAATTCACTCTGATTGATCTACTCTGAAGTTTTATCTGTTACCAGAACATAGTTCAGTGATTGTTTTTGAAAGAGTATCAGTAGCAAATTGATATGTATATTATAATTTGTTTTTTTTTTCTACCATTTTATTTATTGAAAAAAATCCTCTTTCAGTATCTTACAGTAGCTTGAAGATTACAAAATTAATTAACGAAACGCCTTTAAAGAAATATATTTTTCTTCAATTAATGACCTCAAATCCCCCAAAAAAAGAAAAAATCAATCACCATAACAATGGTCGTAAAACTTACATATCAACAATAAAATAAAGTATTTCTTAAATCTGGGAATATTAGAAATACATCAAAATATACACTATTTCTAGTAACCAGGGATAGAGTTGGGAAGAGGGAAGAATCTTCGAATTATACAATAAATTAGTCATCTAAATCAAAAAAAATCATTACTCAAGAATAATTAATAAAAATCAAATGTATTGAATGAGTGTTTCATTACAATGCTTTCATGTGAAATTCCAGAGGTTTGAAAACATCAAACCTCATAGAAGTCCGTGTTAGTAGTAGGTTCACTATTTTTCTTACAAAACAAAATGAGTACCCATATGACCTCTTAGCGGCAAATGTTCAATGAAAAAGTTGTAGATAATAAAGTAAATAACCCCACGTTATCCGTCAGAACGGCGAATAATCGATTTTTCAGTATTTAAGTTTTTTATTTCGAATAAATGATTTAATGTACATGAAATTTTTTTAATGTGGCAAAATCTGTGGCAACCCTACCCTACATGAATAACTTCATAACCTCTTCATGTTCGCAGAATTTGCTCTTTACTTCAGAAACTATAAAATACATAGGATGTTTCTTTTGAAAAATATTTAATTTGTGTCGTTTCTATTCGAACCGGAATTAGGTACTACTGAACCCGTTCGGTTCCTGAAAAAGTCATATTTTCATTCAATTCCAGCCATCACCGTTAAATTTTTCGAACAAGTGAATATTATCTGAAATAAAAATGGACCATCCCTGAAGCTCACCCAATACTTACTTGTTTGATTTTAACCTCCCACAAATAATAACTATGGATAAAATCTATTGTTGAAAACAGACACACTCAGATAGGCACTTACCCGAAATTTATTTCTTGTAGAAACAAACTATAAACAAAGCGTATTTAACCTTTACTTCTGCACTTACACAACACAACCAAATCCACACGTGTACTGATTGACAATGAGAATTGAAACGACACGTAGATGACCCGATGATGAAACGGCCTGTTAGGAGTGAGCGGAATAAAACATCATAGGAAACACGTGTGTGACGAAGAAGATGCATGATCAGAGGTGGTGGAAAAAACCGTAACATTTCCAGAACTAAACGACACCTATTTAATGGTTAAAAGGTATCGTTTAACAGTTAAAATGTAAATTATAGTGGCTAAACAGTTTGTTTTTTCAATTCCATCTTTTAACCACAATCGTGCCCCTTATTGAATCTAAGAGATAACCATTTCGAAACAAGATGAGTGTTTTGAAAAAAAGACCCGTTTAACATTTAAAACCTTCACTTTTTACATTGACCAGATAACATATAGTTGCTAAAATAATTTATTTAGCAGCTATAAGATTTTTTTGAAAAAAAAAAACTTGTAGAACTGGATTTCTCTCGGTGTATAATTTCAATAACAACAATTGTTTCGTTCGTTTGTCAAAAATGTCAGATATTTTTTGATGCCGGCTAGTCGCGAACTGCAAATCAAATCGAAACTCCACCGTTTCCTTTTTGAAACTGCGTGTCTCAATATGCGGATCACCACGCAGCACGTGTAGCATGTACGAGTCGTGTCTCTCGTGTTACGCCACCTCACACGCGCTATACTTGTCCCAATTTGCGACTAGCCTAAAGGACCCCGCACGAAAACATATGGGAAATTGACCCTCGGTCTAATTGGCTGAAATTTTATTGTTATAGTAGGATAGGTCATTAGAACAATATGTGAATTTGAATGACTTTGTATTTGTCGTTTCTAAGATATCAGCGGTCAAAGTTCGTAAAAATGTTGTACTTAGGTTAGGATGGACAAAGAAAAAACTGTTTTGTTAGTCGAAATATTACAAATTCAGGATGAAAATGTACCGGAACTCGTTGACATGTCCAATTATAATATTATTGATGAAAGTACATTAGGGTGTATACGGGGAATAGTCAAAAGAGTCGCTTTTCGGGATTTTTATTCTAGTACTATTCCAGAACCAACAAAATATATTTTGACAAGACATTATAGTTTTAGTCTATCCTAGCTGATAAAAACGTGTTTTGTTCCTTGATGACTATCTTTGTTTCATTGAATTATATCCGTATGCTGAAAACAATTGACTGGTTGTTTTTAACCACAGAAAAAAAATTATTACTGTTGTTGATCGAACGCAAGATAATGCAACTTCCTGATCATTCCAGTTGTTCGATACTACCTTTTATTCAGATACACGGCACATTCAATTTTTCTGTTAGGTCATTTACAATGCTTTTATTGGACATCTCAAAAACAGCATAATATTGGAAAATCCTCAGCTCTACACAGGGCACTCGTTTCGCAGATCCTCGGAAAATTCAGTTTCAAAGAGAATGAAGATAACGAGACAACTAATCCATAGTCATGAGGCCACACCGACAACGAGTTCAAATACTGGTGCTATAGATGATAAATCTCTCATCGAATGAATAGAATTTTCAAATAAAAGCAATTGTCAAATTACTTTTAAAATTTAAAAATAGTTGGTATTTTTTTTTTCTTTGGTGTCTTGGCATCGACTGCTATGATCATTAGCCACGTGTTCTGGATAGGCCTTTTTACTAACTCCAGGAGCAGCACTGTTAATTGGAACGCAACAGTGAATCGTGCAGGATTCATCCCAGTCCAGCTACGAGATTTGAATAATTTAATCGGTCAAATTAAATAAAAAAATCCCAGCCGCAGCTGGGGCTCGAACTCCGGACCTTTCGACCCAAAGTCGGACGCTCTAACCACTGCGCCACGCCCCGACATAATAGTTGGTATTATTATAATTATTGTTATTGTAAGGTGAATCAAGTTTTGAAAAGAATATTTGAACAAGTGATTTCTGAACGGCCGCCAGCCGTTAAAAAATCTTAACAGACAGAGGCTGTAAACATTAACTTTTCAATTGTCATCTGAATACCGTCAAATCAAAATAACAATATGGGATTACTGAAAAGAAATAAACAGACTAAATTAACAAAACTCTTCCACAATAAAATGGATAATATCCGCAGTAACATTCACAATTAAATTGTATAATAAAATTGCAATAATAACTCCAAAGGAAATGGAAAAAACGGCTGAAAAAACTTACAGAAAGCGAAAAGCCCCAAAAACGACAAAAAGACCAGTTATTCGCTTTTCATAATATATCAAGAGTATCAGAAAAATAACATATCAAGAGCTGCTTTCAATCCGATAGTATTTACAATACAAAGCTTCCCCGCCAAGACTAGTCCACATAAAAGATCCAAAGGACCCCGCACTTTTTATAGGTAAAATGGTTCTCGGTGAAATTGTCTGAATTTTTAGTATATTGTAGTATTCGATGTACTGATTGAACGTGCAGAATCGGAAAGTTTGTTGATGCATATATTTTTCAAGTTAAAAATCAGTAATTTTTATTTAATTATTTTCTCAGGATTTGAAAGTGCCAACCAACTACATTTTTTTTCGTTCTTATCATCAACGTACCTTCATATTACTTAATATCATTCAGATGGTGTAGATTATATCATTATGTACAGAGTAAAAAATAAAAACATTTTAGTATTGTCTGAAAATTCGATGTGTTAATAAAATATTGATAATATTATTTTGGCATGCAATATACTATTCTTATTCCATTGTTAATGACAATTCATACACAGGGATTTGAAAAATTGGTGAAATATATGGCCGGTTATTTCGTACATATCCTGTATATTCAAGAGAATTTTTATCCTCCGAAAATAGCTGATACCGTATAAACATGATTTAGTTGGGAAATATATGGTGATCATGAACATTTTTGATGATAAAAATGACAAAATATCAACGTTTCAGAAATCACCCTGTAAATCACGATTAACTCGGTGAAATTCCTTTATTATTATTTAATATATTCATCATTTTTTACTTAACACTGTCCCACTGACTAGTTTCATAATTATCAATTGAGAAACTTACTACCATTTGCATGACGAGTTGAGGAACTTGTTCACGCGTATATTCTACTTGTGGCCAAGATTTTTCACAAATAATGAAACGTGAGAAACAAACTATCTGGGAAAAGTGAAAATGATTGAAAGAACGCTTTCATTTCAAATTGGAGAATTTGAATCTGGGCAGCGACGGTTTTTTTCCAATGCGTGTTCCACTCGGATAGAAGTTTCCATGATTCTTATATTTGCTGGCTATCAATAGAAACAAAGACATATATTATATTTCATCAATATAGGTAGTTCAATACGTTGAAGTGATGATAATTATCACTGATGGAACTAATTGATTTTTCTTTTTCATTCACTATCCGTCTACGAAAGAATCAAAATGAACCCTATAGCCGATAGGGTTTTCTTGCTGTATGAGGACCGTAACGCTGCTACGGGGGAGGTGGATTCGGTTAAGGTTATTCTTTGTCACCTTCAGTGATAAGTGATTTCCCGTACCGAGGCCTCATACACGATTGGGCGAGTCGAACTATTCAAGCATCAGGAATTTTATCTAGCTCATGCCTGAGTTTTAACTTGTGCTGTATGTTCAGTCAGTTCCTAAATGGTGGATGGAATTGGATGGACCGTCATTGGTCATCACCCTGCATATAATGTTTCCATTTATTCAGATCTCCACTTTCTCACGTTTCACTATTTGTGAAAAATCTTGGCCAATAGTAGAATGTACGCGTGGACAAGTTCCTTCAGCTCGTCATGCAAATGGTAGTAAGTTTCTCACTTAATAACTATGTAACCAGTAATAGTAGGAAACTGAATTTTTGGGACAGTATTGAGGAGAGAATGATGAATATACTAAATAATAATAAAGAAATTTCACCGAGTTAATCGTGAATTACAGGGTGATTTCTGAAACGTTTATATTTTGTCATTTTTATCATCGAAAATTTTCATAATCACCCTTTATATCCCAACGAAATCATGTTTATACGGTATCAGCTATCTTCAGAGGATGGTAATTCACTTGAATATACCGGATATGTACGAAAGAACCTGCCATATACTTCACCAATTTTTCAAATCACCCTGTAGGAAAAGAAATAATTGTGATCAATGATGGAATAAGAATAGTATATTGCTTGTCAAAATAATTTTATCGATATTTCGTTATTACACGAATTTTCAGACATTACTAAAATGTTTTTATTTGTCACTCTGTACATAATGATATAATCTGCATCATCTGATTGATATTTAGTAATATGAAGGTACTTTGATTATGAAAACGCAAAAAATGCAGTTGGAACTTTCAAATCCCGAGATAAAATAATAAAATAAAAATTACTGATTTTTAATTTGAACGCCCTGTATTTCAAAATATATCCATCAACGAACTTTGCGATTCTGCACGTTCAATCAGTACAGCAAATACTACAATATACTGAAAATTCAGACAATTTCACCGAGAACCATTTCACCTATAAAAAGTGCGGGGTCCTCTAGTCACAACTGTGCATGTGGTTGCTTTCAAATCGGTATTTTTCTATAAAAGCAATTTCTTGTATTTCGACAGAAGGTTCTGGTTGCAAAATACATTGCATATTATTTCGAACATCTTTATCATCTCATATGTTTTCGTTCGATACCCTAGGTTAGGTTGGTTGGTTGGTTAGAGGCTGACGAGCGAGATACCGGGTTTTACCTTGAGTTTCCCTCAACACTGAGACCTGCTGGGGTCTATTGTATTGTTCTGTCGTTAGTGGTTCCTTGTTAAATAGGCCTGTGTTTTTAACCAGGTTTAATAGTCTATTTACTAGGTGTTTCGGATTCATACCTGTTTCTTGGTTGATCTGTCCGAATATTCTGTTGCGCTTGTTGAGCAGCGCATCGCATTCGAAGATGATGGCTGTTTCCTCCTCGTCACCACAGAGTATACAGTCCACGGTTTCTCTATTTATTCCCATAGTGTGTAGGTGTTTCCTAAGGCCGCAGTGTCCGGTTAGTGAGCCGGTGATCGTGCGTATCTTAGATCTGTTAAGGTTGAGTGGGTCAGCCATCATTGTTGGGTCAGGTGCCTCACCATTGCTATGCTGTGTCGACGCTCTTCGATTTGGTCCTGATACGTTTGGTGTTTTGATTTCTTCCACTCATTGATTAGGTTTCAGCATCGGGTTTTGCTAATTCCAAACGCTGGTTCTAGACCTGTGAATGGTGATTCAGATGCTTTCCTTGCAAGTTGGTCTGCTTTTTCATTACCCTCAATTCCCCTATGTCCGGGCACCCACACGCCACACAAATGTAACCTTGTTGCCTTTTGACAGTTTATTGAGGCACTGAAGACATTTCCAGACTTGCTTTGACTTTATCTGTATTGAGTTCAGAGCTTGTATAGCGCTCTGGCGGTCAGATAGAATGTAGATGTGCTTTCTTTCATACCCACAGTCTAGATTCATCTGTATGCATGTCAGTTTAGCATGTGTCTCTGCTTGAAATACTTGTTGCCAAGTGGGACTATTACGTTCCTTTTTTGGCCTCACCCCGTATATTCCTGCCCCTGTTCCTTCATGTGTTTTTGAACCATCTGTGTACCAGATAATGTTTCCAGATGATAGTGATTCTACTCCCGAGTCCCAGTCGTTCCACTTGAGCTGCGTTTTGAATGTTTTTTCGTACGAGTATTGTGGTCTTATACCATTTTCAGTTCGGTAATAATGACTTCATGGATGATTTTGGTGTGCCCAGTTCGTGGTTGGGTTATCCAGTTACCTCTTGGTTTAAGTCTGTATGCACTCATTCTCGCCTTCCCCATAACTGTGATGTCTAAAGGTGGGAGGTTTAGGATAATTTCCATAGGAGCGGTTGGGGGTGCTATTCATACCACTCGTGATACACAGACAGGCGAGCCTCTGTATTTTACCAAGGTTGGTTTTCGACTGTCTCTGTTTTATCTTGGGCCACCACAAAAGTGAACCATATGTAATTCTGGGTCTTATGATCGCGGAGTAAAGCCAGTGCATGACTTTCGGATTCAGTCCCCATGTTTTTCCAAAAGCTCTTCTGCACATCATGAACGATGCTTTACTTTTGTTGACTACATGTTGTAGATGCATGGTTCAGGTTAGTTTAGTGTCCAAGAAAAGCCCTAAATATTTGACATGATCAGCAACTTGTAGTGATGCGCCAATGAATCGAATACCCTAACTCCTACTTAATTATTTATTCAAATCATTTCAATACAGAAACTAGGTCGACTTTTTATATTCTCATTCAATATAAATGATAAATTGTTACCTCCAGCAAACAACTAATTGATTCAGTGAACATGATTTATTATCTTTAATGATTTGGAGAGAGGAAACATTAACAAAACATGCAGAAGTTGTATGAACAATGAAGCGAATGCATACGATTTGGTTCAGTTAGTCATCAGCAATAACCATGAACACTTTAAAGAATGAAGAATCAAGAAATGCAATAGTTTTCCGTGCATATCTGACCATCGCCAAATTCATAGCAATCACTCCACGCGGTAGAAAACACGATTCTACTTTGAAAAAGCTGTTCTCGAATTTACCTTCCATAATATGGGGTTGTGTGATAATTTTTTGCAGTGTCTATAAAGTTCATACAATGATTATAAGTGACCATTGGAAGATAAAACATGTTGTAATGGGAAAAGTAATGAATTGTATGCGAGAAATCATAGGAATGACCATTGTGGTGTTAATGCTTACAAATAGTTTCTACCTTTGGGCTCCTTGGAGAATGATCATAAAAGAAATTCTACCTTCCAGTATTTTCAATGTTCACAGGTTTCGGAATAAGAAAGAAAAAGTGGTTATCGTTTTGAAAATATGTTGTTGTCATTTTCTAATGATTAGTTATATATTGTTAACTGAAAATTATATCTTGTTTAGAGAACAGCTTGATATTTCACTGATATATATAACGATAACTTTCGACATGACGAAATGTTATTCTCAACTCGTGGCAGTGAATATGATTTGGAAACTATCCAACATTCTCCAAATTCGTTATGATAACTTGACACTGTCAATCGCAAATGCATTCTCCATTAATTCAACTGATGAAACTGGTCGAAAACACTTGAGACTCGCAATAAGGCAGATCAAATCGAACTACACACATTATCGGAGGCGGTAAACAGGATCTTTGGACCACCTTTTCTTCTACTGATTTTATTTACAATATGCACAATACTAAGTTGGTTCCAATGGAGTCTCAATATTGATATTGGTCACGGAAGAACTTTAGAACCAACTTTGAAGGCATTATTTGGTTCTGCCTATTTAGTGGTGAGTTGAAATAGTCTTCTCCTACCTTTAACGAAATACTATGATTTTTTCTGTAAAGAGGATAACTTCCTTTCTACAACCAATATAACGACAGTAGAAATATAAAAAAAAATATTATTATAAGCTTGAGTTATGTATTTTACTGAATAAATAATGAATAATCGAAGACGACACCGTTTTCCATTAAACATATTTTCAAACAAAACTACTTTCGAATCCATCCTAGTCAGATACTCGACTGAGTTTTATTTGTTTGTTGTGGTTTTTTAATATAGTTGTTGATTAACGTATTTTCAACGTATCGAATCGAAGTCAATAAGGTGCCATGGAAAAATGCGAAATTCAATCATTGAATCAGAATAATGTATGTATTCTATGTGATTCCTAATATTATCTATGTTTTGGCACATAGCTTGGGTACCTGCATACCAAAACTGTTACACAATCTCTTATAATAACGTCTTGTGGATTGATTTTCATCATCCATGATTTTTCTTAAAATTTGAGAAAAATGTTAATTACTTTGCAAAGTTGCATCTGATTCGTGGAAATAAAGATGATTTGTGAATCCCACATGGAGCAGATTGCGAAAATAAAAGAATTTACATGGGTATCCATTGGATAGATATGATATGTTGTGTCTCGGATATATAAACCAACTTCAAAGAGTAGCAGATCAAGTGTACAATAACTTGTTACGGGTTTATTTTGCACTAGAAAACCCTTTCTGTTTTAATACAATAACATCAGAAATCCTCTGTCATTAATATACACTTTCCACTCTGTACGCCACTGTATCAAAAGGACAACTTGATCGTTGTCATGTATAGCTTGTTCCGAATGTTAGTATTTACTTTTGTCGTACCAGTTCGAGCGGACATGAACCGGCCTTAAGCTAATGACAGTTATCAGTTGTTCTATTTTGCGGTATGACAGCGTTGTTTTGTAAACATACTCATGGTCAGTCTATTGCTTTGTACTTAGAACACAAAACCGTAACATTCCTACTCTATCTCTATCTTGTGTCATTGAGGTACCTACTTCACATTCGAATACTTGACCTTTTGTTTGTTTGTTTGTTTGGTTGTGTTTGGTTCTGAGATTGAGAGGCTGGCGTTTTCGTCTTGGTTCAGTTGGCAACACTGAATCTTAAGGTGTTTTTTCATAGCTCCTAGTAGCTCGAGATAGTTCCTGGACTGTTCCCACTGAACACTAATGAACAAGAAAGCGCCTTGTCAGATATTGACAGTTTTGACTTTGACGTCTGAGAGATATTTTCCTCTTCCTTATTTGATATTGATTAGTGACTGACCTATTTTGAAGATTTCCAATTAAAGTTTAATCATCGTTGATGGATCTTGGGAAAATTAATATCAGGAGAGTTTCTCATATTGTTTGCGATTTTTGACGCTATATATTTTTGAGAAATCTCCGTTCGCTTTGCGGATTTTTGAGGTGAGAAGTCACTTCATCATTGTGTGAAACCACTGGAACGAGAAACTCGCTATCAGACAGCAAACAGACCATCAAAGCTGTTATCAGAACCCTCCCACTTGATAGAGGTTAGTATTTGCATTTGGGCTCTACTTATGGCCCCATACAAGTGTAATCAGAAGTCAGACTGGTATTGTTTATTCTAGGGTGTTACCACTCTGCTACTGCTCTTCTGCGACTACCACTTTGCTACTACTTTGCTACTGTTACCTCTTCGCCGCTGGTAGTGCTCCACTACGGTTTATTGCTACTACTCTGCTACCGTTTATTGGAGTTCCACTGTGATTGTTCCACAGTTTCGTTGCTACACGATTGTCTTTCAACTGTTTCACTGCTGTGATTGTTCCTGGTCGACTGTGGTTGTCCCGCTGTATATCTGTTGTTCAGCATTCCTTCGCTATTCGTCCCAGCTGTACATGTACTTTGATTGATTGTGTGGTACCCACTGTGCACCTGTATACACCAATGCACTGATGAACTACAACCACAATAATTGGTGAACTGGCATGCTTGAGAATATCTACATAGTATCAGATAAGTTCAGAATAAGACTGCCCCTAAGGCGTAAGTATCCATAACTGTAAGCTATCATCGTTACGTCACAGGCATAGCCCTCACTGGAGGTTTCATATCGATATATTCAAACAATACCATACTCTCAATCACAGCATTCACTTGAATTCATCTTGGTGGTTGATTTTTACATTGATTTCATTTTCTTTTGTATGGTGAGCTGAACTGTGCACATACAGGGTGTGTAACGATCAATATATTTTATTAGTAATGGACATGACTATTTCTTTTATTCTGGTCCAAGTTATCTAAGCGTAAGGGAAGACAAAACCTCTACATATTTATATATTATTATTATACCATTAACAGGTATCTATTCTTTAATATTTAAGTAATATTAGTGCAGTGGGTTGTCCCATTCCATCAGGGTGGTTTTGGATTTTTCACTGGCGATAAATCCATATTTCAATCTTATCGAAATAAATTTTTATTGTCAAATTCACGCCTAATGAGCTACTGGGTATGTCAGTGGCGTGAAACATCTTGCACAATTACTGCTCTCCTTTACTAAATTTTGCCCCAACAAATTATTGGCCTTTAGGCCATCAGGGTGGTTTCGGATTTTTCACTAGCGATAAATCCGTGGCGCTCCGGAAAATTAACCCCATATTTCAATCTTATCGAAATCAATTTTTATTGTCGAATCCACGCCTACTGAGCTACTGGGTATGTTAGAGGCGTGACACATCATTGCACATTCACTGCTTTCCTTTCCTAAATTCGCTCCTAACAAACTTCTTATGATTTTTTATTTAATTTGGAGACCATTATAGTAAATGACGACCTACCTAAAAGAATATACATTGTTGACATAAATATATGTTGAAGATATTCTTTCCTGTTTCAGAGATCACGACAGTTGAACCCGTAACCACTTTCTGACATTTACAAATAATCTCAAAAGGAACATACTAGACTACAAGCCCATATAACAATTTTGGGGGGTCATTTGACCCAGCATGAAACATACTCAGAACGATGCTGCTATATGAAAAAATAACTTTAGTCACCATGCCGTCAGTTCTTGGTGGTGCAAATGATTGTAATAATAATAATAATCATTTTTCATCTGAAGATGAGCTTTTCCTCACGTTGGTAGATTATGAAATGATAATCTCCTATTCTCCTAGAACCTACTACCGTGCAAAAATAATGGAACTGGAAGCCAGGAATAGTTTTCAATTTCCGAAAATAAAAAAAAAATCTTGGATTCCGGTCCCATTATTTTTCTACGGCAGTAGGTTCTAGGAGATTATTATTTCATAATCTACCAACGTGAGGAATGCCGTACAGGAATATTTTGTCGGAAAAACACATCTTCAGATGAAAAATTAGTATTATTATTATTACAGTTATTTGCACCACCAAGAATTGACGGCATAGTGACTAAAGTTATTTTTTCATATAGCAGCATCGTTCTGAATATGTTTCAAGCTGGGTCAAATGACCCCCCAAAACTGTTATATGGGCTTGTAGTCTATACAGGTTAACTCTCGAGGGAGAAACAGATTAATTTCTTGGACCTCATGATTGTTATAAAATATTTGAGTTCAATTCAAAAGTTAGTCAGAAAGAGGCGTCTCAAATTTTCTTACAAATCAATATAACTTTAGGTTAAACAACCAGAAACTAAGAAATCTGTAACCTTAATGTACTTTGGAAAAAGAGCAGAGACTATTGCGGGATCTAGGCAAGACAATGTAGGAGTAGCTAACATTCAGGATTTTTGCTGAGTTATTTAGTATCCTTTTTAATGCCAAAGATAGAATAGACAAAAGGAAAAAATCTATAGTTTATAAACTCGATTGTCCAGGGTGTACTAATGTTCATATGGGACAATGCTGAAGTAATTCTTCAAAAAGATATGTTGAACATTAAAGGTCTTTCAGACTAGGAGGAAGTGATTCGGCATTAATACGTAAGCAGAGAACAGGAGAAAGTCATAAATGATGGTTAGTCACTGATGACAGTCCTTGGATAAATTTGAGGGTATATGAACAATGTTCCATTACTCAGTTTATATTATTCGTTCAATACTGTCCATATGGGACAAAACTCTAATGTTAGTTACGGATAGAAGTGGTATAGAAACATAGAAAGTTTGATTCCTCATTTTTCAGATTGTTTTCTCAATAGTCCAAGAGAGGCCATCCTTTATAAACAAGGTACGAATATAAACATTTAATAATGATAACGACGATAGGACATGAAAAAAATGAGAATATTTTCCATCCCATAGCAGTAGCATTACTTGATTCTGCAAAAGCGTTTGACACTGTGAACCAATCACAGTTATTGGATGTCTTGGACGACGCTGACATACGAGGGTTGCCACATACATTCTTCGAAAGCTACTTGTCACGTATAAAACAGGTGGTAAGAATAGTATGGAGACTTAGTACTGAAAAATCAGTGTCAATATCAATTAATTTATATTTAAGTAAGTAATTTTACAACTCTACAAATAAACTAATAGGATTTGCAGACGACACGGACGTAATATATGATGATAAAACATGGAAATATTTGAAAAATAACGTTAAGGATGATTTAAAAAATATAGTTGACATTTATCATAATACATTCACAGCCAATCATGAAAAAACATACATTGTTTTCTTTACCTGTTATAAACATAATTCATCTACTTTTAACAAAATATCTGTCAAAACCATAGATATCTCCATGAAAAGCGAAATAAAATATCTTTGTCTAAAACTAGATTCTCACTTAAGATAAACTTCTCAGTTGTTAGACATTGCTAAGACGTTAATATTTTCATTGTATAAATTTAAACAATTGAGAAAAATACTGTATTTACTATATCTCAAAACAGTATACTACACAATTGTTGAGTCTCGTCTAAGATACGGAATTACCAGCTGAGGAGGAACTATGCCAAGTCATTTGGAATAGGTGAAATACTTCAAAAAAAACTATCGAAAACTATTCATTTTAGAAATATAAAATATAGTACAGAGCTTCTGTTCAAAGGAGCGAATAAAATGAGTCTGTCTTTAGTTTGATGTCTTTAGTTTGATAATTTACCAATTTGAAAATCGTTTTGACTAACAAACAATTGACCGTCATTACCAAACCAAAAATAAGTCAAAAGATTTTATACAAACCAATTCAGCTAAAAAAACTGTATGAACAAGGTTTTTTCAATTTATGGTACCACGTTTATTCAACTTTCTTCCCGAAGTATATAAAACCTATAAGAAGTCTAAACTAACTATTTTTTTTATTCAAAATTAAAGTGTTTCGACTGCTCATTGGTCATTAACACAGGTACAGCTAATACATGAAATTAAGTACATACATACGGGGATATATTGAAAAATTCTTAGCCTTCTATAGAACCAAACAAAATTTCAATGTCAAAATATTTTATTACTCAACATATTCTCCCCTTAATTGTATACATTTATTACAGCGAACCTGCAACGTCTCTAGACCTTTGAAAAAAAAATGTTGCTTCTAGCTCTGCAAACCAGACCTCAACAGCTTTTATTACCTCCTCGTTGGAAGAAAATTTACGATCTTTTGATTTTTTTTTCAGTTGAGGAAAGAGATGATAGTCGGACGGAGCCAAATCTGGTGAATAAGGGGGGTGTTCTAGTAATTCAAACCCTATATCATCAATTTTTTGCATGGCAACATGAGATTTGTGTGCAGGGGTGTTGTCCTGCAAGAACAAAACACTTTTGGATAGCTTTCCGCGTCTTTTCTCTTTAATTTTTTCCCGTAAAGTGGTCAGTAATGTCGAATAGTAATCTCCAGTTATTGTTATACCCTTATCCAAAAAATCAACCATGATTACTTCATGGCAATCCCAAAAAACTGAAGCAAGAACTTTTCCAGCAGAGTTTTGGACACGAAACTTCTTAGGTCTTGGAGAACCGGAGTGTCGCCATTCCATCGATTGTTGCTTTGTTTATGGATCGTAGAAATGCACCGAAGTCTCATCCATAGTAACAAATCGGTTTATGGTCTACATCGTTTTCAAATCGAGCACAGATCAGACGCGATGCTACTACCCTTGCAGGCTTTTGGTCAACATTCAAACATTTGGGGATCCATTTTGCAGCAATTTTTCTCATGTTCAAATTGACGTAAACTATATGATGAACGCGTTCGTATGAAATATTCAGTGCTTCTGATATCCGTTTCAGCCCAATTCGAAGGTCTGTTAAAATTATGTCATGAACTGCATCGATATTATCGGGGACTGACACAAAAACTGGACTTCCAGATCGGTCATCATCTTCAATGGAAAATTTACCTCTTTTGAAGCTTGCAGTCCAATTTTTCACGGTCGCATACGAAGGACATTGATCACCAATGGTATCAAGCATATCTTCGTAGACCTGCTTACCTCTTAACCCTTTTAAAAACAGGTACTTGATGACGGCTCGATCCTCCAATTTTTCGATTTTCAAAATTTTGGTGGACATATTTTTTCTTTTAATTTATTGCGTAACTCTGGTATATTTTTTTGACGTCAAACTTTACACTGACACTTCTAATAAGTATATATTTTGTTTATGCAGGGAACTGGTCTAGGCTAACTAGATATCATACATCCTCGTACATATATACAAAATACAAGTAATCAGAGAATGTAGGTACTCAAATTGAGTAGTACAGTTTAATGTCCTTGAGAAATTTGAGCAGCGAACTGAACTCACTAGTGGAGGCGAGTACTTCCTTCAACGGTTCTTTCAGGTTATGTTGGCTTCTGACGCGTGCATACTGTGTACAATCCAACAGAATGTGGCTGACAGAGAGGTGAAGTATCGCAATATTGGCAGATTGGAAGATCACTAGCGCTCATTAGGTGTCCACGTGTTAGTCGCGTATGTCCTATTCTCAATCTATGGATGACTGTTTTATCTTTTCTGTTCATTGGGGGTATTGCAAATGCATTGACAGATGGTCATCATGAAGCTTCGTGTTTGATCTGTCCCATTGATTGCACCATTTTTCTGGGATGATTCGTTTCATTTCTCTTTTGAGATCGTTACCTAATTGTATGTTATCTGTAGGTATGTAGGTAGGTATAAGGCTTCTTTGGCTGACTGATCTGCTTTCTCGCTTCCATAAATTCCTACATGAAACCCAAATTAGCGTAACAGAAACCTCTTTGTCAGCTAACGTTCATGAATATTTCGTACAATTGGATGACTGGTAGACATATTTTTTATGGGGTGAATTGAAGATAATGAGTCGGTACAAATTGCTATGACACAATTTTCTTTAACTGAGGTCTCTAGAGCTTTTGAAATCTCATATAGTTCTCCTGTAGAGGTAGTGGAAAGTCTGTCTTTCGCTAATGCTATTCTAAGAAGGCTTGTCTTATGATCGCATAGGGAGTATCTTGTTTGTTGTATTTACACATAGAAGTATTGAAGGTGGGTAATACTTTGCGCCTATATATTTATATTTGAAATTGGGCGAGGAACTGTGTTGGACAAATTAATATCATCTAGCAATGTTTTTAAGATTTGCGGAATTGGTTTTAATCATCTGGAATTAATTTGGGTTATTTGTTGAATATTTTCGAATGAATTGAATACTGGATTTTGTGGAGGAGCAGATACTCTGGCAGAGTACAACAGAAGTAGCTGCTGACGTCGAAGATGTAGAGCGAGCTCATGAGCCTTACAATAGAGAATTTCCACTGGGCTGGAACTTAAGGCTCCAAGAGAGATTCGTATGGCATTATTTTGGACAATATCTAGAGCTCGTGAATTGGTTCTTGAAGCAGCGAGGAACACTTGGCTGCCATATTCTAGCTTTGATCTTATTAACGCTCTGTAAATTCTGGGCAGCACTTCTTCCTATGCACCCACTGATGATACGAAAGGGCCTTCAGAATATTTTGTCGGCTTGAGCAGTTTTTTTTTATTTCTCATAGATGTCTTTTCCAAGTTAGCTTACAATCAAAAGTGAATCCTAAGAAGTGGTAATAATCTACAACCTTTAACGGTTCTCCATCAATGTTTATGTGTGGTACTTGAACACTTGTGTAACGTCTGCTGAATTTGATCACTTTTTATTTTGATGCTGAAAAGTTTACTACTTCCTTTTTTGCCCATTGAGTAGTTCATCTCTTTTGGAAGGAAACTGCAGGTACTGGTTGTATATCTTCATTGACGGAAGAGGATTAGATCATCAGCGTAAAGTGTATGTTTTACTGGTTGTTGTACAGTAGAACAAATAACAGTTATATCTGAAAGAAATAGTGTTGTGCTGAGGACTGCGCCTTGGGGCACTCTGTTTTCTGTAGCAAGTGACATGGATGTTTTTCCATTTACTCTTACTTTGAATGTGCGGTCTGTTAGGAAATTCTTCACAAAGTGGAAAATATTTTCTTTAATGAATGATAACTCCAATTTCGTCAAACTTTACTATTATTCAATATTTTATTCGTCAAGAAAGATTAAAAGTCTGTTCTGTCACAATTATTGTCATTAACCAAAATACCAAGTGAATATTATTTATAAATTAATACAACTAACACTGACCATGAAAGGGAACAAATAGTGCCAATAACATTCTCCCCCCTAGTGATGAAACTAGCAGATGAATCACTCTTCTCAGCCTTGTTCAAGATGTAGTCTGCAGATCTTCGCAACTGGTCTCTGTAGGTGCCCGTGGAAGTTTTGACGTCGACGACTTTGATCTTTCCATCTCTTCCTTCATAGGTTGCAGTGATGATTCCAAGAGGCCACGTATTTCTGGGTGAATTTTCATCACAAATCACCACCAAATCTGAATGTTTAATGCATTGTCGTCTATTAATGGTTGGAAGATATTCTTTTAGCCACCTTTTCCAGAACATATCTGCCCAAGCTTGGAAAACTCGCCACTGTTTCCGTAAATTTATTTCTGCGTCTCTAAATATTCCTGGTTATGGAGCAGTAACATTGGAATATCCCAAGATGAAGTGGTTGGGTGTCAAACATTCTGGGTCTTTACTGTCTATTGAAGCGTGTGTGAGAGGTCTGCTGTTGAATATATTTTCGACTTCAACAAACAGAGTATGTAGTACTTCTTCTCTCGGATGTCTCGTTTTCAGTATTACCTTCAAAGCTGTTTTGACAGAGCGAACAAGTCTTTCCCAGCATCCGCCCATGTGTGGAGAAGCTGGTGAATTGAACTTTCATTGAATTCTTTTTGGAGACATATAATTTTGAATTTCTTCTTGATCAAATTCTTCCAATGATTTCCTCAATCCTTTGTCAGCTCCGTGAAATTGGTGCCATTATCGGAATGTAATTCTACTGGACATCCTCTCCTGGTAATGAATCGTCGAATGGCCAAAATCACCGAATCAGTGTTGAGGGTTAGGTTAGGTTTGAACGTGAGTGGGCCCGTATCAGGCCCTCCACTGCGGCCAATGGCTATTGTTGAGGGTACTTGCCAACTCTAAGTGAATGGCTCTTATACTTAGGCAGGTAAAAATCATCCCATAACGTTATTCATGCCTTCTTTCAATTTTCACATCAAAGGGGCCAAAACAATCCAATCCCGTATAACTGAAAGTTCGCACAAAACTATTCAATCTGCAGGGAGGCAATGGAGCCATTGCTGGTGTTTGAAATTTGGAAAACATTCTCTTGCAATAGTTACATTCTCTTTTACATTTTTCAACAGCATTTCTTAGTCGAATTATCTAAAATTTCTGCCGAATCTCATTATTCATCTGCTCTTCGCCCTGATGTCCAAATCTGATGTGAAATTCTTCTATCAATAATTTAGTCAATTTATGTTTCAGTTCCAAGATAATTGGATGTTTTTGATAAATTCCTAAATTTGCAGCGTTCATCAGTCTTCCTACAACACATATAAATCCATTTCCATCTATGATTGGTGTCAAAGAATAGAGATCACTTCTCCTGGAAACACAATTTCCTCTCAACAAATCAGAAAATTCAGTGGAGAAACACTCATTTTGAATATTCTTGATGCAAATCATGTCAGTATCATTCATTTCTTTTACTGTAACTGGTCCATATTCTTTATTTTCATTTCTGCAATTCCCTATAAATCGAAAAATACAAGATGTTGTTCTGATCAATCTTGTATACTTTGAAAATCTGTTTATGTCTGACAATCCTTTATTTTCTACTGTCCTCAGTAAACATATATTTTCTTTCCTGAGTTCCAAATCATTTTCATCACATTTTGTCTCAACTTCTTCCGGCCAACTTTGTTCATCTGTCAGTAAAAAATCTGGTCCAGTCATCCATCTATCAGTTTTACTTGATTCTCGAGTGACTTCGTCTGCCACATTTTCTTATCCTGGTACCCAGTGCCAGCTAGATACATCCGTGTTTTCAGATATTTCACCGATTTGATGAGAAACAAAAGTCTTAAATCTCCTGGATTCTGAACGTATCCAGCACAACACGGTTTTGGAATCGCTCCATAGGTGAATCGAGTCAATTCCCATTTCCAAATTCTTTTTTATGCATGAGACCAGTCGACTCAACAATACTGCTGCTTGCAGTTCTAGTCTTGGTATCGTGGTGGGCTTACTAGGACATACACGAGTTTTGGCACTCACAAAGGCAGTTTCATAAATATCTCCCGATTCAAATCTCAAATATACAACGGCAGAATAGGCTTTTTCGCTCGCATTACAAAAGCCATGCAATTGTACTATTTTTTTGTCAGCTAAGTAAGGTCCATAAAATCTTGGAATTCAAATCTCCGGTAATTTTTTCATATTTTCAAGGAGAGTCCTCCATTTGTCTTCCAATTCCACCGGAATTTCGTCATCCCATCCGCTTCCACTTCACCAAATTGACTGGACCAAAAGCTTCAACTTGATTGTAAGTTTTGATAAAAATCCTAAGGGATCAACAGTCGACATAATAAATCGTAGTACTTCTCTTTTTGTCTTTTCGTTGAGAATATCAGAGTTTTTGAAAATTTAAATAGGAAGTGAAACAATCATTCATTGAAATCCAGTAGAGTCCCAAAGTTTTTTCGACAGGTTGTTGAAAAGAGCACTATAGATTTTCTTTTTGTTTTGCCTTCAAATTTTCAGGAATTCCATTTAGAACTTTATTAGAGTTACAAATCCAGTTGCATATTTCGAATCTTCCTCTTCTTTGAACTTTGATTACTTCAAGAATAAGTTTTAGTGCTTATTCTTCGGTGTCCGTACTATCCAAATAGTCGTCAGCATAATGCTTTGTAAGAATCGCTTTCGCCGCTAGGGGAAATGTTTCGAGATCCTCCTCAGCATTTTTGTTCTTTGCGTACTACGCCATACAGGGTGATGAAGTAGCTCCGAAAATCATAACCCTCATTTCGTAGGTACTTGGTTCCAAAAATCTGTACATACCTCTCCAAAGGAACCTCTGTGCAGCACAATCTTCTTCACGAATCAGAACTTGGTGAAATATTTCTTTGACATCTCCACAAAATGCTACCTTTCGCTGTCTAAATTTCCATATAATCTCAATTAAACTCTCCATCAGATCTGGTCCCTGAAGAAGATGTGCATTCAAGCTGGTACCATGTGACTAAGCTGCAGCATCCAAGACGATTTTAATTTTCCCAGGTTTACTTGGATTGAAAACTGGAAAATGTGGCAAATACCATGTTCGAATGTCTTTTTTTTTCTATTTCTTCCGAGCTCAGTTTCTTGATGTATCCTTTACTCTCGTACTCTTTCAATTTTGTGCAATAGTGATTTGCCAAAATTTCATCTTTATCAAGTTTCTTTTCCAAACATTTCAGTCTAGCGATAGCAGTTGTTCTGCTTTCTGGTAGAATACAGTTTTCATCTTTCCATAATAGTCCCAGTTCTATATGAAATCCGACTCTCTTTTCTGTTTCTCCAAAGCTCTTTTATCTTCTTTCGATCTTCCTTTTTCTTCATTTCTTGCACCAAAATCTTCTAGTCTAAAAGTATTTTTCACAAGATTATGGAGCTCATAATCGCCACTTTCTTGTGAATGGCAACAAAGATGGAAAACCAAATCATGAGGCAAACGTCCACCAGGTATATTTTTTCTGCCATGTATCATCCATCCTAGTAGGGTCTTCGAAACAAACGGAGAATTCCAAGTTCCCTGATATATTTTCCTAGCAACCGTTAATGCACACTGATTCTGTCCGATAAGAATCATCGGTTGTGCATTCTTCATAGGTTATAGAGAAGCTTGCTTGATATATGGATATAATTGACTGATTTTTTCCAAATCTACCGTTTGTGTCGGCAAGGATAAGTTGTTTATCGTTCTTGCACCAGAAATCCTGAATGTTTTCAAATTTTTATCAACATCTGATATCTCCAGGGACACCCTCATTGAAGTTTCATCCTGTTTCGTAACCTAATTCAACCACTGATAGCAAAGTGGCTCGACAGGTCCAGTGAGACCAAGTCTATCTGCCATCTTCAAATCCAGCAAGGTCGTTGTAGCAGCTTCGTCAAATAAGGCATAAGTAGATATCTCACCTTTTGGACCTTTCAGTATAACGGGTGCTAATCTGAGTAAAACCTGGGTGGTATGTGCATGTGAATGGTTTATCAGTTCGGTTTCCATTCTTGGGTTTTCACCTTGTGGTTGATCTTGTCTTCTGTTCGTGGTATGTAGTAATTTATTGTGATATTTTCCACAATTTTCAATAACACATCTCGTCTTTCTTCGACATTCTAAAACATTGTGCCCCACTTTTACACAGTTGAAGCACAAGTTCTCAGAAGTGACCAGTTCCCATTTATCGTCTACATGCAGTGCTTTGAATTTCTCACAATTATTCAAGCTGTGGACACTTTCTTTGCAAAGATGACAGAATAGTTTTGTGTCATCATTACTTTTCACTGAAAACAACATTTCATTCTTTTTTTTGTGCATAGGCTTCTCATTATCGGTTTTCGTGACATGTTCCACCGATATGTCCATGCAAGAAGTGGCAGCTAGAGCTATCTGCCGAAACCAGTCAGAAAATTGCTTTAGATCAATATTATTTGAATTCATGACCGATTTACCCCATTCCAGTCTCAAATATGGTGGGAGTTCACTTACTACTTCACCTATCAGTTGTGAATTCATCATGTGACCTGTATTATTCAACAATTCCATTGTAGAAACCAAATTCTCAACAACATTTGAAAAGGGAAGGTAAGTCTCAAATTTTCCTTCTTTTGGTGAAGCGCCTTCCTTACTTTGTCAACTAATAAAGAAATTATCAATTCAGGTCGTCCAAAGGTGACTTTCAAAGTTTCAATTATTCTTGTCACATTTTCAGCAGTTATCAAAAGAGGATGAACAGCATCCTTTGATTGCCTTTAAGGCTTCTAAGTAGTCTAACAAGGTTCTCGGAATCTGTAAAAAGATGAATCTCAGTCGTTTGATTGATGTTATCAATGAAAATCGGCCAGTCCTCCGGATTTCCATCAAAAATTGGTAATTTATGATTTTGATGCCCCTTGTCATTGTTTTACAAATTGTATCCAAATGTTCTAAGTTAGTGTACACGGCGTTTGGAGATTTGTACATTCGAGCATCACTGTTCCCTGACACACCTTCTTCGACCAGTTTCCAATTATTAATCTTCTCTTTCAAAGACATTTTTTCAATTCAAAATCGGAATATTCAGATTGTTCAGACCTCTCAGCTATAATTTCTTCTTGCATTTTCATCTCTTTCCTTATCAGTTCCTCTTCAATTTCTAGTTTTCTACTACTAATTTCTGCTAGCTTTCTTTCTGATTCAAGTTGAATTTCTAAATACCTTCTTCGCGAACTTGTTGTTTTCTTCGAGTGGCTCTGTTGATGAGCAATATGGGACAATGCATTACTTACGTGATTTCTGTCGTCGTTCTCCGTAGTCTGCTGAAGTCCAGCGCTTTCATCTCCATATCTCTCTGGTGGATTTCGTTTGTTGGGTCTTTCGCTTCTTCTGATGAAACTCATATCTTCAATAATCTAGTATCTCAGCTCAAAGGACCATGTAATGAATACTAACTCCAATATCGTCAAACTTTACTATTATCATTTTAATCGTCAAGAAAGATTAAAAGTCTGTTCTGTCACAATTTAATGTCATTAACCAAAATACAAAGTGAATATTATTTATAAATTAATACAACTAAAAATTATCATGAAAGGGAACAAATGGTGCCAATAACAGGGGAGATTGATTTCTTTGAGTTTGCTGAGAATAGCTGGCCTCCATATGGTACCAAAAGCGCTTTCAATATCGAATATCACCGCTCTTGTGTCTTGTTGGTTACAGATACCATTTGCTATTTCTGTTTGAAGAATTGTTAAGTTATCTATCGAGTCACGGTTTCAAAGTATTGTTCGCTATTGCTTTGCTCAATTTACCCTTATAGTTCAGGCAAAAACTATTAGCTCTATAATGTTTTTTTGCAAAATATTATATAATGTATGCTGGTTACATTTGAAATTAAAGTGCATGATGATGTTGAACTGAAAACTCAAGTGAAAACTACGCTGAAATAACTTGCAAAAACCATGAAGCCACAAAAACGACAACAAATACCAATTATTCATTATTATCAGTGTGTTTCCGAGCGGATCGGAAAAAGTTTATTTCAAAAGCTGATGCCTTCAATCCGACAACTAGTCCAGATAAAAAAGCCAAGTTTAGTTAGAACGAGGTCTCTTGTGTATGTGGTTGTTTCTGAATCAATGTTTCTGTCATCAGTTATTCATTGTATTCCGTCAGAACATAATTTTTATTTTATTTTTCCATACAGGCGGTTTGCTTCATTACATGGAAATATATGATGATAATAATAACATAATGATAATATAGGAACTAGAGAGTTCATAATCTGCACTTAACTATAAATAACCCGTTTAATACTAATACACATGGTTCCAATGTGGGAACCTGGATACATGGATAACACAATATACTAAAATGTTATTTCTATAAAGTTATTTAGAATAGTATTGTGAAACATCTTTTGTGCGAGAGAATAATCTGAATCTTCAAATACATTGTTTTCATTAGCTGTACAAAGAATAACTGAAAGAGGAGAACGTGAAGTAAGTGTTATTCTTGTTAGACCGGGAGATAGTGACAGATTTTGGGATATGATTTAACTCAGTATGCCTTTTGGAGGACAGTATTGTCCGTATATCCTCATGATAATAATGCATGAATCAAAAAGTCATCGTAGGTTCTTCATATGAAATAATAGTAATAATATTCTCGAAAAATTATGTTTTTTGGTACGATTCCAATCAGGCTGCCATGAGTTTTGTAATGAAATAATAGAAGTAAAATACTCGAAAAACCTTTGGCATACCGTTAGGATGGGCAGAGAATTATTTTTTTCATATACAATTTTATGTGACCATACCACGTGACGATGGTCCGCATCTCTCGTTCAGCTCTGCCATTCTACTCCGGAGTATAGGGCAAGTACAGATAATTGATGTCGAATTCCATGATCGTTAAGAAGTTTCTGGATGCCTTTGTTGACCATTTCCTTGCCGCTATCACTTCTAAGTATCTTTACAGTATTTCCAGTTTGATTTTTAACTGTATTCAGGATTATATTCAATTTTTCCTTGGTTTCATCCTTCGTCAAGAGAAAATATATGGTTCTGAAGCGACTGAAGTCATTTTTCATGTGCAAAAAATACCCAATGAAACTTATTCCATGGGTCCGCAAACATCCATATGAACAAGCTCAGCAGGACTTGAAGTTCTCGTAGAACTGACTGGAATAGACAATCTATGTTGCTTTCGTAGTATGCAAGATTCACAAGTTGTGGGATTTTTGTCATCGGAGAACGATATATCATTTACTTTCAAAATATTTTTGACATGTTCAATATTTTGATGGCCTAATCTTTCATGCCAGTTTTCTACTTCAGAACTGATATTCGCATTGGCAATTTCAAACGATGATTTCACTTCGAATATCATTTCATAAAGTTGGTTTTTGCGAATACCAAGAGCGAACACTTCTCCGTTTTTCATGAATTCACACTTCTCATCATTTAGTGTCATTATACAGTGCGGCTTTTCTTAATCCCCCCCTGTTAACTTTTGAACGGTTCGACGTACAGATTTGAAAAAAAATCACTTGGGTGGTTTCACCAATACTACTTTTTGGTACAAAAAATATAGTGATTGCTCAACAGGGAGCGCGGGGCACATCAACTCAAAAATTTTCAATAGCATGGGGAGTCAAGTGTCACATCATTGAAAAGAGAATTCGATTCTCTTCACATCCATCTAATTTTTTTTTGAATTTGGTTAATATTTTTTTTGCAAATAAAATTCGAAATATCAAACATTAATGCGGATCTGAAAACTACTCATACCTCGATAAATCTGAACGGTTTGTTGTGGAATAATGAAACCAAAAACATTTCGAAGGGTATTACCGGTACTACTTTTTGAGAGAAGAAATATTGCAATTACTCGACAGATGGCGCTGGAGGCACATCAATTCGAAAATTTCGAAAGGCATAAAAATCGAAATTGGGAAAAATATTCTCAACAAAATTCAAAAGCATTCAGATGGTTGTGAAGAGAATTGAATTCTCTTTTCAACGATGTGACACTTGACCCCCCATGCCATTTAAAAATTTTGAGTTGATGTGTCTCCCCGCGCCCCCTGTCGTGCAATCACCATATTTTTTATTTTGAAAAGTATTAGCGGTGAAACCCTCCAAACGGTTTTTTTTCATGTTTGTACGTCAAATCGTTCAAAAGTTAACAGGGGGGAGGGACTAAAAAAAGCCGCACTGTATAACCTTCATCAAGCGCTGTACCAGCCGAAAACAAATTGAATTTCAAAGGTGGTACATATGGAACGTCACGAATAATTGACGGAATCCATTCCTTTCCATTGAAAGCTTCAATGTTGATAACTCCTTGGCCTTCAGCTGTTATACAGGGTTTTTCATAATATATGCCCAGGACTTCAGGATGTGATAGCTCGTTCGAAAATACGGAAAAAAGTATTCATTAACTCACCCTCTAAAGTGCACCATTTTCGAGATACAGGGTGTTGAAATTAAGAAAATAATAATCGTTTTTTGCGAATATCTCTGGAACCGTTTATTGCACAGGAGATAAATTTTGTGGGCTTCTACCATTCGTAATAAGCTATGTTTTGTGAAGATTTTTAATTTTTTGAAATCCATAATTGGTGAAGATTTTGAAGGGGTACTAGGTGTTTTTTCCTCCAACTTCTACGCCACCGAAAAAGTAAAGTTTTGAGCAGCTCATTTGAACCGTCAATATTTTATACACAAAAAAGGTACTCTCGGTCATATGCACTAAAGTTGGCCGTTTTCAAGAAAAATCAACTTTCATGTTGAAAAACAAAAATTTTTTAAATAATTTTTTTTTCTCAATTATTCAAAATGTATTTAAACGTTAGAACAAGTAACAAAACCAAATGTTGACTTCATAATTGCAAAATAAAAATAAAACAGTAACAATTGTACTCAGTTGAATTGTTGGAAATGCCCGCCGTTAGCTTTAATGCACGCATCAATTTTTTGACGCATTGATTGTCTGAACCTGAATTCACATGCCAGCTTCCGCTTATCGCGGAGAGCTCAAATTTAAGGCGCGCCCTGTTTTTTTTATTAATACAGCGAATGAGAAAGCAATACGCAATGAGCTAATATACGAAAAGCTTGCATGTAAATCCGCCCTAACACAGTTTCTTTATATTTTTAAACAAAAGCTAAATCTCCTGTAAAAATAACAATTAGTTTGTACCTGCAAACAGTAAATTTGTGTTACAAAATTAAAAATGAATTACACAAACGCTGAAATGTGCGAAATGAATTATCTTTACTGAATGGCGAGCGGTAATTCGGCAGAAGCAAGGCGGTTGTATTAAGAAAGACATCCTGATCGCTAAGTATCACACCATAACTTGTTTCAACGCATTCACCAACGACTAAGGGAGAACGGAAGTTAAAAAAAAAATACTGCTGATAGTGGGCGATCTATGGAAGTTGCAAATCCCCAAGTAGAACGGGCTGTACTCAATGAAATTGAAGAAGATCCGACCACAAGTACCAGAAAAATTGCTTACAACTTACCTACCTCACTCGACGATTTGGAGAATTTCGAAAATACAACTTCTGTACCCCTACCATATCCAAAGAGTACAGCCTTGATTGCTAAGAGATTTTCCGCCAAGATTGTCTGTTTGTATATGGATGCAAGACAAAATAGGTCAAAATCCTCGGTTTGGAGCCGAAGTTCTGTTTACCGATGGAAGCCTCTTTCTCGAAAGGTGGTGTTTTCAATGTTCACAATAACCATGTGTGGGCTGAAGAAAATCCACATGAAATTTCAGAAGGTCATCATCAGCAACAATTTTCCGTGAACGTTTGGGCTGGCATCGTTGGTGATCATTTGATAGGCCCACATTTTTTACCGAACAGATTAAACGTTGAAGATTATCGACACTTTCTAAAAAAAGTACTGCCGGAATTGCTGGACGATGTACCGCTTCAAGTAAGACGAAACATGTACTTTATGCATGATGGAGCTCCTGCCCACGTTAGTATGATTGCTCGCCAATACGTGGACGTCGAATACAACAGACGGTTGGATCGGTCAAGGAGGTCCGCACCCTTGTCCCCCGCGATCTCCCGAACTTAATTGTTTAGATTTTTTCTTTTGGGGCCATCTTAAAACCCTAGTCTACGCTACTCCAGTTGAAAATGTTGACCATTTAAGAGAGCGCATTGTTGCTTCTTGCGACATAATTCGTGACACTTCGGGAATTTTCCTGCGTGTTAGACAGTCAATGCTTCGAAGAATTGCTTCGTGCACTGAAGCTAACGGCGGACATTTCCAACATTTAGTTTAACTGAGTATGATTTGTTAATATTTTTTTTTAATTTTGGAATTTGATTTTGTTACTTGTTCTAAAGTTTAAATAAATTTTATATAATTAAGAAAAAAAGTTATTTAATGTTCATGTAAACCCATGAAAAAATTAACGGCAAGTTTAAAAATTCTGAAATAAATTCGAGTTATTCTGGCATTCAAATTGAATAATTAGAGAGATGTAGAAGAAAATCTGATGTACAGTTTTCGAGAAAAAAATAAAAATCTAATTTTTAGAGGTTTTTTTAAGTTTTCTCAAAAACCATTCACCAGATTCCATTTCAAATATCATTACTTATCAATGTCAAGGTAAAAAATAATCACGATTTTTTTCAGAATATTTAACCAACAACGTTCTCTCACAATAAAAAAAATTCTGTTGAGAACAATCGCTTTTGCAAGTGATATTTATATGAAATTTAGAAGACTGAACATTGAGGAACTATTCATACTAATTTTCAGACATAAAATCAAACGATTTATATTTTTAATAGAAATTTTTAAAATCTCGGACAAAAAACGGTAAATAGCTCTAGTAAATAATTCTTCTGTAGTACATGAAGGGAAATACAAAAATAGTTCTGCTACTGTCCACAAGGTATTGCATAGAATTATTGTCACTGTCATATTTACTGTACAGCATTGCCAATAGTTCTATAGAGCGGTAACCGATGTAATTTGTTTAACTTTTCGAAAATGAAAGTTACGTCGATAGGGGTTTGTCAGTTCATCAGTTGGATGTTGGATTGGTCCGCCTAAAGCCATGGAGTCCTTGGAAACAATTGAAGAATTATGTAAGTAATGAGTTTTATGTTTTGGGATTTAAAATATCAGTTCTGGAAATGAAACAGGAAGCAAAACAGAATTGAAAAATAATAATAATAATCGTAATAGCGTCTTTATTGTCCATTCCAGTTGTTTTTGAGTAACATTATTTTATGAACATAAAAAATAACGGCATAATAGGCGGAGTTCAGTATACAAAAATGAAAAATAATGATAAAAATAAATTATAGTGCTTTGTTCATATTAGCTGATCTTTTTGAATTTTACCAACAATATTGTTGTTTGTGCTAAAAGTATATCTAATCTAAGCAAGATCAAGGACGGACTGACTATATCTATAACAAACCCATGGGAACTGCAACCCCGAATATCAGAAAAACAAACGAAATGAATACAATAAATAATATACAAGTGAACCGGAAAAAAGCGGCAATACAAATATTCTCTAGATCTCCTCCCACAGGAAAACCGACTGCACAGGCATTATCAATAAACCAAAATCTAAGAAAAATAATGAACCAACTTCAAAGAAAATGGTCCCCACCTTTGGAAACACTGAAAACGATTCAAAAGATAACACCTTTTAGAACAAAAGGAGGTCTCTATCCATGGTAAGCCAATATGTTCTACAAATAAACTGAAATTTGCAGACAAGGAAAATACATCACTGTTTCTGAAAAATGTAGTACATGTAGTACACCTATTACAAAACTGAAGACTACGCAAATTTTCCGAAACTTGCAGACATGATTCGGCACGGGCGTAAGTTCGAAAAATGAGGCCTCCACCCAATACAAATCTGAGGGCGCTGCAAATTTCCTGAAATTTTCAAACAGGACACAGCAAGGAACACTGAATTCGAATAATGAAGTCTCCGAGGTCTCCACCCAACAAAAACCAGAGGCACTGCAACTCACACCAAATTCACCAGACGGTGCGATGATTTTTCATTTTCAGATGTGAAAGTCTGAATGATTGAGGCTCGTGTCGGCTGGGAATAATCCTCCACGATTCACTGTTGCGTTAAAAATTAACAGTGCTGCTGCTAAAGTGGCGTATGGAGTTGGTAACAAGGCCTATCCAGAACACATGGCTAATGACCATAGCAGTCGATGCCAAAACACCAAGAAAAAAATCCTGTGAGCTATTTCGCAGTACTCCGAATAATGTTGAGATTTGGCAATATTGCATTAGCACTAGGGCTTACCGTTTCAGAAAACTGTAATTCATATGGAAATATTATAAAAGATCGCTGTAAGTATGGTATGAAAAACATGTCTTGTCAGTGCCATCTTACAGTTCAGAAACGCGAAATATTTGACTTTACATGAACCTTAAACAACATGAAAGTTTATTTTTTTGAAAACGGTAATTTTTAGAGCTTATGACCAAGAGTACCTCTTTTATGTAAAAAACATTGGCGATTCAAATAGTCGGCTCAAAACTGTACTTTTTCCAGTGGCGTAAAAGTTGGAGAAAAAAACACCCCTTCAAAATTTTCACCAATTATGAATTTTAAAAAATAAAAAATCTGCACAAAACATAGGTTATTATGAATGGAAAATTTCTACAAATTCTGTTTTCTGTGCGATAAACGGTTCCAGAGATATTCGCAAAAATTGATTTCTTTTCAATTTCAACACCCTGTATCTCGAAAATAGTAAATTTTACAGGGTAAGTTAATAAAAACTTTCTTTCACATTTTTGGAAGAGCTATCACATCCTGAAGTCCTGCACATATATCATGAAACACCATGTATATGAACCATTTCCAATTTTCACCTTCCTGAATTCAGAAGTACCAACGGTTTTTCGTTTCTTCGACACTGTTGATTGAAGCAATACTGGTGAAGGCATTTTGATTTCTACTCTCCTTTTCCTTTCTAAACCAACATTTTATGATGACGGACGTGACCTCTTTTCTTGCGAAAATCGCAAACTGGTACATTCTCATTCTTGAAACCATCTCTGGGTTGATGGGTATGATGGCTTTCAGCAGCATAATTTTCGTAGATAATACCACAAGTGTATTGGTTATTATCGAAATAGCAATTCCTTTGAATTTGAGAATCAAATTATGTTGCTTGGCAACCACAGGAGCGCTTGCGCGAGTGTGGTTGCCTAAAGCAACATAGTTTGATTCGAAACCGAGAAGGAATTAACGATAATCGCCGATAACACGAGTTGTATTTGTTAAGATTATTTCATGAATAAAATCGAAAACATTTTTATTTATTTACTATTCAATTTAACTAGGAACATTAATCCCGCATTTAGTTCTGAAATTATGCAACTAACAAAATATTTACTTGATATTTCAAACATCCCTCTATTTCAGTTACCAATGACAGAGCGCGTCATTCGTAGTTTCGTCATTGTATGTCTAGTCTACTGCTTCTCGCTCGAGGTTATGTTTTGATAACATTTTGATTTAGTGATTTGATTAATCAACGAGTATGCAAAATTTGTCGAAAATTGTGAAGTTGATATAAATTAATAGTGAGTGCTTATTTAGTTTTGGTCAAAGTTTGGTGTTGTGTCATTATAGCAGCTTACTAGTGGTAAGTTTGTGTTTTAATAATAACCAATCATGAATCGAACTACAAAATCGAAAACACATCATATACATATCCAGGAGCCAATCAAGAGCCGAACTACAAAATCGAAAACATGATGTTTTCATTTATCAACACAAAAATTTCAACCAATCATAACACGCTATTTTAGTAAAAGTGAAATAATCCTTCGCATTTGAAGTGATAGCAAATGGTAATGTTTCATTACCAGCACAAGCTTCTTCTCGATTCTTTATTCTTTCTTCCTTCAGCAACAGTCGAGTGGTAATGTTTTTTAAAGTTTTGACATCTTCACTAACAGATTTCCATGCACTTTGGAAATAGCTATTTGTATTACAAGGGAGGAAAGTGCCACTTTTCCTCCCGCAGGATGTAGTTTACTGTCCGACGCAAAGCGGAGGGCAGTAAACATCCAAGGGAGGAAAAGGCACTTCACTCCCATGTGATACATATGATTTTTCCTCCTACCCACTCAATAAAACCTTTTTTGAAAATTTATTTACGGTTCACATAGATAACGAATTTATCAATATATGCGATATAATTAAGTACACAAGTATTACTTATTAAACGAATTTATCAATATTTGCTATACAATTAAGTACATAGTATTGTTTAACTATATTTTAGAATTATTTATGTTAAAATTGAATGTGCAGTTTTGAGCAGCACTTATATGAACATCATTTGAAGAAGATAAGGTTTGAACAGGAGCATTAGTCTTTGAAATATTTTCGCTTAGCACATTGTAATGGTGGTAACTTCTAGAAGTGCTTGGCTGATTGTGATCAAGTTCAGGTTCTACAGTATTTCCCATAATTTGATGAGAAATTTTTCTTTTTTTTGTGTAAGATTGTTAAACATAACCTTCTGCGATATTGGTTGATTTCCTCTGCCGTGCTGTTTTAGAGCTAAAATATCTCCACCACCGTTTACTAACAGAGTTGCTGAAGTTCTTCTGAAACTGTGCCCTGTGTAATGTTCGGTATTTGGAAGCTTAGGATATTCTGCAATTTTTTGTGGTACTTTGGATATAGAATTCTTGCCAATCACTTGATTTATACATTTGCCTGCTTTAAAGCATAAGAACAATAGTTTATGTTCAGTTTTAGGACGTAGACAGATATATTTTTTAACGATTTGAACAAAATTTGGGCCGTTACCTGTAGTAGTATTGATTACGAAAGTTCGTTGTTTATAAGTTTTTGAAGTGGGGATATTTATTACTAAACGATTGTCTTTATCTTCAATATCCTCCATAGTCATTTTAATAAGCTCATCACATCGACATGCTCCAGAAATTCCAATAACAAGGACTACCTTTGAATATTTTATGTCAAAAATTGAATTATTTGCATGGGATTTCATTTCTTACCTTCATAAATAAAAAAAACATCATCGGGGGCTTCCATTAAGAATGTATTTATTTCTTCTCTTGTAAAAGTTTTAGCTTTATTTGGTTTGTATCCGGCATTTTGACGTTTTAGAAATGCAATCAACTTTGGATATTTGATATTGACATTGTCCTTTATTTGTATCATTGTGCATAGCATTGAATATTTAGACCAAAGTGTTGAAGCTTTTAATGATTTTCCATGAAGTGAAAAATATGCCAGTAAAACATTCTCTGAATATTTATGTATCTTGTTGTCTTCAGCCCATTGCTTATATTGTGTATATTGATTTTCATACCCATCTTTATATTTTTGTGGTAGTGAGGATAATGACGCTACTTTGGCTTGTTCCTTAATATTAGGTGGTGTATTTGGAAATTCAAAATCACTTGAATCGCTCTCCATTTTTCAAAAATTCAATTAAAAGTCAATCGTCGTGTTTACTGTCAGTGAGCCACAGCATACTATGTTTTTAATCTATTCTTGATTCCTGAAGTTTAGATTTTTATTTTGATAAAACCGCTTATATTACCAAAATATCCTTTTTCTACAACCGCTTACCAAAGTAGCTTTTGACGCTTTCAGATCTCACCACAAAGTTAACGTTTCCCGTGAAATGTCATTTTGTGACTTTGTTTGCAAATAGACCTATTCTTAGTTGATGGAAAGCATAGACAATACAGTCATGTGTATCTGAGAACCTGCGGTGGTGCAATTGCTAGCGTCTTGTGCTTGTAATCCGAAGGTCCCGGGTTCATCTCCTGGCAATTTCAACTTTTTTTTTTCAAGAACGTTATTTAACTTTTTTCTTGTTGGTGATTTGAATTATTGGACATTTAGATAGCTTATACATTTCGGATTGCTATTGAGTGATTTTCTCATAAGTAATTTTATGTGCCTATTTGAATGAAGTGTCGATCATTTTTTTCTAAGTGCTACGCTTGTAGAAAAAATAATGTGTGTATTTCGAGCACAAAGTGTCATTGTCGTTCTCCAAACTTTAATCTCTTTGTCGAGCAACAATCAATTACTTTGCGCTCTAAATACACAAATAGCTATCAAAGAACTAGAGTAGAGATAACATTCATGTTTGATTTTTATCAGAATACAGGATATATAAGATGTTCTAGAAATTACGGAAACAATTTGATTATAATAGATTCACAAGTTTTATCGTTTACAACTTACTTGAAATGAGGGGGAGGAAAAGTACTTTCCTCCCTAGGGAAGAAAAGTATGAGTTTCCTCCCTGGTTTGAGGTAGGAAAGTGTGTACTTTCTTTAGGGGTATCATGGACAAGCTGCTCCAACTCGGTAATATTTGTACACATGCTTTCCAATTTTCGTCATACTTGATGGAGTAGAATTTCTGCTGCATCACATGCAAAGACTCATCCGTTTTCTGAACATATTTGATCTGAAGCTTAGAGAACATCTAAGCTGATGAATTGCAATGGCTGATCAAGAATAGCGAAGGTGTCTTCTTTCTCATCTGGCTTGATAGTCTTTTCCACGGCAACATCATAAATTCCAGCACTGTGTAAGATTATGTCTACCTGGAATCTCCATATTTCATAATTTCCTGAACTTTCCAGCTTAATTATTTTCAAAGCATTGTAATCTCCCATATTGCACTTTCAAATTACAATTTGTCAGACCTGCTTCAAGCTGTATTTTTAACTGCACAAGTATTTCAGTAGCGATTTGTATGGACTCTATAATAGTGAATCTGGACCCATAATCTGATGAAACTTATCAGTGATTTGAAATACTTTATTGAGAAAATTGGAACTAAAGTTTGGAAAACTGCTCCATTTGTTTATTGAAAAACAACTACAATATCATTTTAATATACATCAACATGGATGCTAAATATAAAATCCATAGCCATATAAAATTAAAATGATTTAATTTCAACAATTTTCAATTGGGGGTAGTTTTTTTCGCAATTTTTATTTAATGAGAACGCCCAATTACTTCCAATCATCATGGAGTTTCTTTCATCGAGATAGATGATTCAGTTCAAGGGTTACACCGTTTTGTTCACACACTGTATCGAACAGAAAAAAAAATTCATAAAAAATATACGTAATTTTTAAAGATTTTTACAATATGTTTTCCGTCGATAATATTAAGAATAGTTTATGAAGACTAACACTGTATAAATGTTATACAACAAAATTTTCACGAGACTTCCTGTATTCCGCGCCTTTAAGTTACGGACTATAGGATATTTTTTGTCTTAAGGAAATATTCGAATTCCACAGAGGTCATGTCTAAAGGATATCGGAAAATGTGGAAGTCAATATATCTTGTTACACTCAGAAAAGAGTTATTATTTGCTCTGCCCAAAATTAAATATATTTTCTTGGTTATCGTTTCTGTAGATACTTGTCATACTACATATTTTTTTTTCTTTTGTTTTTGGCATCGACTGCTATGGTCATTAGCCATGTGTTCTGGATAGCCTTGTTACTAACTCCATACACCACCTTAGGAGCAGCACTGTTAATTGGAACGCAACAGTGAATCGTTGCAGGACTCACCCCAGTCGAGCCACAGAATTTTAATAATTTAATAGGTCAAATTAAATAAAAAAATCCCATCCACAACTGGGGCTCGAACTCCGGACCTTTCGACTCAGAGTCGGACGCTCTAACCACTGCGCCACGCCCCGACATTACTACATAATTATTTTCATTTCTATCTGTTCTGTCACCTGAATCCATATATGTCACATTTGAAGTGTTTCAAAAACATTTTGTGTTGTCGTGTCTTGGTTGGAAAGCGCATCTTTCTCCGATTTCATCATTTATTCGATTCATCTGAGCTAGGGCCCCTGTAGGCAATTTGACATTAGATCGTATATAAGAGTCGGGACACTCTTTGATAGGACATAGAAGAAACGCGTTTTAGGTTATATCTTAAAAATTATGATAAAACCAAATATTTTTTAATTGACGAATTCTATCAGTCAAACAAGAACAGAAAATATACCTATAACAACGGTTAAACAATAGTATTGACAGTGCTAATGACAGTGGAAACATCAGGACAGTACCCAAAAAAGGTTTTGTTCATGTATCCCGTATAGCGGCAGACATGAAATCAGGTGATCTACTGAGCATATTAAAGAAAAATGCTCCTGAAATTAATTTTACTTGCGACGAGTGGAATCGCACGGAGCATATGTCAACCTACAAAATGGCTTTTTCACTAGAACATGTTGATAAAATTTACGATCCCTCTATATGGCCAACTGGAGCAGTTATCAGGAGATTCAAGTTTAAGGAAAATTTTCAGAGAACCAACAATCAAGAAGTACACACCTAGACACTTCAAATGGGAATACAGCGTATTTATCAGATAGTAATCTTTCAGTTGAAATAAGTTGTACAGATTCGGTAAGTGTGTTCCATATAAACACTCAGTGTTTGTCAAACAAAATAGAACAGATAGCATTTTTTCTTGATGAGTTTAAATTTGATGTGTTCTGTTTAACCGAGCACTGGCAGAATGAAACTAATTTGAAAACGATTAATATCCCTGGGTATAGACTTGCAAATCATTTTTGTAGGAAAAGCCACAAAATGGGAGGTGTAGCTATTTACTTAAGGCAAAAAAACGTATCGTTCAAACCCCTCAATTTAAATTCATTCAATGTGGAAATTCATTCTGAATTCTGTGGCATTTTTATTCAGGAACTAAAAACATATGTGTTCACTCTGTACAGATCTCCCTCTGGAGATTTCAAAATATTTATGGAAAAACTAGAAAGCCTATTGGAACATTTTTTGAGAGTGGATGAAAGAGTCATAATTTTGGGCGATTTTAACATTCATTTTGAAATAATGAATGATGCAATGCTGAATGAACTGTTATGTTTGCTAAATTCTTTTGGCCTTTCGATACATATTCATGAACACACTAGAATTACGGCAGAAAAATCTAGTTGTATAGATAATATATTATCTAACTTTGACGCAGACTTGATAAAAACTGGTGTTCTAGAACCATGTTTATCTGATCATATGGGGCAATATGCAGTCATAAACAAAAAACTCAATTCGTCTGAAAATACGTCTTCCTACAAAAGAGCTATCACAACCTCTGGTTTACAGAAATTGAAAAATGCGCTGTATGATGTGAACTGGGAAATTTATAAAAATGATGACCTGGGCGTAAATTATCTCGCAAATTTTCTAGTGGATACATATCTTAGTTTAGTAGAAAAAATATTTCCATTGAAGAAAAAATCTTCACACAAAAAGCAGTCGGTAAATTGGTTTAATGAGGAGCTGAGGGCTCAAAGATCAGTCTTGTCAAGTGTCAAACTAATATCAGATGTAAGTAAAAACTCTGATGACATAAGAGTTTATAAAGTATTGAAGAAAGTATATGAAAAAGACATCAAAACGGCGAAAAAATATGCATATAATGAGTACATTCGTTCCGCGGAAAACAAGTCTAAAGCCAGCTGGCAAGTTATTAATTTTGAAAGAAACAAGGCTAAATCAACTCCCCCAATAAATAAAAACATTACTCCAAACGATTTTAATGATCATTTTGTCCAAGTAGCCGAATCTATAATAAAATCTCTACCTGGTATTCCTAAAAAGGAATTACTAAATTTTTCAAAGATTCTTCCAGCACCTTCCTCTTCTTTTTTTCTACTTCCAGTTACTCAGTATGAAGTTAGAGATACCATAAATTCGTTAAAAAATTCTTCATGTGTTGATGTCTATGACTTAAATAGCAAACTCATAAAAGAAACATCAAATATAATTCTTGAACCGTTAACCGAACTAGTAAATCTGATTTTTAGTACCGGAAAATTTCCAGATATTTTCAAATTTTCGAAGGTCATTCCATTATACAAAAAAGGAGATGCTTCTCTCATTGAAAATCATCGTCCGATATCCATCATTTGCATTTTTTCCAAAATCGTAGAAAAAATCCTCAAACAAAGACTATCAAATTATTTTGAAATCAACAAATATTTTAGTGACTCGCAATTTGGTTTTAGGGCTGGTGGCTCAACCACAGCAGCAGTTATGGATATATTGAGTGGCATAGTCGAGGGCCTTGAGCAGCGAAATCATACAGCTATCACATTGTGCGACCTGTCGAAGGCTTTCGATTGTGTCGCTCATGACATTCTACTAGAAAAATTACATTTTTATGGAATTAGAGGTGTTGCACTTTCCCTTTTTGAATCCTACTTGAGAAATCGATTCCAGGCTGTTTGTTTCAATAATAGTACATCGGATTTTAAAGAAATGAATCATGGTGTACCTCAAGGCTCTGTCTTGGGGCCACTTTTATTCATTATTTATGTTAACGAGCTGAGCAACTTCATGACCCCCTTCAAATCTGTCCTTTTTGCCGATGACACGTCATTTATATGTTCGAGTCCAGATTACCACACTTTATTGGATCAATCTAAAGAAATTGAAGAAAAAGTAGAGACATGGTTCAGAGCTCACAATCTGAAACTAAATAATGACAAGTCTCAGAGGCTACTTGTAACTCTCCGTCAGGGTGAACAAAGAGAACAGAAGGTAAAGTTACTCGGTGTTACCTTGGACCATAAATTGAATTGGAATGCTCATATAGAACAATTAAAACATAAACTGTCAAGCATACTTTTTCTTCTGAGACAGCTTAAGCATATTTCAAATTGCGACACTATGAGAACAGTGTATTTCTCACTTTTTCATTCTCACATGGCCTACGCCATTTTACTGTGGGGTAATTCCTCAGCTGCAAATGTTATTTTCATTCAACAAAAAAAGGCAATAAGAATATTAGGAAATTCAGGGTATAGAGATACGTGTAGACCCTCATTTATTAAATTCAGAATTATGACTCTTCCGTCGTTATATATTTACAATTCACTTCTTGAAATTCATAAAACATCATCTAACCTTACCACACATGCTGACATTCATCATCATAACACTAGGAACTCTGATAATATCAGAATTCCTAGATATAGGCTTTCTATTGCACAAAAAAATTCTCTCTATATTAATCTTTATAATGCACTACCTCATCAAATTAAAATGTTAAGTGTTAATAAGTTCAAACGAACTATCAAATCGCATTTGGTAAATAACAGTTTTTATTCTGTCGACGAGTACCTCAAAGGAATTCCAGGTGCGACTTTTTGCCTTTGAGAAATACTTACCGTTTTTATGTTTATATATATTTATATTTTATATTGTAAACTGGTTTTTAAACTATTGGTATATTTTTTTTACCTTCAAGTATGTTTTTTCTAATTTTATATGTTGTACCTAATTGTGAAATGGTTTTTTATATTACTTTTTAATCATATTTTCTATTCTTCTATTGAAAAACAATGACCTGCTATAAATGTACATATGTATATGATATAGTCAAATAAACTATCTATTCTATCTATACAAAATATATTTCCCTCTCTGTCAACAGTGGCTTTTCGTAAAAAGGGTGAGAGAAATCTTATTGATCAAAACACGCAAGCAGAAAATCTACACAGGGGGATTTTTCAACAAAGCCATTAGTACATGAGATTTGAAGAGTTCGACTCTAGGTGATTTCGATCGAAAATTAAAACCAATAATTTTTTACTTTTAAACTAGTAATGATAGAGATATTCCAACGACCGATGATTATTTATTTATTCTACCCCACACTGTTGAGAAGACCTCATTTGTAAATGGATGTATTGCTGGCAACCTTAACCAAGTTCATTTTCATATTCGCAATAGGCGTTATTTTTTCATTACACAGAATTTTTGAATTTTATCGAGAGCTTTCGTGGAAAATAAATAAGGCACTCCTACCCACATTTTGTCTGATTTGCCATTTCAAACTGGTGAGTATTATCACTGTATGCTAAAACAATCAATCGTCGTTTTCACAAATTTTATTTATTTTCCTTGTAACCTTGTAAGTTTTTTTTCAAAATTACTGAAATTATCACTTTTTGCTGATTCGTTTAGGTTGTGATTAAGGTTCAACAAAAGAATGCTCAAAAGATAATTCAAATTAAGTGACCCTTAAACCAAATAGGACATGAGTTGGCTTGCCTAGTTCAGATGGGAGGTCACCAGGCTGCAAAAGACACAACCGAAGAGAAAGAAACTATAAATTGATATCTAGCTGGTGTGGGATGGCAGAAAAGATATGCAGAAATGATAACAAATAACAAATTTATTTCTTTTTCAAAAAAATTACAATAGGCTGAATGCTGAAAAAGATTAGCTGAAGGCTATAAAATTGAGTAGCTGAAGACTATAAAAATTGAGTAGCTGAAAGCTATAAAAATTTAGTAGCGGAAAGCTGGAAAATTCAGAACATTCACAAAATCTGAAGATGGTCCTGGTTGTTTACCTGGAGTGACTGGTGCTGGTCCTTACTCGGAGTTGTGGAAGGATCGCAGTTGGCTGTATTGGAGACTGGTGACCACCTGGTAGCTAACAATGGTTTTATGGCTCGATTGATGATAGACTTTTGGCCCGCTGATAGAAGAAGGGGATTATAGTTCTAGTGATTGAAGTGCCTCCTGGGACCTTTTGATACCAAATCCTTCACCCAGTTCAGGAACTCCTCGGTGGCATGCAAAGCAGACGAAAAAAATCAGAATTGGTTGTCACAATATTTTGGGAAAGAAGGATATCCTTAGAACCACTGGGTTATATTCTGATGAATTATTCAGCAAATATTTCGACACTAGAACTCTTGTTGAAGGAACAAACACATTCTAATCTGACTGAATGTTTAGGAAGTTGATACTCTTAAAAAAGGCAAGGAAGTGATAGTTCTGATACCATTATATGAATCGATAATGATTCGTCGTTAATTATTAATTGCAAAAAGTAAACAATGGACATCCATCCAAAGAATCAATCAAAATTAATAATATTCATAAGATATAAATATTAAAGATAATATTTATATCTATCAAACACAATTATTATTCTTTGATATACTGTTGAACCTATCTTAAGGGTACTAACTAGCAACTAAAGGGAAGATATTTGAGGGTGGCTCTATCTCAAAAATATGGCAGATAAATATTCGAAGCTTGAGAAGGCAGATACTTTGAGAGTAACAAGTCCTTCTAAAAAATATGCCAGATAACTCTTCTAAGCTCACGAAGTCAGGTTATCTGAGGGTGGCAAGTCCTTAAGATTTACCCGATAAAGATAGAAACAATTTTTAACTGGTGGACAGGTGGGAAAATAATATCTGGTAGACCTTCAAGATATAATTATCTCGGATAGTGATTGACTGAGTTATCGTAACTAGAGGAACTCAGAGAAATTGAACCAGAAGATAGTACTTTCGCGCACGAAAGCAGAATCTACGAGGTTGAATTCAGTATAAATAGATGAAAGAAACGAAACATTAGTCACATCCTATTGTTTTCTATCTTGTCCCTCATCCCCTTACTCTTTTTACTATTATTCTTTCCTCTTATTTTTAATGCTTTGCGCTCAATTTTTTTGCACTTTTTTTGAAATAAACCCTTATTCGAAATAATGAAAATGATTTCAAAATTTTTTCTTTGAGGTTGTGGTGTATTAAAAAAATGTTTTTTATCTTGGTGGATTTTCTCATCCCTAAATATAAATTCCTCAAATCTTGATTAGTTTTGTTGGTGAGAGACTGAGACAAAGCATTAGTCAAATTCACAAACAATTTTTTCATCAAAATAAATAGTTCAAAAACAGTTTCTTTCGGATATAACAGACGATTTTGTTCCTTGTTATCTCTTAAAACTGTTAATTCTGAAAAATGTCTATCAATTTCATTAGTAAATAGTGTTCTGTGGCATATTCTACATTCCGAATGTCTATAAATATATCCTCCTTAAAATATATCCCGAAAAGGAATACAGACAATTTTGTGAATTTTTTCTTAAAAATGTACCTATCAGTTTCGTTCCATCCAACTGGTAACTTCAAAATTATTTTATTGAGACCATCTGTTGCATTCTCATGAAGTAAACGATCTCTTCACTTCATGTACCCTAATAAATGTATTGCTTACGCCGATGACACGACATTAATACACTCTTCCACTCATGCAGATAGTCTTTTAAACACCATGACAGATTCTTTGAATAGGGCACAGAACTGGTTTAATGCAAATAACCTCAAATTAAACAACAATAAAACGCAAAAACTGATTTTCAATAAAGGCATTGCGGGCAATGAAAAGAGTGTCAAGCTTCTCGGAGTACTTATCGATGATAGACTATCATGGTCATCACATATAGAACAGTTATGTCATAAATTATCAAGTTCAATATTTCTTTTGCGCAATTTGAAAAATCAAATCTGCGACAACACTGTACGGTCGTGTTATTTCTCTTTCTTCCACACACATATTAATTACGGCATACTGTTATGGGGAAACTCTGTTCACTCATGTAAAGTCTTTAAAATGCAGAAAAGAGCAATAAGAATCATTGCTGGTGCTGGTTACAGGGACCATTGTCAACAATTCTTCAAAGATATCGCTATTATGCCTGTTCCTTCCTTATTTATTTATAATACTCTTCTAGAAATTCACAGAAATAAAAATAATTTTTGTTCCAATTCTGATTTTCACGATTATCAAACTCGTGCAGCGCACGACATAAGACCTTCCCGATATAGGCTCAACAAATCTCAGATGAATTCTCTGAATGTTAGACTCTACAATTTTTTGCCTCAAGAGTTCAAGATGCTCAATTACAATTGTTTCAAATTAAAACTCAAACGACATTTACTGTTCCACTGTTTTTACTCTATCGACGAATATCTGAGAGCACCCCCACTTCTCAATCTTGTGTCCTGACTCTGATTTCGACATTAAGTCATGTTTTCGATTTTATATATTGTTATGTCTGTTTGTGTTATTTTAGTTGTATTTTTAAATGACTTTTAATTAATGTTTTGTACCTGATTGACTTGCCAAAAACATAATTGTAACTTGGTCAAATAAATTCTATTTCTATTAAGACCGAGTACGCTGTGATCATAAATAGTTGTGTCACTATTTCCCTTCAACTCTATTTGTCGGTACTAGATCATACATGAAGTTTTTAAAAGATTTGGAACCTGAAGAGCATTGGGTACTGGTTGCCTCAACCTCATTTGACTTAATAAATTTTCTAATATGTCTTGGGAAAACCGAGATGTAAGTAGAAATTTATAATCTTGATAATTCATTAAATAATCGTGTAAATTCAACTTGGTCTGTTTGGATAAAATCACCCACGTCTGAATCGGTTTCCAATAACCCTGTGACAATATTATGCCTTGGGTACCGGTACCCTTGCATTAGGCACTGTATCGCCGACCTCCCGAAGTAGCCATGTATAGCGCAGCTGCGAGAGAGAGGTATTCGTGGGTATTTGTAGGCATTCGATTCATTTGAGTAGTTGGTAAATGGTGATGCATGTAACACACTTGTTTTCTGGTGATATCGTTGTGGAACTTTACTGCACGTTACCTGCAGGTATGTAATATACCCTTATCAGTTCTGACTGCTTGCTTGGTGGCTGGGTACTGCTAGGTAGTTTAGTTGTGTTATTTCTTTCAGGTTGTGTTTTGCGGTTGTACCTACTTACTATTAAGCTGCTAAATAAATTGTGTCAACTCTTCATCAGTGGTTTTTGTTGCTGACTACGTTCCAGCCGGACTTTATCTGATCCCTGAGCCCCCCCCTTAGAGTCTATTTTGCTACAACTCTGCACACAACGTGGAGCTGGAGTCTGCAACAATGCCATTGCGACATACGCCAAACGCCCAGTACGATTTAAGAAGTAAATCCCGAAATCGAAGTCGACAGCACGAGGGGCTTCCACCTATTCCCGACGAACCAGCAAGGAATGCTTCAGTTCAAGAAAAGTCTTCCTTAGGCGAAACTGTGTCTAATATTCCGGCAACTGCCTCAGGTTCAGCTGGTCAACTAGAAACAGCAACAGCAAATATAGAAAGGTTGGACATTCGAGGAACACCAGGTATGAGTAATTTACGTAACAGCTTTATGGAGCCTCGAGCGAGGAGAGTACTGTTCAACGATGTCGAGGATAGGCGACACAGCATGCCGTCGGCCTCGTTCAATAACAATGCTTGCATGTTTTCTGCCCCGCCACCTGTAGTAAACTTTGGTTCGCATGACATGCTTCCTAATTGTGCTTCAGCTGCAGCAGCTACGTTTTTTCCCAATGTATCTGCGCCTCAGCCGTTATATAATTTGCCAAAACCAGTTTTTCTGCTAACCTTAATAATATTAATAATACAGATAATACTAGGTTGAAAAATCAATATCATGTAAATTTTGCCTCTGTTAGTTCTAGTAGGAACCGTAACGGGCAAAATAATAATTTTGTGAGCAATCAGAACCTAGCAGGAGCCAATCTACTTTGTCAGCAGCCGTTACCGGGTTCTCAGTCACATGCCCCATCAGGGTATGCAAATTACATTTCGACAAGGGCAACAGATATTTTGCCTATTTTTGATAAGGAAAGAATACACCCTGTTATGTTTATCAATAAACTAGAACAAGCTGTTGTACACTTGAACATACCTCCTGCTCAAATTTCCTTTTGGTGTAATAATCTGTTTCAAAAACATAGCCGAATTTGGGCTGATGCTTTGTTAGATTCGTTTAGTAATTTTAATGATTTAAAAAACGCCTTTCTAGAACATTTTTGGGGTCCATCTCAACAGGTACAGTTGCGTATGCATTTAGAAACAAGCCGATATGGTCACAAAAATGGGACCTATGTTGATTATTTTCTGTCACTATTTTCTCAGGGAAAATATTTGGAACCACCATATCCGGAGCAGATGCTTATTTCCGTGATAGGAAGACACTTTCCACCTCAGATAGCGTCTGCTTTGATAGGCACGCAAACCCTGCAGGACGCAATTGCACGATTGCGTCAGGCAGATTACGTAACTCGCCCTCCTCCTCACTTCGAGCCACGTTATGAGGCAGGACACCTTTCGGAAAGACTTTCCCCGAGAGTATCGTAATAATAATAACAATGGTAAATTCAGAAATGATCCTCAGAAGCGAAATGTAAGCGCTTGCACACTTGAACCTCATAACTCAGACGATAACGATTCGGAAAACTTATGAAAAGTCATCGAGGTGGTCCGGTGGTGACTGTTTTGGGACGGACCGAACAAAAAAATTAATATAGTAATAATTATCCAGTGGAAAACCTTCTCAAAGAGGACTGTGATTTTCCACATCAAAAACTAAAATTCAGATCTCCATTAATAAAAATTAACATTGGTAATTTAGAATTTCCCGCTCTCGTCGATACAGGTAGCGAAATTTGTTGTCTTTCGTTGGAAACATACGAACAAATTTCGGCTACTCTAAAAAGACTTAACTTATTTTAACGTCAGCGGTGTTCGTATCTCGGGCGCATTCAAAGCGAGGCAAAAAAGGGTTTTGAAGCAAGTTTTTGTGCCATTCGCACTGAACGATTTTCATTATCAGTTCGAATTTTTAGTGATTCAGGAACTTATTTATCCGGTTATTATCGGAATCGATTTGTTGAGAATTTGCCATGCAAAAATTGATTTAGAATGCGAGAAAATTTTTCTGCATTTAAATGATTCGGTTGTTGAAGTATGCGAGTTGACATTAAATCAGGAATATGCCACGGAACCTTTGAGCCCTATTATGATTTGCGCAGTTAATTCGTCGCAACCTGATACACGTATATTGAATACCGAGTGTCCTTCGAAAATTGAATCCCTGATGGAAAAAATTGATTTATCCCCCGATGAGGCTGTTATTTTCAAAGCTATCTTGAAAAAACATGAACAGCTATTTTCGGAAAAACCTGGACTGACGTGTGAGTTCTAGCACACAATCAATTTAACAAACCCTACGGCTTTTGATATCAAACCTCACCCTATCCCTATCGCTCACAGAGCGGCGATACAAGCTGAAATCGATAAAATGGTGAAGTGGGGAATAATTGAGAGGTGCTCTATCTCCTACGCCAGCCCGTTAAAGACGGTACGGTTCGTTTGTGTTTAGATGCTCGCCACTTGAACAGTGTGATGGAGAACGACTTAGAGATGCCTCGGAAAATCGAAGACATTATGAAAAATATCAATAACGTTCAATTTTTGTCTAGTATAGATTTGACTTGTGCATATTGGCAGGTGCCTATAAAACCAGAGCATCGGCGCTACACAGGTTTTCGTTTCGGCACTAAAAGCTACATTTTCAAAGTTTTGCCTTATGGTTTGAAAACAGCTGTAGCAAGTTTTACGAGGTGTATGGACAAGATTTAGGTACATTTTTCAAGTCTTTCGTTCACGTATACTTGGACGATTTATTGGTTACTTCAAGTTCTTTCGAAGAACATGCTCGACACTTAAATGCAATTTTTACCCGACTTCGAGAAGCTGGTTTCACGGTGAAATTGAAAAAATGCTGTTTCTTCAGGAAAGAAATGAAATTTCTTGGGTATTTAATCAATGCAACCGGTCTACGGTCAGACCCGACACGGGTCCAAGCCATCAGAGATTTTCCTGAACCCCAAAACGTAAAACAATTACAGGCTTTCTTAGGTCTTTGCAACTACGACCGTGTTTTTTGTGAAGATTTTTCTACGGTATCTGAACCACTCACGTCCTTATTGCGAAAGAGAAATAAATGGGAGTGGACACCGGTTCAAAAAGATTCGTTTAACAATTTAAAGGGGTTAATTTATCGCGAAGTGTTGCTTTCTCATCCGGACTATGAACAGCAATTTTTTGTCCAAAGTGATGCTAGTGACGTGGCTGTCGCAGCCGTATTATTTCAAAAAATAAAGGGAAAAAAATGTACTCTTGCATACGCGAGCCGTTTGTTAGTTTAACGAGAACGCAGGTACTCGATACCGGAAAAAGAGCTTCTGGGGATATTATTTGCTTCACAAAGGTGGCGTGTCTACTTATTGGGCCGCGACTTTGTAATTTATTCGGATCATATAGCACTCTCCTACTTAAACTCCTGTCGTCTCATATCGCCGCGCATCACGCGTTGGGTACTGGCTCTGCAAGAATTTTCATTTGTAGTTAAGTACATTCCTGGAAAAGAAAACTTTTTACCAGATGTCTTGTCTCGTCACCCCCCACTTAGGCCACCCTCGCCACAAGACGGCTGTTTCCGCATATTGGCCATGAGTAGAGCCTCTAGTAAATTCGAGGTTCTGCTGAAGGATATGCGCGAGGCTCAACGTACTGATTCTCGGTTATCTGCTAAGCTGGATGCTATCCACCAAACAGATACTCCGGGGCGTTTCTTTCTTAAAGAGGGTCTGTTATACATTCATAACCAAGAAAGTAATTTGTTATACCTTCCATTGGCCAAACTATCTGACTTCGTTAATTATTATCACGAATATTATGGTCATTTCGGTGTTTACAAAACTTGGTGCTCTTTGAGAGCAGACATTTGGTTACCAAACCTGCATGCTCACGTTAAACGTATTATAGAAGGCTGCGAAGTATGCCAGAAAGCCAAAGTTACGATATTGCCCAGACCCGCTTTAGTGGCGGTGTTGTCAGAAAAGCCAAACGATCTTATATCGGTTGACCTTTTCGGCCCCCTCCCAAAATCCAGAGGCTTTCGTATTCGTCATTTTAGATGTATTTTCAAAGCTTGTGACTCTTTATTGCCTGAAACGGGCTACAACAGCTAGCATGCTGAATCGACTGACAATGCAGTATTTTGTACAGGTGGGAAAACCGTCTCGAATCTTGAGTGACCAGGGGACACAAATGACTTCAAAAAAATGGAAGAACACTTTACAGGCCCATGGTTTGAAAGTAATTTATTCTTCAGTGCGACACCCTCAGGGTAACCCTGTGGAAAGGACTATGCGAGAATTGGGAAGGATCTTGAGAACTTATTGTCACCAACAACATACGCGATGGGCGTTCGAAATCCCTAATGTGATTCGGTTTTTGAACAACGTAACCCACGAAACGACTGGCTTTCCCCCCGTGGAACTACACTTCGGGACTCGAGCCATTTCACCACTCGGAGAATTTTTGAAAGATAAACAGTTACCTTGTAATTCCCATGTTAAAGTATTCTTTGCCAAGAAAAACTTGCAGAAACGGGCAGAAAGACGTGCAGCTCGTTTTCCTGCGAGGCCTTACCAGCCGTTCTCACAGGGTGAATTAGTGCTCCTTAAAGCTAACCCAATTTCGTCCGCGAGCCTTCAGGAAACCAAAAAGCTCATGTTGCTATTTGAAGGTCCTTACAAAATCAAAAAAGTTTTGAGTTTTAAGACCTACGTACTAGCCCATTGCGACTCTGAAGTGGAAAGAGGTACCTTCCATATTTGTCACTTGAAAAAGTTAATTTTTCCTGTGTCCTCGAGTACTGTTCTGAAAGATAACAATCTCGTGTCCTTGAAAGGAGGACAGATGTGACAATATTATGCCTTGGGTACCGGTACCCTTGCATTATGCACTGTATCGCCGACCTCCCGAAGTAGCCATGTATAGCGCAGCTGCGAGAGAGAGGTATTCGTGGGTATTTGTAGGCATTCAATTCATTTGAGTAGTTGGTCAATGGTGATGCGTGTAACACACTTGTTTTCTGGTGATATCGTTGTGGAACTTTACTGCACGTTACCTGCAGGTATGTAATATACCCTTATCAGTTCTGACTGCTTGCTTGGTGGCTGGATACTGCTAGGTAGTTTAGTTGTGTTATTTCTTTCAGGTTGTGTTTTGCGGTTGTACCTACTTACTATTAAGCTGCTAAATAAATTGTGTCAACTCTTCATCAGTTTTTGTTGCTGACTACGTTCCAGCCAGACTTTATCTGATCCCTGAGCCCCCCCTTAGAGTCTATTTTGCTACAACCCTATTCCCCAATTTTAATACTCTTAAACAGGTACGATACATCATGCAAAAATTCAATAACACTATTATATTCCTCACGATTAATGTTGCTGATAGCTGAGGTTTCATTTCGGGATGCCATGATATCTTTCCATTTACTAACTGTTTCAATAAACCAAGCAGTTGTTGCAGCGTTTTCATCAGAGGTTCTGCTGATATTCCGGAAGGCTTTGCTTTTCGATACTTAAAAATTTCAACGTGCTACCAACCTGGGAATTTAGAACATACGTCGCTAAAGATACTTTCATTTTATTGAAATGGTTTAGATTACGAATATCACTTGTTAATGTGGGAGTTAATTCAAGTTCCTAATATTTTTGAAAATCAGCTAAATTTTGAAAGTTATCATAGTTGACAATATTACTGGGTAAATGAAATTTTTCGACAAAATGATTAGGAATAATAATTTTTTTGGTATTGATTAACGGAGACCTAATATTTTTGAACAAATCTTCAATAAAATAATTTTTTTGGACTCATCATATGGATTCACGACATAATTATGAAATTTCGTTTTCTTTGACTTCAGACTAAAATATTTTCACATAAGTTGATTGGAAGGGCCCATATCTGTGGTGACATTAATTAACAATATTGAATCCAATAGATGAACATGTGTTTATAATTTCTAATTAGTTTTTTGCCAAAGATTCCCCTTTCATTTTATCCCATGTGAAATGATATGATATGAGTTGTTACCATCCACTTGAAACTCCACCTAACATGACAACCAAAACATGAGTAGCTATTTCTGTCCCTTTTTCTAACGTTTCCCTTTATATATTAGTGCAACCCAAATAGCATCCCTATATCAGTGGAATATAGGTACATTATTGTGAACATATTGGCAAAATATTTGAAATGCAATATTGGCGAGAAAAAAATTTGAATATTCGGTGACTTTGGTCCAATACTACTTGAATAATATTGGCGAAATATTCTCGAAGCAATATTGGCTTCAAAATATTCAGCGATATTGGTACAATATCGCCAAGACAATATTCTGAAAATATTGGCAAAATATTCAAACGTTATATTGTCGAGAAGTAAAACGTGAACATTTTGCGATATTGGTCAAATGTTGTTTTATACATTACAAAAGTAGTATAAGTGGAATAATTTTGAAGCAATAATGGCCTCCAAACATTCATAGATATTGGTACAATATCATATGGATATATTGAGTGAATATTCCTCTGTGAATTATTAAATGTCCCCCAGTTGACAAAGGTGACACCAGAGTCTGCCGTTTGTTAGACATAGCCACTGAGTAAGCTATCTTGAAAACAAGTCATATGAAGTATTTAATATATTTTCGTAGGTTTTAGAAGACCTTCTATATGTGGGGCAACCTAGCGGATTTTTATCCAGGTTAGATCGTGATATAATTTTAATATGGTTTATTGAATATTCGGCCAATTTTCAAAATTAATCTCATGTTCGATGTAGGAAAAAATATGGAGACAATATTGTTTTAACGATATCGGCAAATATTATTGAACCAATATCAACCAAATATAACTCAATGAGATTTGTTGAATATTAGCGAAATAGTATTCAACCAATATGCAATCACACTTGGATATACAATATAGTTTTTATTTCCAGAATCGATATGAGAGGAAAATTGGGAACGCAATATTTATTCTAGATGTTGAAAACAATATGAAGACAATGATGTATTATCAATATTGGTAAATATCGCTGAACCAATATTGACCCAACGTGAGTTATTACAATTTGTTGAATATAGAAATGATATTCAACCAATGTGCTATCAAACTTAGAAATACAATATAGTTTTTCATCCCTAGTATCGATATGACTGGAATATTGGGATTGCAATATTCATTCTAGATGTTGAAAACAATATGTAGACCATATTGTATTATCGATATTGGTAAAATTTATTCAACGAATATTGACCCAATATTACATATGACAATCTACATTCAGAACAGGTAGCAAAACAATATTCCACCAATATTATTAATATAATATTGTTTTTTGAATATTCACCCTTATTGGACAAACATAATTTTTTCATTTACAATATATCTATATTGGCCCAATATGAAACCAAGATTCAGTCAATATGGTGTGCTACCTGGGAAGTAGCTACACAAAACTGTTATCCAGGTTCTATAACTGTTTCATCCAAATATAAACAGAAATCTTTCTAATAGTCCGAAAATTTTTTAATTTTGATCTTCAAATAATGAAGTACGTATTCCATGTAATATGCCTCGAGAAAATTGAATATGACTTATTTTACGAATCAACGTTTTAATACTAGGTAACGCATAATTTAGTTTTATTAAGTTTTCATAGCCAGAGGTACCACATGCGAATCTAATAACTAATGCTTGCTCCATAGTCTCAGGTCGCCATCTTTTTCCATTACGGATTTTAATTTCATTTGTAAGTTGATCTGAATTGAAGCCAAATTTTCCGTAAACATTCAACCTTGTTTGCAAATTTTCATTTCTGATTTGAACTCGTTCTACAATTAAATCCAAAAAAATGTATGAAAGATTTGTTTCTTGTATGAAAACTTCATACTGGACTAATTTAAACTTTATCTCATCGTTTTCTTTCAAAATATTCGAAAATACATCTTTCTCCATGCACAGAAAATAATGAAATGATCTAGTACCAAGTGATTCAGTCTTTTCAATGATTGGTGAAACAGGAATAGCATCAGTTTTCAGCTTCTTTGCGACATACCACTCAAAATCTTCTTTATTGAAGTGTACCTGTTTATGAAAAATATTATTTAAACTCTGAATAACCTTGTATACTTTCAGTCGAGTTTTTGGTAAAATTTCCGTTACATTGAGCATCTGAATTTAAAAATCCAAATGACATTTTTGGCGGTCTCAAGTAATTTCGGAGGTAAGGGCATTTTTTTGAATGACAACTGGCATTTTCTAGCACACGTTTCTTTTTTGAAAAACACACTCAAATGCCTCCTTATTTTCACCACCACAATATTCATACCCTAATTCACCAGTTTTACACTTTTTTCTTAATTGAAAACAGTTTATTATCAACAAATTCTAGCTTCTTTTACCAATAACAAAATCAACAAATTCATGCTGTTGTGTTTAGTGAATATCTGTCATGTCAGATGTCAGGTTGGTATCAATGGAAATAATGCAAGGGCGAAGCTGATTTTGCGATATTGCCAATGTGATTCCAGAAATATTCAATTCACGTATCACATGGAATCTTTTAGTGAATGAGTATGAAATATGGGTTGAAATAACCCCTATATTTTCCCATCAACACTTTAACTGCACACTTGAAACAACGGTACTTACAATGTTTGAATATTTTAGACGATGTAGTAACTTGATTACCTATATTTCGGACAACCATCATCGTAATAGTTGAAAGATTTCTATCTCTTTCAAATTTTTCACATCGCTTCAATTGCTTGAATCCGCAATAAGTAATTATTCACCAGAAGACGATTGCGGATTCAAGCAATTGAAACGTTGTGAAAAATTTGAAAGAGATAGAAATCTTTCAACCATTAAGATGATGGATGTCCGAAATATAATTAATCAAGGTAGTTACAATGTTTCTAAATTACCATCAAAATATAAAGGACGAGACAGATCACGGAAATGTGCGTAAACATAATATGAATACACATGCACACAAAAAAAAAAATAAAGAGCACTTTTCACATAAAATAACCTACTTTAATGACTATAACTTAACCCGACAGATCCGATCTTATGAAAACCTAACCAAGCTTAGCCGATTATACAATACGGTTAGGTTGCGTCTCTTCTATCTGTTTGCGCACATACCAAAAATTAATGTTTGTGATCCAACACGTTTATTTAAGTAATTATTTGTTTGCAAAAAATGCCTCCTACATGCTCTGTCTATTTTAAAATATCTTTTGTGCATTCAAAATATTAATATCTAGATTTTTTCCCAATCCAGTTATCTCACTACGAAATGGCTTCTTTCATAACAATGTAGCCAGTATCAATTCTTTTATTGAATCAACAACAACAATGAGTCTTGATAACTTCATAAGATTAGAATGCGACGTTGTCAGAGTCCCTAAAATTCCTGCATACTGAATACTCATGAATATGAAATGTTTGTATTGAATAGTTTTCAGAATTATTGGCCCACTAGAGACTGTCAATTTATTCAGCAATAATAATAATAATAGTTCCTCATAAGCACTCGAAGAGAAGATATTTAGTAATAAATACGCAAGCGAAGTGAGTACGCGCATTCCCAATACTACTTTGTAACTTATGTAACTTGTCTCTCACTCCTTGCTGAAGATATCTGCGAGAAAGACGCCAGCGAAGCGAGCGCGCTTGTCCATCACTACTTTGTCGATTTTTGTCAACTTTGAGTAGAAATTTTCATCCCTTATTTTTTCTTCTTTTGTGTTTTGGCATCGACTGCTATGGTCATTAGTCACGTGTTCTGGGTAGGCCTTGTCACGGACTCCATACGCCACCTTAGGAGTAGCACTGTTAATTGGAACACAACATTTGTTGGTGAACAAGACCAGAAATAGGCGAGCGAAGCGAGCGCTCGCATTCCCATCACTACTTTGTCGGTTTCTGTCAACTTTAAGAAGAAACTTTCATCTCTCATTCGTTAGTGAAGAACAAGACAAGAAATACACGAGCGGAGTGAGAACGCTCCTTGCGAATTGGTAAAAGAAGCTAGAATTTCTTGATAAAAACTGTTTTTAATGAAAAAAGAAAAGTAAAACTGGTGAATTAGGGTGTGTATATTATGCTGGTGAAAATAAGGAGGCATTTGAGTGTATTTGATTGTATTTTTTAAAGAAGAAAATGCAAGTTATCATTCAAAAAAAGGCTCGTATCTCCGAAATTACTTGACACCTCCAAAAATTTCATTTGAATTTTTGTTCAGGAGGTCAAAATACGTAAGTTCAAAATTTATTTTTTTCGAAATTCAGATGCTCAATGCAACGGAAGTTTTACCGAGTTTTTCTCGATGGGAAGAAACTCTTTTGCCTAAAAGTTTTACGAATTCAATAGAATATTACTCTTGACCTATCATTTCAATTCACCTGACAAACTCGCGCTATTGATGTTATATCGCACGCGGTTCTCTTGAGCGCCAACTGCCATGTTTGTAATAGAACTGGATCCCCAGGAAAATTATATAAATCATTGGAATTGCTCTAACAATTATGTAACGAACCCATTACGGTATGAATATATTAGTTCGGAAGCTTCACTTGACAAGTATTCTATTTTGAAAGATACCGTCACAGTTACTGGGGTTACGTGTAACTCAAATCATATTTTTACATATTCCCTCCCTGGCGATACGCCCTTGTGCTCATTCGGCCTCACAAGGAAGACCTAACCAAAAACGCGTTTTTTCTATGTCCTGTCAAAAAGAGTCTCGACTAAGATGTCTCGACTCTAATATTCGATCTAATGTCAAATTGCATACAGGGACTCTAATCTGAACAACAAATGACTGTATTGTGAAAATAAATTATGATATGCTGAATTAGTCGTCGTTTGGTGTCTATTAGGTGCTGTCAAATTGAAGTAATAAATTGTGTGTTTCGACAAATAACTAAGTGATTCTATGAAAATGATTTATTATAGATAATGGCTCAGAAAGAGAGAAAATATCGATAGAACAAGAAAGTTGTATATTTGACCATTGCAAAATACATAGCAATCACTCCACGGGGTAGAAAACATAATACATTTCGGGAACAGCTGTTTTCGAATTTACCATCCATAATATGGGTTTGCCAAAATTCACACTGGCTGGATGTATTCGTGTCAACAGATACACTTTGTCGTCGCTCATATCAACCATAACTTCATACGTTATAGTAATAATTCAACTGAAATAAGTAGTATGAGACTTAGGAGTACACTATATATAGTTAATAAGATTCAAAGCTGCGTTGTCACACTAATTTGATAAACACATCCACCAATTGTATTATGACAATAGTTTAGGAGTTTTTATGCACACAGCTTTGTATCAATCTGTAACAACAGTTCATTACCTTTCCGTAACGGGGCCCATAGAAATTCCTTAATCGCCGGCGCGGGGTAGGAGTGCTACCCCATTCTAAAATCGTACTTATGAGCAAGAATTAAATGAATTTGAATAAATTTAGGTTAGCTTTGAAATAAATTTATATTCTGAAAATCAAACATAACATAGATAACGAACATTGCACGAAATATGGAATGGTTTATAATAATTATTATGAGTTTATTTTCCTTGCGTATTTGACTATACAATACACAAATGAATTTTATGAATGTCTATGTAACGTTCAAAATATTTATGATACCCACAAAATCTAATTATTACAATGTCGGTTTGAGGATTAGTTATAAGGAAAAGCACGATCATTTTTTGATAGCAGAGTTACAAGGAGTAACGTAAAGTTGGGGTATGCGGCATACCCCGCCTCGTCACGGAAAGGTTAATAACAATTAAACTTAATTTACTTCAAGAATTTTGATGCCATTATGCACTCGCTTTTCTCAATTGCAACCCTCCTACTTCATGATTATTTCGATATAAATATAACCACTCAGCATTAAATCGACTACCAACTAAGTCTGTACCAAATCTGCCAACAGATTTGGTATTTGGTACAAGGTAGCAGAGCTGTGCCGAGCACTGACAAAAAGTGCTTCGAGCACTAAGCACTATTGAAAAGTGCTCCGAAATCTCTAGCACTAAGCGCTTTTATTTATAAAATTCTCGCGATTACTAAGCACTTTCAAAAAGTAATTCTACCTAGTCAGGGAGCCCTAAGCACTAAACACTTCTCAGACTGTTACTTGCGAGACGTTTCGCTACCATGCAGATTTTTCAAGTGATTGTATCAATAGACCAGTGCTGATGCATTTTTGGGATAAAAAAATCATTAACAGCAGGAGACCTAAATATTGTTCGAATCACGGTAAAATTGAAATAGAATCGAAAAAATAGAGAAAGGTGAAACGGGGTCAACTTTTAGGGGTTGAAAGCGATATTTCACGGTTTTTCAAGAATTGCACTGAAAGTTAACATCCTATCGAAAAAATTTAGGAAGAAAAGTTGTTGATAATGAGAAGGTCTAGAACCTTTGTTTTTAAATTTTTTTCACATAACATCAAAATTCTCAGGAAAATCGGATGAACCTATATTTCAGTTACGAATTTATTTCCCTGTTAAAAACCTATTTTTTTTTCACGAAATTTGGTGGAATTAAAACATATTATGTTCAAAGTAAGTTGTGATTTTTTTGTAGCAGAATACACTTTTTTTTTTCGACAAATACCGAAAAAACGACCTCATTTTCAACTGAAATGTTTCACCGATAAAGTTCGTCTTTTCAAGATCGCCAGCCGCCAGTTTTTTCGTTAAAGCATCTACTTTTAGATAATTTCATAAAAGAGTAGCACTTCAGTGGAATTTTTTTCCAGAAAAGGCGAAAAAATTTAAAAAAAGATTTTCAAAAATCAATTTTTAAATTTTTGTTCTTAACTCATATTTATTTATTGAAATTACTGATATTACCAGTTGGAACCTTCCGGAAATGAAAATTTCATATTACCCTAATAGAAACAAAAAATAAACAAGGACATAAATGAGGATTTGGTTATGATAGAAGGGCGAAAGGGGGTGATTTTTTTGGGGGTAAAAATGGTTTCTCACGATTTGCAGCGAAAATTAACCTCTTACAGAAAAAAGTTGAAGAAAAAGTTGTTGGCAATGAAAAGATCAACAAATTTTGTATCAAATATTTTTCCACATAACCACAAATTTTTCGGAAAAATCGGAAAACCCGTTTTAATTTTTTTTGTATGAAAATTGTATGTTTGTCAAGAAATCTAGTGGAAATATACATTTTTTTTGTTCTTAATAAAATGTTTTTTTGCAGCGAAATATTTACTTTTCTCGAACCTCCTCTGAAGTATTCGGAAAGGGGCCATCTCCTAGTTAGGCTGGTGCCAAAACCAATTTTAAACGCCTAGAATTAGAAAGAAAGTAACGGACAAGGACCAGGTGGAGGATGTTGTAGAGTTTCCAACTTTGAGAAAAAAAATTAAACACGGAAACACTCAAAATGGTGGAGTTGGGATGCAGTTAAGATGATGAAAACGGGTTTTGTGCGATTTGCGGCAAAACGTGACTTTTCAGCGGAAAATCTTTAGGAAAAATTTGTAGACAACGAAAAAAATCGAAAACTTTTGTTTTCAACACTTTTCGACATAATCCTAAATTACCCGTCAAAATGGCGGAAAACCGATTTTCAGTAATTCATTTTTATCTCGAACACATATGATTCAATTCAATTTTGGTGTTTTTTTGTATTTTGAAGGTCTATAAGTGATCATTGCAATTGTTGAAATGTCTACATTCATATGGCCTATGTAACTTAGTTAAATAATGAAGAAAGTTGAAAATCATTGAAAATATTGAGAAAATCATGATTCATAGAGAGATTTTTTCCCAATTTTACGTGGTCTTACGATCAATGAACTGAACCACCTAGTTACATAGACCATTTAACAATTAAAAGGATCACATATGGATGAATTTTTTTTTGAAAAATGTACATTACTCGAAAACTAGTAGTCTTTTGAATTGCGAAAAAATCATGATCATTTGACACCAGAAAGGACATATTCCTATAAATTTCCATGTGAACTGAGTCATTTTTACGCGAGAAAAAAATTAAATACTTAAAAATCGTTTTTTTTCACGGTCAATTTGAGGTTATATCGGAAAGAGTTGGATACAATAATTTTAATTTTTTCATAATCTATAACTTTTCATCAAACATTTTCCGGTAAGAAGACTTATCGCCGGAAATCGCAAAAAAACGTTTTCAATCCTTAAACTACATCCTAATTTCACCATTTTGATTGTTATCGTGTTTAAATACTTTTTTTCTTCAAAGTTGGAACCTCTACAACATTTTCCACCTGGTGCTTGCCTGTTAATTCATGTCTTATTTTAGGCGTTTAAATAAAATTTGTTTTGGCACCAGCCTAACTAGGACCCGCCCCCTTTCCGAGTACTTCGAAGAGGTTCGAGAATTCAGTACATGAAATGGGACTAGATTTTGCGATGAACATATAATTTCATACAAAAAAGTTAAAACGGTTTTTCCGATTTTTCCCGAAAATTTGAGGTTATGTGGAAAAATCTTGGACACAAAAGTTGTAGATCAGTTTATTGCCAACAACTGTTTTTCTCAATATTTTTCTGTAGGAGGTTAATTTTCGCTGGTGGCTGTCGAGCTTGAAAAGACGAACTTTATCGGTGAAACTTTTCGGTTGAAAATGAGGTCGTTTCTTCTGAATTTGTCGACAAAAAAGGATAAATGTGTATTCTGCTACAAAAAATTTCAGCTTATTCGAAACATAGTTATATTTCCACCAAATTTCGTGAAAAAAATTATTTTTGAGCGAGAAATTTTTTTTTCCGATTTTCCCGGAAAATTTGATTTGATGTGAAAAATGATCAATGAAGAAGTTGTAGACCATTATATTTTCAACAACTTTGCCTTCAAACTTTTTTCGATAGGAGGTCAACTTTCGTTGTCAATCGCGAAAAACCGTGAAATATCACTTTCAACCCCTAAGAGTTCAGCCCGTTTCACTATTCTCCATTTTCTCTGGTCCAATTCTTTTTTCCGTCATTCGAACAATATTCTGCTCCTCTTCTCATGCTGTTAATATTTTTTCCCGTTTTTTTATTTTTGGTCGTCCATCAGCACTGATCTACAACCGCTTGAATCGAATCTAACAGTCTGAGAAGTGCTATGGATTTTCAGATGGAGAAAAAATATCAAAACAATGCAAAGTTTCACAAAAATTGTTTTTAATGCTCAGTGAAACACTAAAAATATGCGCGCCTCGTACATGGTCGGAAACATTGTTGAAAACATAAATTATAAACAATTTTCTGGAGAAAAAATGCAAAAGAGTGGCAAAATTGCGAAAAAAATCAAAATATCATCCTTTTTCGGTCCCCAATTTTGCAACTATTTTCATGTCTGGCAACAGAGTGAATAATTTTTTTATTGATACTTTTGTTGATAGCTTTGCGGAAAAAATCTAAACGAGTGGCAAACTCAAAGAAACGTTTCTCTTTATGTCATAAGTCTCGCCGATGAAGGCAACATATTTTTTTTGTTTATTTTACACTAAAAAATTTTGTTTGCAACCTGAATTCATTAGGGAAATAATGCAAAAGTTTTTGAGTTAATCGGAAACATAGGTAGTAATTTCCAAAGAACATAAAATTTGACACCACAACAGTGCTTTCACGAGCACTGAGCACTGTGCTTTGGGACAGCTCTGTAAGGTAGAAATATTACTCATTTATTGACAATCGTTGAAAGACGTTGCACGAGTATTAGGATAGTTTACTAAAAAATGGAAGTTGTGTATGCAACGACTGCGAACTCTTGACTATGTTATGCCAAGTGAAAACATTCACACAATGTAATTGTGTTTGGTATTTAAATTAATCGAGCACTTGGTATTATGAATTGAGTAAATGACGTTTTTCAAAGAAAAAAGTCAATGATTGTCACTGACCTGAATTTGAAATTTTGATCGATCATTTATCTTTAATTTCATTTCGAAGCTAATATCCGACCACGTTGTCACGTGGTTGAGATTTAGTACCAAAAATATCTTTGGATTCTGGGTTGGTGAGAGCAACTGATAATTCGTGAGAGGAATTTGAATCCCCACATCCAAGAGCTTGATATTGCCCAACTAACGGCTGATTCTTATGTATTCATGGTGAGACCGTCCCACTTATACCAGATATGCGTATAGTTTATAGTCATAATTTAAAAAAAAAAGTGATTCGAGTTGAAGACAATAGGGAATATGCAAGTGATTTAAATTTACTTGATTTTTTTACCTCCGATACTTTATTGTCTTGACATTACACCTAAACCATTAGTTTATCATTCAGTTTGTATTTCCATTAAAATTTAATCAAAAAGTGCATGATAAACGCGCGGAATTCAAATTTGCGAAACGAATCACCATTGGTCGAAACATGGCACGTTATGACATTTATCTTTTTTATAGAAAATTTGTTTTTATTTATATATTTGTAGTGTTTTTCATTACGTAGTGCACTTTTGGTCTAGCGACAATTGTAAATTATCAAGAGCAATGACTGAAAGTGGTTTTGTCAAAGCACAATCCGACAATACCTGAACTGATAAGTAGTAATAGTTTATCAAATGATGTTTTCCTTTTGTAATTTAGGTGAGACAGGTATAAACAGAGTTATCTCCCGCTTGATATACAAAACATTTATGCATACAAAACTTACTTCTAATCAATTCACTTCATGTTAACTATCGAAATAAAATGTACTCACATTGAAATGATCTTCACAACAATGTAAATGTGATATTGGAGATACTTCGCCTCTTCTCATAACCTTACACCATTGTTTACGTATTTTCGCATATCTTGGAACAGAAAAAAATACATTATTTGGTGTACTTATAATTGTGTTTTGGCATTCCGGTACTAGACAATACCTATAAAAAGTTTTTTTAGCATTTTCCATTATCGTAATAGCGAATAAAACTGCAAATCTCTAACCTAATTGATAACTGTCAATAGTGTCAATGACCATAACTATAAAAAGGCTTGTTCATTGAAGTCTGCTCTGGTTGATCGAGATCACTTTCACATATGTTCATCTCTCTCTAACACTGCATTTGTCTTACTCTTTTATAAAATATCAATTTCAAGCAAGTAGAGCTATCAGAGTACGTCTCAACGAACGACACTGAAGAAAAACAACACTGATCGCGCCATGTGACGTTATCCACAGCGCGCGAAAATGGAGGCGTTCAAATAGGTCAAATTCAATCGGTATTTTATATATTATTTTAAAAATTAATTCCAAGACTTTTAACCATATTTATCTTTTTTACTATGTTGTAACGAAGTAAAAAATTGATTGAACAGAAAAAAATGCATATTCCCTATTTCCGTGTTGCGCATTCGTCAAAAATAGACAATCCATAGAATATATAGCCGCTGAGGCAGTGTAATTCACGTACACCACTACATGGACGGCGACGGTAAAATTGCCGCACTAGTAGTGACAGGGCAAATCTGCCGTCGCTGCGAAAACCTCCAAGTGTGTAGCCGGCGTAAAGGATATAAAAAACCGCTACAAAAGAACGAACATACAACATTGAATATCCTTCGGATACCAAAGAGTTTGAACGTTAACTGACTAGGAGAGCCTAATTCCCATAATATAATGAGATGAGAAAGATGAAAAAACATTTGTGACGTAGTTGGACATGTCATGGCCGCCATTCTCTATAGACACTGACTGACTGGCGCAATCCACACTTTTGGTATATGAGAGATACAGGTGACAGATTTGGTCTTGGTTTGAGTTCGACTCTGTACTCATGTCCAAGTACGTATCGTTGATGCTACAAGGTTCTGATTGGCAACGCTTATTGAACCCTCCTGTTAGTTTACTCTTTTGTTCGGATACCACTTTGGGAAGGACATATTACATCTCAAGAAAACATCGGCGCGTCTTAATGTTAGAAACATATGTTAGAAACATCTCAAAACCTCCCAGGAATGTTTGTGCTCGCTGAGCATGCGATCCTCTTATAACTTGTCTAAATTGTGTATAATCTTGAACCAACCAAAATATCAAAAAATTATCAAATTTTGCTAAAAGCCATTTTTATAGGGTTTTGTCCTTTCATTATAATAATAAACAGAACTGAAGATATTAAATTTCGAATTGGTTTCTACGTTATCAAGATATGGTAAGACGCCTTCTACTGCAATTACTGATGTCTTATTATACTAATCGCAAGTAGGTGGTATGACTCACTATAACATGCAGTAGTCCTCTAAATATACTCCATGGAGTTCCACAAGAATCGATTCTGGGTCCCCTTCTTTTTATAGTCTTTGGGAATGACCTAATCAGACATTTAAACAGCAATCACAACCCGGGCATACACACAATATGTTATGCTGATGATATAAATGGCTGATAGAGACTGCATTGCATTGTAAAACAAAGCTGAAAAAACCTATGAACTTGTTCTGAAGTGGTCAGAAAAGAATTACATGAAATTAAACACCTCAAAAACCCATTCACTTCTATACACAGACAAAATTTATGTTGCAATATATTTGAAAACACTGACAACACGGTCGAAATGTCTGAACAGGTAAGCATGCTAGGTCTAAATATAGATGACAAATTGGCCTGGATACCACACATATAAACAATCTATGCTCTGAATTCAGAAAAATTACTCGCTAAGGTTTATAACGAATCATTGTAGTGAAAAGGTGCTACTGATACTATACTATGCTAAATTTCATTTACACTTAAAAGATGGTATACTGAATTGGGGTAATATATTGTTCATCTGCAAGCAGAGCTTTCATTTTACCGAAATATGCTGTGAAGATTTTAAGTAAAATAAGCTCTAGAGCCCCATGTAGGGATTCTTTTAAAAACTTTAATATTTTACCTGTGACAGGAATTTATATTTTAGAAACTTGTATGTACATTTTTAAAAATCAGAATAACATTGCTGAACTTCGTCATGAAGGAAAAACTTATTATTACCACCACAACATCATACTACTCTGTTTCAAAAAAGTTATGTGGTTGATGGATGTACATTTTATAATAAACTAATAAAAAAATATTGAAATGTATTTACATTAAAAAAAATGACGAAAAGATTGATTGTGGATAAAAATTGTTATGCTCTTGACGAATTTTTCCAGTAATACCTTTATTTTATCACCTACTATTTAATAATATTTATTTTATTGTATTGTTTCTATGATTGTGAGTGTAATACTCAGTGTATGTACTTAGTTGCGTATCCGTTTACATCTTTCAGATGTATTATTGTATCATGATGTACAACAGATATATTGTATCGTGTGCAATTTTAATAACTAAAATAATAGCTATTTTTGATACAAGTTCGTAAAGTAGAACTTTTTTGTATTGTAGCATGTAAATTTTCGCTACTTTATTTTGTAAATTTTTTAGAAAGCTTCAGAGCAATGTAGACTTCACCCTGTGGTGACCTACTTTCAATGAGCCTTAACACAACATAAATATATGTTCATAGTCATTCATAGAAACCTTATCAACATTCCCATGGTAATTTCCATTCAAAACCACATTTATTGATCAATTCACATTGTACAAGTTGTCACTACAAGGACAATAATTAAGTTCTGGATGCACCATTACAATAAATCTAACTTTTCTGTTTTAAACCTCAGTGAAACTGCATTCGTTGTGGTCCTGTTTGGTTTTCCAAGTAGTGCTTGTATTTCTGCTTACTGGAAAAGTGTGATCTGTTTTACGCTTTGCAAGTATCTATCTAAAAATGATTAAAGGTGAATGAGAATTTCTTCAAAAGAAAATATATCCTACCCACTTTGGCATCCAATGTTGTCTTCGAACGAGTTTTCGTGAGTGCTTCATATGTATGTCTGAGTTCTGCTTATTGAGAAGGTTCATAAAGAGTTTCTTCGAACTATTGTCTCTGTTTTAATTTTTAGGGTTTAAAGTGATTATAAACTAAATATTTTGATTGCTGTCCGATGATATTTCAACTGTCAGCTGTCAACTGTTTCACATTTAAAACTATCAGTGTAGCTAACTCAGCTTTTGGGGTGTCTGATCAGAGACAACCAAACACATCATCATTTTTATGCTGGTCAGATTGGTCGGTTATGCATGGAACATGCAAATACTGGAATACTTGAATTTTGGTAACCTAACTTACTGGATGAAAAAATCTTCAAGGTGGATTTCGTTTCTGACTGAGAAAGGAGTCTGATAGAGGAAGTGGTGAAAGCGACAGGTGTCTAGTCATACAGGGGTTCCTGGTTTTGTTCGGCTGACGAATCCTGAATTTGTAAAGTAATCCTTTGTGGATATTCCATTCTACTTTTCTCACCATCAACTCCAAAGTCCTGGCTTTTGATAGATGCCTATCTTGGACAATTTGGCGTTTAAAAACTTTGTACCACGCCGACATTTTCTCTACAAGATAGAACCCTTCACGGAAGGATTGTTGTTGTACCCGGAGAAATTTAACCCAGGGAATTGTCACGTTTCCTTGTCTGGTTGGGTATCTCCCAAGCTTTGGTTAAGCCCCACGTCTTCCTGTTGAGTATAGCTGATTTGCTGAAGTGTAGAATGCCTGGTTTCGCCTGATAAAATGCCGATTGCTCTCAGATAAGACGAAGCCTTCTTCATTGATAGTCTTCGAAGACTCCCTTCCCTCATCACTCCAGTCCTGGTTGGCCTAAGAGCTAGTTCAAAATCTTCACGTTGGTGTCACTAGAGGAGCAGGTTTCACTTACCATTTCAATTTTAATTATTTATTATTATTCAATATTTATATTATCTCCGGTTGAACTTTATATATTTCAACACGATCTGTAAACCACCACATAGTTCTATGCGCGGGGAAAATGTATTTCCTAATAAAATCTAACATTTTTAACATCAGATTCAACAGATATCAAATATTGAATATTATAGAATCACAGTCTTATTTTTGAGAAACTGTTACTCTGTCCATTGAAGATTTATTCATATTGAATGTTTGTGTGTTTATTTATGTTTTATTCATTTATTGATTAACACTTTTCAACTTGATAACATTGTATGGTAAATAAAGTCTCTTATAGTTTTGGGTATAACATCTAATTGTCGTTATTCGGTTGCTCAACTTCCCAAGTAAGTACTCTTTGACATAGACATATTAAAAGTTGCTGTGGCGCCCCCTCTTATTTTTGTGACCATTCTGTTACTGTTCAATGATATAATTCTGTTATAGAATATAAATGAACCCATAGTGCCTACCGACGAAGAGCTGCCGTCTGCATTGCTCATTTTTATTTAACTTTAGAGAAAAGAGGGTTGCAGTATGAGCGAGAACAAACACGCGAGAACAAAAAAGCCCTTTACGAAAGTGTTTCATACAAAGTTTTTTCTTCTACAGTTATTGTACTGCCAAATTGTAGCAATTATATCAATAATTTTAATGTTTAATGATATGAATTGTCGTAGTATTATCAAATAAAGACTTACGAGTTATATTTGACGCAAAATAATGTATTTTTCAAAAATGCATAAATGTATGAACAGTGTGTAAAAAATTTATTTACACACTGTCAGCAGTGCGTAAAAGCTTAGTTTACGCACTGTCGTAAAAAGATATATTATTATTATAATTGACATCCTGTATATACCAAAAATGAGAGGCTGGAGTTGGGGAATAGGAAAACCGACATACCTAGCTCAGTTATTTCCCATTTTGCTATTGAATTGTTTTAAATCAACACTTAAATCAAGTGATCACGGTGTTTTCATTCGAAAGTAACATAGTTACGTCACTGACTTTTATCGTATTGTTTTTTGTTGAATAAGTACCTATACCCACATGGCTGAGAAAATGAGGGTATCTCCAATTCCACTTCACTATCGATACGAACTCCTGGAAATAAGATACTAGAAAGGAGTGGAAGTTATAGTGGTACTCGAGTTATAGAAAAGCCCATTCGCTTGCACCTCGCGTTTCTTTCGTGAGGAATTAAATGAGAAGGAGGTCGATACCGAACGTCAGATGTTGCTCCTGGCACGTTTCCGCATTTCGTGGATTCTACGGCGAGGTGAGAAAACTGAGGAATTCCAATGTCAGATTTATTACCTGAAGCCCGTTGAAATCCTTCCCGTTGATGATTGAATATTCATGCGGTAGTTCAGCTTCAGTAATTTGATGGATATAAATATTCGGTTCGACAACATAGAAAATTACTGAAGTTGACGACATACGTTTCGGCAACAAAAATGAGTAATACTTGACTAAAAGGGTTAAACCTCCTGATGAAGCTAACTTTGGTTGAGAAACTATCTGTGTATCAGATCATAATGCGTTACTCTCCATAGTAATAAATCTGAATTCATCAGGACAATAAAAAATTAAGTACCACTCTATTTAAAAATTTGATATTCATATTGTTTCACATGGTACATTTCTACAATGAAGGCAAAATTATATGACTGACATCTCCTTTCTTAAATGGTCATCTTTTTGAACAAGCTAATACACAATTTTTAGTTCCACAAAATCGTTCACAATCACCGTTTTAAGTAGAAGATAATTATATCGAACCATACTACCACAGGATAAAAATGAGAAAAGTTTTTCTTCAAGCTTTATGTTCTTTGATAATGACTTTTTCGCTAATAAATTTCATTAAATATCAATATTTCGACAAAAACAATTGGTTTTTAAAATGGTTTTTCATTCAACACAATTAACAATTACTGTTCTTCAATAACAAATGTTAAATAAATACAATTCAATACATTCATAACTACAAAAATAATAGGCACTCAAACACGTTTTGTCTTGTTCACAGTAGGAGTACAGCAAATCAACTAATAGGCGACGAGACGGTTACACTCTGACCCGGATGCACACTGGAAATGGAATTCCTCGAGCGTCAGACGATTTCATTGGTCAGAAAATGAAATAATCTTAGATATTCTCAATGCAACTGTGAAGAGCTCACAAAATTTCTGTATAAGTGATTCTGATTTCCAAAGGCATCATGATTAATTCAAATATTAGATACATTCAGAATCTGAAATAAAAAGAGTTTAACCTCCTATTATGATGAAACAATCGCCGTAGAGAACTCTTGACTATCCATACTATCGAAATTACTGTGAATTTTAATATTGAAATGAGTTATTGCAAAAGGCACAAGAAACAATATCTGTGGAAGAGCCGAAAATGTATGGACACGACACTATATACTGAATGCTATTCCAGGATATAATTCTAAGCTATATCAGTAGTTACATTTCCGAGTATGAAAGTGTGTCTTTATAGTAAATGGAAAAATTTTGCCTTATTTATAATTTCTAGCTGTATTTTTACAACTTGCTGCGGAAAATAGCCTAAGATGCAACTGATTATGAATGAGCAAAAATCTTTTGTGATTCCCTACGAAAACACTTGAAAATTTCAACATCACTGTAATATTATAGTGTGGCATACTTGTCAATGTAATATTACACTGTAATATTATTATCGTTGTAATATAATAGTGTGATATCCTTATCAATGTGATGATACAATGTGAATATCTTAGCAGGATGCAAATTCACAATTCATTGGTTGATTTACAATGAAGAACCAGGCAGCCTTATGGAAAAATTGTCACAGGTTAATTTTTCTGAATTTTTTATCTTGTAGACTATGACCTCCTGAACGAGAGTGTCGATGGGCCCAACTCAATCCTATTACTAGATTTAGAGATACAGCCGGGATATACAGGGGAAAATGGCATTTCTTTGAAGTAACATTGCTCGTAGGAAAACATCTTGAATGAAAGAGTGTTGCGCTACAAATATTGCTTACCTATGAGGAAACAATTTAAAAATGGTTCTCAATGAAAAAATATTGTTACATACTTACGTGGTGAGTCAAGCCTAATTCAAAATGAGATTCTAATTCGACCCTATAAAATGAAGATGTGATCAAAGTAACACACTGAAATGCCCTTCGTTTAAATACGTCAAAATCAACAAATTCAGATTTTATACTGGGTGAGTCAAAAGTCACAGTTTTTTTGGTGACATATGGTATATTTTTATTTTTTATTCTGAGCTTTAGGGATACTTGACTACGAACCATTCAGCATACTGATTATCCTAAATTGATAGACAGTGTGACATAAACACTAGTTGATGACAAAACTTGTGAAAACGCTTTTAGTTCATAATTCACCCAGTAATTAAAAATTTCGTTCGAGAAATTTACAAATATTTGTCATCAATCTTAGTTTGATTACACTATTATACTGTCAAACAGTATTGGCTTTGCTATTAGCAGTTTTATAGATACACAGAGTGATATATTGTGAGGGCGACCGGCTATACATCCGTTGCTATACATCCGTTATTACAAAAGTTGTCAAAAAAGTTTTATAAGATCAATGAAAATGTCATACAGAGTAACGGTAAGAGACACGTTGGCGTTTACTCATTGTAATTTCCTCATAGTACAACTGTAGAAAATTGTAGTTAATAATGAACGCTGGTTGCAGTTATTTTCTTTAATGGAATTTGCATACTAGGTATAAAATAACATTTAACAAATAACAAAAAGAGTATTTTCAACTATTACTCGAACTGATGATGAATGCGGAATGCCGGCCGTATGGTCGACTGCAGGGCCCTTAGGGTTGGATGCTGACGATGATCATGAGCGCCGACTTGGGAGAAGAATTAGACATGCCCTCCGCCTTGAAAGAATAGTCTTTCAACTAGTCTTCAGCGGGACAGCTTCGCGGGACAGAGGCAGAGGACACAGGTTGGCGATGGCTCTTCGAATTTCACCATTAACGGTCCGCAGATCAGATCGGATCCAGGATACAAATGGACAACCCCACCAAGCTTCCACTGCAGAGGGCTCAGATTGGGATCTTTGATCAAAACGAGATCATTAGTTGTCAGTTGGGATTTGTTTTCCTTCCACTTCTGTCTTCCTCTGAGACATACTCAACTGACCATCTTTTCCAGAGATGTTGACGCAACTGTTGAAGCCTCTCAAAGTGACTTAGTCGATTTGTTGGGATGCCCATGAAATTTTGTTCTGAGATTGACGTTAGGAGGCGGCCGATTAGGAAATGAGCAGGCGTCAAAGGTTCAAGGTCTGAAGGATCCAAGGAGAGCGGAGTCAAAGGACGAGAATTCAAGATACCCTCCACTTGAACCAGAATTGTTTGGAAATCTTCGTAAGTGAGGAGAGCCTCTGAGAGCACGCGCTTTAAATGACCCTTCATTGATTTCACCCCAGACTCCCATATGCCACCGAAATGCGGAGAATAAGCGGGAATGAAATGCCACGAGATGTCTTGACAAATGCTAGAATCAGCGATATTGTTGCTATGATTGTTTAAAAATTTTCCTAATTCTACTAACTGGTTATTAGAACCTACAAAGTTAATAGCATTATCAGAATAATTTTTTTGCGGTTCACCTCTCCTCGAAGTGAATCGCTTGAGGGCAGCAATAAAAGCGTCACTACTTAGGTCGGTGACCAGCTCAAGATGAATGACCTTAGTACACAAACATATGCCTTATAGGTTTTGAACCCCCTACCACGCAATTTAAAAGGGCCGGTGTAGTCGACACCTGTATTCGTGAAGGGAAGAAAAGGCGCTACTCGCGACTCGGGAAGATCCCCCATAATAGGGTTCTTGTAGGTTGGCTGAGCCCTAAAACAAATGACACACTTATGACAAGTCTGCCTAGCCAGATTTTTTCCGATAATCTTTTGAGTTCATAGTCGAACAATAATTTTGAGAAGTGATGATGAGCCGAAATGATAATAGGGTGCTTTTTTGCATAATCATAGGGGGAGTGTCTGAGCCTGCCCCCCACCCTGAGAATACCTTGTTCATCAAGAAACGGATGCAGAGATGAAATTCTGCTCTTGGGGGGAAGAGTGTTACCTTTACGTAAATGTTTGAGCTCTGATAAAGATTCAGATTGAGAAATTTTGAGAAGGCAAAGGAGTGCAGACTCTAATTTTTCCATAGAAAGTGGACCGAACTTCCGTTCCAAGCCCCTCGCGCCTGCTAAGGAATTATGAATAAATCTGAGACAAAACGCACAGGAGCGTCTTAGACGGCTGAAATTTGAGAAATTTTCAAGAGGAAATTTAAAGACTTCTGAAGAAGTTAAAGATGTTACCCTGAGCTGCCTTAGCTCCGGAAGTTCGGCATTGAAATATGATAATTGAGTGGGATGGATATCTGTAGTCATACAAAAATTTTGGTCCATGCCACCAAAACTTCCAATTTCAATGGTTCGATTCCTCTAGATATAAGATCGGCAGGATTCTCGTTGGTCCTTACATGATTCCAACAAGATATTTCAGTAGACGACTGAATTTCTGAGACTCTGTTTGCTACGAATGTATGAAGGAGAAGGGGGGAAATTTTGAGCCATCCAAGGACTATCGTGGAATCTGACCAATAGAAGATTTTGTCGAATCTTAGAGTAAGAGATTCACGGACCTTGGTGGACAATCTGCTAAGAATCAAAGCAGCACAAATCTCAAGTCGTGGTATACTGATCTTCTCGAGAGGAGCAACCTTGGATTTGGCACACAGCAGATTTGTTTAAATATTTCCGAGATTATCAATGCTGCGAATGTAAATACACGAACCATAACATAACTCAGAAGCGTCGCAGAATCCATGCATTTCAACGTAGATGGTACTGTCTAACTTGATTTTGCGAGCAATCTGAAGGCTGTTCAACTCTGAAATTTGGTCTCTGAAGATGAGCCAATCGGTGTGGATATTAAGGGGAACCGACTGATCCCAACCTAATTTTTCGAGACACAGTTTTTGCAATAACATCTTAACCTTGATAGTTGCAGGGCTAAGAAGGCCAAGTGGATCGAAGATTCGAGCAATACCCGAAAGTATGGACCTTTTGGTGATTGTTTTTGAAAGAATGCCTGGATAAACAGAGTAAATGAGAGAATCGGACTTTGGGTGCCAATGAAGGCCCAATTTTTTGGTACTATCATGGAGTCCGAACGAATGAGCAATGTCTAAGGATGTAACTGACCGCTGACCATCTAGTATTGAAGGATTGTTTTATACCCATTTTCGAATAGGAAAACAACCTTTTGAAAGTATGTGAATGATTTGTTGGCAATGAAGAGTAAGCTCAGATACGGAGTCCAATCCAGATCGTCAATATAGAAGTCCTTTGCTATAATATTGGAAGCTTCAGGACAGGTTCCAAAGAACCCTTGTGACAACTGAACCAGGCATCTGGTAGCTAGGAAGCTAGCTACTGAAGTGCCATACGTACCAGTATTCATAGAATAGGTTTGGACAGGCTGAGAAGGGTCAGATCTCCATAGAATTTGTTGTAAGTGTCTTTGCGATTGGGAAACCAAGACCTGGCAATACATTTTTGCAATGTCCGCCGAGACGACGAAAGAGTGTTGTCTAAACCTCAAAATAATGGATAAAAGATCGTCCTGCACAACTGGTCCGACCATTTGGATGTCGTTGAAGGATACACCTGAGGTGGTGTGACAAGAGGCGTCAAACACCACGCGAAGTTTAGTAGTCATACTTTCCTCCTACAAGACTCCATGGTGAGGGAGATAGTACTCGATTGCATGACGATCATTGACTTGAGACATGTGGCCCATTGATGCATATTCGTTCATGAATTCAACATATCTCTCCTGCAGTACAGAGTTCTGCTGAAGTTCACGCTCAAGACTATAAAATCTTTTTGCAGCGCTGGTCCTTGATTCGCCTAATCTTTCAACAAATTCCTTCAGGAGTATTGAGACGACGAAACGACCATCTGGATTTCGTTCATGAGTGGATTTGAAATGTTCTTCACAATCAATTTCTTCCTTGGATTGGAAACGATTACTAGAAACTTCCTCCATCTCCCAAAACCGAGATAGTTCATCAACCCCATTTTTGAGAGAGATGTTGCAGTAGACCCTTTGAGAAACTTGATTCTGAGGCAGTGGACTTGACATAATCCAGCCCAATTTTGTTTTTTGAAGAATGGGTCTTTGCGGTCCTAGTTTGATTTGTCCTACACAAAAAAGGTCCTACACAAAAAAGGAGATGTCACCAGAGATCTTGTGGATGATTTTCTCTCGAAATGGTTGTGCTGCTTATTGGCGTTAACATTTTGATTAGCTTAATTTTTTTCTAAAATATCAACTTTATTTTTAAGGATTTGTAAAAGATCCTTTAATGCCGCATCTGTAGACTTCTTTGTTTCCCATTCCCGTGACGTGTCAGAGTCAAGTTTTTCCACTATTAAAAATATCAGTAATGTATCCCATTGGTCCACTGGTTGCTTTAGGGACTCAAGTGAACGCAAATTACTTTGTAGACCGTCGACTAATTGCCTTATATTGAAGGAAGATTGTTTTATTATTTTTGGAAAACTGAAGATGCATTTAGAGTGATTGTAAACTAACAATTCATTATTTCCAAATCGTTCGCATAACATTTGCCACGCAATTATGAAATTGTCCGAAGATACTGGCAAACAATTGATAACCCTCTGTGCTGCTCCAGTGATAGACGATTTGGGGTAGTGGAATTTTTGAATTAAACTGATGTTGTTATTTTGAATTATTATTGAATTGAATGAATCATGAAACTCAAGCCAATTTCCATAATTGCCAGAAAATGTAGGCAGCTCGACTGTAGGCAATTTTATTCCGGAAGGCAAATGATTATTTTCTTGATTCAAAGCAACCGGCGGTGGCTGGGAGTGATTTGATCCCTTGTCCGAATCTGGAGAACTGTCTCCTCTTGAACTGCGAAACTCGCCGCCTGGGGTTTTGCGTTTAGTTAAAAGTCTTTTGGCATTTGTAAGAATACTGTAATATTCATTTTCAAATTGTTCCCTATGACCTATTTCATTCTGAGGGTCATCGACCTGACAGTCTATTTCGATCTCAATATCTTCAAACTGATTTAACGAAGGTTCAGCTCGAGAACACCTCAACTTCAATTCATCCTGAGGAAAGATGAAATCTAAATTATTCAACTTAGATTCGAAATTATTTATGAAATTCTTGAAAAGGGTTAATTTTGACATAATTGAAGAACGCTTCCTCTTGCACTTGTCAAAATGCGCTTGGATTTCACCTTCATTTTCAATCGACATTTCAGAGATCAGAAATTACCAGAAAGAAATATATCAGAAATGTCGAATTATTATTCAAATGCGTAAAACCCTATATTCAATAATATATGCAAGTGAATTAGGTATCTCAAATAAGATGTAATGGGAAGAAAGTAAAAAGGGACGAATACCTGGGAGGCCGCTGAGCCTGTACAGTTGACCAGTCGAATGTCGAATTATCTTCAACGTTTTGTGCGGAGACTCGCCGGTGACGGAAACTGTGCAACTGGAATCTGAAACCTCGAACCACGTGCAGCAGCGACAGGCGAAATTTGACTATGGACTCTCTGCCAGTGAACTTGTGTTGAGATTTCCGAATATTCCCAGAAATATTCTAATCTTTGGTAGTTCCTTACTTTCTTTAATATCCTGTTCGAAGGACCATGTAGAAAATTGAAGTTAATAATGAACACTTATTTTCTTTAATAGAATTTGCAGACTAGGTATAAAATAACATTTAACAAATAACAAAAAGAATATTTTCAACTCGAACTGATGATGAATGCGGAATGCCGGCCGCATGGTCGACTGCAGGGCCCTTAGGGATGGATGCTGACGATGATCATGAGCGCCGACTTGGGAGAAGAATTAGATAACAATGAAAGTCATTGTATTTAATATTCAAAAAAAGTAAATAAAACTCTTCATTAATTGATATTTCTATATTTTATGTCATACTAGTTCATTATTGTGTTTTTATTGCTTAGCTACAAACTATCTTATGTACTTAGTACTTTATGCCCTTGCGGGCATAAAGTCCACTTCATGGCTCGCACGGGCATAAATAGAAATAATTTCGTCAGAAATTCCAAAATCTTCATTCATTTTGACTTCTAACTTTGACACATATAATAATTATGACATTTACGTTTGTCAACATTCACCTAGCAGCGATAGTGTCTACTATGATAAAATGGCAATGTTATTAATTCAAACCGGATTTTTTAAAATACTGGTTTGTATTGAGATTGGATTGCAATAATGAACTAGTATGACTTAAAGTTATGTATGTACCGCGGGCATAAACAGATGTGTATACCCTCGGGCGACTTACTAACCCTCAGACCAGAGGCCCTCGGGTTCGTAAAACGTCGCCCTCAGGGCATAAACATCTATTTATTTTATACCCTTGGTACATAAATAACTATTATTCGAGGCTTCATCAAAAGTTGCTGATTTGTTTTGTATTTACATCCTACATACAGATTAATCTAAACAACAGTTTTCGTGACAACCCAGATAAATTATAAAATGTAAATCAATGCATTCGTTTCCTCAATGCTTTTGATGTAGAATGCAGGGTATGTTTCTGTTTCAAATAGTCAACTCACTAGACTAAGTTCAAGGTTCACAGGACATTAAAACAAATAAGAATAACCAATGCAATAATAAACAAACCAATAATAAACAAGAACATTAGTAGGTAGAGGTACCTCCTTACCGGTCGATAATATTACATTTGTTTATCATTTCTGGGCCGTGATCAATATGTTCCAGTAGGAGTTTTTAAGCATCATCGGCGATTTCGAATCGTGCATATCCTGAAAACAACAACATATGCATGAAGTTATGTGCCCAAAATTCCAGCCCCAGACATAATACACATGGATCAATCAATATGCATATATGGGTGTATGAAATGTGCATTTTTGCTAATATTGTTTATTGGTGTATTTTTTACATATTCCTTTCGGAGGACTACTTCCATTCAATATAGAGCCTCCCTGTATAACGTTAATCACCATAGTTCAAAATGTTACATTTTTGGACATAGGTTTGAAGCAGGGTTGGCAAATATCATGATATTTATATAGATATCAAAATATCATAATATTGGATATATATCCGATACATATCAGAAAAAGGCAAACAAAATATAAAATGCCTTTATTTTGGTAAAAACTAAAATCAAACTTCACTTTAATTTAAAATAACAAAAAATAAGACAAAAAATAATATTTTTCCTGAAATATGTGATATAAAAAACTTGTCTTTTAATACATTTTTAAGGATTGCAAAATCGGAAAAGAGGAATATAATCATCATTATCTTCTTTACTCAAGGCAACCAGTTCATTATTTGACGAGATTCAGTCCAAGCTTTTGGCTTTTTTATCTGTATTTTGATTTAAACATTTAAAAATAAATACTATAGCTTACTGGCTTTTTCGTTGTCTAGACGATTTCTCAATTTAGATTGAACTCTTCCAAAGCTGGAAAAAATTCTTTCTAAACCAGCTGTTGCCGCTACTGCACTGAATAACTGCTCACATAGTTGTAAGAAGAGTTCTTTTTTTGGCCATTCGGAGTCAGGAATTGCAACCGATTTTCACCAAATCGTTGGATATGTTGTTTGGAATTGTGCGGAAAATAAATACTTTAGAAATGGACAAGACTTTGTAGTAAGAGCCATAACAAGCAGAACAAATTCTGGGTTTGTTGAATTTAGAAGATCGAAAGCCTGTTGTTTTTGGAACTGTGTTGAATTTTGTCCTAAGAATCTGTGATCGAGTATATTCGCCAAATAATGATGTGATCCTAATGCCATATCTTTTCTTTTGCCAAACGCTTTTTTTATCGTGATTGGTTGATCTTTCACTTTCAAATCTTTTTCCAGTTGATTCCATACTTCCACTGCAACTCCAATTGTAGTTTTATCACGTTGTATGCGGTCTAATTCAATACCTATGGGATTAAGTTACATTTTTTATAATGTGGGTATCATTAATTATTCTAATAATGTCTTTATCAATAACTTCCGCACGATTTTGACATAACTGTAATAATATTCCACAGTTATCAGGGGATTCCCCGAATTGTAAGTAATTGTAATACTGTTGTCACGTATTCATTTTTACGCAAAATATCAAGGATTTTTTGCTCTGGTATATATTTCGTTAAAAAATATAAATATCAGATATATATCATGATATTTATCATGATATCTATCACTTGATATATATTGGCCAACCCTGGTTTGAAGTACCTCATAAACATATTAATTCTAAACTCCACGCTCGGAGGCCAAAAAAAATTACCAGCCAGAAATTATTCAGAACAATGTTGGAAAATATAGAAAAAAACTTTGGTATCTAACTATTTTTGATATTTTTCGTACACACAACACCACTTCCAATGTTCTCTGTTCTCGCGCTACATTTTATTTACAATTACATAGATGGCTATAACAAATATTATTTGTTTACATCAGTACAGGTCGACAAGCATAAGGATGCCTCTGAGATGCGCAAACGATAGAAAGCGTGAGTAGCTGTGCGACAAAGATCGACTACTGTTTACGGCTGGTTATCATCGGAATGTACAATCGGGAGAGAAATTTTTCTGCAACACGTAGGAACGTAGGTTCTTATCTGAATTTTCATTAATTCCTAATGAACTGTTCGAATAATATAATTGTCTGTGATCACTGGACCGTTTATGAAAATTGCATAATTTTCCCGAAGCCATAAGTGTAAATAAAGTACGACTAGAAAAAGAATGCATCGCCACAAAATATCAGAAATAGGTAAATAAATATAATAAAGAACACGAGGAACATACTTACAGAAGTTGTCTAACAATATCACATTACCTCTGACCACTGCCAAATCAGCATTGTCCATGGTAACTTTTGATTTTTTGTTTCTCTTTCTATTTGGAGTTGAGAATTGTTTCATTTCACCTTTTTCAATTTTATTAATTTCTGAATTAATTTTCCTAATGCTTCTAACGCAAACTCCCGTTGCAGCAGCAACTCGTTCTTGAACCTTCACAAGAGGAATACTGGTTTCACCTATCATTGCTTCTGCCTGCATAAATTTGATGACATTACTGACAATTTCCCTACTTTGTCCACTCAGAATCTTATTTCTCACTTTACTCTTTGAAGGCATTTTCAAACACAACAAACTACTCTATAACCTATCTAATAATATTTCAAAACTATACACAACACAAGGATTTCAAATTCAACACACAATCAGAATAACGCCACAATAATTTTATTCCACTGACTGTACACTCACAACGTTAACTACTTGAATAATGCAGAGCGAGTGAGCTCTTGCCCCACTCCAGGGTTGTGTCTACTGCGTAACCAATTCTCGGAGGCATCCTTAGGCTTGTCGACCAGTATGTACATACCTTCTGTTGATGTTTATCAATTGTTTGTTGATTGTTGGTTGTTTTGATGTCCTGTGAACCTTGAATTGGGTCTATGGGATGAAACCGTCTGAAAAAGAGGTCTTCTTAATTTATTATATTGTGTATCTCAAAACTGGTCATAGCAACGCCAATACTGTTTGACATTATAGTAGTGTACTCAAACTAAGATAAATAACGAAGAATTGAAAAATTTCACTGACGAAATTTATAGTTACATGGTGAATTATGAACTAAACGCCTTTTAGCAAGTTTTATCATCGCCTGGCGTTTGTGTCACACTGTATATCAATTTTGGACAAGCATTATGCTGAATGGTTCGCAGTCAAGTCTCATCCCTAAAGCTCAGAATATAAACTAAACATATACCAAAAAAAAACTGTGACTTTTTGACTCACCTAGTATAAAATTTGAATTTGTCGATTTTGACATATTCAAACGATGGGAATTCTAGTGTGTTACTTGGTTTAATTACATCTTCATTTTATAGAATCGAATAAGAAATTTAATTTGAATAATGCCTTATTGCCTTATTGCCTTATGGGTAAGCAATATTTGTCGTGCTAAACTCTTTTATTCGATATGCTTTCCTACGAGCAATGTTACTTCAAAGAAATGGCCATTTTCTAACTTCGACACCCTGTATCTCGAAAATCTCTTGTTCAGGAGGTCGTACTTGCTTGTGAAAATTCCTTTTTATTGTTGGCAATTTATTTTTAAAGTTATGGGACTGTAAACTTTCCATTCAATATCTACGCATTTCACATTTTGATCCCAATATCTTTTTTAGTGGAACCTGTCATTTCGAAGCTATGCTTTTTGCATTAAATCAGAATAATCAAACCAAATATAGAACGACAAAATAATAATCAACAGATTATTAACACTAGATCTTATGGATCTTATGTTGTCCCGGAGTTTTACATACAAATTTCTAAATGTAGATGTCGGTTACTCCGTGGTGATCGCGAATACGTGAAGAATTCAAACTATTCGAGTCAACCCTCTCAGTGAAATTAAGCAGAATATCTGAATTGATGGTTGAAGTTGAAAAGCTACGATTGCACGCACACCTTTTTAATTAGTTGGAGATTGGAAAAGCCTGGAACAAATAATCGAACGAGTAAATCACGGTAACAAGACAATGATGAGCCACTTTGGCGTGACCATTAATCCTGTGGAACAAACGAACGCTTTCGCCGTAGGGCGCTTAATGACCCCACGATCAGTGGCCCATCAGTGGGGATAGAGATTTCTGCTAGGTCTTTAATTAAAGTGAGGGAAATAGAAAGGACGGTTGGACGCCAACATATTTGTGCTGACTGACTTATATTCTGAAGTTAATTCATGCAGAGTTATACAGGGTGTAAACAAAATGATGTCATTAATTTCAGGTGGTGATACCTTGTCATATTTTATGAAGAAAATATCATATTAACGTATGTTCTAACTTGTGGCTTACTAACCAGACCGTGCGGTCTTAGAAAACACCTAAACACCATGGGAATAAATAGAGAAACCGTGGACTGTAGACTCTGTGGTGACGAGGAGGAAACAGCCTCTCACATCATCTTCGACTGCGACGCGCTGCTCATCAAGCGCAACAGAATATTCGGACAGATCAACCTAGAAACAGGCATGAATCCGAAACACCTAGTAAATAGACTACTGAACCTGGTGTAAAACACAGGCCTATTCAACTAGGAACCATTGATGACAGAACAATACAATAGACCACAGCTGGTCTCAGTGTTAAGGGAAACCTCAAGGTGAACCCGGTATCTCGCTCGTTAGCCTTCAACCAACCAAACAACCATGTCCTATTTTGCTTTGTTTTCAAATGACGGAGTCTCAAAGTTTTAATAAAAATTCGGTATTTTTATTAATAATTGAAAAGTCTTTTCGCCGATTCTCATATAACCTGATGCGTTCATTGGCAGTTACAAGGGGCTTGTTCATGAGGTTGAATCTCAAATTATAAGCAACGAAGGGTCACCTGATTGATAAATATGGTAAAAATCATTGTGCGCCACTGTTTTTTTCTAAGTTTCGAATTATTATCAAATTAAACATTTAAAAATAAAATTCTCTTATAATGCCGTGAATTTGAAATACCAACACTTTATCAATCGATATACAGTGACCGCCAAAAAGTATGTACCATATGGGAAAAATTTTTATTATTGGAGTATTGGAAAAAATATTCTGTGGAAAAGTTTGTGCATGTCCGATAACCGAAAAATAGATTTTGACACATGTCACGTGATCGCTAGAATGGCGGCAAAATGAAATAAATTGTAATGCAAAGGCAAAAAAAGGGGTAAGATGGCAAGATATCAAAAAAAGTTATTTGAAAAAGTCACTTAGAATTCAATTTTATACACATAAACGAAGTTTCAAGAGATAATTTGAAAAAATTGAAAATAGTAATTTTTTAAAAATATTTTCCCATCTATTTAAAAATATTATTTTTTTTTCTTATGAATAGCTTGACTATACTGAATCATTTGCATTTTAATGATAATGACAGAACTTTCTCATTTTCTCCACACCAGAGGGTACTAAATTAAAAAAATTGGTTTTTGCCAGAACCCTCGCTGTTACATTGGTTCTTATCTAACAGTTATATCAGAATTCCAAGACTATTGTGTTGATATGGCAATCTAGAAACACCATGTCAAGTTTCAATAATAATGCTGTATGAGCGTTTTACTTTGCACATAAACTTTAAGAATCTTTATGACGCACTATTTTCAAGTTTATGTGCGAAGTGAAACGCTCATGCACGATTATCATCGGAACTTGATTATAATCTGGAAATTACCATGTTTTTGGAGTGTCATGTCATCACAATGGTCGTGGAATTCGGATATAACTGTTAGATACGAACCGATGTAACAGCAAGGGTTCTGACAAATTCCCATTTTTTCAATTTAGTGCCCTCTGGTGTGGAGAAAATGAGAAAGTCTTGTCATTATCATCAAAATGCAAATGTTTCAGTATAGTCAAGCTATTCATAAGAAAAAAAATAATATTTTTTAATAGATGGGAAAATATTTTTAAAAAATTGTTATTTTAATTTTTTTTTGAATTATCTCTTGAAACTTCGCTCATGTGTATAAAATTGGATTCTAAGTGACTTTTTCAATTAACTATTTTTGATATCTTGCCATCTTACCCCTTTTTTTGCCTTTGCATTACAATTTTTTTCATTTCATATATCAACATCATTAGTTGTCAACTCAGGGGTACCTCAAGGAAGCATTCTGGGTCCACTACTCTATTCGGTATATACCTCTAAATTTGTGACATCGATAACTAATTGTAATTATCACTTATACGCGGACGACACCCAACAACACTTTTCCTTCAAACCTCGAGATGTAGCCCAAGCAAATGAAAATATCAACGATGACTTACAGATGCTATTTGAGATATCCAGCCGACATTTACTCAAACTAAATCCAAAAAAATCTATGGCTTTACTATTTTGTAATGAAAAAATAAGGGAAATATTGGAAGCTAGTCTGTATATTCATCTAGATAATGAACTTATACCATTTAAAAACTTTTTTTGATATCTTGCCATCTTACCCCTTTTTTTGCCTTTGCATTACAATTTTTTTCATTTTGCCGCCATTCTAGCGATCACGTGACATGTGTCAAAATCGATTTCTAGGTAATCGGACATGCACAAACTTTTCCCCAGAATATTTTTTCCAATACTCCAATAATAAAAATTTCTCCCATATGGTACATACTTTTTGGCGGTCACTGTTTTTCCTTAATTAATTTATTAACAGAGGTACAGATAAAACATTATGAATTTATCAGACAAGATAGGATTGGGCGAGGAGGAGGTGTGGGGTTATACATAAAGAAAAATTTAAAGTATAAAGTTTTGCTTCAGGATTCAAAAGACTTCCTTGAACAAGTATGGATTGAAATTTCAGTTTCAGGTAAAGAAATTATAATAGGAATCATCTATTGCCGCCTAATGCTGATTTATTACCATTTATTAATTATTTCGAAGATGTTTTAACAGATTTTCTTAATGAAACTGATAACATTTCAATACTTGGAGATTTCAATGTGAACATGTTACATGATAATTCCAATAATGCTGTAACACTTGCAAATTTAGCTAACGCGTTTGGCATAACACAAATAATAAATCAACCTACACGAATTTCTGTTAACTCATCTACTCTGATAGATTTGATATTCATCAACTAAGAGGAGTTAGTTGATTCCGGTGTGAGGGATATTGATGTTTCTGATCACATGCTCATCTACTGCTCCATGAATATTTAAGCTGATGTCCCAGAAGATCATTCGTTCATTTATAGGCCTTTACGTAATATGAATATGAACAGATTTCAAATTGACCTTGAAGAAATTCCTTGGGACATGTTATACTAAATGGAAGACATAGATGATAAATTTACATTCATCACAAATAGTTTATTGCAATTATTTGATCGTCATGCGCCTGTCCGGTAAATGAAGCATAAAAATAGACCTTACAGCCCGTGGATCACATTCAATATACGCCGAATGCAAATGAAACACTGAATATATATACGAATAACAAAAGTCCTGAACATAGAGAGTATTATAAGAACTTGAGGAATCTCACAACCTCTGCTATAAAAGCCGAAAAAAAAGCGTACTTGAATGATATATTCAGAAATCTGAATCAAAGGCAAAAATGGCAGGAGTTAAAAAAACTCAATATAAAAAACAAAGTAAAAGCTGCTCTACCAGAGGCTTTGCGGGATGTTGATGAACTCAATAAATATTTCACAGAGTCATGTAAAAATGATGATGATCCAACTGATGAACTAATTGATCAGTATGCTAGTGATAGGCTGAATAACTTTTTTACCTTTATTCAAATAGATGATGAATTTGCTTTAGAAACACTGAAGAACATTAAATCAAAGGATTTTGGTTGTGACAAACTTAATATCACATTGATATTATTATGTTGTCTTCATATTGTACCTCATTTAACACATATTTTAAATTCATGTATTCTCAACTCATATTTTCCAAATTTGTGGAAAGAAGCCATCATTAATCCGTTGGCAAAAATCACCTCTCCTACAGAATTCAACCATCTCCGTTCAGTTTCGATTTTGCCTGTAATGTCCAAAGTACTTGAAAGAGCAATCGAGTCTCAAATCGTACCTTTACTGAACTCTATTGATTTTTTAACTGATAAACAATCTGGTTTTCGACCGGGATACAGTTGTGATACTGCACTTGCTGATGTCACAGACGATGTTTTGAGAAGAACTGATGTGAATAAGGCAACACTTTTGATACTCTTAGACTACACCAAAGCGTTTGATATGTTGTATCATAAAATTTTATTAACAATTTTAGATCACATTGGTTTTTCGAATCGGGCTTGCAGATTAATAGATTCATTCCTGAGCAACAGATTGCAGAGGGTAGTTTACCAAAATAATATATCAACATCATTAGTTGTCAACTCAGGGGTACCTCAAGGAAGCATTCTGGGTCCACTACTCTATTCGGTATATACCTCTAAATTTGTGACATCGATAACTAATTGTAATTATCACTTATACGCGGACGACACCCAACAACACTTTTCCTTCAAACCTCGAGATGTAGCCCAAGCAAATGAAAATATCAACGATGACTTACAGATGCTATTTGAGATATCCAGCCGACATTTACTCAAACTAAATCCAAAAAAATCTATGGCTTTACTATTTTGTAATGAAAAAATAAGGGAAATATTGGAAGCTAGTCTGTATATTCATCTAGATAATGAACTTATACCATTTAAAAACTCCTGTAGAAACCTTGGTCTTGTTATCGATACGAAGTTAAAATTCACAGAACATGTTACATCAAAGTTGAGAATCGGTTACGCTAACTTGAAATTAATTTATCCACATCGAAAATTCCTGAATAAAAACACCAAAAAAATGTTATGTGACTCAATTGTCCTCTCGCATATTAATTTTTGCGATACTATACAGGGTGTTTCTTAAGTACGTGTAGAAAATTCAGGAGCGTGTTAGTGACATCAAAATAAGAAGAAAAGTTCCTATAAACATATGTCCGCAAATTATTCTCTTCAGAGATACAGAGTGTCAAAGTTGAATTCTTATTTTTATTTTTCATGAATAATTTCAAAATAATTTTGATATTTGTGTAAAGTTTGGTATCTGGAAATATTCATTATTCAGTTTATGAAAAAAATATTTTTTTGGTAGAGGTCACTGCGAGCAACTGTTTTCGAGTTATTCAGATTTGAAATAACCGATGCAAGTGATTTTGAATGACAAGATTTTTAAACTTAAAATAAATTCAATTAGAAATTAGTTTTTTCGCCATTAACATAAAATTTGATTTTGTCATGGAAAAATCATCCCAGATACCAAACTTTACTCGAATATCACAAATATTTAGGAATTTGTTCACAAAAAACAAAAATATAAGAATTAAAGTTTGACACTCTGTATCTTAGAAACGAATAACTTGCGGACATATGTTTATGGGAACTTTTTTTCTTATTTCGAAGTCAGCAACATGCTCCTGAAGTTTCTACACATACTTAAGAAACACCCTGTATATGGACCATTTTTGGACAGTCATGATGCTAGGCGAGTGCAAAAACTACAGAACTCCTATCTGCTGTTAATATTCGGTCTCAGACGAAGACAAAGAATATAAGTCACAAACTTCCTGAAATCAAATATGTTAATGTGAATGTTTTCTAGGATGAAGAGTATAATGTTTTCACTGCAAGTAAATTCATTTCAAGAGAATTCATATAATGAAGCAAACATCTCAATCAGCTTGAAATGGGAGTATATTTATTGATTAGAAATGAATATTTTTTTCAGAAGATTATTCTATTCAAGAGTATGTATATTCTTGATTGAAGAAATCTTTTTATCGGTGAGCTGGTCTCAGTGTTGAGGGAAACTCAAGGTAAACCCGGTATCTCGCTCGTTAGCCTTTAACCAACCAACCAACCATGTCCTATTTTGCTTTGTTATCAAATGACGGAGTCTCAAAGTTTTAATAAAAATCGGTTATTTATAATTATTTGAAAAGTCTTTTCGCCGATTCTCATGAAACCTGGTGTGTACATTGGCAGTTAAAAGGGGCTTGTTCATGAGGTTAAATCTCAAATTATAAGCAGCTAAGGGTCACCTGATGGATATATATGATAAAAATCATTGTACGCCACTGATTTTCTCTAAGTTTCAAATTTTTATCAAATTAAACATTTGAACATACAAGTCTCTTATAATGCCGTGAATTTGAAATACCAACACTTTATCAATCAATAGATTTCCTCAAATAATTAATTTGTACCTGAACTCTTTCATTGGTTTCGTCATTGATGGACTGATTGTTGTGTTACTGGGCCATTATTGCCAACTGTTTCTATCCAAACTTGAAAATACAATTATGCATAAAATTAAATAGAATTCCAAGGACATATGGAGTAAGTAACTGACAAAAGATCATTCACACAACTTTCTGAATTTTGATAGGGCGTAACCACCATTTCTACGCCAATGACTTTAATTTGAAATTCACAAAATTATAAGAAAGTTGTATTCCTAATTGTTTTTTCTGAAAAAATATGAAACTTACAGAAAAACAGTGGCGTACAATAATTTTTACTATTAATATCAATTAGGTAACCATCTGCCACTTATAATTTGAAATATAATTTCATGAAAAGAAGCCCCTTTATACTGCTAATAACCACACCAGGTATCATCAAAATCGTCAAAAAGACTTTCGAGTAATTGATGAAATGCCGATTTTTAAATGAAACTTTGACACCCCGTTTTTCGGAATCGAAGCAAGTTAGGACACACGTTTATATGAAATTTTCTTCATAAAATATGACAAGAAATAACCACCTGAAATTAATGACATCTACACCTTGTATATCTGTGGGTTGGTACAAAAAGTCAGGTTTTGTCAATTTGAGATTGTTGGCCAAAGTTTATGAAAAAAAATCACTGTATTTGTTTTATTTGCAGTAAACCTTCCAGAACACGCGTTCGATATTGAACCTCGAGCACTTGCTGCATACTCATAGTCCGCGCATTCTATCAGTTAAGAATGTGAGAAATCATGAAAGAAACAATAGCTGAAGTATTACATAAATTTTATTAACATTATCCAACAATACTTCTAGTGTACTTTAGTCCTCTTATGCTAAAACAGTCACTAATATGTTGATTTTATTGAAAATACGAACAGGATGTTCATATTTTCAATAAAATCAACATGCCATACCCATGACAGGTTTTATGTCAGAAAAATATTTTCAAAGTTTCACCGCACAAGAAATAGTCCAACAATTCCTCATTACAGTGTGAAATTGCTTCTGAAGAGTATGTTTTCCAATTCTTCCGACCTCCCTGATGATTTTAGAACAGTGAAATAGATTTTTGTTGACCAAAATGTATTGGAGGCCCAGCGAAAGAGATGCAATTCACGCATCAATGAAATGAGCGATTTTCTGTGAGTGATATTTCTGAATAACATTGTCCCTAATCTCATTTATAGAAAAGAATCTCCAATGGAAACTGAACATTCAATAAATAATCAACTAACTGAATGAAAATGCAAATTTTCACTTTTAGATTTTTTCTCTCAAGTTATATAGGGTCTTTCTCAATATCTATCAAATGTAGTTCAATGTCCAGCGTGGCTTCAGCAGGGGAAGTAGTTGTTTTCTGTTAGATATTACAAAAAAGTAAATTCAATTTTATCGTAGGTTTTTTTCATTTCCAGAGTAGTCATGTATTGTTTCAATTTTCAATTGAGAATGTTTCTCTTTACAGTCATTAATATCTTATGACAAAAAAATCACCCTTTTTCAACATGTTCTTCATAACATTCAGAACAAATGTGTAGAGATTGCAGAGAGTGCTTCCCGCATATACTTTTTCAAAAAAAATTTAACGAAATTTTTGTTAATCTATTTTTCTTGCGATCACAGTAGACACATCGTCCTCTAGCGGCAGGCACATTTTCCTGGTTCATTTCTTTGATGACTTCTCCAGCCTCTCTTTCATCGACATTGGCAAATTTTTAATCTGTGCCCTTGTTCTAAGATGAGTTTCAATAAGAAGAAATGATAATTCATGAATATATTTTCTCCTGGGCATACGTACTTCAATATCATTTGCAAAATACAGCACCAAAGAATTATGGCCAGCAACGTTTGAAATAGAATAGAAAATGACCATTCGCCATCTCGGAGTATTACGGGCACAATTGTAGCTTGCGCATAATTTATCGGAAGAATCAACGCCCCCTTTTTGGAGCAATGTAATCCAATATCCTCTCTGGTTTTCCTGTATCTACAACTATTTTATCGTCATGGAGCAGACTAGATACCTAGAGCACATTTTTGGTAGATAGGAAACGAAATTTATATTTTGTTGGAAACCAAACATACGAACTCACGAATTTTTCTGCCTGTGGGCCGACTGAATACAATAGGCAATACTCGTTTATTTTTACGAATAGTTCCTAAATATGACAGTTTGTATTCATTGAGCAGGCGGTTGATCAAATCAATTGAAGTGAACTAATTGAATATGTCACGTTTCTATTGGTTCCCTTTATACATTCACACATTCTTAGATATACTTCTAGGTTCATGGTATAAAATGTTTTTGCATCCGCCAGGGTGAATATTTTTAAACCATATTTGTTCGGCTTGTACGGTATATATGGTAGAAAGCTACATCGTTCTCTAAATGCTTTCAATTTTTCGTCAACTATGACATATTCAAACTAATCAAAGGGCGTGTGAGCATTCGTAAACGATTGCTTCAAACAAATCTCTTAATCAGTTTTTTTCTGTTCCATATCCCAAACCGTAAATTCTGTAGAAGGAATAAAAACCTGTTTATTCTCATTGCAGGACGAAAAATCTCTATGCCTACCCTTCTAGTATTCCAAAGCTAATCTAAATTCGAACGACTTGACTTCAGTTCTCCCGCCAATGAGTGCTTGAACTTTGGTAACTTCTGTAACATTAGCATTTCTGTCTCTGCTGTAATTATTTCCAACACTTTCAATATGATTATTGGTACACTCCACAATTATACGAATTATATCCAAGTCGATAAAATATTGCCATATTTCCAAAACAGATTTGAGATTTCTGGTTGTAGACTTTGGTTCTGTCAAATGTTATATGCTTTTCCAGGTTCTGATGTTTTTCCTAGTATCATTTAGACGTTTTGTATTTTCCAACAAAGTGAGGACCTTGAGATTCTTCAGCAACCTCTCCGTCTTCATCTGTCATATTCTGCTCAGAATCGATATCGTGGTCATTGAATTCCAGCCCTTCCTCTTCATCTGCATCTGATTGATCATCATATTTCACACAATCAGTTTCACCGAAGTCATCTTCTCTCATACATTCCTACATCAACTTTTACAATCGCGCCTGTTGCTTTTCATAGTCACTCATCCTTAGATAAAAAATATTTGGTAAAAACATAGCATAATAAAATAATTAATAACTTCAATCACAATTTTTATTACACAAATACACACTGCGGACTGCCAGTCCGCAAATGGCTCTGAATAACAAACAAAATCACTTTAATCCTAGATTTGCCAACATAGTACTGAATACTTGCGGATCACCACGCGCGTGTGCTGGAATGATAGTAAATTTTCATTCTCTGACAGTTGTCATATCACGATCTATTTTCGAAGAAATATTTTCTGATTCATTATTGTGCCACAGTACTGTGGTATCTTCCGCATAAATGAACATTCCCTCAGTTTCAATAGCAGTCAAATCATAACAATATAACAAAAACAATACTGGTACACGAAATGAACCCTGAGAATACAAACAAACAAAGAGACTAAACTAACAGAAGGGTTTAATACGCTCTAGCCAATCAGAATCTTTTAGCATCAACGCGTCATAGTGACGTACTTCGACATGAGTACAGAGTCGAACACGAACCAAGCAACAAAACTGTCAGCAGTAACTCTCATATACCAAGAGCTAGTCCGTCACTGTCTATAGAGAACGGTGGCCATGACATGTCCAACTACGTCACATTTCGTCACAAATGTTCTTTCATCTCTTTCTATTAGTGTCCCCATTGTCTTATGGGAATTAGAGTCTCCTGTTAAATAATGTTCAGTCTCCTTGGAGGAATACCACATTTAATGTGACGGCTATCGGAAAAATCGAGTATTCGAACGATCTGGGATCTTTCACTCAAATAGGATACTCTGACCCCTGAACCCATGAATTTGTAGTTTGCGCAATACAATTTCATAGTTCAAGTCACAGAGCACTGCAACAAAACGCAATAAAAAAATTAAATAAAAGTAGTTATTCTGATCCTTAATTGGTGTCCATAATATTAGCCGAATATTCACTATTTTACATTTTATATGACTATCGAAACTGGAATAGTCTGAGTTTCAAGCTCAAGCAGTAAACAAAATTAGGACTTCAAGTTGAATAACTGACAAATTCCTCAGAAACTCCCAAAGTTTCCCCAAAAGTTGGAAACACACCCAATTGAGGCGCTAATTAACGCCCAAAGAAAAATACAAGAAATAGAGCTAATACAAGTAGCCACTTCGGCCCGGAAATTATTTAAGTCTTCTCGCTTCCAATTTCCCGCTGAGGAGACCGCTTTTATTTTTTCCACCGCCGTCATCGATCCGGCTCGATCAGATACCTAATTGTTATCGAGGGTGCCGGTAAATATATCTTCGGGGGCTGATTTCTCAGCGAACCCTCTCCGATTTCCGAATTTAGTCATTAAAAACTCGTTATTCCTACAGCGCTTTGGTTAGAGACATATTTTATTTAATTTTCAATTAGGTGTCGATTGGAATACTGAAATTGCTTTCCTGATAGACGTACGGGCAGGAGGGCGATTTATTTGCTCGAGGTTCAAGAATTCTGGTGGAGAAGCTATTTAGGCATCAACTGTAAGAAACTGGATTGCAATTAAATGAACTGGATTTGCAAACATGACGGCCTGACGGCAGTGATTAGGGTAAACATAAAAAGTTGTCTGTTAACTGTTGAAATGAACCTTTTTTACTTTATTTCCACAGTTTAATACTCAACATTTGAAAGTTACAATAGCCTCTTGAAAGATATGATCAACATACTGGGTGCTCACTTTTGATGGGATCTTGTATTTCGCTACAGTACTTTAATGTGCTTACTTTGACGTCAGAACTGAAACGTATCCCAACTCTCTTTTCTTGTATCTACACGCAAAGAAATTAATGGTAGGAATTACTAGAATCGTCAAGAATCTAACCACGAAAAACGGGGTCTTCATCCCTAAAAAACGGGTAGTCAGAAACGATTTTGTTCTCTGAGTGGTGATGGGTTGTATAATTGTATAAAGATAAAATTATGAAAAAAACATTCTTTGAGTTTTAAATGAATGAAAAATATATTTTCTTCCATTTTTGGGCATTTTCGTTCAGTTCCACCATCAAAACGAACGAATATTTTGGTGTTGTTTCATTTCAGTATCGAAGTCTATCATTCACTCAGTTGAGAGAGAATATGCGTTTATTATCGGGAGTAATTACACAAGTGCTTCAAAATTACCGATAATTTTCCATTGAAGCATGTTGTCTAAAAACTGCATTAGTTTATTTTCATATTTTGTCGAAAGAGCCCGACTCCGAAGGAGGATGGCTCTTTTAGCAAAATATGAAAATAACCGAATACAGTTTTTTTACTGACAACATGCTTGAATGGAAAATTATCAGGTTTACTTTGATGAACGAGTGTAATTCGGTAGACTATTTCCGGAGTTAAAACAAAAATGTATGTGCTGAGTTTGAAATTTTATTTAAATTTACATTAAGCAGGTAGGTATATATTATAAATTGTATAAAAATTAACAAATCGAACTCAACCTAAAAATTACATGTATAGCAGTGAAATACATAGTTGTAAAAATTAGAATTTTTTGGCCTGATGCACTACTTGTTGATGGATTCGAGTTTGCTATTGAATTATAACTTATAGAACTTATAGCTACATTAGCTACATTAGTTTCTTCATTTAGGTTAGTAGTATTATTGTCTCTCATTTTCTCTACTATACTTGCATGGAGTTCCTCGTCCACTTGGAGATATGGCTTTATGGACTTCGTGTTTGAATGTCCAATCATTTTAATCAACGTATTTTCTTCAACCCCTTTCTTTGCTAAGTTTGAAACAGCTGTTGCACGTAGTGAATGATTGGTTATTTTAACTTTTTCAGTCGCCAAACCTGACTTTCTTGCTTCCACTGAGAGATCATGTTTTTTCCGATAGGAATGCTCTTGTACCACTTGCCCGATTTCCAAGAAGGAATAACAGTTAAGAAGAATCTTGGAATACTTATATAATTTCTCTTCTCCATAAACTTTCTGAACAACCTTACCGGACACAAATCCGGGTTAACTATGTTTCTAACCAGCCACTTGGAAGGAGCGCAAGGTTTATCCCCTCCTTGCGTTGTTTTGTCAAATATTGGATTATATTCCAGTCTGTTAGTTTTTTCACCCGCGTTATTAATGTCTTCTTTGATATAGGAAGTTGAACATTTTACTTCCTCTCTTCCTCGAAAAGCTAATTCATATGATAAAACAAAAAATAACTTTTTTTGTAAGCCATCAGTTTTATCAAAGTCAACTAATAAAGGTTTGGATCAGCCGTCGACCAGTGAAAACTAATTATTGCTCACAATTCTGGATTCAGAAATGGAACTGAATTTCTTTTAAATGACACGCCCCTCAGGTTGCTCATTCCACACGACCAGTGAGGAAAAGAGAGAGTGTCATACTGCCAGTATGACATCTGGCACAGGGTCAGATCGGTAAAGGGAAAACTCATTCGGGTCGATCGAAACTATGGAATAACTCTTACAATTATTAGCTTTTTTCAACAACATGTTTTCATCACTTTGGGGACAATACTCCATAACATTTTTATATCAGGAAAAACCAAGAGGCGGCTCCAGAATGCTGAACGAGTTTCGTGATTTCTGATACGATTCCATTCAAAATTGGTTTAGAACGTCATAATTTATTTTTGATAATTCTACGTGACGGCTCCAAAATAGCGGGCGAAATTTCTGATTCTTAGTCTAATTCTATTTTGAATAGGTATAGGTATAGGGATTTTTGTTGTCAGAGATCATGATTTTTTTGTCAATGTTTGATAACTTGAAATGACAGCTACAAAACGGTGGACGAATAATTATTGTCCGATTCCGTTCAAAATTAGAATGTAGGGGTCCTTCGGATCAGTGATTTTGACTTCCATTGTCAAAATCAAAAAATTCAAGATGTCGGCTCAGAGATTTAATGTGAGATTCTATTCAAAAATTGTATCAAGGAGTCTCTGAAATAGGAGATTAAGTAAGTTTTTCAATTAAATTATTCAATATGACATATTTTACGAATGATCTAAAGAAAATATTCGTTTTCAGTGCATTTGAATAAAATCTTGTCCTAAAAACATTTTTTTATTTATATTCATCAGGAAATAAACTCTCCACTTCGTCAGGGCTATTTAGTGAGAATCTCGGAGTTAGTGGCATATTTTAACGCATAGTACTGTATAAGTTTTCCCATATCGGCAACTCCGTTCCATATTGGTTTCAAACAGTTTATTTGGGCGGAGCCGCGTTTTTGATGTTCCTTTGAAGTTGAAAAGCTACAGCGGACTTTTCTTGAATGTTCCACTGGGGCAGCGCGGCAAGGTAAACAAACGAAACATTGAGTTTGTTTGTTTGTTTGGCGGCATTTATATCGAGAATCGTAATCATTCGAATTGATTCAATCAATTCTTTTATTTTCATTAATGATTCTATGTTGAAGGAGAATAACAATTATTTTCATCAAATTCAAGGACAACTCAATATAACCAGAAATAGATGTATACGAGAAATACTTTCACTGTAAAAAGAATACACGGAGATATTTGTGTTTGGGAATCAATAATGCTTCCAAACCTGAAAGCATTTTATGTAAATTGCATTCTACCTGAAATTTTGGAATGGCATCTTCCTAGAGAAATGAGAAATAGGGATAGATGCTTCTAAAATTGTTGAAGGTAGAGAAAGAAATGTAGAAAAAGAAAGAAATAGCTAATTTTAGGCAATATTCAGGTATACTAGAATAAAACATCTAGCTAAAATATTTTTTAATTCATTATTAACAGTTGTAATAATTCACATCAGTTGAATTGAATGTTTCACGGGTGATAGGGTATTATATTGTTTCACCCATTATATGGAACAATGGACCTTTTCTGCAAAGAATTCATTAGAGAAAATAGTTTTCAAGAAAATTGTGATCTGATCTTATTGTTCTCTATTTTCAATAACTAACTCGAAGTCAAAATCTGATAAATGATTTTTAAATTTTTTATTCATGATTCCTCATCTGATTTTATATTTTCGAATCAATTCAAATTAATTCATTAATTTTAACCTACATAGTAATTTTGGACAGAATACGACAATAACTCACAAAATAAACCAAATTCATCTTGGAGCTGCCAATTTAAATTATTGAAATTTATCTCCAACCCCAAGATACCATACTTATATAGAAATCGACCATAAATCACAAAACTCGTCTGCCATCTTCAATTCCTGAATTTTGGAAGTAAAATCATTATATTCCAACCCAAAAACCACTACATAGGTTATAATCTTAGAACCCACCCAGAAATCACAAAACTTTTTCGTCATTTTAAATCCACGAATTTTAACAGAAATCATCAGGATCTCTTAACCCAAAAACCGATTTTGAATCGAATCTGACATAATCACAAAACTCGTCTGCCATCTTGGAACCGCGATCTTAAATTCATCAATTCTGACAAAAGATTCATAATCTCTGAGCCAGAAAAACCAACAGACAAAATTTGAATCGAATCAGGACCAAATCACAAATCTCGCTTTTTGTTTTTACTTCAAAAACATTTATAATGGAGTACCCACCTGCTACTGGAATTATCGACAGTGAACACCTATCAAATCTTTCAGACGTCAGCAAGTGTAAATTTTGTTCAACGATTCCATTACATACCTACATATATCATACAGGTCAAATTAGTATGAAACGTGTTATAAGAAAAAGAAGTATCCCATAAAAGTAATTCTGGTTCAATACATTTTTGAAAAATAATAGAATAGACTGTTCACGTCAGCTTTGTATATTCATTTTGTGCTGCATGTTTTATTTGACATTACCTTTTATATGATATTTCAGATGTCATTATCTATTTCTTTTTGCGGTATACTTACTTCTTGAAATTCAAAATATTTCCGAGATGGTTCAAACTGGATTCCATTACGTATATTTATTCATTTGAAATTTTCTTGCAAACTTTCAGAATACCACAAAAACAAACAGGTTTTTGGACATGTATCTTACGAGAATCGCCAAGTTAGAAGTGAGGCGGAGTTTGTATTTATTCCATCGGGAGAACACGCACTGCCATCTGGTGATAAACGTTTCTTATTTAGGAGACTAAAGACCGTCAAGAATATGAACAAACTTTGATGATAGTGAGATGTACTCTTTAAAAGCGTTGAGAGAACCCTGAAAAAGTATTGCTAGGTAATGCAGTAATATTGGTCGCAAAATACAAAAATTGATCTACGGGGCATCGTGGTTATATTTACCACGACTACATAATATAGCATAACTACCCTCTGATTATTTTATACTATAATTCATTAGTGAATCTGGAATGGGAACCCCCACCTTTTCAACTTTTAGATTTGATCAGACATTTGTTTACTGAAATTTGCGGTATATGTTTCTTCTATCTGTAATATGACCTGTAGAGTATTGTTTACCACGACTAGCTAGTAGACTAATTATCGAACAGTTTACCACACTCTCGCTTGAACTGGGTTATAATATCGTGGGGTTAACCAACCTAAAAAAATACCAACAGCTAATATTTATCATTTATTCAACATCAATCATAATAATCAAGTTTTCGTCAAAAATTAAACTTGAACTTGACTCATATAGGTAGGCAAATAATAATATAAATGAAATCACAATTTAAAAAACAGCTTATCCACAACATATCATGTTTATCAAGTGCAAACATCATCTTCCCCAGAAACAAAATATTGGTTGTGCACAATCAATATTGGTATTGGTTGCATAGCTAATTTCAACGTATTATATTTGATTCATTTATAGAGCAAATTGGGCTGTATATCTGGAACAGTCTAAACATGAAAATCCAACATATAGGTATCGAATCAAATATATCTGGATGAGAATATGGTCCAAAAGTTAGGAAAAAACGTATACGCTAGGAGTTCTGTTGAAAAAACCTATCATTTCAAGATTTTTTTCACATACATATAGTTATGGATATTTTCTAATATTTTAAGTTTACCTTAAATTATAAGAGCGTCACTTATATTTACCTTAACAAAATAAATAAGTACCTAGATCTGATAGCCTTTAGATATCAGTATTCCTAATTTGCTCTGTGAATACAGACAGTAAAAGGATAGCAATAATTCATTACTGGCTGATTTCCTGAAAACTGGGAGACGCTATATATACTTGATTCTTTGATTCTTACAAGTTTTTATATCTTGCTACTAACATCTAATGGAGGTGTTATTCGAACTGAGAAAAAAGTTTCAGACTTTGCCTAAAAATGGATTGGCATAGCTACATACCAAACTATATTAATTTAGCTGATGTTCAAACGCAGGAAAGCATTCAATTATATCTTGATTGGGCTTTTCTCTGGAGGCTGGAGTCAACCACGCCAAATCTTCCTGTTCGCTTGGGGATAGTTCAATAGTGAACTATTCTAGAATGTGATTAGACTAAATGAATATCCAATTTGTGGTCCATAAAAGTTTAAGGATAAGAAAATGAATAAATGATCATATCTGAAAGTAACACATACTGTTTTAGATCAGGTACAGTCTGGAAGGAAAGTTTTCTTTGAAATTTTCGATTATTATTAAAAATTAAATTATTTGTTATTAAAAGGTATACTTAACCATCTGATCTTTTTTTCATGAGTCCATCATTATGAGTGTAACGATCGTATAACGTTCCTTTCTTGAAACTTTTTGTATTGTTGACTTTTTATGATGAAATTACACTTTTTTTTATTAATGGAATGCTTTCATACGACTCCATTTGTCTTTAGTACGAATTCGTCTCATGTTTTTCTGAAAAATTTATTGTCATTCAAGATTCATATCATCAGCTACATGATTATAGCTTTGGTATCTGTTCTTATACAGGGGTACAGCTGAGATAGCAAATAATAAAACTCTGAAATGAATGTCAAGTCAAATAGGTAAACGTGGCATTTTCATTTTGAATGAATGCAGTCACTCCGATCTTATAAATATGACGAATAAAAAAATACATCAGGTGACTTGATATTGCTTTCATTTCTTTCGATGAATATAAAAAATTCTATCATCATCAATAAATGAATATAATCTTTGTCAAAAACTCCGAGTTGAATCGATAAATCTATATGATTTGTCTAATTTATTAAAATTTGTGAATTATTTCTGGGGAGTGTCTGTTTTTTTCAATACGAAAATAATTGTTTGTACTTTGCGTTTCTTCCTGTGAATTACCTACATTATTTATCATTTTCTGCTATAGTCGGACAAACAGTATTCCTAATCTTCTACCAATATAATACGTGATAATTTTCTCGGATTTCAGTTATTTCTTCATAAAATCAGTGCAGAATAGAATAACACGACAGGAACAGTACAAACAACAATCTAATCATATAGCACGACCCGTGGTAATTTGAGAAAGAAGCGGAATGATTACCACTACAGGAGTAGTGAAAACAACGTCATCATATAATATACCACGCCTCCAGGTGATGTGAAAAGGTCGTTTCACAGAATTGTTCAGTTCTATCAATCAAGAAATATTACTCGTCTCAATAATGAGAGAAGTAAACTTCACCTTTTTCAATTGTAATTCAGAAAGTATAACATGTATTTCAGAAAGTATAATTTGTAATTCAGAATAGTAAATTGTAAATCAGAAACCGTAACATGTAATTCAGATTAGTAAGTTGTATTTCAGATTGTGTAACTTGTAATTCAGATTAGTGAATTGTTAATCAGAAAGTGTGACATGTAATTCAGAAAGCGTGATTTGTAATTCAGAAAGTGTCAACTGTAATTCAGAAACCAAAAACAACCCGTATTAGACGGAGAGCTGACTACGTAGAAATACGGGTGACTCGGTGCAAAGTGAAATTTAGCATTTATAGGTTCGGGTGTCACCAACGTAGCGTGAGACGGGCCGCAAGAAGGCACCCCGGAAGAATAACGCGAGGGTAGAGGGTTGAATATGCATTTTTTACGTAAGATAAGTTGTAAGGTGCAAGGCTGGAAATTGGCAGAAAGACTAGGTGGAAGATAAAGGCCCGCCAGAAGGCGCTAATGTGAAATTTTATATATTTTTTTTAAATATAAAAAAAAATCATACGTAGTTTTTTGTAGTACTGAGTTAGTACAATAAAATTGTTCGTACAAACTTTTCGATATCTCGTTTGGTTTTTAGATTTTGATGCCTTCATAAAAAATGTTTCCAAGTCCCGTTTTTTCTCGATTTTATTTTTTCCCCGCTCTGTTAACGAATTCTAAAAACTGAAATTTGAAGAGTAGGTAGATTTTGTCAAGAGGTTTTTATGGAAAAAAATTCATTTACATTTTTGGTAGAATTTCTAAAGGCAATCAAAAAAGATTGCTTGATAAATTTGGAAAATTATGAGCGTTTCCGAGATATTTCGAATTTTAAAAAATTTCAATTTTTTTATTCATATTTTTCAAGTTTCCTCAGTTTTCCAATCATTTTTTCGGAAATTTTCAAATGACATGATTTGTTTGCATTTTCCGGCTCTATCCATTGCATTATTAAAAATTTCATTTCAGTCATCGGTACGGTTTTTATTCGTGTTTTTTTTTTCGGAAAATTGCCCGGGAAATCGTTATGCAATTTCCGATCCTTCTCAAAATCTATACAGACCCTCATTGCATATTGACGCATATCTCAAAAAATCAATCAAGTCAAACAAACAAAATCCTAAACCTTTCTCATTGAATTTATGAAAAACTAATGAAGACCACTGGTGTGAAAGCAGCAACGGTTTTTCCAGCAACAGTTTTTTTTTCTTTTTTTTTTTCGCTTCAAGTGTAACCGTTGCTACAGGTTTTTCGACGAAAATGAACTATTGTGAACCTCCTGAATATGTTCCGTGGCGTTAAATAATTTGTGAATCAAAAACTACCCCTCCACACCCCCTCTAAATTAGAAAAATCTTGAAACAGTTGAATTACCCGTTGCTCGAGGTATTTTGACGGAAATGCATTATTCTACAGCTACTGAACACGCTCTGTAGGGTGAACTAATTTGTGAATCAAAAACTATCCCTCAACATACCTTTGAAGTTGAAATATCCTGAAACAGTTTATAAACTCGTTGCTCGATGTTTTTTGGCGTAAATGCATTATTCTACAGCTACTGTAAAATAATTTGTGAATCAAAAACCACCCTCAACAACCCTCCGAAGTTTTTTTTGACAAAAATACATTATTCTACAGCTAATGCACACGCTCTATCGGGTGAAATAATTAGTGAATCAGAAACTACCCTCAACAACCCTCCGAAGTGGAAAAATCCTCAAACGGGAAGTCGAATTTTCTGATCAAACAGTAAAGGAGAAGTGATTTGCAACATTTTGACAAAATTTGTTAGTGCTCCGACGACGACTTCACTCGTAAGTCGAATTTTTAAGATAAGTGCTTAATGCACCACCTGGCTCCCCCGATAGTAGGGTTGAAAAATCCACCACGAGATTCCAACGGAGGTCAACAATTCTCTAACGGAATGGTCCTTTTACAACAAAAAATGGACAGTCAAAATCTGTGTATGCTAGAACCAATTTGAAATGGATATTCAAAATTTTAGGGTTGAAAATTTCAACCCTGAATCCCATTATTCAGTATTTTACGAAAATTGCATATTCAAAATATCCAACCCTAGTCCAAAAGCAAAATTATTTTATTACAATACCTAAATTTGCCGGAAGTTATTTCACGCTACAACAGCATTATTCACCCACCCACTTTCAACCCTGTCGTCAGTAAAGTTATGCAAAAGGTCCACATACTCTATTTTGTAAATATTTGTTATTATTTATCATAATAGCCCCCTTTTGGTGTCTCCGGGGTGTCTCCGGAGATTTCGGCTGCTATCTTTGCCCGCTCTTTTCACACCGGTCAGATCTTTGATGGTTTCTGAATTACAAGTGATGGTTTCTGAATTACAATTGACGCTTCTGAATAACAATTCATTAATGTGAAATTCAAGTTACACTTTCTGAATTACAACTTGCTAATCTGAATTACATGTTACGGTTTCTGAAATACAATTTACTAATCTGAATTACATGTTACGGTTTCTGAAATACAATTAACAATTCTGAATTACAAGTTACGTTTTCTGAATTACATTTTACTAATCTGAATTACAAGTTATACTTTCTGAATTACATATGAAAAAGGTGTAGGTGGAAGATAAAGGCCCGCCAGAAGGCGCTAATGTCGTAATTTTTTTTAATATGAAAAAAATTCATACGAAGTGTTTTGTAGTACTGAGTTAGTACAATGAAATTGTTCGTACAAACTTTTCGTTTAGTTTTTAGATTTTGATGCTTTTATAAAAAAAAGTTTCCAAGTCCCGTCTTTTTTTTCGATTATATTTTTTCCCCGCTATGTTAACGAATTCTAAAAACTGAAATTTGAAGAGTAGGTAGATTTTGTCAAAAGGTATTTGCTGCAAAAAAATGGATTTTTTTCAATAGTTTGGGAGATCTATCGATTCCCCGGATTTTTGGAATATTTCACGGTACATTGATTTTATGGAAAAAATTCATTCACATTTTTTGTAGATTTTCTGAAGGCAATCAAAAAAGATATCCTGATAAATTTGGAAGATTTTGAGCGTTTCCGAGATATTTCGAATTTTTAAGACAAGGGTTGCTAATTACACCCCTTGGCTCCCTCGTGAAGTCGAATTTTCTGATCATACAGTAAAGGAGAAGTGTTTTGCAATATTTTGACAAAATTTGTTGGTGCTCCGACGTCGACTTCATTCATATTTCGAATTTTTAAGAGAAGGGTTGCTAATTACACCCCTTGGCTCCCTCGGGAAAACAAATTTTCTGATCAAACAGTAAAGGAGGAGTGTTGTGCAACATTTTGACAAAATTTGTTGGTGCTCCGACGTCGACTTCATTCACATTTCGAATTTTTAAGAGAAGGGTTGATAAATACACCCCTTGGCTCCCTCGGGAATTCGAATTTTCTGATCAAACAGTAAAGGAGAAGTGTTTTGCAATATTTTGACAAAATTTGTTGGTGCTCCGACGTCGACTTCATTCATATTTCGAATTTTTAAGAGAAGGGTTGCTAATTACACCCCTTGGCTCCCTCGGGAAAACAAATTTTCTGATCAAACAGTAAAGAAGGAGTGTTGTGCAACATTTTGACAAAATTTGTTGGTGCTCCGACGTCGACTTCATTCACATTTCGATTTATTAAGACAAGGGTTGCTAAATACACCTCCTGGCTCCCTCGGGAAGTCGAATTTTCCGATCAAATAGTAAAGGAGAAGTGATTTGCAACATTTTGACAACATTTGTTAGTGCTCCGACGACGACTTCACTCATAAGTCGAATTTTTAAGATAAGTGCTAAATGCACCACCTGGCTTCCCCTATAGTAGGGTTGAAAAATCCACCCCGGGATCCCAACGGAGGTCAACAATTCTCTAACGGAATGGTCCTTTCACAACAAAGAATGGACAGTCAAAATCTGTGTATGCTGGAACCAATTTGAAAAAAATAGTCAAAATTTTAGGATTGAAAATTTCAACCCTGAATCCCATTATTCAGTACTTTAAGAAAATTGTATATTCAAAATATCCAACCCTAGTCCAAATGCGAAATTATTATTATTATTAATACCTTAATTTGCCGGAAATCATTTTACGCTACAACCGCATTATTTACCAACCCACTTTCAACCCTGTCGTCAGTAAAGTTATGCAAAAGGTCCACATCTCTATTTTGTAGATATTTGTTATTATTTATCATAATAGCCCCCTTTTGGTGTCTCCGGGGTGTCTCCGGCGATTTCGGCTGCTATCTTTGGCCGCTCTTTTCACACCAGTCAGATCTTTGGTGGTTTCTGAATTACAAGTGATGGTTTCAGAATTACAATTGACGCTTTCTGAATAACAATTCACTAATCTGAAATTCAAGTTACACTTTCTGAAATACAACTTGCTAATCTGAATTACATGTTACGATTTCTGAAATACAATTTACTAATCTGAATTACATGTTACGGTTTCTGAAATACAAATAACAATTCTGAATTACAAGTTACGTTTTCTGAAATACATTTTACTAATCTGAATTACAAGTTATACTTTCTCAATTACATATGAAAAAGGTGTAGTTACATACCTTCAAGTAAAGGAAGTGAATGAATTCCAACTGTCTTCGTAATTCCGTTGTTTTGTTTTTCATAACCAGGTTGTTTATTCTTCAGAGATACTATTCTTCGATGATCGACCCCTCTCTTCCGCCGCCCTGATGATCGGTATACTGAAACAGGAACACAAATTTGTAGATTCAAGATTTTTATCAAACTTTAATCTAGCTTTTTCTTATTGTTCAGCTCATGTAAGTAAGTTACATTTAATTTACGTCCAAGAATTGCATCATCTAAATTTTTTTGTACACTCATCTACGCAGTCATACGCTGAAATCTAGTTCAGCTTATGTATGATGTTCAATTATTAACTTCGGTCCATTGAACGTATAGAGAAGCGGCTGAACAAATCATATTTGAAGAGTTCTTTGAAATGTCAAAATCGTATAGAATTACAAAATCCATATTCAGAAAATTCTGGTGACTTGAAACTCACCTTCAAGAGTAGTAATATATTTCACTGCTCACTTACGATAATAATATACTCAGACCTCTCGACTCAGACTTTAGCTCCTAGAAAAATTAAACTTCAATAAATCTTCAACCTCAATCTCTCAACCGTTATCACCCGGCCACTACACCGAACATTGAACAATAATTGCAACAAATATAACTTTATGTATACCATTCTGTTCTGTAGGTATTACTACAAAACGCAATTAATTCGGGTGAATAATATCCACCTTGAATGAAAAGTAATGTTGAAACTTGATTCGTGTTCAGATTGAATGAGAATGTGGTTACTGTTATTTTTTTTTTCTTTGGTGTTTTTGGCATCGTCTGCTATCGTCATTAGCCACGTGTTCTGGATAGGCCTTGTTACTAACTCCATGCGCCACTTTAGGAGCAGCACTGTTAATTGGAACGCAACAGTCAATCGTGCAGGACTCACCCCAGTCCAGCCACGAGATTCGAATAATTTAATCGGTCAAATTGAATTAAAAAATCCCAGCCGTAACTGAGGCTCGAACTCCGGACCTTTCGACTCAGAGTCGGACGCTCTAACCACTGCTCCACGCCCCGACATGGTTATTGTTATTGTTATCCCTTATAAACACAAAATCATTAGTAATTCTTTTCTTCTATGGGTGGTAACTACCGTTATCAACTTTAGTTGAAATTACTGGTAACTGAATAATAAATACGGATACGTTTATGTCAGGAGTGTATTATGAACTATGACGCATCTTAGAGCTATTTCTACCGGAAAAAGATAGTTTTATTTACCAGAATACTGGAGAACTTTGAAAAATCTCAATAGGCTAAACTGTTATGGTAAAAAGTAACGTTAATTCCAGTATCATCTATCTTCTGATACTCGAAATATTCAACCACATTTGGATGTTCACATTCACTTTTGTAAGAGTACAGTCTACTACACCTTTTTCATATGTAATTCAGAAAGTATAACTTGTAATTCAGATTAGTAAAATGTAATTCAGAAAACGTAACTTGTAATTCAGAATTGTTAATTGTATTTCAGAAACCGTAACATGTAATTCAGATTAGTAAATTGTATTTCAGAAACCGTAACATGTAATTCAGATTAGCAAGTTGTAATTCAGAAAGTGTATCTTGAATTTCAGATTAGTGAATTGTTATTCAGAAAGCGTCAATTGTAATTCAGAAACCATCACTTGTAATTCAGAAACCATCAAAGATCTGACCGGTGTGAAAAGAGCGGCCAAAGATAGCAGCCGAAATCTCCGGAGACACCCCGGAGACACCAAAAGGGGGCTATTATGATAAATAATATCAAATATCTACAAAATAGAGTATGTGGACCTTTTGCATAACTTTACTGACGACAGGGTTGAAAGTGGGTGGGTGAATAATGCGGTTGTAGCGTAAAATGATTTCCGGCAAATTTAGGTATTGTAATAAAATAATTTCGCTTTTGGACTAGGGTTGGATATTTTGAATATGCAATTTTCGTAAAGTACTGAATAATGGGATTCAGGGTTGAAATTTTCAACCGTAAAATTTTGAATATTTATTTCAAATTGGTTCTAGCATACACTGATTTTGAATGTCCATTTTTTGTTTTAAAAGGACCATTCCGTTAGAGAATTGTTGACCTCCGTTGGGATCCCGTGGCGGATTTTTCAACCCTACTATCGGGGGAGCCAGGTGGTGCATTTAGCACTTATCTTAAAAATTCGACTTATGAGTGAAGTCGTCGTCGGAGCAGTAACAGATTTTGTCAAAATGTTGCAAATCACTTCTCCTTTACTGTTTGATCAGAAAATTCGACTTCCTGTTTGAGGATTTTTCCACTTCGGAGGGTTGTTGAGGGTAGTTTCTGATTAACAAATCATTTCACCCGATAGAGTGTGTTCAGTAGCTGTAGAATAATTTATTTTTGTCAAAAAAAATCGAGCATCGGGTTTTTAAACTGTTTGAGGAATTTTCCACTTCGGAGGGTTGTTGAGGGTGGTTTTTGATTCACAAATTATTTTACTCCATAGAACGTGTACAGTATCTGTAGAATAATGCATTTCCGCCAAAAAACATCGAGCAACGAGTTTATAAACTGTTTCAGGATCTTTCAACTTCAAAGGGTTGTTGAGGGGTAGTTTTTGATTCACAAATTATTTAACCCCATGGAACATATTCAGCAGTTTCACAATAGTTCATTTCCGTCGAAAAACCTGGAGCAATGGTTATACTTGAAGCGAAAAAAAAAAAAGAAAAAAAAAACCGTTGCTGGAAAAACCGTTGCTGCTTTCACACCCGTGGTCTTCATTAGTTTTTCATAAATTCAATGAGAAAGGTTCAGGGTTTTGTTTGTTTAACTTGATTGATTTTTTGAGATATGCGTCAATGTGCAATGAGGGTCTGTATAGATTTTGAGAAGGATCGGAAATTGCTTAACGATTTCCCGGGCAATTTTCGGAAAAGAAAAAACACGAATAAAAACCGCACCGATGACTGAAATGAAATTTTCAATAGTGCAATGGATAGAACTGGAAAATGTAAACAAATCATGTCACTTGGAAATTTCCGTAAAAATGTTTGGAAAACTGAGGAAACTAGAAAAATATGAATAAAAAAATTGAATTTTTTAAAAATTTGAAATATCTCGGAAACGCTCAAAATTTTCAAAATTTATCAAGAGATCTTTTTTGATTGCCTTCAGAAAATGTATAAAAAATGTGAATGAATTTTTTCCATAAAATCAATGTACCGTGAAATAATCCAAAAAAACCGGGGAATCGATAGATCTCCCAAACTATTGAAAAAATCCAAATTGTTTTTTTGCAGCAAGTACCTTTTGACAAAATCTACCTACTCTTCAAATTTCAGTTTTTAGAATTCGTTAACAGAGCGGGGAAAAAATAAAATCGAAAAAAAAACAGGACTTGGAAACTTTTTTTATAAAAGCATCAAAATCTAAAAACTAAACGAGATATCGAAAAGTTTGTACTAACAATTTCGTTGTACTAACTCAGTACTACAAAAAACTATTTTTTTTTATATTTAAAAAAAAAATATAATTCACGACATTAGCACCTTCTGGCGGGCCTTTATCTTCCACCTAGTCTTCTGGCAATTTTTTCTCCCCTTATTTGTATAACATCCGATTATTCTGCCAATTTCCAGCCTTGCACCTTATGACTTATTTTACGTAAAAAATGCATATTTAACCCTCTACCCTCGCGTTATTCTTCCGGGGTGCCTTCTGGTGGCCCGTCTCACGCTTCGTTGGTGACACCCGAACCTATAAATGCTAAATTTCACTTTGCACCGAGTCACCCTTATTTCTACGTAGTCAGCTCTCGGTCTAATACGGGTTGTTCTTGGTTTCTGAATTACATCTCACGCTTTCTGAATTACATGTCACACTTTCTGATCAACAATTCACTAATCTGAATTACAACTTACACAATCTGAAATACAACTTACTAATCTGAATTACATGTTACGGTTTCTGAAATACAATTTACTAATCTGAATTACATGTTACGGTTTCTGAATTACAATTTGCTATTCTGAATTACAAATTATACTTTCTGAAATACATGTTACACTTTCTGAATTACAATTGGAAAAGGTGTAGTCGGACCTGTGATTTGTTCTACGATCGGGTTGTCAAGTACCACGATTTTCAGACTGCCAAAGTGTGGTGAATCATCCTGTCGGATTGTCTGCATGTAATTACTGAGCACGACGTTATAAAATATTCAAAAACAAAATTCTAATATTTCAATGCAACTAGCCATGATGAAATTCCAAAATAATCTCCCAAAAAATGTTCTTATCAATAATTATGAAAATCAATACCGTAGGTACATTGTGATTTTGTCTGTCCCGATAAATTGCAAAATGCTCTTGTCTTACCACTAAAAACTGTGACTCAAATATTTATGATATCTACAGAGGAATCAGTCTCCTTTCTAATATTTCCAAGCTTGTAGAAGCTGAATACTAAGAATCCTTTGGTAATTTCCTTTTCTTTTAAAGAACTCTCGCTGAATCGACATGGTCTCTCAAAACTAAAGCACTGTTACAGCTATATGATTTCAATAAGCATGTGATACATACACTTGATGGAAAACTTCACATCTGTGGAGTATTCACTGATTTTTCTAAAGGTTTCGACAGTATTGACCACAAACTCCTCCTGCTGAAATGGAGCGATATCTTCCAATCCCGAGAAAATACAATAATACTTGGTAAAACATTCGCCAAGATATCAATTTGAAGTAACCAAATTGAATTCATCAGGTAGGAATGTATCACACAGAGTTGAAGCTGACATAGAACTCGAAAATACACACCTAGCCTCTGGCCAAAAGGGGGAAAACGATTTCGATTTTGCACCTAAAAAAATAGCGCGTGTGAATTCTAATTATTATTCAAAACAATATTTTTTTTCGATACCTCCACCACACGTCCAAAATGTGAAGGAGTTTTTGATGAAACCATCTTTGTTCTGCCGGCAAATTGGGATTTTTGGTGTTCGGGAATCATCTTCTGAGGTCTGGAATAATTTGCTCTTGCTAAAGTAATAAATATCGTTTAGAGGTGAAATTTCCATATATAAAAGGGCCTCATGACGTGTCCACAAATAATGCTACACCAAACATTTACTTTTTGTGGTTGTTGGGTGTAAACTTCCTCCATCCAATGTGGATTTTGGTCCGACTAATATTATACTTATAGTTGTATCGGTTCACGTGCCTGTTTACACAAAATGTAGATTGGTCAAAAACAATATGTGATTGACAAAGTCGACATTTTCGTTTATTCACCAAGCAATAGAGCCTAAAATGAGTGAGTTTTCAACAAAAATACTACACCTTTTTCAATTGTAATTCCGAAAGTATAACATGTATTTCAGAAAGTATAATTTGTAATTCAGAATAGTAAAAAGTAATTCAGAAAACGTAACATGTAATTCAGATTAATAAATTGTATTTCAGAAACCGTAACATGTAATTCAGATTAGTAAGTTGTATTTCAGATTGTGTAACTTGTAATTCAGATTAGTGAAGTGTTAATCAGTAAGTGTGACATGTAATTCAGAAAGCGTGAGTTGTAATTCAGAAAGTGTCAACTGTAATTCAGAAACCAAGAACAACCCGTATTAGACGGAGAGCTGACTACGTAGAAATACGGGTGACTCGGTGCAAAGTGAATTTTAGCATTTATAGGTTCGGGTGTCACCAACGTAGCGTGAGACGGGCTGCCAGAAGGCACCCCGGAAGAATAACGCGAGGGTAGAGGGTTAAATATGCATTTTTCAAGTAAAATAAGTTATAAGGTGCAAGGCTGGAAATTGGCAGAATAATCGGATGTTATACAAATAAGGGGAGAAAAAATTGCCAGAAGACTAGGTGGAATATAGGTTTGAAATATAAAAAAAAATCATACGTAGTTTTTTTGTAGTACTGAGTTAGTACAATGAAATTGTTCGTACAAACTTTTTGATATCTCGTTTTGTTTTTAGATTTTGATGCTTTTATAAAAAAAGTTTCCAAGTCCCATTTTTTTTTTCGATTTTATTTTTTCCCCGCTCTGTTAACGAATTCTAAAAACTGAAATTTGAAGAGTAGGTAGATTTTGTGAAAAGGTATTTGCTGCAAAAAAACAATTTGGATTTTTTCAATAGTTTGGGAGATCTATCGATTCCCCGGTTTTTTTGGATTATTTCACGGTACATTGATTTTATGGAAAAATTCATTTACATTTTTTGTAGATTTTCTGAAGGCAATCAAAAAAGATTTCTTGATAAATTTGGAAAATTTTGAGCGTTTCCGAGATATTTCGAATTTTAAAAAATTTCAATTTTTTTATTCATATTTTTAAAGTTTCCTCAGATTTCCAATCATTTTTTCAGAAATTTTCAAGTGACATGATTTGTTTGCATTTTCCAGCTCTATCCATTGCACTGTCAAAAATTTCGTTTCAGTTATCGGTACGGTTTTTATTCGTGTTTTTTTCTTTTCGGAAAATTGCCCGGGAAATCGTTATGCAATTTCCGATCCTTCTCAAAATCTATACAGACCCTCATTGCATATTGACGCATATCTCAAAAAATCAATCAAGTCAAACAAACAAAACCCTGAACCTTTCTCATTGAATTTATGAAAAACTAATGAAGATATGTTCCATGGGTTTAAATAATTTGTGAATCAAAAACTACCCCTCTAAATTAGAAAAATCTTGAAACAGTTGAATTACCCGTTGCTCCAGGTATTTTGACGGAAATGCATTATTCTACAGCTACTGAACACGCTCTGTAGGGTGAACTAATTTGTGAATCAAAAACTACCCCTCACAACCCTTTGAAGTTGAAATATCCTGAAACAGTTTATAAACTCGTTATTCGATGTTTTTTGGCGGAAATGCATTATTCTACAGCTACTGTACACGTTCTATGGGGTAAAATAATTTGTTATTCAAAAACCACCCTCAACAACCCTCCGAAGTGGAAAATTCCTCAAACAGTTTAAAAACCCGTTGCTCGATTTTTTTTGACAAACATGAATTATTCTACAGCTACTGAACACGCTCTATCGGGTGAAATAATTTGTGAATCAGAAACTACCCGCAACAACCCTCCGAAGTGGAAAAATCCTCAAACGGGAAGTCGAATTTTCTGATCAAACAGTAAAGGAGAAGTGATTTGCAACATTTTGACAAAATCTGTTAGTGCTCCGACGACGACTTCACTCATAAGTCGAATTTTTAATATAAGTGCTAAATGCACCACCTGGCTCCCCCGATAGTAGGGTTGAAAAATCCACCACGGGATCCCAACGGAGGTCAACAATTCTCTAACGGAATGGTCCTTTCACAACAAAAAATGGACATTCAAAATCTGTGTATGCTAGAACCAATTTAAAATGAATATTCAAAATTTTATTGTTGAAAATTTCAACCCTGAATCCCATTATTCAGTACTTTACGAAAATTGAATATTCAAAATATCCAACCCTAGTCCAAAAGCGAAATTATTTTATTACAATACCTAAATATGCCGGAAGTCATTTTACGCTACAACCGCATTATTCACCCACCAACTTTCAACCCTGTCGTCAGTTATGCAAGTTATGCAAAAGGTCCACATACTCTATTTTGTAGATATTTGTTATTATTTATCATAATAGCCCCCTTTTGGTGTCTCCGGGGTGTCTCCGGAGATTTCGGCTGCTATCTTTGGCCGCTCCTTTCACACCGGTCAGATCTTTGATGGTTTCTGAATTACAAGTGATGGTTTCTGAATTACAATTGACGCTTTCTGAATTTCAAGTTACACTTTCTGAATTACAACTTGCTAATCTGAATTACATGTTACGGTTTCTGAAATACAATTTACTAATCTGAATTACATGTTACGGTTTCTGAAATACAATTAACAATTCTGAATTACAAGTTACGTTGTCTGAATTACATTTTACTAATCTGAATTACAAGTTATACTTTCTGAATTACATATGAAAAAGGTGTAGTAGAAAACCGACTATGCCATCACATGAAAGACAGTCCGTAGATATATCGTATTATGTTGTCGTCTCGCAACTGTCTTTTATTAATTTTTTATAAACATTTGAATAATAAAAAACGTGTTTTTTAAATTGTCTTGCTTATAAAATAAAAACTAATAGAGCAATCTGGTTGCTCCAATGGGAAGAATTGTAGATAATTAAAATACGAACAAAATGGGATGTTTTACGAGTCTGTCGGATCATTAGTAACGGAGAAAAATTGGGAAAATTATGTGATTTTTTTCAAAACTTCTTAAGTTAGCCATTTTTCAAGAAGTAGGACTGGCTCTTCTCTTGAAAGTATTTACTACCATATTTTTGTTAGGAAAAAAATGCTCTATTGATTGGCCTTCTAATTTATCCATAATAACTCATACCATCAAAATCTTCTTCACTTATTTCTTGTAACAACTGAATTTAATATGGATGGAATTTTCGCTCTCTGTGAATTTTTTGAATTTATATCGACTCATGTTATAATTCAAAGCCCTCTGTTGTGAGTGTTGTGTCGAATTTATCAGATTTTCCATCAAATCCAACATGACATTCAGATAATTTTCTTCATTTGTAACGCTAACTTACTGGTTTTCCACTTTTTGGTCGATCTTTGACACCTCCAGTTTCATGCAATAGTTGATATAGTTAGAGATTTCAGATCGAAATGCAATTTATTGAAAATGTACAATACTTGGTCACTACTTCGTCTTGTATGACCATATCTTTTGATCACACGGAAAAAATGGTCAAAGTAAAACGTTTTCATGACTTGTTTTCGATTGTGGTAAGAAAATTGATACCTATATTTGAAAAAATAACGTTTTCTCTCTAAAAAAATGAGTATTCTGAACGCATTTACTTGTAGCTATAATATTGTTTACATACAGCAAGTACTTTGAACATTAGATAATTCACTTTGTATAATGTCAGGTCAACATTTTACTAGCGCTGGAAAAGTGTATATTCATATTTATCAACTTTGGGTTTCTGAAAAGTATGTCACAACAACAGAGACTCGTGTTACAGGCAAAATACAACAGTTAATTTGAAGTAGAGCTTGATGTTCCTACGAAAGTGTAACCTGTTCAATCGGTAGTAACCGTCGCACATGTTTAACAACATTTTCCTAAAACTGGCCCCATTCCAATTCCAGCATTTGAGTTATACTATTATTACTGTTGTGAGTTGTATGAAAAGTGTTAGTTTGATTTATGTATTTCACTTGTGGTATGTAGAACGTGGATTTTTACTCAACATTTTTAGAGTATTGACATCTTATGTACAATAGAATCAGGAGAATTTTCCAAAAGACTGAACAACAGTTTTGTTTCAATAAAAATATAAAAAAATTACAAATTTTTATTCTCTTTCTTCATTATATTTTTATTTTCAATTTTCAGATCGTTCTAATTCTACTTTATGTTATACTTAAAATGGATTTGTTATGATCATAATGAGAAAATACATTAGCTTGCCTGCTTGTTGATTGATTCATACTGATGAATACAAACAGATTCAACAGTTCCGAAATTTTTATTTATGGAACAGGTTGTATTGGGTGATCCAGTAAGGGTGGCCAGAGGCGATGATTTCTTTAAAAGAACCGTCAAAATATTGTATACTTCTTTCCACATCAACTTATAGTTCACGAAAAAATGTTGTCATAAAAACTGCAATCTCTATCTCCGGTTTTTCTCAAGTAGTGTACTTTGCTAGCCTGTAAATGCAAGTACGTTTTCTTGGAGTATAAACTGAATCATTGCTTCCTTGGTGCACTTAACCTTTGGTATCATTTCAAATTCAATAATTAAATGAATGTTTTGGGAAAATAAGGCCTAATAAAAAACGAATTATTCTTCTTTAAAGAACTAATAACTGAAGGCAGTAGATATTTCAATTGAGTCCGGTGTATCCTGATACCAAAGATGGAATGAAAGCTATTGAAGGTAAGACAATAATAAACTATCCAAAAGTGAGTCACTTGATAAGGCCAAGTGAACTAAAATTACTATAATAATCTGAAAATGTTGCTGCAGTAGAATGCTGTATAGTAGCGACTGATATATTTTTCAGTAGAATTGAGTATATGACTTATTTGAGAGTAGATCATTCTTCATCAATTGTGAAACTTGTCTCTAGTAGTTATCAAACTTAGCACTTACTGCAAATAAAACGTAGATTAGTGCTAATAAAAAAAGTTTGCTTTCAAAAAAGAGTTTAATATCGTTAGGTTACATTGTGTTCCTGAAATTACATCAATAACAGCAAGTGCTCAAATTCAGGAATATAATTTTTCTTGTGGATAATAAAGCGTGTACTTGTCCCATACAGTAAGCAAATTTTCACTTGGTGGTTAGTAAATTTTACTTGCTATAGGTACTACTACTATGGGCCGTGGTGGCCGTGGTGGTAGAGCGTTCGCCTTTGGAGCGAAGGGTCGAGGGTTCAAAGCCTCGCATGGTCATCGGTCTCGTGCATGGCATCACACGTTGAAAGGTAAGGGCTGCGTCTTCCCTAGCTCACACAAGTCTCTCGAAGACTTCCGAGGGTTGCGCGTAGGGGTGCAATCGGTAGACGGAAATAACAATTTTATAACAATTGAAAAAAAAAATTATAATTTTATAACTATTGATTTTTCCCGTACATAAGAATTTCAATCCGCTTGGTTTCAATCAATCATTGCTATTTTTGCTCGAAAATTATTCACAATAATTGTATTTATGATATATATTGTCAAGGTCATTACTGTTAGACAAAAGAACGACGCGGCATTGTTATGGAGCTAGACATTTTCAAATGTACCTGTATGGACTACAAATTTAATAGACTAAAATATTTTTGAATAATTCATGAGGAAATCAAAAAGCGAAATCTCGAAAACGATTGAATTTAGAATATGATACTAATTCTGTTTAGATTTTTGATAAAAATTTAAATATGAAATAATATACAGGGCGTTCCATTGAAGAAAAAGTAACTTTGTTTCGTCATGACTTTTTGACTGATCCTGTATTGATTTGTCTTTATTGTAATAGATTTTGAAAAACCCTAAAACATTTGAATATTAACATTTTTCGCTAGCTATCTTACTTTAGGAGATAATCGACCGTTTTCATACATATCAGCGACCCTTAATATGTTATTAATGTAACTTCTCGAAGTGTCGGCCGTTGTGTGTGAGCAGGTACCCATCCACTGGAAGCCCCAGACCAGCAAGAATCGACCGTTTCACCCCAAGCTAGTCTTAACTGCCTGCTTTACCATGTGGTTTGATATTAGTTTTAACTGGTTTCATTTATTCATATGTATTGTAGATGTGAGCAATTCATATTTAATTACAAATGAAAATAAACACTTTTTGAATTGAAATTTGAGTTTTGTCGGCCATTGCAACTCCTACTAGCATTGGACCCGGTTCGAGAATGGTATGCGAGGGAATTTTCCTCTAGTATATTAGTATCAATAGGCGACCACGTGCCTTGTTCCAAAGCAAGTGTAATGTGAGTGTAATGTGACTTGCCTAAATGGCTAGATGCCAATCCCGCCGTCTAATGCTCGCTTGGAGTGCACACCGCCCACTCGGAGTGGTGCTGTAGGTTTACCTATAACTGAAAAGTGAATACACCACCAAATAATCAGTAAGTCGTCTCGGAGTAACACGGCGGATACACTCTACGAGTTGTTATGACGGAGCATTATTATTACTATCATATTATTTTTATTGAAGCAGTATAAATGTTATAACAGATTCAATCGAGATAAATGTTGTTTCCCAGACCTCACCAATAATGTTATTTGATTATCTTGGTATGAACTGAGTAGATTATTGAATTCTTACTGTACTTTTTTCTATATCAACTTGGTATTTGCATATTCTCAAAGGACTAGGTACGGGTATAAGGGGGTCCTTGATTAATATGATGGCTCCAAATTCATATAACCAGATCAACACTGACAATGAAAAATTATGGCAGGCTTCATTCTTTGGTTCCTAATTAGTAGCAATTTTTCTCCCATTGATGGGGCAGAAATATAAAAAGTAATGCTATCTATAGAATGTTTCGAGAAACGCTTTTATTTTTCTTATACCCAAAAATGGTCAATCCTGAAGAATTTGAGTCACTTCGGCATATTAGCATTCGTTGTATAGTCGAAATAACAATCTAATAAGGTCGTAAATCAATATTATCCGACGACCGTCAGTATTACCCATTGTGCGGAATACAGATAAGCAGTGAAAGTGTGTGTCTCTTAAAATATTCTTAGGTCCGGATTCGAATATCTCATGAAATAGTTTGGAATTTTAATAAAATTATTTTGACTTTTTTGGCAGTTTTTTTTTGTATTTGATTAGATTTGAAAATAAAAAATCGCCTCAGTTGATTTAGAACCCTGGGTAGTATCGTCGCTTACGAGAAGAAAGGTCGAGGTATGCCAAGGAGACATAAGACTGAAATCCGCGGTGAGGGGGGGGGGTTGCCCTCAGGGGAGCTGCGTCTCTCCCCATCTGTGGCGCATAGTAATGGATGAACTCCTGGGTAAACTCACAGAAGAAGGTTTTGAGGCGCAGGCATACGCGGACGATGGAGTTATCCTAATCAGCGGACGATTCATCGGAGTCGTCTGCGACCGTATGCAAGATGCCTGCAGAATAATTGAGAGATGGTGCGGTGAAGCAGGACTCTCAGTAAGCCCGACAAAAACAGAGATGATCCTGTTCACCAAACGGAGGAAAAAAGATGGATTCAGGCCACCTATCATGTTTGGGCAAGAGCTGGAACTAGTTCAGCAGGTCAAATACCTGGGGGTGGTCCTGGACTTCAAACTTTCATGGCGGCCGCACGTGGATAGGGTTATTCAAAAGTCGGTAGCAATCCTATGGCAACTGCGAAGAATTGTAGGAAGCAGTTGGGGCACCAATCCAGAGATCATGCGCTGGCTGTACACGGCAGTCGTGAGACCAAAGATCCATTATGGGTTAGCCGTGTGGTGGTTAGGCGCGTAGGGTAGCACAATAGGCTGAAAACTCAGCAAGGTTCAGAGATTGGCCTGTTGGGTAATAACGGGCGCAATGAGAACGACTCCAACCGCAGTGTTGTAGGTACTGCTGAGGCTGCCGCCGCTTCCAGTCTGGATCAAGAAGGAGGCAATGGCAGCCCATTCAAGGATGCGGGACTTGGGAGTCTGGGTGAACGAAGGAGCGATGATAGGTCATGCGGAAATCGCGAAGTGGGCGGAACAGGGGATCCCTATCTCTGCCCTCAGAGTGAAAAGCGCACGAGACAAACTGCAATGGAATAGAGAGTTTACACTTACTACTCCGAGCAGAGAACAATGAGAAGGAAACACGGTGGAGTTTAGCACAGGAAGCCTAATATGTTATACGGGCGGTTCGCGTCTAACTGACAAACAGGTTTCGGGTCCGGAATCTACTTGGAGGGAAGAGAAGTACGAGAGAGCTACACTTTTGGCAGGTATACAACAGTTTTTCAAGCTGAAGTGTTCGCCGTCCTATCCGTAGCTACGAGAGAAGAGGTGAAAGATGGATCCGAACAGAGAAATTACATCTGTTCGGATAGTCAGGCAGCGCTCAGAGCCGTCTGCCATCCTAAACCAAGCTTAGCGCTTGAACAGGAATGCAGAGATGCGCTCGAGAAACTAGCTGAAACGAAGGAAGTTCAGCTGGTATGGGTCCCGGGACACAGAGGGGTGAGCGGATACGAGGTGGCAGACGGACTTGCCAAATCCGGATCCGCAACGCCGTTCTGTGGACCGGAGCCTGTACTAGAAGCCAAATCTCTTCAACCCTCGACAAGTGGAGGGATAACACCGGCTGCAGGCAGTCGAAAGACTTCGTGGCCGGCTCCATTAAGTCAAGGACGACATGGCTCTTAGGCAGAAATCACCAAGCACTCTACGCCTCCTTATAGGAATATTAACAGGACGAAGAAACTTTATGTCACTTCCTCGGCGAGTGTGAGGCATACGGAAGGCTAAGATTTGGAACCTTCGGAGTTGACAAACTCCAACAAGAGGAACTAATCAACTTGGAGTGGTTGGACATACTGACCTTCATTAGGAGGTCACAAAGGTTCGAAAAGGAAAACTAGGAGGATGAATGTAGATAAGTGGAGAACAGGGGATGACAAAAAGGGTCCACGAGGGCCTACTTGACTGGCTGCGGTTGCGGCCTTCCCAAACAATTACTACTACTACTAGAACCCTTGGTAAGGATAAGAAAACTCAAGTTAGTGTAGATATTCATTCACTAGTGAATAACCCCAAAAAATATAATAGTGTTGTGAATGACATTTGCTCATGCTCATGCTCATGCTCATGCTATAAGAGGCTTGAATGGTTATGATATTTTGTTTCGAATCAAATTGCTCTGTATTATTCAAATCATCGTTTTATCAATTTTTATAAAACTGATATCATTCAGTTGATGCATTAGAAGTACAAAGGCTATTCAAATCCTTGTAGGTACTTGCTTTTTATATAGCTATGGAAGTCCAGAATGAGCGTGATGTGTTCCAGATCCAATTATCGTTGTGTTGATATATTTATCTGACGATTTCCTAGCAGATGTATAACTATAACTATTCTTTTTCGGGTTTAAAGGTCGTAATTCTTTGGAATTGCTTCCTAACGTTCCTCTTGAGCCAGTGGCTAGGTTCTTCAGGTCCATCCATCTACGAGGTGGGACGAGAAAAAGAATACTTATGGGTAGTTCAAATTTCGGCCGCGAAAGCTTTCACCAATTCATCAGATAAAACGTTTGTTGATAGGCTTTGTTCCTCTGTCAATGCAATTCATGGCTTCCGACAGAATATCATAATTGACGTGAAGCATTTTATGATTCTCACTCTGAATTTTTGAATATTCATTCGAGCCCACTTTTTCTTGTTATCCTCAACATTTCACTCAAAACTAATGCAGTTTCCTTCAATTGCCTAAAATTCATCATTTTATTCTGATCCAATACCGAAACTGTTTATGGTTTTCCTATAATTATGGCAAATGTTATTAGTGTAACCACCTCATTTTATTTGTATTTTTCTGTGAGGGCATGTTTATCATCGTCCTTATTTTGGTTTGAAAGAATCTATGTTGAATTCATTGTAGAAGACTTCCCGATATAGTCCTTCTGTTGCTTTTATTTCTGGTTTTTGAGCAACCATTCTTTATACAGCTGATACAATTTGACGAACGCAAAATATTGTTTGGCACTTTTAGCCCTAACATAATGTGAATCTACAACTACGATCTGACAAATGAGCGTTATTACACTGTTTAATAACATCAGGCACTTTGTGCGGTCGATTTACATGACGACCACTTTGACCATTAAGTGAAAGACACTGGAATTCTTGCTTATTAATTTTGTGGTAAATTGTACGCTCCAATTTATCCGTAATACCCAGGGTGTGAAAAAACATCATTTTACATACTTACCTGAATTTCATCATTATCAATCATAAATGAATATTTATGGGTCTATTGGCACCTTGAGTGGTTAAGAGTTTCTAATACTACTTGGTTTCAAGGAAATCATTTGACACATTTAATTACAAATTGTTCATTAGAATTTTCCTGGGAACAAATTTCTGATGAAATCTAACTTCCCGTAATGATAACTTCAGAGAACATTTTCTAGAACAGTTGTTATGACATCCGGGCTTCATTTGCTTCTTCCGTATAAGCTTGCCCTATTGGTTTGTCAACTTAAATCCCATTTTTTCTTATTCAAATTTCATTTCCTGTCGTTCGTATATTGCGATTCCTCTTGCAATCTGAATTACCTTTTTATCATGTTTCTCTTGTACTTGGACTTCTGTTGCTCTGCATTAGTATTAATACATTCTCAGTCTCAGTATGTAAACAACAGCAGCATTGACCGTAAAAAAGAAGTAATACAATAACATATTAGGAGTCTATGTTTTAAAAATGCATACAATAAGGCCGTATCTCGAGTTGCACTACAGTTTTTATTATCACATTGAAAAAAACTTGAAAAGAACAAGGCTGTAACTCATTTTACATGCTACACACTTTCCGAAACTACAAATTTGACGAAGGAAGTAAATGGTGTTACCCTCTTTTTGAGGTTAAAATGGTGCACGTAACTTGAAATACAAATTTTTTCAATCGAGTATCAGCCAAACTATTGTGAGTTGAGATACTTCTTACACCGCTGTGTTCGCCTCATTTTGCGGATGGTAGTGACTGAATCTCAAATTGGACGTATCGGCAGTTACGACCTATTTCGATGGGGGTGTCGATATAATATATGTACAAAAATAATTCTCCATCATAATCAAGCGATTTTTCTTAACCCAATATCATTATACCTACCTAGAAAATAAAATATAATGGCTAGGGCAGGTACAACTCTGCGTAGAATGGACGGCCTGACCACCTGCTGATACCTCAAGTAGTTGGTGATTTTTGACCTTCTTAGTTCTGGTAGTACTTTTTTTTAACACGTCTTAAACCTTCTGTAGTAATCACTTCACAGCACAGTTCCAATCATTTTCATCACACTATCAGTTGGTTGAACAACAGGATTCCGGATGGATTGATAATACAGCGTGTTTAAAAAAAGAGCTCAGATATTTTATCTCATATTGTCTATTATATCATGTATATCAACTAATGCAGTTCCCATCGTGATCGCGTATAATGCAATCACTATTATAAAATATCTTAGGTGTAACATTCTGAGAAATCAGTAAATTCTGTCTATGCCAAGAAATTCTATTAAATTTTCTAATACATTCTGTAAATCAACTAGTGCAGTACCTAACATGGTTGCATATACTGCAACTATTATTCTAAAGTACTTTGGAAGGAACATACTTGTTTTAAGTACTTTCATTTGTAATCTTTACAAGTTTCTCAAGACCCGTCTATCTAATGATGTCATTACCTCGGATACTCAAATGTAGTGAAACCATAACATAATATACAAAGGAACACATAGCTATATAATATATAACACGTTTTCCATAAAAAAGAAATGGAATAGGCTCAGACCAAACCTTCATCATTATCATCAAACAGCACAGTACTTCCAATGGATTAGTTATCCAAATACTGTAGAATCTTACTAATTCTCTTATTGGACATTGGAGGCTGGGATTATATTGGAGAAAGTTCATAAGAGGCACTTGAATTATTCGATTCGATATTTGATTCCTCAGTTACTAACTTCTGACGATCTGGAGCATCCAAATCAATATTGCCTCTGGTATCCTCAGGATGAATCAGTTCATTTAAATCATACATATATAGAGATCAGACCCACTATTATCAATTTTGGATTTGAGTTTTATTCAGAAATTTCCTATTTGTTCTATATACCATCACCACCACTCTCATCTTGTACAATATATGACCTATCATCATTCACCGTATCTTTAACTGTACCTTTCACCCACTGTTTTCCTTTCTGAATTAAAATCTGAATTAAAATCATAATTTAGTTTTTGATTATTAAAATTTTAACAATGTCTCATGATTTCATGACAGTTCAAAATTGCTGGTTGAAGGCTTTCAGAAGAAACTGGAATTTTTGTTTCAATTATTCTGTGCAATAAGAATTGAGCAGGTGAATATGTTATATGTGGCAATTGCGTATTACGATATTCTGAGAAATCCTGGCAAATCATGGTCGGATTTACATTTCCCCAAAGAAGTTTTTATAATTCCAACATACCTTTCAGCTAAACCATATTCCATTCATTTGCAAATTCCGACATTTCGCACATGTACTTCAAAAGTGACACAACTCGAATTAGTTGATTTTTCAGAAACCGCAGAAAAGTGTCTCTAATGATAATAATTTCACAAATTTTAAAGTATTGACGATAACTTTGAATTATAAAAAGTTCTCTTTGAAGGTAATTTAAAACACTATTGAGGCATGGGTGGAACAGTGTTCATCGGACATTTTCATTATTTCAACTCAAAATCTCAGTTTTTTGACTTGTGTCACTTTTGAAGAACATGTGCGATTTGTTTTGAATTATACGGAACGTTATCAGCATAAAGAATATCTGGCCCCCAAATCTTGCAAACACGTCTTTGCAAAAGTTTATCACATCTAGTGATGTTTTTGTGTTGCTATTCTTATCTTCAACCCAATTTGAATACGAATCGACCAATAAAATAATAATTTTTTTATTGAATTCGAAAAAATCTGAAAAAAAAATATTGCCTTGATCTATCTGGTTGGTATTAAGTGTGATACTATAGTTTCTTTTTGGTTGATTCTACTGATTTGACATGCTTAAGAATTATTATTAACTGAACTTTCAATATCTTTTGACATGTTTGGCCAATAAAGTAGCTGACGAGCTCTCAATTTTGTTTTTCAATTCCTAAATGAGATTCATGGACCAATTTCAACATTTCTGGTCTCAAAGAGTTAGGTACAATGATTTCATTATTGAGAAAAATTAGACAACTTGAAAAATAAATATTAGTCGTACGTTTTTCCCTTCAATGGACAGGTTCTCGTCCAAAAATTCATTATTCAGCTGAATATGATATGATAATTCACACATATTTCCTTCTTCTTCTTTCATGTCATCTTCATTGATGTCGGTGTTTTCTCCTTGAAGAACATCTTCAATACTATTTATTTGGTTGTATTTTATTCTCACTCTTTTCTGGACTAATCTTTCGGAGGCTTTTTCCTTGCAAGCTCTAGAAAAGTGCCACAAAACAATCAATGTTTTTTTAAACGCTGGACATCTATTTTCAGGATGTTCATACAAACAATTCGGACAAAATGTTCATCTTTCCCTTATCTTAACTCCATCAACCTCTTCCGGATTCAACAGCTTCAATTGCTTCTTACTATGTTCGATACTCTTACAGTAATTGAATATTCTAGTGATATTCAAATATGTGTCTCTCATCAGCATTGCTGTATCTGCTTATCGAATAAACCCAAAATTAGTCCATCTCGTATCTCTCTCGTATCTCGTATCTCGTATCTCTCTCGTATCTCATATCATCCAATCTAGATAACTTCAACGGAGACAATTCTCTTAGTAATCATGGTACTATATCATTTCCCAATATAACTAAGTCAGAGATAGTCAAAGATAATTTTTGCTTCGAAAAAATTGAAGAATAAATTCACTTCTGGGACAAACAAACTCCCTTCATTCTTCGTAAAGGATTGTATCAGAGTATTTGTTGCTCCCCTGATATATTTGTTCAATTTAGCTGTAAAATCCAATACATTCCCAGAGATATGGAAGATTTCACGGGTGTCCCCAATACTAAAGAGCGGTGATCCAGCTGATATTCAAAATTATTGTCCCATATCTGTCTTATCTAACTACGCCAAACTCTTCGAAATAGTAATTTATAATCGAATACTCACCTCAGTACATATGATAATTTCACAATATCAACATGGATTTATGGCCAAACGCTCAACGGTACCAAATTTAACTGAGTTCACGCAATACGTGTCGGAGAATGTTGATAATCGCTGCCAAGTAGATGTTATCTACACATATTTTGCTAAAGCGTTTGACAGAATTGACCACCTTTTTTTGTTACGGAAACTTAATTATTTCGGCTTCCATTTGTCAACTGTTATTCTTCATATACTATTTCACTCAACGATCTCAGTTTGTTTCCTATAATGGCTTCAATTCAAATAACTTAATTCCTACCTCTGGGGTTCCACAGGGTTCAAACCTAGTTCCCCTTTTATTTGCATTATTTATCAATGATTTGAACGAGGAAATAGATTGTAAACGATTATTCTTTGCGGATGACCAGACATTATTTTCTATAATACAAAACATGAATGATTGTGAGGCCCTGCAATTTGAAATAAATAAGGTTCAGCAATGGTGCGAGAAGAATGAGCTTTATTTGAATGCAACGAAATGAAAAAGCATGAGTTTTACTAGAAAAAAGTTTCCTATCCTTTTCAACTACAACGTAAATAACTCAATCTTGTCTCATTGTGAGTTATTGAAGGATCTTGGCATTTACTTCGATAGCAACTTAACATTTGGTCACCACATTTCGGTAAAAGTAAACCAAGCTCTCAAATCCTATGGTTTTATAGTAAGAAATTGTAAATCTTTTTGGAATCTCAAAGCTCTATGTTCTTTGTATAATGCGTACGTTGTATCTAAATAAGAATATGGTTCTATTATATGGAATCCTGTCTATATATGTAACAGGTTAATGATTGAACCAGTTGAGAGACGCTTCCTGAAGTTTTTATGTTTCAAAATTGATAGTCAATATCCCGAGAGGGGCGTTCCATACCAAATTATAATTTCACGCTTCGATTTTGAAAGGCTTGACGGAAGAAAAAAGCGTGCTGGAATTATCTTTTTATACAAATTATTGTACTATGAAATTGTTGCAAGTGTCTCAATTAAAATTTTTTGTTACAAATTCCATAACTAGGTACACTAAGACTTTATCCCGACAAAATGCTGAATTTTCAAAAAATACTTTCACATCACAAAAACTGTGTTGCTTAGAAACACCACGAGAGCTTGCGAATACATTAAATTCATACCATGTGTGAAAACTTCAATAAGATTTCTGTTCACTGTGATATTCATTATGATACACTGTATTATATAGGAAAAATAGCTATTCAATATCTGAATGAAAACATTACGGAATATGTAGCAGTTTTTCTTTTCTTTTCTATTCCATTTTTTATATATTGTATAATTTTGATTATTTTTTTTACTATTTCCTTTTTCCTTCATCTATATTTGAATATTCTTGTATATTATTTATCAAAATGTTCGTAACTACACTTTGAACTGTCTTTTAAATAATTTGTCCTGTTTCGAACGATATTCATTTCGCCTGGAGCGGAAAACTCCATGACGAACATCGTTCTACTTTGGTGGTCGAGGAGGACAACATCAGGCTTATTGGCTTGTATTTGCCTGAGGGTGGGGAATGAGTAGTTCCAATAGATCCGACACCTTTCATTCTCCACCATGGACTCAATATCCCCGGAACATAAGGCAACACCGGTGTCTCGTCTATACCGTACGAGTGTCGTAGATGGTAGTACAACACTCGTAGCGCCGCGTTATGCCTGTGGATATAGGCTGAGACCGCATAAGATGGACATGCTGATAGCAAATGCATTACGGTCTCAGGTGTCCAACGACATGCCCTGCACCGGGTGTCAGGGACGTCTATACCCATCACGCGACTGCTGTTGAAGACACCATCCTGGCAGGCCATTATGAATCCCTCGGTCTCCGACTTTAGCTCACTCGATCTGAGGAAGGCAAAGGTCAAGCTTTTGGATAAGCCAAGGTCTTCGATGTTGTGAAAGAAAACACCATGCATTGGCTTATCCATGTTGCTGTAGCAGGACCTCTGTCTCCGCAGTTTTGATGTGAGCTTTTTGCTGAACGGGTACCAACTCGGTGACAGAGTTTGGGTTTGTCCGTTCAGTGTCGAATACGAGACCGAGTTCATCGGCCGCACGGGTTGCTGCCTTAAAAAGAAATGCTACAATCCCTGCTTTTTCATGATCGCGGACCATGCAGAGAAGGGGATCTGAACTTCTGATGACTTTACAGGCCCCATCCAGAACCATTCTGTTATGCAGACACACCAAACTCAAAAGTCCACGGCCTCCCAGTTGTCTGGGAAAGTATAACCGTGGAACGGACGATTTAGGATGCAAGCTCCTATTGAGATGCATCACTTTGCGAGTTTTAACGTCGAGTTGTCGCAGCTCTTCCTTAGTCCACTTCATCACCCCGAAAGAATATAGAAGGATCGGAACGGCAAGCATATTGGTTGCAGCAACTTTGTTCTTCCCCGACAGTTCTGATGACCAGATCTGTCGGAGTTTATGCTGATACTTGCCGCGGAGAGAGTTCTTAACTGTGAATACCTCTTGGGAGTGGCGTTGCTCCACCCCTAGGTAAGTATACGTCTCTCCGGCATCCAGATGATGTAGGATGCTTCCGTCTATGAGCTGGACATCTTCTCCGTATTCCTCGCATCGTCCTCTTTTGAGATGAACCGTGGCACATTTGTCGATCCCAAATTCCATTCCGATAGCATGCGTGTACTCTTCCACCACCCTAAGGGACTGATGTAGGTCCCTTTCTCCAGAGGCATATAATTTGAGGTCATCCATGTAAAACAGATGGGTGACTTTATGCCTCCGGTTGCTGGGGGTGCCGCAGTTGTACCCACGGGTATTCCTGAGTACAACGGACAATGGCAATAGTGAGATGCAGAAGAGAAGAGGGCTGAGGGAGTCTCCCTGAAACACGCCTCTTCTAATGATGACCTGCTCTGTTTGGACTATGTCTCTACCAGATCTTATGGTGAAGCGAGTCCTCCAGAGTGGCATCAGTTGTCCAATGCATCCCACTATTTGATTGGGTACCTCAAGACATCTGAGCAAATGCATGATTAACTCATGCGATGTTGTATCAAATGCCTTGCGGTAATCAATCCAGGCCATCGAAAGGTTACGCTTATACTGCACGGAGTCCTGTGTGATACATCTATCGATGAGCAGGTTCTCCTTGCAGCCGGCGACCCCTTTCTTTGACCCTCTCTGCTCATATATCCGTTCATACACCGGATCAACTGCGGAGAGAATGCGCGTGTATAAGATGCGCGTAAACAACTTATAGCACGCATTCAAGCATGTTATCGGCCTGTAATTCTTTGGATCAAACAAATCTCCGTTCTTGGGGATGAGCACGGTTCGCCCCTCGACAAACCACTCCGGAATCTGCTGCTCCCCATCTAGCCATGAGTTAAAATTTCTTGCCAGATGGCGGTGGGTTGTTGGAAACTTTTTCCACCAATAATTATTCAACCCATCAGGGCCTGGAGCAGCAAAGTTCTTTGAGCCTTTGAGGGCCCCTCGAACTTCTTCCGTGGTTATCGGATTGTGCAGATCATTGTGCTCAGGCTTCCGAAGCGTCCTGCAGTAAGCTTCGAACTGCGCTAGGGCTGGAGTGTCTTCATTGAGTGGTTGCGGAAACTCATAGATGTTCTTCCAGAAGGTTTCTACCCGATCAGCAGCCGGCGGGTTATCGACAACACGTGGAGGCTCTTGGAATAAGCGGGAAGGTTTATCGCGGAACTTTATGTTTTCCGCGATAATTCTCGCCCGCCTCACCAGTGACTTCTTTGCAGCCACTAGCATTCGTATCCTATTATTATTATTATTATTATTATTATTATCATTATTATTATTATAATAATAATAATAATTATTATTATTATTATTATTATTATTATTATTATTATTATGATTATTATTATTATTATTATTATTATTATTATTATTTTTTTTTTTTCTCCTTAGGAGTGTACCAGTCAGGCCCTGTCTCCGGTGCTCCGACCCATCCGGAGGGCGCGCTGGTGTCGTTAACCCCAATAACCACTCCCTACGTCCGTAGGGTGAGTGACTATTGGGTCCGAGAATCGTGTGCCCTGAGTAGATGGAGCGAACCAAGGATAACTGCCTTCTGCATTTTTGCTGCTAAGATTTCTGCCATATTACGGCAAGCCGGTATTATCTTCAAGTTCGAGAGCAGTGTGTCCATCATTCCACCAAGGACTCCTATAATCATTTTGACAGAATGGTCCGGATATAACCTGCGGAGTTCAAAGAGAAGATCTCGATATTCAGTCCGTTTTTCCTCCTGTTTTCGAACGATATTCATTTCGCCTGGAGCGGAAAACTCCATGACGAATATCGTTCTACTTTGGTGGTCGAGGAGGACAACATCAGGCTTATTGGCTTGTATTTGCCTGAGGGTGGGAAATGAGTAGTTCCAATAGATTCGGCATCTCTCATTCTCCACCACGGACTCAATATCCCCCGGAATATAAGGCAACACCGGTGTCTCGTCTATACCGTACGAGTGTCGTAGATGGTAGTACAACACTCGTAGAGCCGCGTTAGGCCTGTGGATATAGGCTGAGACCGCATAAGATGGGCATGCTGATAGCAGATGCATTACGGTCTCAGGTGCCCCACGACATGCCATTATTATTATTATTATTATTATTATTATTATTATTATTATTATTATTATTATTATTATTATTATTATTATTATTATTATTATTATTATTATTATTATTATTATTATTATTATTATTATTATTATTATTATTATTATTATTATTATTATTATTATTATTATTATTATTATTATTATTATTATTATTATTATTATTATTATTATTATTATTATTATTATTATTATTATTATTATTATTATTATTATTATTATTATTATTATTATTATTATTATTATTATTATTATTATTATTATTATTATTATTATTATTTTCCGTTGGGAATGTACCAGTCAGGCCCTGTCTCCGATGCTCCGATACATCCGGAGGGCGCGCTGGTGTCGTTAACCCCAATAACCACTCCCTACGTCCGTAGGGTGAGTGACTATTGGGTCCGAGAATCATGTGCCCTGAGTAGACGGAGCGAACCAAGGATGACGGCCTTCTGCATTCGCGCTGCTAAGATTTCTGCCATATTACGGCAAGCAGGTATTATCTTCAAGTTGGAGAGCAGTGTGTCCATCATTCCACCAAGGACTCCTATGATCAGAACCACCATTTTGACAGAACGGTCCGGATATAACCTGCGGAGTTCAAAGAGAAGATCTCGATATTTAGTCCGTTTTTCCTCCTCTTTTCGAACGATATTCATTTCGCCTGGAGCGGAAAACTCCATGACGAATATCGTTCTACTTTGGTGGTCGAGGAGGACAACATCAGGCTTATTGGCTTGTATTTGCCTGAGGGTGGAAAATGAGTAGTTCCAATAGATCCGGCACCTCTCATTCTCCACCACGGACTCAATATCCCCCGGAACATAAGGCAACACCGGTGTCTCGTCTATACCGTACGAGTGTCGTAGATGGTAGTATAACACTCGTAGCGCCGCGTTATGCCTGTGGATATAGGCTGAGACCGCATAAGATGGGCATGCTGATAGCAAATGCATTACGGTCTCAGGTGCCCCACGACATGCCCTGCATCGGGTGTCAGGGACGTCTATACCCATCACGCGACTACGGTAGACGAGGGTGTTGAAGACACCATCCTGGCAGGCCATTATGAATCCCTCGGTCTCCGACTTTAGCTCACTCGACCTGAGGAAGGCAAAGGTCAAGCTTTTGGATAAGCCAAGGTCTTCGATGTTGTGAAAGAAGACACCATGCATTGGCTTATCCATATGTAGCTGTTGCAGGACCTCTGTCTCCGCAGCTTTGATGTGAGCTTTTTGCTGAACGGGTCCCAACTTGGTGACAGAGTTTGGGTTAGCCCGTTCAGTGTCGAATACGAGACCGAGTTCATCGGCCGCACGAGTTGCTGCCTTGAAAAGAAATGCTCCAATCCCTGCTTTTTCATGGTCGCGGACCATGCAGAGAAGGGAATCTGAACTCCTGATGACTTTACAGGCCCCATCCAGAACCATTCTGTTATGCATACACTCCAAACTCAAAAGTCCACGGCCTCCCCGTTGTCTGGGAAAGTATAACCGTGGAACGGACGATTTAGGATGCAAGCACCTATTGAGATGCATCACTTTGCGAGTTTTAACGTCGAGTTGTCGCAGCTCTTCCTTAGTCCACTTCATTACTCCGAAAGAGTAGAGAAGGATCGGAACGGCAAGCATATTGGTTGCAGCAACTTTGTTCTTCCCCGACAGTTCTGATGACCAGATCTGTCGGAGTTTATGCTGATACTTGCCGCGGAGAGAGTTCCTAACTGTGAATACCTCTTGGGAGTGGCGTTGCTCCACCCCTAGGTAAGTATACGTCTCTACGGCATCCAGATGATGTAGGATGCTTCTGTCTACGAGCTGTACATCCTCTCCGTATTCCTCGCATCGTCCTCTTTTGAGATGAACCGTGGCACATTTGTCGATCCCAAATTCCATTCCGATAGCATGCGTGTACTCTTCCACCACCCTAAGGGACTGATGTAGGTCCCTTTCTCCAGAGGCATATAATTTGAGGTCATCCATGTAAAACAGATGGGTGACTTTATGCCTCCGGTTGCTGGGGGTGCCGCAGTTGTACCCACGGGTATTCCTGAGTACAACGGACAATGGCAATAGTGAGATGCAGAAGAGAAGAGGGCTGAGGGAGTCTCCCTGAAACACGCCTCTTCTATTGATGACCTGCTCTGTTCGGACTATGTCTCTACCAGATCTTATGGTGAAGCGAGTCCTCCAGAGTGGCATCAGTTGTCCAATGCATCCCACTATTTGATTGGGTACCTCAAGACATCTGAGCAAATGCATGATTAACTCATGCGATTTTGTATCAAATGCCTTGCGGTAATCAATCCAGGCCATCGAAAGGTTACGCTTATACTGCACGGAGTCCTGCGTGATATATCTATCGATGAGTAGGTTCTCCTTGCAGCCGGCGACTCCTTTCTTTGACCCTCTTTGCTCATATATCCGTTCATACACCGGATCAACTGCGGAGAGAATGCGCGTGTATAAGATGCGCGTAAACAACTTATAGCACGCATTCAAGCATGTTATCGGCCTGTAATTCTTTGGATCAGACAAATCTCCGTTCTTGGGGATGAGCACGGTTCGCCCCTCGACAAACCACTCCGGAATCTCCTGCTTTCCATCTAGCCATGAGTTAAAAACTCTTGCCAGATGGCGGTGGGTTGTTGGAAACTTTTTCCACCAATAATTATTCAACCCATCAGGGCCTGGAGCAGCAAAGTTCTTTGAGCATTTGAGGGCCCCTCGAACTTCTTCCGTGGTTATCGGATTGCGCAGATCATTGTGCTCAGGCTGCCGAAGCGTCCTGCAGTAAGCTTCGAACTGCGCTAGGGCTGGAGTGTCTACATTGAGTGGTTGCGGAAACTCATAGATATTCTTCCAGAAGGTTTCTACCCGATCAGCAGCCGGCGGGATATCGACAACACGTCGAGGCTCTTGGAATAAGCGGGAAGGTTTATCGCGGAACTTTATGTTTTCCGCGATACTTCTCGCCCGCCTCACTAGTGACTTCTTTGCAGCCACTAGCATTCGTGTCCTATCAAGACAGTGCTGTTTTATGGTAAACAGCACGCCTTGATTCAATGTGTGGTGAGCTCGTCTTAGCCTTGCAGCAATTCGCCGCAATGCCGGCGTGAAAGGCCTATTGGCCGACATGTAGTCCACCACACACTGGATACGAGACGCGTGTTGTCTCGCCGACTTGATCTTAGCTTCCATCTTGTGAACGCGTCGCTCATGCCTCCCAACAAGAGCAGTGGTGTCCCTCCTCTCCGTCTGGGATATTGCACGAGCGGCGTCGTACACGACAGAATTGATCTGCCAGATGTTGGCCTCTTCTGGAAGAACATCGCCAATCTCCGCATCCACCCGTGCCAGTTCTTGCGGCTTCAAGGGCTTCATATTGTGAAGCGCCCTGCGGGTTCTGATGTCCTCCATTGGTGGTATGATGCGAGCCTCCTCTGCAGCCAGACCGACACGTGGCATATCTGCCACTTCGTTAACCGGCTGAGGAGGAGCTCTAACATAGCCTCGAGCCCGGAGATAGGATACATAATCTCTGAGATTTTGGACGGAAACGGCGGCATGCTCTGGGTGTCTCTCACACCAAAGAGCATGCATCCTTGCCATGTATTCTCTCCGGGCGGGCTCACTGCTCTCATAGCAATACAGAAGTCCATCCCATAATCTATCCGTCCACTTAAAGCGTCCGTTGTCATTGCGGTTGTCGTCATCAGAAAAAAACATGGCTGATGCCATACAGGGTGTACCATCATAATATTTAAGAGAAAAAAACATGGCTGTTGCCATACAGGGTGTACCATCATAGTATTTAAGAGAAAAAAACATGGCTGCTGCCATACAGGGTGTACCATCATAGTATTTAAGAGAAAAAACATGGCTGCTACCATACAGGGTGTACGAACTTGGCATTTAAGAGAAAAAAACATGGCAGCTATGAAAATTGGTATACCGGGTGAACCAACGCAACATTTAAGAGAAAAAAACATGGCTGATTGTCAAATGACATGAGACAGAGAAAAAAAAAACATGGCAGCTGTCAAATTTGGTATACAGGATGTCTCAAAATACATCGATTGAGAGAAAAAAAACATGGTGGCTGGTTGTCAACGTATATACAGGGTGTCCCACAACGTTTGAGAGAAAAAAACATGGTGGATCATTAAGAGAAAAAACATGGCTGCATGAGTGATGGAAGAACGCTTCAATGGGCATATGGAGATTCGAAACAACTACTTGCCCATGCAGAGATTGAATTACATCCGACATCTGAATGTGTAATAAGAGGAAGTTTGGACCGTTCATTTGGGAAAAAAACATAGCGGAGTCTGATTGGTCAAAGCTCATTATAGTTGTACAGGGATGTCTCACAAATTTTTCCATTTGGGTGAAAAATATATATACAGGGTGATTCAAAATCATCAGTCTTAAATGTTAAATGGGAAAATGGATCGACGAAAAACTTACCATTGCGGAAGAACATATACCGAGTGTTTCGAAAAAATATCACTGGAAATAGAAAAAGATGCGTAGTCGTTTAGAGTGAAAAAAAACATGCCCGCCATTTGACATCATCATAAAGGCATTATTTTTGGAAAGTATGTTAGTGCCATTGGGTAGTTGAAGTAATCACCAATAGAATGGTATCTGAAGAGTACAGACAGAAGGTTGAGGATTCTTTCGCTCCAAAAAACAACTAAAATAACAAACGCTAAAATGTGTAAAAATTTGACGAATTCAGCGAATTTCATGGTCCAAAAAATGATTAAAATTACAAGCGTTAGAAATTTACTTTTACATGTATGTCTTATGGAGATTTGACATTTCAGAATCGTTCAAAATTATCGTTTTCGCGTCCCAAAAAAACAAGTAAAATTAGAAGCGTTAAAACACGTAAAAAATGCAACGAAAATAGACGTTTTCGCGTCCCAAAAACGAGTGAAATTAGAAGCGTTAAAGCACGTAAAAATGCAACGAAAATAGACGTTTTCGCGTCCCAAAAAACGATTAAAATTAGAAACGTTAAAACACGTATAAAATGCAATGAAAACATGTGTTTTCATGTTCGAAAAAACATATAAAATTTCGAACGTTGAATTACATAAAAAATGTAACGAAAACATGCGTTTTCGTGTTCCAAAAAACAACTAAAATTACGAACGCCAAAAATACACTTTTACATGTAATTCCTATGGACAATAGGCATTTCAAAATTGCACAAAATGATCGTTTTCGCGTCCCAAAAAACAACTAAAATTTGAAACGCTGAAACACCTAAAAAATGCAGCGAAAATAGACGTTTTCGCGTCCCATAAAAACGAGTAAAATTAGAAGCGTTAAAGCACGTAAAAAATGCAATGAAAATAGACGTTTACGCGTTCCAAGAAATGATTAAAATTACAAGCGATAAAAATTTACTTTTACATGTATTTCTTATGGAGATTTGACATTTTAAAATCGTTCAAAATTATTGTTTTCGCGTCCCAAAAAACAAGTAGAATTAGAAGCGTTAAAACACGTAAAAAGTGCAACAAAAATAGACGTTTTCGCGTCCCAAAAAACGAGTAAAATTATAAGCGTTGAAACTCTTAAAAATGCAACGAAAATAAGCGTTTACGCATCCCAAAAAATGATTAAAATTATAAGCGATAAAAATTTACTCCTACATGTATTTCTTATGGAGATTTGACATTTCGAAATCGTTCAAAATTATTGTTTTCGCGTCCCAAAAAACAAGTAAAATTAGAAGCGTTAAAACACGTAAAAAATGCAACAAAAATAGACGTTTTCGCTTCCCAAAAAACGAGTAAAATTATAAGCGTTAAAACTGGCGAAAAATCCGATAAAAAAGTACCAGTTATCACACTTATATAGTAAATTTTACTCAATTGCACTTAGCTTTGAGTATTTTGGTGGTTATGAGGCTTCAACTACTTGCACTCAGTTCTGGACGTTTTGTAGTTATTATTAAAAATTACTATTTAGTTATTAGTTTGTATAGTAAATTTTCATAAAGTGAGGTTAGATAGATAAATCGAAAAAAAAAAAGAATGTTAGGTGTGGGATTCGAACCCACGCTCCCTTTCGGGAATCGTAACTTAAGTACAACGCCTTAAGGTACGGTTCCTTCCATGCGGCCGTCGTGCACAGCGGCCGCAGTGCGTCAGCCGGATGCGTCAGCCGGTCGATCTCATGGTTTCTTCCATGCGGATGTCGCGTACGAAGGACGGAGCCGGTTTTTTTCCGCTAGTGCTAGTTCCCACTTGTAGAAGTGAAGATGGATGATCTCCCCGACTTTATTTTTCATTTGAAGTAAATAACGATGAGGTAATCCTGCAGTTAATCGACTTGGAAAAGAGCAAGGCGAATATAAATCCAATATTAAAAAAAGGCATGAAGAGGGGAAAACAAATTAATCGACATCTGCTTGATTTACGGAGTATTTCAGATTGAACAAGATGCAGTTTGAGTACATCTTCAACTCAATAAAAGATCATGTGAAATCTGAGTCATACAACTGAGTTTGGTACCTAATAACCGCAGAGAAAAACGGAAACTCTCACGGCTGCGGCTACACTGCTTCTGGAGCAGTACCGTCGCAACGATCGCAGTCGTTCACGGCTTACGTTTGCGACCGCCGCTTGGAAGGAAACATGTACATTCAAAAACACGTATAGCAGTGGGTTGCGGCTGCCGCACTGCGGCCGCCGTGCACGACGGCCGCATGGAAGGAACTGTACCTTTAGACCGCTCGGCCAACCTAACTTATGAGTATACATAATGAAGGGGTGATTCCTTCTAACGGAAAAACAAGAATTTACAAATCAAAATTAAAAAATAGAAAATTTTCAAGTGAAATTCTATGAATATGAAAATAATCAATTAAAAAATAATTATCAAAATATTATTTAAGATATGAGAATTCAAGTCAAAATGAACATGCAACAATTTGGCATTCATGGATTCTTATCACAAAGAGATATCTGAAAAAATTAAGAGTTTTGGCAAAATATATAAAAAGTTGATAGTAGAATAGTTTTAGAATTGACAAATCAACCAAGAAAAGTTCATTGTGGAACTTGTAATTGATATGAGTGAAAAGGAAATGAGCGAGTTAAAATCACTATCAACCAATCGGCTGAAGTTGAAGTGCCAGATCGCATCATGAATCAATATCAAGAAACTCCGTAGAGAAGGAAGGTGTCTGACAAAAAATGCGGAAGGTTGAAAGTATCTAAAAAATTTCTTCAAATAAAATATCTAATTTGATCAGTATTTGAAGCAAAATTCGAGAGTTGTATCATTACCAATGTTACGGCTTCAAGTTTATCAACCGTACAAAGACAAAAATCGAATTTTTGAGTGGAGAAGACTCACGTTGAAAATACAGGAATGACTATTAATTTTTATTTCAAATGCTAAAGTTTGCAAAATAACAAAAACTTAAACAAATAAGCATGTTTGAGGAATTGAAATTATTGGTTGAACAAGATGCTGTGAATAGATGTCTCATTCCGTCATTGGAAGCAAAACAACGGCTGACGAATGAATTCGAAACTAGTATTAAAATTATTCAAAAAGAAAAACAACCTTGAATACCTTTACCACTCGGGATGTATCATCTTTAAATCCTGCTGAGGTGATACAATTCATTTATAATTATAACAATTTGAGGAATATTTTCATCAATTGGTAGTAATGAGCAAACTGGTGCAAAATTGTCAATGAAAAAAGTTATTAATTATTTTTATTCAGATTTTGTTCAAATATGATATAACTGGAACTGCACTGAGCAAACACACTCAAAAATATATTTTTGATTTTCTCAGTTCAAGTGTAATCTGATCTAAATTGTACAGCACAAACTCGGTAACATGGATATGGCAGGACTATTTCAGTACAGATGAAATGTTGCCAAAACTACACTGCGCAAACTAGTTCAAATAAATATCAGTGTACCATACACAGATAAAAAGATGCTGATCAAGAGGAGGCAGGACGATGGAGAACAATTTATATTCAAAATTATTTTATTCACATAAATCGTCATTGTCGTCAAAACCCTTGAAAAGTTTCTATTTTTGAATAATGTCACTTGGTATGAATATTTCATTAGACCACATGTTATAATTTTTTCATAGAATTGAGATATGATCAAAAGTCTTTCAATGAATGTAAACATCATAACCATCATTATGTTCTTTTTTTCTTTTGGTCGTAAATTAGAATGGATCCATTGATGAAAGTCTTGGGCTTTTGGCATCTTGGGAGCATTAATCACCTCAATAATTCCAGCATGATAGATGAATTTTGATTGTGGGTGAATTCGTTTTGAGAGGTACCCTGAACAGGCGCCTTTCAAATCCCCATATTCGCATTGGTTTTCTTTGGACACATGTACTCGTTATATTGCGAAACATAGAATCTTCAGAAATATTTGGATTGACACCTTTTTGAAGCCAGACCAAATTGTTCTGACTTTAAATGTTTTGAATAACATGATTTTATTGCATGATTTAGAGTATTCAGAAATATTTGGAATGAACAGTTTTTAAGATTGGGTCGACTTTAACGTTTGTAGTTTGTATTCCGAAATATTTGGTTGAATTGAGATCTGCCGGAGAATTTACGTGAATTGAACGCAATAAAAGTCTCTGAAATAATTCAATATATATTTATTTGAAACAATCAGTTTTTTCATTTCTATATCAAAAAGCACCTTAGTTTTTAAGTAGTACATACATTCTTCCATGCAATAACTTTCAATACTTTGACACAAATCACATAATGTTTAAAAAAAATTCTCATCATCATCATCATCAGCCTCTGTACATCTCTCTGAAAGTTTCACAACGATTTCCAGAAAATTATGATAAAAATCGAGAAATTTCATTTTATGTAATACAACCAATTTTTTCGATAGGAGACGGTCCATTTGAATGAGTTGACATACATGTTCTTTGGTAAAATGAAAACTCATAGTGTCTTTGCTAATTCTCACCATCACGTCATCGTTGTCGTCGTCACAATTATCATGAAATATCAAACTGATTTGGATGGGATCGCCAAAGTCCACCTTCGTTTGAGACGACGTCTCTGAAAGTGTAAAATTGTTTCTCAACAATCCATTCATCAACTTCATGAAAACAGGCCACTCAAAACTATTGAAGGAAATTTGAGAGGTGGCGTCTAACTTGTTGAACAGCTTGACTGCAGGTTCAAAACTCCTCGCAGGACTCAGCCCACAATGTACGTTGTAGTCAGTGTTGTTGGAGAATTCGAAAACTGTATTTAGCACGTAAAAATGTTCGTTTTTGATAGCTTCTTCATATTTCGAACAAATGTTGTTGAGTTCATGATCAAAGTCCGGTGAACTTATACACATGATTTCATCGTTGAAATTTTCACAACATTCAACCATGACTGCTCAATACTATCTAAATTTTATAGACGATTTGATGCGTCAATCCAACTATTGAGAGAATTGTCAAGTCCAAGCCATTTCACATAGACTTTTTTCCCTTTTTTTTGATAACCTTCTCCACCAGATAGACATCGGGATTTTTCGTTTTTTGCAATAGATCGCAGTCGCTTCAAGAGACGTATTGCAGAAGCTGAGAAAATAATTGCCCCCCCATTTTGAATGGTCAAATTTGGTATACCGGGTGAACGAACGCAACATTTAAGAGAAAAAACATGGCTGCCTGTCAAATGTCAAGAGACAGAGAAAAACACAGCATTTAAGAGGAAGAAAACATGGCTGCTGCTTGTCTAATGTCTGGTGGAAAATGAGGCAATGAAAAAACGTTTAATTGGGGGTATGGAGGATAAAATTATAATTTTGAAGTCGTTTTCAACCTCCATACCCCCAATGTTTATCCTCCATACCCCCAATTAAACGTTTCTTCATTGCCTCATTCTCCACCAGACATTAGACAAGCAGCAGCCATGTTTTTGTCCTCTTAAATGCTGTGTTTTTCTCTGTCTCTTGACATTTGACAGGCAGCCATGTTTTTTCCACCAGACATTAGACAAGCAGCAGCCATGTTTTTTTCCTCTTAAATGCTGTGTTTTTCTCTGTCTCTTGACATTTGACAGGCAGCCATGTTTTTTCTCTTAAATGTTGCGTTCGTTCACCCGGTATACCAAATTTGGGGGGGCAATTATTTTCTCAGCTTCTGCAATACGTCTCTTGAAGCGACTGCGATCTATTGCAAAAAAACGAAAATCCCGATGTCTATCTGGTGGAGAAGGTTATCAAAAAAAAGGGAAAGAAGTCTATCTGAAATGGCTTGGACTTGACAATTCTCACAATAGTTGGATTGACGCATCAAATCGTCTATAAAATTTAGATAGTATTGAGCAGTCATGGTTGAATGTTGTGAAAATTTCAACGATGTAATCATGTGTATAAGTTCACCGGACTTTGATCATGAACTCAACAACATTTGTTCGAAATATGAAGAAGCTATCAAAAACGAACATTTTTACGTGCTAAATATAGTTTTCGAATTCTCCAACAACACTGACTACAACGTACATTGTGGGCTGAGTCCTGCGAGGAGTTTTGAACCTGCAGTCAAGCTGTTCAACAAGTTAGACGCCACCTCTCAAATTTCCTTCAATAGTTTTGAGTGGCCTGTTTTCATGAAATTGATGAATGGATTGTTGAGAAACAATTTTACACTTTCAGAGACGTCGTCTCAAATGGAGGTGGACTTTGGCGATCCCATCCAAATCAGTTTGATATTTCATGATAATTGTGACGACGACAACGATGACGTGGTGGTGAGAATTAGCAAAGACACTATGAGTTTTCATTTTACCAAAGAACATGTATGTCAACTCATTCAAATGGACCGTCTCCTATCGAAAAAATTGGTTGTATTACATAAAATGAAATTTCTCGATTTTTATCATAATTTTCTGGAAATTGTTGTGAAACTTTCAGAGAGATGTACAGAGACTGATGCTGATGAGGAAATTTTTCAAACATTATGTGATTTATGTCAAAGTTTTGAAAGTTATTGCATGAAAGAATGTATGTACTACTTAAAAACTAAGGTGCTTTTTGATACAGAAATGAAAAAACTGTTTGTTTCAAATAAATATATATTGAATTATTTCAGAGACTTTTATTGCGTTCAATTCACGTAAATTCTCCGGCAGATCTCAATTCAACCAAATATTTCGGAATACAAACTACAAACGTTAAAGTCGACCCAATCTTAAAAACTGTTCATTCCAAATATTTCTGAATACTCTAAATCATGCAATAAAACCATGTTATTCAAAACATTTAAAGTCAGAACTATTTGGTCTGGCTTCAGAAAGGTGTCAATCCAAATATTTCTGAAGATTCTATGTTTCGCAATAAAACGAGTACATGTGTCCAAAGAAAACCAATGCGAATATGGGGATTTGAAAGGCGCCTGTTCAGGGTACCTCTCAAAACGAATTCACCCACAATCAAAATTCATCAATCATGCCGGAATTTTTGAGGTGATTAATGCTCCCAAGATGCCAAAAGCCCAAGACTATTATCAATGGATCCATTCTAATTTACGACCAAAACAAAAAAAGAACATAATGATGGTTATGATGTTTACATTCATTGAAAGACTTTTGATCATATCTCAATTCTATGAAAAAATTATAACATGTGGTCTAATGAAATATTCATACCAACTGACATTATTCAAAAATAGAAACTTTTCAAGGGTTTTGACGACAATGGCGATTTATGTGAATAAAATAATTTTGAATATAAATTGTTCTCCATCGTCCTGCCTCCTCTTGATCAGCCTCTTTTTATCGGTGTATGGTACACTGATATTTATTTGAACTAGTTTGCGCAGTGTAGTTTTGGCAACATTTCATCTGTACTGAAATAATCCTGCCATATCCATGTTACCGAGTTTGTGCTGTACAATTTCGACCAGATTACACTTGAACTGAGAAAATCAAAAATATATTTTTGAGTGTGTTTGCTCAGTACAGTTCCAGTTATATCATATTTGAACAAAATCTGAATAAAAATAATTAATAATTTTTTTCATTGACAATTTTGCATCAGTTTGCTCATTACTACCAATTGATGAAAATATTTCTCAAATTGTTATAATTATAAATGAATTGTATCACCTCAGCAGGATTTAAAGATGATATATCCCGAGTGGTAAAGGTATTCAAGGTTGTTTTTCTTTTTTAATCATTTCAATACTAGTTTCGAATTCATTCGTCAGCCGTTGTTTTGCTTCCAATGACGGAATGAGACATCTATTCACAGCATCTTGTTCAACCAATAATTTCAATTCCTCAAACATGCTTATTTGTTTGAGTTTTTGTCATTTTGCAAACTTTAGCATTTGAAATAAAAATTAATAGTCATTCCTGTATTTTCAACGTGAGTCTTCTCCACTCAAAAATTCGATTTTTGTCTTTGTACGGTTGATAAACTTGAAGCCGTACATTGGTGATGATACAACTCTCGAATTTTGCTCCAAATACTGATCAAATTAGATATTCTATTTGAAGAAATTTTTTAGATACTTTCAACCTTCCGCATTTTTTGTCAGACACCTTCCTTCTCTACGGAGTTTCTTGATATTGATTCATGATGCGATCTGGCACTTCAACTTCAGCCGATTGGTTGATAGTGATTTTAACTCGCTCATTTCCTTTTCACTCATATTAATTACAAGTGTCACAATGAACTTTTCTTGGTTGATTTGTCAATTCTAAAACTATTCTACTATCAACTTTTTATATATTTTGCTAAAACTCTTAATTTTTTTAGATTTCTCGTTGTGATAAAAATCCATGAATGCCAAATTGTTGCATGTTCATTTTGACTTGAATTCTCATATCTTAAATAATATTTTGATAATTATTTTTTAATTGATTATTTTTATATTCATAGAATTTCACTTGAAAATTTTCTATTTTTTCATTTTAATTTGTAAATTCTTGTTTTTCCGTTAGAAGGAATCACCCCTTCAGCCATGCAATCAGTAAACTTTTTGGAAATTGGTAATTTTGATGAGAAAAAAATTCTACCCTATATTTAATAAAACTGACTATCTCAAAAAAAATCGTAATGGACTTATGTATCCAAAACGGACTTTATTTGAAATGAACATTGTGAAAATCGACAACACGAAATAAATTTTTGTAGATGCTAACTGAAGTAAAATGAATAATAATACTCATAATTTCCTGGATAAATTCAAGATATGAAATATAAACGCCTATCGCCCTAAACTCCAATAATTAAACACGATATTTGCTGAAATTATGTTTTCTCGACTGAATGATCAATTATTGTCATCTTTAGACTACGTTGCTACTTGATTAACTGAAACCCACTTACCTCAAAATCCTCTGTACTTTCAAACATAATCCATATTATATTGAATTACAAACTGCACATACTTAAAAGGATGCCGGTACTGGTCACAAAATAACTATGAATAACATTTTCATTTCTGGGTTTTCGCTCACAGGAAATGCGATAATAACTCAACGGGAAGTACGTCGGTTGTAATAATAGAGTTTTGTTTTGTGCCTCTAAGAACCGTTCTGTGGCCACTAAGACCATACACGAAATCACGAAAACTCATGATTTTTTATGGATTGTTTAATAGAAATAATCTCTACCGACCGAATGTCTTACCTTTTTTACGTCCACGACGTAAGCTCAACATGTAGTGATACTCATTTTTGCGTGAATTGCGCTTTTAAAATTTCAATTTTGAACGTAACAAATGTATATTTTGGTCATATTATTTGAGTGAATTGACGTTTATCTTATTTGTAGCGTGTAAAAACGTCCACTTTGAACAATTTAGAAATGTCAAATCTACATAAGAAATACATGTAAACGTGTATATTGTTTGCCTTAATTTTCGTCATAATAATTAATGCGAAAACAGCTATTTTTGTACGTATTTTTGCGTGAATTGACGTTCGTATTCTTTATTTTTTTTGAAACGCGTAAAATGTATGTTCTTTTCATATTTTTGCGAGTTCAAACGCTTTTTGAATTTACTCTTTTTTTTTGGAGCGTGAGGAACGTCTATTTTGGTCCCATTTTTTGGTGTGTATTGACGTTCTCATCAATTTGTATACAAAAAACCTTGATACAAAGATCAGTCAACACATCAACTATTGAAGAAAAATGGTCGATTTTTCCCACTTCAAAAACGTGACTATCTTACTGCCAAATTTCACCAGTTGGGCCTACTTACACGAGTTGTTAACTTGGAGGATTATGATAATACGTTTTGGATGGTTCCCACATTCAGCCACAATGATGTCATCTCACCTTGTATGCATACATTCGTCGCAATCGCCGCACCAACTACAATTGCAGCCTCCGAAACGTAAATATTCTTTACAAATGGCTATGTGATATATTACCGAAATGAAAATGCTTAATAAATTTTGTATTCAAGATGTTTGAATTTTTTACCCTATCCTACAATACCAACATTTCATTATGTATACTTATAAGTTAGGTTGGCCGAGCGGTCTAAGGCGTTGTACTTAAGTTACGATTCCCGAAAGGGAGCGTGGGTTAGCGTGGGTGGGGGGAGCGTGGGTTATTAGGTACCAAACTCAGTTGTATGACTCAGATTTCACATGATCTTTTATTGAGTTGAAGATGTACTCAAACTGCATCTTGTTCAATCTGAAATACTCCGTAAATCAAGCAGATGTCGATTAATTTGTTTTCCCCTCTTCATGCCTTTTTTTAATATTGGATTTATATTCGCCTTGCTCTTTTCCAAGTCGATTAACTGCAGGATTACCTCATCGTTATTTACTTCAAATGAAAAATAAAGTCGGGGAGATCATCCATCTTCACTTCTACAAGTGGGAACTAGCACTAGCGGAAAAAAACCGGCTCCGTCCGCCGTACGCGACATCCGCATGGAAGAAACTATGAGATCGACCGGCTGACGCATCCGGCTGACGCACTGCGGCCGCTGTGCACGACGGCCGCATGGAAGGAACCGTACCTTAAGGCGTTGTACTTAAGTTACGATTCCCGAAAGGGAGCGTGGGTTCGAATCCCACACCTAACATTCTTTTTTTTTCCGATTTATCTATCTAACCTCACTTTATGAAAATTTACTATACAAACTGATAACTAAATAGTAATTTTTAATAATAACTACAAAACGTCCAGAACTGAGTGCAAGTAGTTGAAGCCTCATAACCACCAAAATACTCAAAGCTAAGTGCAATTGAGTAAAATTTACTATATAAGTGTGATAACTGGTACTTTTTGATCGGATTTTTCGCCAGTTTTAACGCTTATAATTTTACTCGTTTTTTGGGAAGCGAAAACGTCTATTTTTGTTGCATTTTTTACGTGTTTTAACGCTTCTAATTTTACTTGTTTTTTTGGGACGCGAAAACAATAATTTTGAACGATTTCGAAATATCAAATCTCCATAAGAAATACATGTAAGAGTAAATTTTTATCGCTTATAATTTTAATCATTTTTTGGGATGCGTAAACGCTTATTTTCGTTGCATTTTTACGTGTTTCAACGCTTATAATTTTACTCGTTTTTTGGGACGCGAAAACGTCTATTTTTGTTGCACTTTTTACGTGTTTTATCGCTTCTAATTTTACTTGTTTTTTGGGACGCGAAAACAATAATTTTGAACGATTTTAAAATGTCAAATCTCCATAAGAAATACATGTAAAAGTAAATTTTTATCGCTTGTGATTTTAATCATTTTTTGGAACGCGTAAACGTCTATTTTCATTGCATTTTTTACGTGCTTTAACGCTTCTAATTTTACTCGTTTTTATAGGACGCGAAAACGTCTATTTTCGTTGCATTTTTTAGGTGTTTCAGCGTTTCAAATTTTAGTTGTTTTTTGGGACGCGAAAACGATCATTTTGTGCAATTTTGAAATGCCTATTGTCCATAAGAATTACATGTAAAAGTGTATTTTTGGCGTTCGTAATTTTAGTTGTTTTTTGGAACACGAAAACGCATGTTTTCGTTACATTTTTTATGTAATTCACCGTTCGAAATTTTATATGTTTTTTCGAACATGAAAACACATGTTTTCATTGCATTTTTCACGTGTTTTAACGCTTCTAATTTTAATCGTTTTTTGGGACGCGAAAACGTCTATTTTCGTTGCATTTTTACGTGCTTTAACGCTTCTAATTTTACTCGTTTTTTGGGACGCAAAAACGTCTATTTTCGTTGCATTTTTTACGTGTTTTAAAGCTTCTAATTTTACTTGTTTTTTGGGACGCGAAAACGATAATTTTGAACGATTCTGAAATGTCAAATCTCCATAAGAAATACATGTAAAAGTAAATTTTTACCGCTTGTAATTTTAATCATTTTTTGTAACGTGAAAACCGCTGAATTCGTCAAATTTTTACACATTTTAGCGTTTGTTATTTTAGTTGTTTTTTGGAACGAAAGAATCCTCAACCTTCTGTCTGTACTCTTCAGATACCATTCTATTGGTGATTACTTCAACTACCCAATGGCACTAACATACTTTCCAAAAATAATGCCTTTATGATGATGTCAAATGGCGGGCATGTTTTTTTTACTCTAAACGACTAAACATCTTTTTCTATTTCCAGTGATATTTTTTCGAAACACTCGGTATATGTTTTTCCGCAATGGTAAGTTTTTCGTCGATCTATTTTCCCATTTAACATTTAAGACTGATGATTTTGAATCACCCTGTATATATATTTTTCACCCAAATGGAAAATATTGTGAGACGTCCCTGTACAACTATAATGAGCTTTGACCAATCAGACTCCGCTATGTTTTTTTCCCAAATGAACGGTTCAAACTTTCTCTAATTACACATTTAGATGTCGGATATAATTCAATCTCTGCATGGGCAAGTAGTTGTTTCGAATCTCCATATGCCCATTGAAGCGTTCTTCCATCACTCATGCAGCCATGTTTTTTCTCTTAATGATCCACCATGTTTTTTTCTCTCAAACGTTGTGGGACACCCTGTATATACGTTGACAACCAGCCACCATGTTTTTTTTCTCTCAATCGATGTATTTTGAGACATCCTGTATACCAAATTTGACAGCTGCTATGTTTTTTTTTTCTCTGTCTCATGTCATTTGACAATCAGCTATGTTTTTTTCTCTTAAATGTTGCGTTGGTTCACCCGGTATACCAATTTTCATAGCTGCCATGTTTTTTTCTCTTAAATGCCAAGTTGGTACACCCTGTATGGTAGCAGCCATGTTTTTTCTCTTAAATACTATGATGGTACACCCTGTATGGCAGCAGCCATGTTTTTTTCTCTTAAATACTATGATGGTACACCCTGTGTGGCAGCAGCCATGTTTTTTTCTCTTAAATACTATGATGGTACACCCTGTATAGCATCAGCCATGTTTTTTCTCTCAATCGATGTATTTTGAGACATCCGGTATACCAAATTTGATAGCTGCCATGTTTTTTTCTCTTAAATATCGAGTTGGTATACCCTGTATGGCAGCAGCCATGTTTTTTTCGCCTAAATACTATGATGGTACACCCTGTATATATATTTATGCCAACTGTACTCCCAAATCGCACTTTAAAAATGACGGACCCCGTCACGATGCACGTTTATGAGACACCCTGTATATATTTTTTGTCTCAACTGGCACGTTGGTACACCTGGTATATATTTTTTTCTCAAATGACAAACCCCATCACGATGCACGTTTATGAGACACCCCGTATTTTTTTTTTCTCAAATGATGTATTTTGACACACCCTGTATACGTAAAACGAAAACTTCTGAATCCCTGCATGCCCCAATGATGCGATGCCCCAATGATGCGATGATTCATGTCTCCCACCATATTTTTCCTCTTAAATGATGTATTTTGAAACACCCTGTTGTTTTTTCTCTCAATTGATGACTGTTTTGAGACACCCTGTTGATTTTTATCTTAAATAATTTATTTTGAAATACCCTGTATACGTTCCTCATTGGAATCGCACGTTGAAACGTTACACTCCCGTTACCCGCCGCCATTTTCCCTATTTTTCCAAACATCATTATTATTATACCACTTTAACAATTCGAATTAATTCATTCACAATTACTATTGTTTTTATTCCAACTCTCGGCTTGCGGTTTGATAACACCCGGTTGCGGCAAGATTACATCGCTCACTCGGCGGATCGGCGGCGCGTGACCTTGAAAGGAACCAAAAACTCCAGAATGAACCTTAGCGTTTTTCCGTGTTAATTCAGGTAAGAGTGATTCTAGAATGCCTATAGCACATTTACTACTGTATCTTCAATGAAGTTGGAAATGTCACTCCACAAGTTTTGATCAAAAAATGGCAAGGAAAAGTATTTCACTCAAGGTGAATTGACTATAGGAGAGGTGTGAAGGCAAGTCTTCTGTCTGTTCTATGTTTAAGTTTATTAATCAATTTATGAATAATGTGAGGTTTATAGCCATTGTTGACAGCAATCTGTTTTAATACATTGACTTCACTATTGTAATTTGAATGAGAAAGAGGGATTTTCAAATTCCTATTAACGTAGCAGTTAAAGGCGGACATTTTATGTTGCATTGGGTGATAAGAGTTGAAAGGTATGACGTGATCAGTCTGAGTGGGTTTTCTGTAAATAGAAAATTCTAATTTGTTGTTCAATTTAGTAATGGTGAGATCCAAAAAGTTTAATTTATTATCTGATTCAACTTCAATAGTAAATTTAATATTGAGGTGTAAATTGTTTAGAGATTCAAGAATGTCAAGAGCATCGTTGGAGTTACCTTCAATGAAAACCAGAAAATCATCGACGTAACGGTACCAACCTAAAATTTTATTAATTTTGTTAATAATGAATGAATTTTCCAAATTTTCCATGAATATATCAGCTAAGAAAGGAGAGAGAGGGTTACCCATGGCTAAGCCATTGGGTCGATAATAAATTTTTTCATTAAAGACAAAAAAATCTTGCGAAATGCAAAAATTTAACGAAGGTAAAATATCCTTCTTTGTAGAATCAGAAACTAAGTGTAGGGAGAGTAAATTAGACACTAAAGGTAGAGTTTCCGATTTAGGTATTGAAGTAAACAGGTTGCTGACATCAAAAGATATCATAAGTGTATTGCTATCAGGTTGAAAAATTTTAATTTTATTAATTAAATCTGAAGTGATACCGAATTGGCCGGTTTGTAGTTGGTGATCTTTATTATCACTTGCAAAATGAATTTTGATAAAGTCGAGACTGGAGTGTTTGTTGTAAGTGGTACCGTTACGTCGATGATTGCCTGGTTTTCATTGAAGGTAACTCCAACGATGCTCTTGATATTCTTAAATCTCTAATCAATTTACACCCCAATATTAAATTTACTCTTGAAGTTGAATCAGATAATAAATTAAACTTTTAGGATCTCACCATTACTAAATTGAACAACAAATTAGAATTTTCTATTTACAGAAAACCCACTCAGACTGATCACGTCATACCTTTCAATTCTTATCACCCAATGCAACATAAAATGGCCGCCTTTAACTGCTACGTTAATTGGCTTTTTGAAATCCCTCTTTCTCATTCAAATTACAATAGTGAAAGTTAATATATTAAAACAGATTGCTGTCAACAATGGCTATCAACCTCAAATTATCCTTAAATTGATTAATAAATTTAAACATAGGACAGACAGAAGACTTGCCTTCAGCACCTCTCCTATGGTCAATTCACCTTCAGTGGAATACTTTTCTTTGCCAATTTTTGATCAAAACTTGTGTAGTGACATTTCCAACTTCATTGAAGATACAGTACCTGATACTAAAGTTTCCTTCAAAGCTTACAAAATTGAAAAGTAGCTGTGTGTATAAGCTTGATTGTGCTGATTGCTCTGCCTCCTACATTGGTAGAACCTGTAGACCACTTCTCACTCATATTAACGAACATTTGAAGAGACCATTGATCATTGGTAATCAGCTCAAATTTGATAACAACAATTTTAGCCCTAACAGAAATTCAAAAATTTTACACAAAATTGATAATAAAAATTTTCTTAGATTGGATTTATTCGAGGAACTGGAGATCTCCAAAGAACTCACCAAAAATCAGCTATGTTTGAATACGCAAGTAAACCTGGACAGAGATTTCCTTCCCCTCCATCAGAGGATTAAATATAATTAATTTAATGTTGGTAACACTTCCTAATTAATATTTACTAGACCACTCTTCAAGTTGGTACTGGTATTGTCACTTTGACATTTTACATTTGACTTGACACATTCTGTCTTGTCCTCACCGCTTTTACAAAAACCACATGGTCTGAGTTCTAACATGCTTTTCGTCAGTTCTTATGCATAATAATATGATACTGTAATTTTAAACAATGTTTTTTACATATTTCGAAACTTCCTGTTGCCTGTCATGTTAGTACTCACGTATTTTTCGTAATTTTCCAAATTTCATAACCTCTTTTTTAAATTCAATTTCGGTACTCTCAACTGAGTATTTACTTTCAGGAATTACTGAAGATGACGAAAGTCGAAAGCGCTTTGCAATAAAGTGAATTTATACACTTTTATACAAAACTTCGCTTCATTTATTAAAACAATTGTATTCAGCTTCTCGCATTTATTCAATAATATATGGCTTCAGACGAAGACGACACCATAGTCGGAGTGCTCTTTGAATCTTGAGGTCAAGATGTTTTCAATTGCTTTGGGTGAGCTGCCCTACGCTGGTGATCGGCAATGCCATGAAACCGATTCGTAGGTGTTAAAGAAGAAAAGGAAGAACAATAAATTTAATTGCCCAACAGATAAATCCATTTACAGGGAAAACATGTGATAGCCACTCAAACCTAAATATATTATATAAAAAAAATTAAAAATTAAGACAGATTTTTGCTATCACACTGAATTATCAGTGATATAAACATAATTACAAACTTATGTTCACTGAGAACAGTGTGAAAACGAAAAAAAAACACCAATTATAACTTACCAATTTTGTGACATTAAAAACTAAATAATGTTGTGATCAATGGAATCGGAGTTAATATCGCATTGATTGCAATATGTGTTATAGTCATCACACAACAGGATTATGGAGGACACCTTTCCAAGGTTGGATCTGATGAAGGGAGTGTAAAAAGTGATCTGACTACGTGTACCAGCTTTTGGGACATTGAAATTAATTTGTTCTATCAACGAGGGTGCGTCAATAGGACCATGCAGGATCCTATATAAAATAATAATACTTGATGATATTCTACGTTTTTCTAAGGACGGCAAGCCAAATCTTTGTAGTAGTATAGACTGCTCAGTTCCTCTCGATGGGTAAACACCATCACATCTATATGTAAGAAACTTTAGAAAACGCCTTTGCACGTTCTCCAAAATCTCTTTATGTATATTATAAAAAGGATACCAAATCAAACTAGAGTACTCTAACTTCGAGCGAAAGAGAGATGTGTAGGGTAAAGTTAAGGCGCGATTATTGGTGAATGACCTACAGTTGCGTATAACCAATAATTTTCGTAGCCGATTCCGTAATGTTATTTATGTGACTAACAGAAGTTAGCTTGCTGTCGAACACGATCTCCAGGTCCCTGTCAGATTTTTCGCGAGAAATTATTTCATCCGCGAATGTGTAAGAGAACTCTATAACGTTAACATTCCGTGTATAAGAGCAAACTTTGTATTTCTTAATATTCATTGTTAATTTGTTGAGTTGACACCAGTTTTCTATCAAATCTAGTTGCGATTGAAGATAAGAACAATTCTCTTGACTAGAAATAGATGAAAATATCTTCAACTCATCGGCGAAAAGTAAATTTCCACATGAACGCGAAAAGTAGGGGTCCTAAGTTGGAGCCTTGTGGTACTCCAGATGATGATATGTAAGGGAAAGATGCAAACTCACTATGAAACACAATGTTGGTTCTTTGTTTCATATAAGAACGTAGCAGTTCAATTAATTCGTGATTACAACCCATTCTATTAAATTTTCACAGTAAAACAGAATGATCAATTCTGTCAAAGGCCTTCGCAAAGTCATTGTATCAAACATCGACTTGTCCTTTTTTGTCCATCACAGTGGACAAAAGCAGCTTAATGTTGCAAAGGTTTGACACAGCTGATTTATTTCCTAGAAAGCCATGCTGGCTAGCTGAAATCAGGGGTTTGATTTGAGGCATTAACTGGTCATACACAGATATCTCAAAAGACTTTGCGAAGTTACACAGAATAGAAATCGGCCTATGGTTCTCTATATTTTCCGGATTTCCAGACTTGAGGATTGGACAAATTTTTTATTGTTTCCATCGTTCAGGAAAGTGGCATTTGCCGAGGATTGCGTTGAATATTTTTGTTAAAGGCTCAGCAAAAATCTGTGCACAATGCCTTATCAGGAAACTGGTAATGAAATCATTTCCAGAAGTCATTTTATTGGATAGTTTCCGAAGTGAAGACCTTACTTGTTCCTGTGTTAATTGTGTTATGAAGATATTTTTATCTGGCACAATATGCGGGTGTGGCTCATAGTCTGTACGGGGGGAGAAAACGCTGCTAAAGAACGTGGCATATCCATTAACTATGTCTTGGGGGGCGTCGAAGTGGATGTTCTCGATGTATAATTTATTGGGTATCCTTGAAGTTCCTTTTTTGCGTTGAATAAAATTCCAAAAGCTTTTGGTATCATTACAAACATTAGATTCAACAGAGTGTTGGTAGTCATCGTACGCTACCCTAATTTGGTCCTTAATATAACTTCTGAAAATATTGAAAAAATCTATCATTACCAGTTTTTTGTAGCGTGATAAATAATATGATTTTAATTTCAAACAGGTGTTCAAACAGGTGTTCCTCCATGTGGGTTGAGACATGTTTTGGCATTGAGATTGGGAGAACATTGCAAAGTAGTTCTTGTAGAATACTTTGCCAAGAATCTGAAAGATATAATTTAATAGTCGTAGAGGGCAGTAGTTGTTTTCTGTTGAAGACTTGTCGACGAATATACCTATTGTATAGTTTGAATGCAGAAGTCTGGATTGCTTAATCCTTTTTTATTATTATTTCAATGGGTTTCTGCCAAGTAGTATAATAAAATATTTTCGTTGTAATAATATATGGTTCAACTGTACGCAAGATGTTTTCTGTCCGATGTGTAGTTTTTGCACAATCGCGTTATAAACAATTTAAGGGCACATCTTGCAAAATGCGCCAATTTAAGAGAAATCGTCGTATTAAAATTCTGTGAACTGCATCTGGAAGTAGAGATCAATATCTACGATTTGTATATTTTGAATTTTCACCTGAGAGGTGGGAAATGTGTTGAAAATGTCACTGAAAGTTGATCAAAACGCTTCAATAAAGTGCGTCTGAAGTCATCCGAAGTCACCCGAAGTCGAACTAAAGTTGATACGAACGACTTTGGGTGCACTTTGAAGCATTTGGAGTAACTTCTAATGACATTTTCGACACATTTCCCACCTCGCAGATGAAAATCCAAGAAATAAAAATTGTAGATATTGATCTCTACTTCCATATGCCATTTACAGAATTTGAATAATATGATTTTCCTTAAATCGGCGCTTTTAGAAATATTTGCCGTTAAATTGTTTATATCGTCACTGTGCAGGAACCATCTTGCGCGCAGTTGAACCACATGGTATTATATTTCAGTTTGCGCAATAGTGTTTGTCTACGTTCAGATTTATAAAAATTATGAATTTTTGAAAAATAATTTCTTTTTAAAGGTTTTCCCGGATTTTCTCAGTGAAAAATGCAGCGATCTGGGGGGGATCTGGCGTATATAAAAACATTTTGTACGATTTATAAATTTCTACAGTAGTTACATCGACTGTAAAACGATTCCTTCAATAATCAAAAAAACAAAAAAGTTGTTATGTTTTCACTATTTCTTGTTTAAAAAATTCCACAAAGCGATTTTGCTAGGGCGAAAACCAGGGACTCAATTTACGAACTATCTTATAAAAAGTAGTATAGGTCGTCTGCGTCTTTTATTTTGTGTAAAAAGAGCCTCTTAATTTCTTCTACAGCTTGGCCTACTACTAGTTTGATCGCAATTTCATTTTACAGTTTCAAATGAAATCAGACAGTTGCTGGGTGCTTCAAAAATCCGCTGAAAACGTTCATCTAAATACCGCCCTTTGTATCCACTCACCAGTTCTTTTCGGATTGTATCTGATCCACTCGAAATCCAGTCAACAAACAGCTTTCCTGCGTTCAAATTGCAGGCTTTTGTTTGAAAACATGACTCTCATACAGTGAATGAATGGGTTCATCAAAAATTTAAAATTAACCTACCCTCTTGACTTTTCTCTCGCGTATTCATGTGGAATTGAAAGAGGGCTCGAAATCTTGAAATAGACCTTGATTGCTGTGGGTGGTATGCATTTAAATCCAACAAAAGGAATAAATCCACCTGAATTTTTCCCCGAGTAAGAGCCTATCCATGCGAGTATTAGAGTATATGGGTCACGACCTGAGTTCATCAATGAAAATTACAATAAACCGCGTCCTTGTTCCGTAAGAAGGACAATACACAAAACAATCTGATTTTGTGGGGAGCATTACTGCGATATGACGATTTTGTTTTGATATCATGAATACGAGGACGTTTCAGAACATTTTCAAGTTAGTAATTTGTTCTTTTCAACATCTGGTTACACGCTCATTATGAGCAACCCTCAGAAGTCTGAGAAAGTATTTTTTTTTATTTATTTATTTATTTCATCCAAACAGACCATACAGGTCTAATTACATGGATATCTTTCAATAAATACATGCTTACATAACAATGGTAAAAAGAAAAAAAATTACAAATGCAAGAAAAAATAAAAATAAAATAAAATAAAATGACTTATGTCAGTCAAATACCGAAGGATTGATACTAAATGCAAACGCGAATTCTTGAAATATTGTTGTCAAAGTGTCATATCGATTATTTGAGTTACAATTGCTTTTCTATACACTTTCTGTGACAGAGTCCAATTCAGGTCTGTCATAGCATTGAATTAATTTGCAAGACGAAGCATATCTACAAGAGGGGCCTTTTCGGAGCATGATAGTGGTATAGTGAACATGGTCGAAAAACGTGTTCTTCTGGGTGGAACATTACATCTTATTAATGATATTAAATATGGTGAGTTTATCTTATTATTGAGAAGTTTGAATAAAAATGATAGTGAACCGACTTTCCGCCTATTTTCCAAAGACAATATTTTAAACTCATTTCTCAATTCATACGACCTTACCGTATTGTAATCTGGACGAACATGATATTTTTTTAAATAAAGATATCGTAAAAATTTATTCTGAACTTTCTCTAATTCAAATAATTTCGATTGATATTCGCAGAACCATATGTTAGAGCTAAACTCCAGTTTACTTCTGACAAGTGTGTAGTAAAGTAACTTGAGCGAATGTATATTGGTAAAATTTCTAGTTTGTCTGATTATGAATCACAACATTCTGTTGCGGATTTCCTTGTATTTTCAATGTGGGTTGTGAAAGATAATGAGTTATTATATACAAGACCTAAGTCTCTTACCTCTGTAGAACGGTTCAGGATCTCTATATTCAACATATACTGGAAAATAACAGGATTCTGCGTACGTGTTATTGACATAACACTACATTTTGCAATGTTAAAAAATAATTTATTACTACACTACTCATACACTACTCATAGAGGTTATTTAAATCTTTCTGTAATAATACGCAATCCCTAACTGTTTGAATATTTTTAAAGATTTTAAGGTCATCCGCGAACATTAGGCATTCTGAATGTTTGAACACATCTGGCAAGTCGTTGATAAATAGCACGAAAAATAGGGGACCCAGGTTGGAACCCTGAGGAACTCCTGATGTATAGCTTCTAACTTCGCTGAATATCTTCCCTGATGTCTAACGATCATGACTCTGTTTTCTGAATAGTTTTTGATTATTCTAAGAATATTGTTTGTCAAACCATATTTATTCAACTTCAACAATAGAACGTCATGATTGACTTTGTCGAATGCTTTGCGAAAGTCCGTGTAAATCGTATCTAGATGTGATTTATGTTCTAATTCCTTGTAGACATAGTTAGTAAATGTTAAGAGGTTGGTTTCAATGGATTTATTTCTAACAAAACCATGTTGTTCAGGAGATACTGAATAAGGAAGCAACAACATTGAAGACATCGTCAACAGCACAGAAAATAAACTTTACCGAAGAAGACAAGAAGAAATTGAAACAAATTAAAGGGACTGATCAGCCAAAAGAAAAAATCAAAACCAGATCAAACACTGATAGGAGATAATGCGAATTTTTACCAACATTCATTGAAATAGCTAACATATCGAATAATAATCCACCAAATCTATAACAAAAAATCTTCATTCAAAAACATTAAGAAAATGAACCAGTTCATTCGAGATTACAATAATGAGGAATTCCCAACTACAGTTATAAAACAAGTTGTAGAATATAATGAAAAAATCAAATTCACCAGCCCTAAATTCACTATATTTCATCATGATATTAGGAGCATATCAAAGAATTTCGAATTATTAGAAGTAACTTTGAACCAATTTGAGAAAGAGATCGATTGCATTGTAGTAACAGAAACCAGAAATGATATGGACCTGAACCTTTTTCATAAAAATGGATATGATTTAATATTTAACTCGGGGAATGTGAATAAATGTGATGGGACAATTGTATATATCAAGAATGCGTTGAATTATGATACTCACATAGAGTCCATTCTTGAAATCAAAATAATAGAAATAATAGTTAAGATAGGAAATGAAAACATAAAAATATCTGCATTATATAGATCTCCCTCAACAGACGAGAATGATTTCAACAAGGGACTTCATGACTACCTAAACCGACAAAAAAACAATTATGACATACATATCATCATAGGAGATATAAATATTAACCTTTTTTCAAATGATAATGCTACCAACGACTATATCAATACATTGTGTGAATTTGATTCACTCGCATACAAGGCAACTCAAAAACATGCTTGGACCATATTTTCTTGAAAGTAAAAAATAGTAAGGAAAAAGAACTGAACAATAACTGCTCTTGCTTTGTTCTGGATGCACTCATTACAGACCATTGCGCAACAATTTTAAATTGGAAAATATCACAAGAAACGAAATGTATAGAAACCAAAAGATATATTGAGAGAATTAAATATGCCAGTCTCAAAAAAGACTTATCCCGCCACGATTGGAATATCTTATATAATGTCAGAGATGTACAGACAGCAACAACATATTTTTTCACTACTCTACATAACTATATCATGAAAAATACAAAAAGAATAAAACAAAAACATAAAGATACGAAATGGCAGGGCTGGATAACAGTAGGAATAATGAAATCGATAAACGAAACTATATAAACAGTATCAAAATGATAAAAATAATGATAACTTGAAAGAACAATTTGTGACCTATCGAAACCGGCTAAATGAAATCATAAAAACGATGAAAATCAATTATCATAAACACCAAATAGAAATGAGAAATGGTAACTCAAAAGAGCTATGGAAAACAATAAAAGAAATAACTAACACCGATAAGAAAAACACAACTATTAAAAATATAAAATCGAACGGAAAACTAATTGAAAATAATCTTGAGATAGCTGAAACATTCAATGACTTTTTTATAAATGTAGGGCCGAAATTGGCAGAAAAAATTACGCAACCGGCAACAACACCCTGCGTTAGAGAAAGAATACCCAATTCGATATTTCTTTCACCGACGGATGAGAGATAAATCATTGAAAATATAATGATATTAAAAAATAATAAAGCCCCTGGTAGAGACGGAATAAAAGCAGAAACATTAAAAGAAATAGCCTCGGAAATAGCGTCTCCTTTGTGCTTCCTTGTAAATACAATAATAGAGGAAGGAATATGTCCATCGGAATTCAAATGCGCCATAATAAAACCTTTATATAAAAAAGGAGATAGACATATTCCATCAAATTATAGGCCCATCTCGCTAATGAGCAGTATCGCTAAAGTATTCGAGAAAATAATAAAAAACAGAATCGAAATATTCTTATATAATATCAAAAAATCAATACGGTTTCCGCAAAGGAATATCAACAGAAGACGCCATAGCCTCATTGACAGGCAAAATGTACAATGCTGTGGAAAACAGAAAACATGCAATAGCCGTATTTCTGGATCTTGCAAAGGCGTTCGATACTGTGGATCACACTTAGCTATTGGACACTTTGCAGGATGCAGGAATACGTGGAAACGCCTATAAATTATTCAAATCATATATGGAAGAACGTAAACAATGCGTCAAAATGGAAGAGACAGTAAGTAAGAGAAAACAATAAAATGCGGCGTACCACAAGGAACAGTCCTGGGGCCAATATTATTCGTTGTTTATATCAACTCCTTATTAAACATGGAAACCGAAGGGGAAATATTCAGCTTTGCAGACGATACTATAATTTTTTATTCGTCGAACTCATGGAGTGAAACAAAACAACAAATAGAAGTTGATATGAATAAAATAATAGATTGGTTCAACTACAAATTATTAACCATTAACATCGAGAAAACTATGTACCTACCCATCACAAGTTACAAAAACAACCTACCTAATTTCAATAGTTTACATATTAATAACCATGAAAACATAATAATAATAAACTCAACTGAAAAAATTAAATATCTTGGAATTATTATAGACTATCATTTAAGGTGGAATCACCATATCGAAAATATTTCTAGGACCCTCAGATCATTATTAGGCAGATTCAAATATTTGAATAATATTTTAGATACACACCACTTGAAAATTCTCTATTATGCACTAATTGAATCACGAATTTCATATGGAATAATTGGCTGGGGAGGTGTATCAAATACTCACCTACAGAAATTACAGGTAATTCAAAAATCATTCTTGAAAATTATTTTGAAAAAAAAGAAAACATATCAGTCTGATCAGCTGTTCAAGGACATTGAAGTAATGGATATTAGGCAAATTAGCTTCACAAAAATGGTTTCGTATCTCTATAAAAATAGAAACAGAAATAGCAACCTCGAATTTTTTACACACAAATATGAAACAAGAGCCAAAAAATCGAACAAATTTAAAACAGACATCGCAAAGAAAACAATCGGACAGAAATGCCTAAATTTTTTAGGGCCTAGATTTCTAAATTATTTACCACAAGAAATTCTACTTTCACATCCCATGAATAAATTCAAAAAGGAATTGAAAAAATATGTATTGGCACAAAATAGAAACGAAATTGCACAATTATTCGAATTTTCAAATTGAATCACTAAAATTGCACATCGCAAACTAAATGTAGTAAATTATAATTTTAACTTTAGTCGTAGTACTGAAAAAATCTATTAAACATACCTACACCACGGACAGCAAATGGCTTTGTGGTTCACCATGTTTAGTTGTCTTAATTTTAGTATTTTATGTCAGCATTGTATTTGTCATTATATATATGTACATATGTATATATATTTAGCGAATTAATTTTATACCAATTTTATTGTATTGTAGATTATTAATATTGTTCTGTACATTTATGATGAATTGAAATTATGTCCATTTGATTCAAATAAACACTATTATTATTATTATTATTATTATAGTTATATATTTTTCGACATACCGATATAAATTGCAATACAAAATTTGTTCAAATACTTTTGCCGGTGCACACATTATAGATATAGGTCTGTAATTTTCGATATGCGTTTTTTTCCCATGTTTAAATATTGGAGTAACTATAGCTGTTTTTCATTCAATTGGGAAAATATTTTTTGATAAAATGAGGTTGAAAATATGTAGAAGGGGTTGCCTCAGCCAATCACTACAAGCTTTGATAACATAAGGTAGTTTTAAAGTACTACATGAAGTTAACGAAGGCGCAGAAGAGGGCCACACAATATAAAAATATGTTTCTCACTGATTTCCGAGTTCAAGGTCGGTATTTCATAAAACTCGGTGATTCGAGGATTTTATAAAATTTCGAGTTTGAAGTAGAACTTTCATATATGTTGATAAAATATAATAAAATAAAATAAATTTATTTGTACTTGCAACAGCAGCCATCTAGAGGATGGATGTACACATCAGTTACATTTGTTAAAATACTTAGTAAAGTCTACCATAACCGTCAATACAATACAAAAATACAATATATAAAGAATACATAAAATACAATATATAAACCATACATAAAATAAATATATAAACAATACATAAACAACAATATACAATATATAAAGTATAAATAAAAAAATCAAACCTAAAAATATCAATCTGAGTAATCATTGAGGTATTCTTTCACAGAATAATATGCCTTTCCTACTAACATTTTTTTTATTCCGTTTTTATACTTCTTGAGGCTCATGTTTTGTATGCCTTCGGGAAGTTTGTTGAAAAATTTGATTTCTGCATATCTAGGGCTTTTCGCAAACTTTGCCAATCTGTGGTGGGTTATACTGAGTGCTCCAGCATTTCTTGTTGGATATTAGTGAAAAAATTAATTTTTTTTGAATGTGTGCAAATTCTACTTTGTATATGTATATGCAGGGAAAAGTTATTATTTTGTGTTGCAGAAATATGGATTTACAGCTATTTCCGAACTTGACGTCGAATATGAGCCTCAGAATACGCTTCTGTCCAACAAAAATTCTTTCAGAATTAACGCAATCTCCCCATAGAGTGACATTGCAGGAAATATGACAATATGCCAAAGAATAATACATATCAATTAGAATTTTACTATCCAAAGTTTTTTTTTCAATTTTGATAATCTGTTGAAATCATACACGGGCTATTTTTCGTACATTTACCTGCATCGATGTTAATATAGACACTCCCATGAATTCGCAAGCGGCAGTTTCCGTTGATTTTCCCGTGCGGAATCCATGTTGGCGAGGGGAGAATATTTTACGAACATAATACGAACATAATACGAACGTTCAAAAATTTTGGAAATGGTTTTCAGAATGGTGACCTGTATATAGTTATCCATAGACGTACGATCGTTCTTTTTATGTATAGGTATAATTTTGCCCAGTTTCAAGTGGGATGGAAATATTCCTGTATCAAATGACAGGTTAATTTTTTTTTACCGTTAACCAGCTGTCGTCCCCCTACGAACGACAGCACTCAAAAAACGAAACTTGTGCGAGCCAAGGATTAACGAGGTCTTACCTTTTTACGTGCGATTCCTAGCACGATCCGAGGAGAACATCGAAAGGAGGTCCGTTGGTCACCCATCCAAACCTTGGCCTCGCATAGCGTTGCTTGGCTTCAGATATCGGTGAACCGGCGATCTCCGTTCGAGCTATCCCCGCGGTAAGCTAGAGGTTCAGCAATAATGTCCTTCAGAGTTTTTATTATGTTAATGCTTATTTTATCATCTCCTGTACTTTTTTCGTTTTTTAGATTAGAAATAATTGTAACTATTTCTTGGCTACTTACATTTCGAAAATAAATGCTCTTTCCGATATTTTTCATTTCGTCTAATTTCTTTTGAGTGTTATGAGAAAAATGGGAAGCAAAGCATACTGCTACTTCTTTCGGTTTAGTTACTATGACATCTTCAATATTCAGATTAATGCTTTTTTTGTTATTACTTTTGTTTATTTATTTATTTACAATATTCCAAACCGTTTTCTGTTTGTTTTCACTTTTTCTTATGATATCCGAGTTGAAATGCTTCTTTTCTTGTATTATTAGATTGTCGAAATTTTTACAAAATTAATAGTTGCTATAAATTCATTCAATGCTTGGTTTACGTCAGAACCTACATTATGAATACTTTCAAAACCAACAAGGAAATGTTGCTTTGCCATGTTTAATAAAGAATCGGATGTATTTCTGTTGTTACCATACCAAATGTTTTCATTTTCATCTGAGAATTTTATCACTAGTTTCAGTGTAGTAATAATGGCCAGGTGGTCTCCTATATTTGGTTGCGTAGTGTACGATTCATTTTATATTTCATTTGTGAGAATATAATCGATTTTTGTTTCGAAAATTTTGTTCTTTGATAGAGCAATTCTAGTGGGTTCGTTTGGAGCACAGACGTTCAAATTCAGACATATGAGAAATTCATCCAGTAATTTTTTTTCAGTGTCGTTCGTCAAGTAATCTACATTGATATCCTCTCATAAATATACAGTATAAAATATAAGAGACAATTTGATTAGAAGTTCATACCCTTTCTCCAAATACAAGTTAAAATCGCTATCGGGAGCCCTGTATACATTGACAATCACACAATTTGAAATTCTCATTTTAATTTTATCAGCACAACACTCAAAAGTTTCTTCCTGGGCAAAATTATTACGATCAAATGCAAAAATTTCACCACTCAATTGACTTTTCCCATATATCATGGTACCACCATATATTTTTATATTTCTGCAATAACTTGTTATCAATGAATAGTCTCAAAAATTCATCAGATTGATATTTTCTCCTGAGCACCAATGTTCTTGAATACATATAACATCAGGCATTTCTTTTTTTAAGAATATTTCTAAATTGAGTAATCCGTTTGTGAGACACTGTACGTTAACCGTTGATTATTTAAACATTTTGTTGACTTGTAATACAAGATTATGTTGGTATGATTCTTCCTCAGCTTGAGTTGTACATACCTGCGTATTCAGCCTATTGTGCTATGAAATTTCGACTTGAAACTCGAAATTTCATTGTATTTTGACGATTAAATTGAAATTCTATTAAGTTCCAAAATCAAAGTCAAAAATTAGTTGAAAATATGGTATACGACCCTGTATGACCATTGAGATGGTAGATATTGTCAATGTCAAGTAACAGGGGTATATCTGTAGAAGGAAAATAAAATTTGATCAAAAGTATCTTCAGTTAATTATAAGTTTGCCCTCCAAGTAGGAGATAATATAGTCAACAATATAGAAGTGAAAAACGAATCGTAAGACTGTTATTGAAGGTGTGAATTCAATACATTTTGCACATAAATATGTCTGGAGATATTCTTGGAGGAAAAGGACAATAACACGGAAAAGGTGAAGAATATGGGTCCAGCTGGGATTTTGATAATTTTCTCACAGATGCTCTAAAACACGATAAAATGAACTAAAAAATAAAATTTTGGCGTGGAAACACATTTTTCAATTTATTTTTTTTATATATGTGGATACTCACATTCAAGACAAACAAATACAATCAGTTGGATGGGTTATTTTAACAATTTTTTTATTGTAAATGAACTGTGTTGTATAAATAACACTTTCTACATAGAGGAAGTATCAATTCATCAGCAGAATAAACCTCGAATAGTATGGAAAAGGTAAAAAAACAACTACTTTTATTATGCACGTACAATCAATTTACAATTTGTTGACAAGTGACAGTGATGGCTATCTTAGATCAAAGTTGGAATTGCGACGTTGCCAATAAAGATTTCTAATGGCACCATAGACCGCAAAAGTTCTAATCGACTCCGATAAAAAAACACAAGTTCTTCATTTTTTCTATCCTTGGTGCAAGTGGACGAGGGGATGTGCTTTGTGATTGGTAACTACAATGGCGGTAATTTTAAATGACAAGACTCGTTATTATTATTTTCGTCAACCGATTGCACCGCTACGCGCAACCCTCGGAAGTCTTCGAGAGACTTGTGTGAGCTAGGGAAGACACAGCTCTTACCTTTTAACGTGTGATACCAAGCACGTTATTATAGCGAACAATCACAGATCGCGTTTTCTGGCAACAGAGATGGAAAATTCAAGAATTTTTTTCTTTTTTATTGGTGCTACGGATCCATTGGAAGTCTCTATTTAACCCTGAAAATGACGGATTGAGATTTATTGTATTTCCCTATCATTTTTAACATTGCCCTAGAACCTGTAACAAGTAAATTGTTACATCTCCTCTGAATCATTTAAAGTCTCACTTCACAACAATTCTTTCTTAATTATCTACAAATATTACTTATCGTTGAGACGCAAATAAATGCCTATCTTAATGCTCGCGAATAAACAACTATTTCAATACTCGCCAATAAACGACTATTGATCGCAATTCTGACTTCTGTCATCTGTCACAGAATTTCTTCGATTAAAATCATGGAAATATTTTGTCGACCGGAAATATTTTTTTATGTACTGTGAACTAATAATACTAGTGAGCATCTTGCTTCATATCCTTTTTGGCTGGTGAATTCAAGTGCTACAAATCAGAGGCGTAATTGTTGTGCCTGTGCACGAGAAGCCATCTTGATGTTTTCTTGATTTGAAGATTTTCACAATTTCCGATCCTTCAGGTTCCTAAAGGGACTAATAAAGGTTAGTTTGAATACTTATTCATATCTGTATATTATTTGCTGTGTATAGAATTCCTTCCAGGCACAAAACAAGGTTGGTTTTATAATTGATCATTTTTTTTTTGTATTTGAGATAGCGTCCTACAACTTACTGCATTTTCCTTTACTAAATTCCATAGCCTTCTTGCTTATTAAATGCTATTTTATTTCATTGAAGGTTCATGCATATCAGTAATTATTTTCACATGCTTTCAGTTGATCCCAGAGCTTCTGTTTTTACACTCAACAAATATTTGTATTTAAATTCTAACTATGTTCCTTATGTAAAGATCAAATGGTAGTATTGTCACTGTTAGATATGTAATGATTGAACACAGAGCTCGAATCAAATGGAGGTGTGTAGAAGAGGTACATATTCTAAGGCCTATGAAAATTACAGGTCCCTTTTTATCCTGGAGTGAAACCCAGCACACTTTCGATACAGACCAGAAGCACATGAGCATACCAAGCTCCTGCAGTCACTAACGTTAGACGAACACCTCATTCTGGAATACTTTTGCCATGAACTCTATGCTGCCGAGGTCCATTGCTGTTCGAGCTGAGAGTCCGGCCACTGTTACACACTGTTTCCTGAGCTACAGTCTCTCACCTAAGGACTCATGGATGGTAGCAACAGTCCTCTCCAAAGCTAAGTACACATATTGTGTGCTCTCAGTGTTTCTGCCAAAAAACTCATATTTCTAATTTTATGCAAATTACATACTTCCCTGCCTTTCTACAAATTAGCAACAGTTACAAATGTTCAACTGCTCACTTTATTGGTAAAAATAAATGTCAACAAACTTTGTACACTAGGTGTTGTTTAATTCTCTCTAATTATTGATTCTTGGTGGTGGCGCCCCTTTATAAATAAACATGGTAAGGTCTCAATAACGGCAGTGCAATGTCCACCAGGAATGAATAGTACCCAGTCTAACCCACCTGAGAAGAGTCTCTGCTATAAGTTTACTTGGTGTTGACCTACTCTAGGCAACACGCTTTCAAATTGAGCAACTTTAGGTTACACTAAATTGGCGCCCAACGTGGGGCCTGGTTTTTGAGAGAATTAACAACTTGTAAAAGGAGAAACACTGGGAGATACATTCTTTTTGCACATATTGTTTGAAATACATTGACATTATTTTGAATATCTACCATTTCCTTACCGTTCATAAGATTCTAAATTTAATACTAATGATATTTATCTTTTATTCTGATCTTCAGTTGTCGAGTCTTGAATAGAAGAAAATTACCCGTTATCTCTATCATTTTTGAACATTATCTTTGCAATATAGGTATATTATCATGTCTCATTTTCGATTAAACGTTGAATATTTGCACACTCATGAATTAGAGCACGAAATCAAAGCTCGTGGTTTAGAGGTTCCTGTACTTGCTAGTGATCGTAGAAAACTATTACGAGGTCAACTCAAACAAGAGGCTGACAATCGTAGTACACTTAATTTTGTAGAAAATCTAGATTTTGACTTTGAGAAAGTAGGCATAGAAGAAAGTATTAGAGATTTAACTACCAAAATTCAATCTTTTCAAGGAAGTCTCTCAGATGTAGAATTCATAAGACTTACTCATAGATTAGCTCATGTTTCTGGCCGAATCTCTAGATTATCTTGCACTTCTGATGATGAAGAACGTGCAAAGAAAAAGTATTTACAGGAAATCTTAACTTTAGAGGGTGAACTTGATATAAAAGTACTTCCACAACCAGGGGCTCACTCTACCCCAAATCATACTACTTTAGGGACCACAAATTTTCCTTTTGTCAAGCCAATTCGTATCCATAAATGGGGTGTTTATTTTACTGGGACTAATGATAAAGAATCTGTGGTTGGGTTTTTAGAGAAAGTTGAATGTTTCCGAGGTGCTCGAGGAGTTTCAGATGCTGAAATCTTTGCTAGTGCTGCTGAATTGTTTCAAGATAAAGCTTTTACTTGGTATCTCAATAACAGATCTAGATTTAGTTGTTGGGCAGATTTAGTTTCCAAACTCAAATCAGATTTTCTTCCCTACAACTATCAAGAAGATCTCTTAGAAGAGATAAAAGGTAGAAAGCAGGGTTCAAGTGAAAGAGTTGCCTTGTATATTAATGCTATGAATGGACTTTTTAATCGACTGGAGAGTAAGCCAGATGAAAAGTCTATGGCCCGCATAATACAACGTAATCTTCTTCCCTCATATGCACAACCTTTGGTCTTATTAGACATTGATACGATTGATGATCTCACTGACAAGTGTAAGCGCCTTGAGGAGTCCCTAACCTGGTCTCACAGACCTCAGTCCTTCCCTGTGAGGAAAACTGGTTTTTTAGAGCCTGATCTTAGTGCTCCTAGCACATCAGGGCATCGTTCTTTTTCTTCATCCTCAGAACTTAGAGGAAATACTTCTACAGTGTCTTCCAACACGAAATGTTGGAATTGTAACACTATAGGGCATATTTATAGCTCATGTTCTAGGCCAAAGAAGATGTTTTGTTATGGCTGTGGAAGATCAGGAATAACTAAACCAAGGTGCCCTAATTGCTCAAAAAACGAGGCAAGCAGTGTTGTGTCCCTGGACAACACAACTGCTTCTCCTCAAACGTCAGGGAGCGAAGGTCAACAAAGCAAAACTCCAAAAGGAAAGAAGAAGTCTCAGGACAGTCCAAGCACAAGCAGAGATTAAAGATAAATTTTATTTCTCCAAACCCAAATTCTAAGTCACCATTTAATCCTACAGAAAAACTTAAATTAGAGTGGGATAATTGGCTTGATAAGGTTGGGAAATTTTACAAAAATTCTTTAAGAACTCTTGATCTGGCTTCTCTTTTGTTCAAGCGAGGACATGATAATAGACCATATATTAACATTGAAATTAACAATCATTCAGTATCTGCTTTAATTGACACAGGCTCTAATCTCTCAGTGATAGGAGGAAATTGTATGAGCCTTCTCAGGGATGTTCCTGTGAATGATATTTGTGTTAAGGTGTCAACAGCTGACGGACAACTTCAGAATGTCCAAGGTTTTGTTGAAATTAATATTGTTGTACGGAATGTCTCTAGAAGGGTTAAATTTTATCTCATTCCGTCTATAACTCATGATGTGATCCTCGGTATGGATTTTCTCAAAGCCTTCAATGCCAGTATCGACTTTACTGATTTTTCCCTTGATGTTAACTCACTATCTCTGTTTGTGATAAATACTATACAGGATGTCTCTAAATTATCGGTTATTCAAAAAGAAAAACTTGATCAAATTATTGGGAACTTTGAAACTTTATCTCCTAAAGGTAAATTGGGTAAAACTCATATTCTTGAGCATTACATTGACACTGGAAATTCCCCTCCATTCAGACAAACACAGTATCCCCTTCCACAGGCAATGCAGGAGTATATTAACAAAGAAATAGATGAACTTCTTCATTTGGGAGTCATTCAGGAAAGTACTAGCAGTTATTGCAGTCCTTTATGGCTTGTTAAGAAGTCGAATGGGACATATAGAGTTTGTTTTGATGGGAGGAAATTAAATAGTGTAACTATTAATAGGGATGCTTACCCTCTTCCTCGAATTGATACTATTTTGAGTAAACTTCGTGATGCGAAGTACATTTCCTCTATTGACCTGAAGCAAGCTTTTTTCCAAATTCCTTTAGAAAAATCATCACGTCAAAAGACGGCTTTTGCAGTCAGTGGTAGAGGTTTATATGAATTTGTGACCATGCCTTTTGGATTAATCTCTGCTTCTCAGAGTATGTGTCGGTTAATGGACATCGTGATCGGTCCATCCCTAGAACCCCATTGTTTTTATTATCTAGATGACTTAATAATTTGTACTTCCAATTTTGAAAAACATCTGGAAGTTTTAGAGAAAGTTTATGTAAAATTGCGGAATGCCAACCTAACCATTAATTTAGATAAATGCCATTTTTGTCGTTCCTCCCTAAAATATCTAGGTTATGTTGTAGATGAAGTCGGTCTCAGAACTGATCCTGATAAGGTATCGAGTATCTGTAACTTTCCTACTCCTCAAACTACGACCCAGATTCGTAGGCTGATAGGCATGATAGGATACTATCGAAGATTTCTCAAAGACTTCTCAACCTTAGCGTCTCCTATTACAGATCTCTTGAACAACAGAAAGAAAGGACAGTCCATAACATGGACACCACAGGCTAACGAAGCATTTGAGAAAATCAAAACATCTCTTACCACAGCTCCTATCTTAAGCAGTCCAGACTTTTCTAAAGATTTTTTTCTCATGTGTGATGCGAGCGACTCAGGATTGGGATGTGTTATTTTCCAGATGGAAGGCAACCTGGAACACCCAATAGCCTATGCTAGCAAAAAGCTCAATAAATGCCAAAAGGTTTATACAACAACTGAAAAGGAACTCCTAGCAGTTTTGTTTGGCATAGAACATTTTCGATATTATCTTGAAGGCTGTCATTTTTCAGTCATCAGCGATCACATATCTTTGATCTGGTTACACAACATGAAAAACCCCTCATCACGACTAGCTAGATGGATTTTGAAACTGTCCCAATATGATTATACGATTATTCACAGAAAAGCTTCAGGTACCGTTGTTGCAGATGCTCTATCTCGTATTTATGATTTGAATGTGTTAGACCTAACTCTCTTACAGCCTGATGAATGGTATACTGAAATGATCGAAAAGGTGAATAGCAATCCTGACAAATTTCCTACGTTCAAGGTTGAAGATAATATTTTATACAAACATATTTTTAATAAATTTGCTCCTATTAGCAATGAATCAAATTGGAAGATTGTTGTTCCTACCAAAAACAGATCAGAAATACTATCTCAATTTCATGACCATCCTACTGCTGCACATTTTGGATTATACAAAACCTTGGCTAGAATTTCTGAACTATATTATTGGCCAAATATGAGAAAATCTGTCTATAAATATATAAAAAAATGTAAGATTTGTGCATCATGCAAACCCACAAACTTGCCTCAAGCAGGTCTGATGGGATCATATCGAAACATTAATTTCCCGTTTCAACTTATCTCATGTGATCTGTTAGGTCCATATGTTAGGTCTCGTAAAGGCAATCAATACTTATTAGTCGTTGTCGACTGGTTTACTAAATTTCCGTTAGTCCATGCCTTATCTAAGGCTACAGCTCCAGCCATCATTAAATTTCTTGAAAATCAAGTATTCCTTGTTTTTGGAGTACCTCAGATAATAGCTGCTGATAATGGCAAACAATTCACCAGCAAACTCTTTACAGGTTTGATGGAGAAGTATGGCGTTCAAAAGATCTGGTATAATGCTAATTATCACCCACAAATTTTTCATACCGAAAGGGTAAATAAGTCCATTGTCACTGCCATCAGGTCCTTCGTCCATGAAGACCATAGAACTTGGGACGAAGAAGTTTACAAAATTGCTCAAGCGATTCGTCTATCAAAGCATGAAGTAACGGAACAAACCCCTTCCTTTCTTGTTTTTGCTCGTAATGTACCTGTTTCTGGCGATTTCTTTGGTAAAATTTCTGACAACGCAAATAATCAACTCACTATTTCTGACAAAGTTCATCGATTAGATGATATTCAAGAAATGCCTTTAATTTTTTATAGAGTTAGAAAACGTCTACATGAATCTTACCTCAAAACTAAAAAACATTACAATTTTCGGAAACGAGATGTCAAATTTCACGTTGGAGATTATGTTTGGAAGAAGAACTATCTTAAGTCAGATAAATCAAAATTCATAACAGCTAAACTTTGTCCTAAATATATTCCTTGTGTAATAACTAAAGTAGTATCACCTCTTGTGTATGAACTTAAAGATAGAGATGGCAATTGCCTTGGTAAATGGCATATGAAGGATCTCAAGGCAGATGTTACTATGAGTGACGATGATGATATTTCGTCTGATGACCATCATGACAATACTGAGTTGCTCCACTAACATTCCTGCTCACTGTAATGGCCAATTTTGCTCAGCTAGTTTTTGTTTGCGCACATTACTAGGCCAACTTTTTCAATGTTTTGCACATTCTGTTTGAACATTTAAATAAAAATAATCTTTGAATAACTAGAATAAAATTTTGCAGCTACCTTCATAGTCAAAATTACTTAACTAGTTCGCTGGATAATCTTGAGTAGTTCGTTTTCCTTCTATGTTTTAGATTTGATGTAAATTTACTTTGTAGGTTGAACATTATCTGAAAAAGATTCATGTCGCCGTCAAACCTAACATTTATTGCATCTAACATTGGTCATAATTTATAGACACCCTGATTAGTACCTCATAATTATTCATTTGGAATTTAGATCAACTTGTTGCTCTCTTGATTTTAATATTATATACTTTGCCTTCAGATAATTAAATAATGTATCTGTCCAATTTTTTTTTTGCAATCTAGTATTACAGAAGTAGTATAATCAGATTTATGATTTATTGCAATACAGAATCATACGAGTATGGCAATTATAGATATCAGTAACTACCGCTTATCGCTCATGCTTATCGCTCTTATAGAAACAGTGTTTCATTATTGTGCCAGAAAAGACATTTTTTCTAAGACTTTTTTTTGGAAAATAAACTATTGCTGAATAGTAATCAATCCAGAAATTCTTAGTTTCGGAGTATCTTGGAGATTGAGTCTCTTATTATGTCTTTTGTAGCCCAAGTGACATTTGGATATTTAGTTTCCGTGTTGTGAGTTAGAAGGTGTTATGAACTATTGGAGGATATAGTCCTGAATTAGAGTCCCCAATTAGTTTATACGACATTCTGTTCACGCTACCTTACCGTAACTTTCTTATTTATTATAATAAGATATTGTATCTTTGATAAGCATATTGTTCCTGTATCATATCCTGTAATGCAAGATCCATGTTTGATTGCATAGTTGTATAGAGTATGCTCTCTTTCTTTTTTTTCTTTTTTTTAATTTCTGAAGGAGTAGTATTCTTTATATCCGATGAAATTATTGAGGGTTGTTTTTGTGTCCCATATCTTGGACTACATCATTGAGAAATAGCTTTGATTCCTAGATGGTGATTTCTGTACCTTGTAGACTTTGCTGTGAGTATAATATAATTTCCCTGATTCTTAAAATCCATACCTTGCAATAGATACTCTAATGAAGGAGTTATTTTGGAGGTTTTAACCCTTTCCTTAAAAAAAGGATGATTAATGTAATTTTTTTTATAGGAACTCACTCTGGTGGGGTGTCGGCACCGCTCGGATGCGACAGCTAGCTTGCTAGCGGGATCCTTGGAAGGGTGAACTTTGGGGGGTATCGGCCAGTTAGCGTGGTGGTCTAGGCTGTTCAACGTGTGAAGCTCTCCTAGGAGCGACTGGTCGTTACTACTAGGGGATCCTGAGCTCCCTGGATCTGTCGTAGCCGAGGACTTGTCGACAGCACCAGAGAAGAAATGAGAGTATTCCAAAAATTTTTTTTTTCCTCTTGCGACTAGTGAAACATTGTTTCACTATTTAAGTTTGTGGCACTATAGCCCACACCAGTTGAAGGTGACAACTGGCTTTTTTTTTATGATATATAATATATATTTTTCTTTTTGTTTCACCTGGAGTGTGGTTGGTGATGGTCCTCAGGGTTTTGACTCCGAGTAGGCGGTGGTTGTCTCAGATAATCTGGAGGCGAGTGGTTGTAGATGTTTACTCACCGGCGCCGCAGACGACATCTTGCAGCGATGAGGGCATCTTGACCAGATTGTCTGGGAGGACTCCGGCTGCGCTGGTTTTTGGCTCGGGGATGGTCATTAGCTACACTCCCATTAACCTTTCTCTTCTATATCTGCCATGAGTGCAGAGAGTTGAAAGTTTCAGCCATGTAAATGCTAAATTTTACAAATTTTATTTCCTTGATATTGGTAATTAGCAATATCCCTTTCTCATAATAGAGAACTTCAGCAATGTAAATGCTATAATTTACAAACTTAATTTTCTGTATCGGAAATTATTAAACATGTAATCTCCTCAATCTAGAGAATATAGGCTGTGTATATGCTAAATATTTCTCTTTGAGTAAATAATTAAAACTAATCTTTCTCGAAATAACGTAAATTTAAATTTTCCCATGTTAAAGTTTGAAATTGTCCTTTACTTGACAATTGTATTGCCTGTTTTTTTTTGTCCTGGAAGGTTGCACAATGATGCATTTGATTTTCTATTTTAATTTTTCCAGAGTATTAAGTGGTCTCGAGAAGAATAAATTAAAAATTTTTCAACTAAGTTGAAAAATTTTCTAACCAACATTGGGGGGTGTGTAACAAGTAAATTGTTACATCTCCTCTGAATCATTTAAAGTCTCACTTCACAACAATTCTTTCTTAATTATCTACAAATATTACTTATCGTTGAGACGCAAATAAATGCCTATCTTAATGCTCGCGAATAAACAACTATTTCAATACTCGCCAATAAACGACTATTGATCGCAATTCTGACTTCTGTCATCTGTCACAGAATTTCTTCGATTAAAATCATGGAAATATTTTGTCGACCGGAAATATTTTTTTATGTACTGTGAACTAATAAAACTAGTGAGCATCTTGCTTCATATCCTTTTTGGCTGGTGAATTCAAGTGCTACAAATCAGAGGCGTAATTGTTGTGCCTGTGCACGAGAAGCCATCTTGATGTTTTCTTGATTTGAAGATTTTCACAATTTCCGATCCTTCAGGTTCCTAAAGGGACTAATAAAGGTTAGTTTGAATACTTATTCATATCTGTATATTATTTGCTGTGTATAGAATTCCTTCCAGGCACAAAACAAGGTTGGTTTTATAATTGATCATTTTTTTTGTATTTGAGATAGCGTCCTACAACTTACTGCATTTTCCTTTACTAAATCCCATAGCCTTCTTGCTTATTTAATGCTATTTTATTTCATTGAAGGTTCATGCATATCAGTAATTATTTTCACATGCTTTCAGTTGATCCCAGAGCTTCTGTTTTTACACTCAACAAATATTTGTATTTAAATTCTAACTATGTTCCTTATGTAAAGATCAAATGGTAGTATTGTCACTGTTAGATATGTAATGATTGAACACAGAGCTCGAATCAAATGGAGGTGTGTAGAAGAGGTACATATTCTAAGGCCTATGAAAATTACAGGTCCCTTTTTATCCTGGAGTGAAACCCAGCACACTTTCGATACAGACCAGAAGCACATGAGCATACCAAGCTCCTGCAGTCACTAACGTTAGACGAACACCTCATTCTGGAATACTTTTGCCATGAACTCTATGCTGCCGAGGTCCATTGCTGTTCGAGCTTAGAGTCCGGCCACTGTTACACACTGTTTCCTGAGCTGCAGTCTCTCACCTAAGGACTCATGGATGGTAGCAACAGTCCTCTCCAAAGCTAAGTACACATATTGTGTGCTCTCAGTGTTTCTGCCAAAAAACTCATATTTCTAATTTTATGCAAATTACATACTTCCCTGCCTTTCTACAAATTAGCAACAGTTACAAATGTTCAACTGCTCACTTTATTGGTAAAAATAAATGTCAACAAACTTTGTACACTAGGTGTTGTTTAATTCTCTCTAATTATTGATTCTTGGTGGTGGCGCCCCTTTATAAATAAACATTGTAAGGTCTCAATAACGGCAGTGCAATGTCCACGAGGAATGAATAGTACCCAGTCTAACCCACCTGAGAAGAGTCTCTGCTATAAGTTTACTTGGTGTTGACCTACTCTAGGCAACACGCTTTCAAATTGAGCAACTTTAGGTTACAAACCCGTTCTCCGGGCCGCTGCTAATACGCAAAGGGGTTTCAAAATCGGTGACAACACAATCACTGTACTTGCGTATGCAGACGACGTGGTTCTAGTTGCTGAAACCCCCGAAGACCTCCAACTAATCCTGGATCGCACAGGAGAGACAGCGGAACGGTGTGGACTCACCTTTAAGCCACAAAAATGAGCATCCCTAACGTTAAACTGCCGGAACCGGGTCGTTTGCCACAACACCCAATACCGCATACAGGGAAACCAGTTTCCAGCACTGGAGGAGGAACAGGCGTACGAACACCTTGGCATCGTCACCGGATTCCACGTCGATCAAGCGCCGGAAGACACAATCGACAGGATGGCGAGGGAGTTGGAAATGCTAGATTGGTCCCTTCTAGCACCGTGGCAGAAAATAGACGCAGTGAACACTTTCATCCTACCAAAGATATCATTCGTTCTACGAGGATGCCACGTCCAGAAGAACCCCCTGAAAGCAGAGTCGGACTGAGACTATTTGGCCCACGTGGCAGTGTACCTATTTGGCCCAACACTTCCCCATTGAAAAATTTTTATTTATAACAAGTTTTGGCCCATCACTTCCACATTAAAAAAATTATTTATAATGAGTTTGGACCTCCATCATTTGCCAACTTTTATTAATAAAACTACTAAATTACAAAAATAAATTTTTAAATTGAAAATTAAAATAACAAACAAAATATAAAAATGGTAATTAAATTAAAACACAAGTAAAGGCTTTTTAGGATTTAAAAAAAAAAGGTAAATATTCGTAATATATAAAAATAAAAGCGGTAAGTAGGGAGTAGGGACAGAAAATAAAATAATTTTAATAAATGTAAAATATAGAGAACACTACAAAAAAAAATTGCTTCTAGGGGTTTTGTTATGGTACACAAAAAGTACAGGAACATCAATTTTTCTTCCCATGGTAAAACCTAGCAATTTTGAGAAGTTACTAGAAAATTAAAAAATTATAAAACTGAAAGTAGAAGTTGAATAAAAAAAATCGTGGCATGCGGCTTTGACATCATGGTATGGGTTAAAATTCAAAATATTCCGTGAAAGCTTCATGAACATTTCACATATTAAATACAATTCAGAACCTAATAACTCCAGTTACTGATTTTTACCAAGGGACGGCAGAAATATGTCATAAGTCTACACTTAAAAGTTTGCTTTATTAAAAACTGGAATTGAGAGATACTACTAAATAAGTGTTATATGGCTTCAAGAGATTTTAAACGATTTTGCTACTTGTAGCAAGTTCAGTTATTTCTGGTGTGGCTGAGATGAGCAGAGCCAGGCCGGCGATAAATAATATTTCTATTTTTATTTCGACTTAAGGTTCATATAAACCCATGAAAAAAATAACGGCAACGATAAAAATTCTGAAAAAAAATCGAGTTATTTTGTTATCCAAATTGAATAATAAGAGAGATGTAGAAGAAAATTTGATGAACAGTTTTCGAGGAAAAAATAAAAACATAATTTTTAGAAGTTTTTTTTGAATTTTCCCAAAAACCATTCATCAGATTCCATTTCAAATATCATGACATATCAGTGTCAGAGTAAAAGATTATCACGACTTTTTTACTTTTTTCAGAATATTCTACTTCAACGTTCCCTCACAATTAAAAAAAATTCTGAAAATCCTGTTGAATAAAAAATCAAAGACAGTTAAGAAGAATCGCTTTGAAAGTAATATTTATTTGAAATTTAGGAATTATTCATACTATTTTTCAGAAATAATATCAAACGATTTATATTTTTAATAATGATTTTCAAAACCTCTGACAAAAAACGGTAAATCGCTCCAGTGAGTGAATCCTCTGTAGTACATGAACGAAAAGACGAAAATAGTTCTACTACTGTCCACTGTATTATTGTCACTGAAAAGCGTTGCCAATAGTTCTAGACAGCGGTAACCGATGTAATTTGTGTAATTTTTGTAAAATGAAAGTACTTTGATAGGGGTTTGTCAGTTCATCAGTTGGATGTTGGATTGGTCCGCCTAAAGCCTTGGAGTCCTTGGATACAATTGAAGAAGTATGTAAGTAATAAGTTTTGTGTTTTGCGATTTAAAATATCAGTTTTGGAAATAAAACAAGGCGCAAAACAGAATTGAAAATAATAATCATAACCATAAAGCGTCTTTATTGTCCATTCCAGTTTTTTTTTTAATAATTTTATATAATATACATAAAAAATAAAGGTATAATAGGCAGAGTTCGGCTCACAAAGTTGAAAAATATTGATAAAAATTAATTATAGTGAGTTGTTCATATTAGCTGCTCTTTTTGAATTTTACCAACAATATTGTTGTTTGTGCTAAAAGCAAATGTAATCTAAGCAAGATTGATGACGGACTGACTATATCTATAACAAACCCATGGGCACTGCAACCCCGAATATCAGAAATACAAACGAAATGAATACAATAAATAATATACAGGTGAACCGGAAAAAAGGGCAATACCAAAGATTCCCAAGATCTCCTTTCACAGGAAAACCGACGGCACAGGCATCATCAATAAACCAAAATCTAAGAAAAAGCATGAACCAGCTTTAAAGGAAATGGTTCACACCTTTTAATGAGGCCCGCGAAGTCTACATTCACAAAAAAACCAGAGATACTGCAAAACTGAAATATTTCGTAGACCATTGAACAATAAGCCTATACGAAGGGCTGGGAAAGAGAAGAAAAGAAAATAAAGAAAGAACCTTGAAAATGTAGCTCAGAAAAAAACATTAAACTCATAATTCCGAAAAACAATGAAATAAACCACCAAATTACAAACGGTAGAGAAGGTATGGATACAATCGTTAGTAGTTCACTTCAAAATGGAAAAAATAATAGAAGAGAGAAGATGGCGTAAACTGTTTGTAATTTATTTTTTATGTATTTTATCTGTTGACTAGCAATTTTATTTATATTTATAGCTCTTTTGAACAAGTGAATTTATTCAACGAATTCTTTAAAAATTATTGGTGGCCCTGAAAAGGGCCGTTTTTGTCTTGTGAATTTTTCAGAAGTCTTCGCCCAGTTCTTCTCTCTCATCCTCGTCGGCTATGTGGGTTGAATCTTCAGTATTCGTTTTTCGGGGATCGTAGAGTTGTCCTGTCAATTTGAATAATTCTATAGTTCGGTCCAAAAGTTGGTTACATTTTTTATGAAACATGTACCTAGCTAAATTACCAGGAATGTGGGCCTTCTTTCTGCCATTGGAGGGATTAATAGCTTTGGCGTGTCTCCATGAAGATTCGATATTATTTGTGTGAACACCCGTTTCCGGATCTTTGAAGGAAATTGAGTGGTTGACCGTTAAATGTTTATAGCCTTCCTTAGACAGGCAATCTTAAGCCTTTCAACAATTGGAATGGATAGTGGTCCCCTTTTCTATCCATTGCTCGATAATTGTAAGAAGGGTATCTGTATCTCGATGTTCCACAGCAAGCATGAAAATTCTACCAGAACCTCGTTCGTAGCCACCAAATACCCATTGCCCTTCCACACGATGTCCTCTGTGGTACTTCCTTTTGCCAAATTTACTTTCGTTAATTTCGTCGATTTTTTCTGGTCCTCCAATTTTCTCAGGTTGACTAAAATAGGCATCCAACAATAATTCCCTACAAAAACTAGCCCAATCAATAGTGGCTACTTCAGATATTTCTAATAGCTCGGATATTAGTTTCAACGAAGCATTAGAAACCCACAAATTCACGAATGCCAAAACTTGAAAAATGGATAATTTTGAGCAGGCAAAAAATGTTCCAGAATGGAACCCTTTAGTATTACCGCACTTCCTTCTATTTTTCTTCCTTTTTGAATAATAATTTGGGCATTTCCATTTCCAACCATCAACTATAAAAAAAATATTTTGACAATGTATTACTGAAACCAATATTCATCTCTATGACGAATCAGCATAATGCATTAGGCAAATCGAAACAAAAAGAATTTGAAAATACCATACTTTTTCCTGAAGGAACGAACCAACCCAATAATAATCCAAATTAAACGCCAGTTGAAAAATATGTAGCAACGATTTATCTAAGGCAATTCAATAAGTAGGGTAACTAGAACATGAACAACATGCATCAATGTATCTTGGATATGAAATTCGTCATAAGAGATTGTTCGCGCGCGGATTTGCGAAATGTCGGCAGAACGCGCAGCTTTTCCTAACTGGTCAACAATTCTCTCAATTCATCCTATACAAACCTATGATATAATTTGAAATGAGAATTATAAAACAAAATAGACCATATGCGAGCGAAGCGAGCGCGTTCGGCTGACATTTTGCAAATCCGCGCGCGTGGATTTGCGAAATGTCGGCCGAACGCGCAGCTTTTCCTAACTGATCAACAATTCTGTCAATTTATAATACACAAACCTATGATATGATTTGAAATGAGAACTATAAAACAAAATAGAGCGAAGCGAGCGCGTTCGGCCGACATTTCGCAAATCCGCGAGCGCGGATTTGCCGAATGTCAGCCGAACGCGCAGCTTTTCCTAACGGGTCAACAATTCTGTCAATTCCACAAACTCATGTTCGCCATACTTGAAATCTTGAACATAAATATTAACAATCAGCGCCAAGAAATGGTCGAGGAAGCAAAGAGCTTGGGTGTTATACTAGATGTAGAACTTAAATTTGAAAAACATGTCAACAAACTGATATAGCGTGCCTTTTTCATACTGAAAAGCATTTATAGCCAAAGACATTTTCTTCCATTGAGGTTGAAGGCTACATTATGCGAGACACTCGTACTATCAATCTTCAACTATGCAGATGTACTATATAATACATTTTTAACTAGTCACTGTAAGGGAAAGATCCAAAAAGTTCAAAACTCTTGTTTGCGACTCATTTACGGTAAGAAACGAAGGCTTACTAACACCACCAAGTTTTAGGTTAGAATTATTTAGGCGCAGTTTCAGCTATCAAATATGCAAAATATACAATCCCATACCAGAATACATCAAAGAATGTGGGTTAAAGCGATTTCGTCTGAAATTCAAAAACTTATTAATGGATTCGCAATAATATATCTTTATTTTGTCAAGAACATCTCTGAACTATGACATTCATCATAATATGTACCGCATTAATATCTCTGAAATATGTTATTCATTCATCACTCTATGTACCGCAGCGATGTTTGAGGTTAAGTGGAAGAACAATTAATAGTGACTTGTCACTATAAAAATTGAACTTCGCCTTTTTTTTCTATGTCTTATTACTGTATGTAACTCTTTTGTTTGTAAATCTAGGATAAGGGAAATATAAAAGACGTTTATTATTATTATTTTCTTTTGACGTCAATTCCCAGAAAGTTATAACAAAACCTAGCAAAACTTGTCTGCAAACGTCAAATTCAAATGCGTGTCCCCAAAAATCCAATTTTTTATTTGGTCAAACAAAATTCTCCTATGATCGCATGCAGGACATACGTCCCAAAACTAAGCTCCTAGGAAATTACTTTCTACGGTATTTCTCTCGTTTCATTGTTTCACGTGGGAATTCAATCTAGAGAAAGATTTCAGAGAGAATCAATTATTATGATTTCAAAAATTGGGCCCCAGAAGACGAATGCGTATCCAAGGAATGGAAACGTAGTGAAACATTTTTAAATAGATAGAAATCTTCCAACAATTGTAAGATGATTGACGTCCGAAATGCAAGTAATCGAAGAAAATTTAGTTTCTCATGGAATGGAAATTCAGACAGAAAATTAGCTGAACTCAGTTTGTTAGAAAAAATATATTTAGGTAGTTTCTGAAGCAAATGGGTATCATTAACAAAATAGAATTCATCAACCTAAGTCAGGCTTGTACCTACCTTAATGTATATACAGATTCATACTTAACATGCAACATGTATATTGAAGGAAAATACTCAAAGATCTGATTTTTTCCATTTTCACTGCTTTCTCTCACACTATTTGCACAAGAGAGCAGTTGTCCTTGTATGCTTCAATATCAATAAAATCATTTATTATTATTATCAAAGACAAATATGGAAAAACTACTGTCGAAATAAAATTTGGAATATCAAATCTAATCAACTCATTACCTGTTAAGTAATAATCTCACCTAAAATGTGTGGTAGGGGAGGGTCCCGTACCTTGACGCCAGGTATTTTCAAATCCTTACAAAATGCAGCAAAAAAACAAAAGGTCGATGTTTCAATATTGTGACATTAAGTTTCATATGTGCCCTATTATATGGCAAAATTATTTGTGGAATATATTTTTCAATGAGTTAAATATTTTTGTTTCTTTTCAAAATGTATCATGGCTCAAGGTACAATAAAGTCTTGTAGAGTAAAGTACCCTAATATCGGATACTTTTTTTTGAACCCTAATAATAATTTTAATTTATCAATAAATCTACAAAGTTTTTAAAACAAAACAAATAATAGGCTATAGAGAATCATATATTAAACCAAAATAAATCATTGCCACATGTTAAAAAATAAAATTTAAGTTTTTCGAAAAATGGTCAATTTACGTTGACAAAAAATAATGTTCCTTATACCGGAAAGGGTATCCGATATTAGGATAACGATATAAAACTAGCCATCGAGGCAGAAATCACAAATATATGAGTCTTCTTTGTCTATATTGGCACAGTCGGCATGAGCCCACCTGAAACATTTTGAGCACTGAATCCATTGTTCACCCGAGGTATCTTCAGAAAAGAGTCCAGAACAAAACATACATTCTGCTTCCGCTTCCCCAATGTCACAGTCCATGTCAGAATCATCATCTAAAATGAGAACTTCATCTTCTTCAGATGAACTAAAAGATTCGTCATTATCAACACTAGTCTTTCTAACCTTCGTTGTCATTGTCTTTTTAGCAATAGATTTTCCTTTCTTTTTATTTGTTTTTTTAGAAGGATTACATTTGTCTGTTTTCAATTTCGGAATTCCCTTTGAAGTACTTTTCTTTCTCTTCTGTTCTGACAAACTTATTTCTAAGGCATCTTTATATGGGGTACTTGTAATCACGGCAGCAGACCCTTTTCTGGACTTTCTTTCTTTATCACTAGACTTGTAAAATGAAGTGGTCGGCAAAGGGCTAATATCTTGGGGCCGCACTCTTGGATCTCTGGAATTGGAAATATTCTCACATGATGAATCTTTCACACATTTGGTCTTATCAATACATCTTTGATGAGTCACATGCCTTGTAGGAGTTACATGCCTTGTAGGAGGTACATGTCTTGTAGGAGTTACATGCCTTGTAGGAGTCACATGCCTTGGAGGAGTAACATGCCTTGGAAGAGTAACTTGCCTTGGAGGAGTCACTTGCTTTTGTTGTTCAGCATCGGGTAGATTTGTAGCTGGAATTCGGTCCCCTTCCGCTTGATGGTGAATAGCAAAGTCGTGGTCTCGAAAAATGTGCTTATTAAATGGAAAAATACCGCTCTTTCGAAAACCATTTATAGCGATTTCAGCTGTAGCACATCTTACATACGCTCTTCCAAGCAATTCGCAAACTTGATAGCTGGTGACCACTCTTCCAGAGTTGTTTCTCAGCCAATTTTCAATCTCCTGTGAGTAATAGGTTTTAAGAGGACCCATGAATGCAAGGTCCAGCGGCTGCATTTTGTGAGTAGAATGCGGCGGGAGACATACAATAACCACATGGTTCTGTCGCGCCAAGTTTATCGTGTCAATGTTTCGCGTATGGGAGTAGTGACCGTCCAAGATTAATAAAACAGGATCAGCTTCGCTTGGTTTAGCGTGGCTAATAAAATGTTGTAACCAATTGGTAAAAATGTGGCTCTGAATCCAGCCAGACACATGGCATGCAGCAATTGTCCCTGGTGGAGCGCCATTGAGTAATTCTGCCTTCATGTTTTTTCGGGGAAATATGACCATTGGAGGCACATAACCACCAGCCGCATTCATACAGGTAACCACCGTCACTAGTGATCCTCTTTCTGCAGAGGTAACGGCCCCTACTTGCTTTTTACCTTTTAAAGTGATTATCCTGGTATGCTTGGATTGTACAGATGTTATACCTATTTCATCTATGTTGTATATTCGACAGGGATTGAATTTTACCTTTTCCATCTCAGGTTCCAAAATTTTAAAAAAGAGATTTACATTTTCTTCTGTGAATCCCTTGATTCGGGCAGTTGATAAACCCTGTGGTCTCCTAAACGTTAGTTCAGGGTGCCTCTGTAAAAACGAACGCAACCATTTGTAACCTGCTCTTTCCTGATTCTTTGAAAACCTATGTTTTAAATTATTTCGAATGGCTAATTGAAAGGCTAATCTTCGAATATCAGAAGCTCGCAGTCCATAAAATCTTTTATCCATTTCTAGACAATAATTAACCAAATCCGCTTCAATTTCTTTAGGCAACACTGGTGGACGTCCTAGATTGGTTTGAATAAGCTCTTCGGGTGACTTTATTTTGTTTTTTACGTAGTCTTCCAACGTGCTCTTGGGTACTTTAAAAGTTCTTGAAGCTAGCAAGTATCCCATTTCTTTGTTTTTAACCGCAGTAACAGCTGCAAGCATGGATTTACTATCCCACGTCTTTCGTTTTTGTTTGGGTTTCAATGACATTTTATTTCTGAAATTAAGAAAAAGTGTAAGATAGAAAATTAAATGAGCAGGTATAGCACAAGGATTATAGCATAAATCTTTCTTTTTGTAGACGAAAACATAAAAATTTGGTTATTAATACGGCCTTAGCTATGTAGAGATTATATAGACAGATAAGAAATATTTTGTCCTAATATCGGATATCTGATATTAAGACAATGTGACCATCTGATATTAGGCAAATTGTCTCCTGTTGAAGGTCAAGGTTATGGAACAAAGAAAACTATAATAATCCATTGTATGCATGCACTGAATTGAAGTAGACATATTATAGACTAACTTAAACTACAGAGACAAATTTAAAAACTTACCTGAATGTCTAAAAATTACGTTTTCAACTAGCACGTGTAAAAACTCGGGAAGTGACAGTTCGGTATAAGTGACTCTGGAGCCATCTATGTTTTATAAGATACACTAAAATATTATTCTGTGGCTTGGGTTAAGCTCCATGCTAAACTGTAGACAGGTTTCTTCGTAATCAGATTACAGATTTCTTTAAAACAGAACTATCCGATATTAGGCAACTATCTGATATTAGGGCAGTTTACTCTACCTTTTGCCATGTGTAATGTACCTTGAGCCATACACAAATAAGTTAATACTGATATGAGTTGAAGCATGTATTGCACAAAACGTAATTACAAAAACATGAGAAATCAACGACTGAAGTCTATTCATGTTTTTTTTTTCTTTTTGATAATCCCCACGTATAGGCTGTGGCAGGGATAAAACGATGCTCTCCTTGTCAATCGTGGATATTTCCTCATTTTCTCTCACAAACTTGGTTGTAGAACCAAACATTTTCTAGTATTTGACTTGAAATTCATCATTTGTAACAATGTTAGTAATCTCGGCCAAATAAAAATGAACTGATTTTTTCCCACAAATTTTCGTTAGCACATAATCACCATGTTTTAATGATGTACATACAAATGCTTGTTCCTCAGACTCACAAATTTCATTTGATATATCTGAACTCTCCGAGTCGGGCGAATATGTCTCTTCGTCTTCAGATGATTCCACTTCCACTGGGACTTTCTTTTTTCTGGCTGTAATATTTCGGACGACTTGCTTGCTTTTTTTCAGCTCGTCTTTTCTTTGCCTTTCATTGACAATTCGTTCGATTTCGTCTTTTTCGGGGGTGTCAGTTAGAATTCTACTTTTTGTTTTCTTACGATTACTGGCTTTCATAGTTCGAGGCTTTGCTTTTGGATATGGCCGCAATTGTTCAGGATTTGTGAACTCCGGGGCAGTTCGTTCCATTGCAAGTGCATTATTATCATCACCGTCATTGAGAGGAACCAAATGTTGGCTTGTAGACAATCAATCAATCAATCAGTATATACTTTATTGTCATCAAGAAAAAATACATTCTTATGGACAAAGTGTTTACGTTAATCTAAAAACTATATTTATAAATATATTACAGGGACATGAACATTGAGAGAGAGGAAAAAACAAAACAGCAAATCTATATAGTTGTACAGTTAGGATTATAATTAAAAATAGTAGTCAGACATTAAAATTTGTCAGAATAAAATTCTTCAAGACTTTAATAAGGTCGATCACTTAATAAAACATGCACAGCCTTTTCAAAAAGGTCGGTATTGCTTATATTTCTTATATGCTCAGGTAAATGATTAAACATCTTGCAACCATTATAAATAAGTGAGTCCTTCACTAGGGATGAGGTTGGCCTTGGTAGGTTAATATTGTTTTGCTTGCGTATTGAGTAATGGGAATGAGTAGTATTAAACTGATTGAAATGTTTTTTTATCAAGCATACTGTTTCATGGATGAAGATGGCAATGACTGTATGTATTTTATGGGCTACAAATAATGGTTTACAGGGATCACGTGTCTTTGCTGTGGATAAGTATCTAATTGCTCGTTTCTGTAAGATGAGTGTCTTTTGCATATGAGTTTTATTGCACACTTCCCAAAAGGGGATTCCGTATCTTAGATGGGACTCTATCAAGGCATAGTAAGTTGTTTTTGCTGTTGTGAGTCCTATCTCTTTTGTTACTCGTCTCACAGCATAACATCCAGAAGCTAATTTCTTATTTAAGTTGCAAACATGTTGTTCGAACTTCAATTTACTGTCGATGAGAATTCCCAAAAATTTGTTGTTATCCCGGCCCTCGATATAACTGTTATCCAATTTGATATTTTTTATCTCGCACTTAAAAGAGACTAGGTTGGTTTTTGTTACGTTCAGGGTAACGATTAGTTAAATATGATTTCATCCAGTTGAAACCATAGCGGTGAAGCTTAGCCAACAGTATCTCATGATAAACGCAGTCAAATGCTTTTGAAAAATCACAAAAGACTGCCGCAACAGCTTCACCACTATTGATATTTGTATATACTCCCTGTAGGAAAGAGAAGATGGCATCACTGGTATTTTTTCTCTCCTGAAAACCGTATTGATTTGTTCGAACTTCAATTTACTGTCGATGAGAATTCCCAAAAATTTGTTGTTATCCCGGCCCTCGATATAACTGTTATCCAATTTGATTTGGTTTTTGTTACGTTCAGAATCAGACGATTTGAATTACACCACTGCTTTAGAGTTTTTGTGTCCTTGAGGATTTTATCCTCCAGAGAGTTAGTGTCCTTGTCTTGCCATAATATGGTTGTGTCGTCCGCAAAGACCGTAAACTTTCCTGATATGTTTATTCCAAGCAGATCATTAATATATAATAAAAATAGAGTTGGGCCCAATATGGATCCTTGTGGTACACCACAATTTACCGGTGCCGTAGCTGACAGGGATGTCGTTTTCACTATCTGGTAACGATTAGTTAAATATGATTTCATCCAGTTGAAAACTACACCTCTGAAACCATAGCGGTGAAGCTTAGCCAACAGTATCTCATGATCAACGCAGTCAAATGCTTTTGAAAAATCACAAAAGACTGCCGCAACAGCTTCACCACTATTGATATTTGTATATACTCCCTGTAGGAAAGAGTACTGGTATTTTTTCTCTCCTGAAAACCGTATTGATTTGACGATATTATGTTATATTTTCTAGAGTATTTTGTTATTCTATTTTTGACTAGCTTTTCTATGATTTTAGCTAGTGTGGGTATTAGGGATATTGGTCGGAAGTTTGCTGGCTCATCTTGGTTTCCCCTTATGTATAGGTATAACTACAGAGGTTTTCAGGAAATCAGGAAAGATTCCTCTGCGAAATGAGTCGTTTATCAATTTGACCAAAACTTCAAGAGCCTGATCTGGGAGATATTCAAAAATTTTTATAGAAATTTCATCTATCCCATAGGTTTTTTTATTTTTAATTGATTTTATAACCTCTTTCATTTTTCTGATATCAGTCTCATAAAGCACAAATGATTGTGGGATAGGGGGATTTAAAAAATGGTCCATGGGATTTATATTTCTTGGTATGTCTTTAGTTAATGTGCCAGCAATAGTGCAGTAGTGATTGTTTAGTTCATTGGGGGATAGAGTTATTTCGGATTTATTTTTGTTATGCTTTCCTCTTAATTCATTTATTATACTCCAGCTAACTTTAGATTTGTTATCAGATTTTTGTATTTTATTTGTGTAATATCTTTCCTTTGCTGCTTTTATTAATGTTCTATAGATTCTTCGATAGTTACTAAAATATTTGTTGAAAAATACTGAATTTATGTATTTTCTGATATAATGCATACTTCTTAGATTTTTAGAAGATGTTTTTATTCCAAACGTCAACCAAGGTTTTGTTTTTTTCTTATTCTTAATTTTCTGTACCGGAAAAGACGTATTGAATATGGTTACAAGATGTTCATGAAACATTTTAAAGGGTTTATCTTGATTTACGAAGGATTCCCAATTTGAGCGAATAGACACTTCTTTGAATTTATCTAAATTTGATTTGCTATATAATCGACCCCACTTAGTTTTTGGAAGAGTGCAATAGGCAGTAAAAGTGCTTAATATAGCGTGATGATCTGATAAGTCTGCATTTATAACCGAGCATGAACTGAAATTTTCGTGCATATTGCTGCACACATAGTCAATTTTGCTTGCTGAGTATATAGAGTGGCGAGTTGAATCATTTACATGCATGATTAGATCAAAAGATAATAGTAAATTTTTTAGTGACAGTATATGTTGAGTCTTTATGATAGTTTATACAGGGTGTCAATTTGAAAACTTCCCACCCTTAATATCTTCCTTCCAGTAAACAATATGAGTAATCGAAAAAACAGGTCAATTTTATTGTCAAGGGGGACACTTTCAAGGACTATTTGTAGCCCTCGTGGTTCAACCCCCTAGGAGGAGTAGATGTTACCCTTAGAATTTTAAATGGGAAGGGGGGTCAAGTGGCACATCATTTTGATGGGCGTTCAATTCTTGTTCCAATGGCACCCTGACTTATTATTTTTTGATGAGCATTTTCCGAAAAATTGCGTTCTAAACTAACAGAAGAAATTATTAGAACGCCTATACTGAGATGCATGGTTTGGCCAGAACTGGTTAGAATATTAGGTGGTACCGTTCCAACCCTTTATTAGGGGTAACATTAGCCATTAGCTCCAAACACTTTACATAAAAAAGTAGTCTAATAGTAAAACGTAGATGGTAGTAAAGTTGTGTTTATTAAATGCTGAATTTTTAAGTGTCATCGCAGAAATTGTACAGATAGCCATACTTTTTTGCTACTTCTGCTGTAAAATGTTTCTGTTTTCCGGCAAAAAATTGGTTAGCAAATTTGAACTATGTGGTAGTATTGTGAATACCGTTGTACCTGTTGGGCTGTTTAGGAATTACTTTAATAAGTGTATAAAAGTGTAAAAATGGTTAACATTATTCAAGACAGAATTGAAATGATTGTAATTTATGGCGAAGTTGGAAAGTGCGCACGAAGGGCGGCATGTCTTTTTAACGAAAGACATCCAAATTGTAATGTAAGTCACCGGTATGTGCTTGATTTGGTGCATAAGTTTTACGAAACTGGTTCAGTGATAAATAAAAAAAGAAATAACCCCAGAGTACTAAATGAAGCAGCTCAAATTGAAGTTTTGGGAACATTTGCTGCAGAGCCCACGAGCTCCTTACGATCAGTATCAGAACTGACGGGAATGTCACGCGAGACTATAAGAAAAGCATTGAAAATGCATAAATTTCATCCATATAAAATGCAGATTCTTCAAGAGCTCCACGAGGATGATTATGATAGAAGAATAGAGTTTTGTGAAATCATGTCTCATCGAGTCAATACCATCCCTAATCTTCTGTTAAACATCTGTTTCAGCGATGAGTGTTCATTTTTTCTGAATGGCAATGTTAATAGACAAAATTGTCGCTATTGGAGTGACGAAAACCCACATATATTTCGTTAAGGGCATACACAATACCCACAAAAAGTTAATGTTTGGGCTGGTATTCTTGGAAATGCCATTCTTGGTCCATTATTTCTGGAAGAAAACTTGACTGGCAATCTGTACCTTGATATGCTTGAAGAGACTATCGATCCTCTTATAACTCACGAGCTAGAAACTCAAATTGATGCAGAAGGTAATGAACTTTTGCAGGAGGATCTGTTACATTTCCAGCAGGACGGTGCTCCACCTCATTATTTTCTTCCCGTCCGACAGTGGTTAAACAAGAGATTTCCGGGTAGATGGATTGGCAGAAGGGGAGCAGTTGAATGGCCTCCGAGATCACCGGATTTAACACCCTTAGATTTCTTTCTTTGGGGGCATCTTAAATCCGTTGTTTATAAAACACAACCTTCTGATATTGACGAACTTAAAAGACGAATTACAGCAGCATGCCGGTCAATTCCTAGTGAAGTTTTCCGTAATGTTAGAGGGGAGTTCGAAAACAGACTGTATTACTGTTTAGAGCAAAATGGAAAACATTTCGAACAGCTAATAAGATAAGCGTAAGTAGATTTTATGTTGGAAATGTCTTTCTCGCAAATTAAATTTTATTGTGTAGAAGGAAAATAACCACCAAATAAAAAATCCCATGCGTAATAAATTTATTCCTGTCATTCAAGGGTTGGAGCGGTGCCACCTGCTCTTCTAACCATTTTTATCAAAGGGAGTCAATACAATAATGCATCTCAGTATAGGCGTTCTAATAATTACTTCTGTTAGTTTAGAACGCAATTTTTCGGAAAATGCTCATCACAAAATAATAAGTCAGGGTACCATTGGAACAAGAATTGAACGCCCATCAAAATGATGTGCCACTTGACCCCCCTTCCCATTTAAAATTCTAAGGGTAACATCTACCCCTCCTAGGGGGTTGAACCACGAGAGCTATAAATAGTCCGTGAAAGTGTCCCCCTTGACAATAAAATTGACCTGTTTTTTCGATTACTCATATTGTTTACTGGAAGGAAGATATTAAGGGTGGGAAGTTTTCAAATTGACACCCTGTATTTAAGTCTCCAGTTAGTATAATAGAAGATTTTATGGGTAATTCATTTAATATCAGTTCAAGCTTGTTCATAAATACATTTACATCACCGGTTGGGGCTCTTTAAATACACAAAATGTACAGATTTATTTTCTTGCTGTATATCGTCTGGGATCATCTGTAGAGCCGGTGGGCTCTTCACGATCGGTAACTGATGAAGAAAGATATTCTTCATCGCCGAAAATATTTTCATTCGGGGGCCAAATTCCAGAGACTATAAAACCAGACTGAATATTTTTTGGGGTGAACGCCAGTGGATATGCTTTTCCCGCTAGTTCTGCGACATAATGTAAAGTGATTGGTTATCCTGGATGCTTCAAAAGCCATTCTTCACATACATTACTGTAATATTGCTTGTATGGACCAAAAACTGTACGGTCAAGGGGCTGGAGCTTGTGACTAGTATGGGGTGGCAAAGTCAGTAAAATTATTCCATTATTTTTTGATAATGTAACTGCTTCAATAGAGCAATGGCTTTCATGGTTGTCCCTTATTAATAATTTTGTATGCTCCGGACTTGGCCTTTCCTTATCAATAAAATGTTGCAGCCATATAAGAAATGTTTCCGAATTTGACCATCCAGACTTTTTAAGAGATCCAATTGAATCCGCTGGGGCACCATTCAGCATAATTTGCCTATAATTAACTCTGGAGAATATAAACATAGGCGGTACACTATTTCCGAGAGCATTGATGCAGGCTACCTCGGTAATATTTGATCCCCTTTCTCCAAATTTTGCAGCTCCTATCTGTTTTTGTCCTTTGGCCGCAATTATCTTGGCAGTATTTTGCACAGTGCAGTTTCCGGTTTCGTCCATATTGTAAACTGATATCTTGCAATACTTTCCTTCAGTTTAGTGAAAAACATGCCAACATTATGGCTGTTAAAACTGGTGGCGCGTGCTAGACTTGTGGCCTCAGGTTTTCCAAGACTTAGTTCACGATGCCTCTTCATAAATTCTCGAAACCACTGTTTTCCAGCTTTTTCACTGGCTATCCAGGACTGGGGCATGTTTTTCTTATTCGAATTTGCAAAAGAATAAGCCAAACATCTCAGCTGATTTCTGTGGAGACCGTAATGTATTTTTGATGATATAAGAAGATATTTCACATGACTTTCCTCTTCTTGGTTACTGAATATTTTTTTACAGCACAGTTTTTGTATGGCTCATAATTATCAACTTCGGTTTCATTGCGTTTAAGAAGTCGCTGAAGAGTTGCCCTGGATACGCTGATTTCTTCGCAGGCTTTTCGTTGGCTCATGCCATCTTAAACGGCAGCTAAAGCTTTTTTTACTTGCACATTAGAAGGTCCCTGCCTAGTCAAACCACTTTCAATTCTAGGCATCTGCAAATGAAAACAAAATGTAAATTTTCCCAAGTTTGTACCTTGGACCATGGCCCAAGGAACATGCCCCATACCGGCTCCAGGTACAAGACAGTGCATCAAGAAATAAATGAAATAAAATAACCTAAAAACGTGAAACTGAAATTTAGGAAAAGTGTCTGAATATGTTAAGTATTAACTCACTATTGCATGCCGTAAATAGTTTGAAATTATATCTACATTAAGACCTAGAAAAACGATGAATATTAAGAAATTAAAAACTTACTTTGAAGACGCAAAATCAAAGTTTTCACCAGTAACACGTATCGACTTCATTTAACTATAACTGACTGGATGATATCAATCGTAGTCACACTCGCGACAGTCGAAGGTGTTGCCAACTCTTATAGGAAGAAATGTCAAAAGTTATTCGGCAGGCTCGAGATACAGCTCAAGTTACGGGACCCTCCCCTAATCCTTAATATCAGGCTGAATGACGATTTTAGAAGATATAAATAATTCGAAATTTTAAGTCAAAATTGTGTCTTTATTTTCTTGTCAAACCTTTTTTTTTAATAACAACGTGAACCAATTTTTTTCACAGCAACTCATAATGTACAAAATATCAATGGTACAGTAAATAAGGTAAATAAAGTAATAACACTCTCCCTCCCAGTAATTGTTCTAGGATAGGAAATAACAATTACTCAATCTTCTCTTCTCTTTCCAACATCCAATACGCAAAGTCTTGAAACGGGTCTTCTCAAGATGGTTTCATTGGCTTGCTGAACATCAACAATTCTGATCCGATTGTCCTTGCCTGGATATAAATTCACAACTCGACCCTTTGGCCAAATATTTCTTGGGCTATTGAGGTCAACTATGATGACAACATAATTTTTTTAATAGATGGTATATCATGATTCCGTTTACTTTGTTACGTTAGGTATGGTAAATATTCATGAGTCCACCTTTTCCAAAATTATGTTTTCTATCTCTTTCATAACAATTCGTAAGACATATTCCTTGGGGTACTTCAATTGCAAAATTTTCTTCATGAGTGTCTTGATCATTTGTATGAGACGCTCCCATGCCCCTCCCATATTTAGACTTGAAGGTGGATTGAATTTCCACGATATATTCTTCAGTGAACGAAATTTGATAATTTCGCTCTGGTTTAGATTTTCTAGAGATTTTTGCAATTCTCGTTGAGCAGATTTGAAGTTAGATCCATTATCGCTATAGAGCTCTTCTGGAAATCCTCTTCTACAACCAAATTGTCTCAATACATGAATGAAGCTATCGTTAGAAAGGTCATGATCAATTTCCAGATGGACAGCTCTAGTGGCCATGCAAGTGAAAATTACGCCATATCGTTTCTCATGGCTTCTTTTGACAGTCATCATAAGAGGCCAAAAATAATCGACTCCTGTCCTGATGAACGGTCCTATGGTTTTTTCAACTCTACACTGTGGCAGTTGTCCCATAATTGGCACACGTGTAGCAGCTTTTCGGTTTTTTCACACCTGACATTGTGCCCAACCTCTGCTTGCCTTAGTCGTAAAATCCAATATTTTTGTCTAAGATTATTGACAACAATTTCCTGTCCATGATGATGGACTTGCTCGTGGTAGCTTTGAATTATTAAATCAGTTATTATGTGTTTTTGTGGTCTAAAATTATGGGGTTTCTAAAATTTTCACATGCATTCATCATATTTTCTAATCTTCCTTGTAAGCAATAATTATTTATAATGAGAGAAAATGAATAGATTCTACTTTCTTTTCGAATTGGATTGTTGTTAGGTAAACAATTAATAATTTCTTCGAAAAACACATCTGATTGGACTTTTTCAAACAGAATCTTTTCTGCTTCCAAAAGTTCAACATCATCTAGTTCCTCTATTTGTGTGAAAGGGGTTTTCGAGATTTTCTTTGTATGAATCTGTTTGTTAAAATTTTCATCAGATCCAATACCTCTTTCACACCTTTCTATGAATCGGAGCATCCAACCAGTTGCTCTTTCCAATTTAGTCCATTTTGAGAAATATTTTGAAGATGGAATCGGAATTAATGTTTTGTGAGTTCTTAAAAAACATATTCCTTCCTCTTTTCCAAAATATTTTAATCAGCACTTTCCATACAGTCTTTCGCTATTGGTCATCTTTCTTGTGGGAGCTTAATAAAAAATTTTCTCTAGTAAGGCTCTGGATTTCATCCAAACGTTGAGCAACAAAGACTTTATATCTATGTGCTTCAGATCTAATCCAGTGTAATACTGTTTTAGAGTCAGTCCAATAAATGACCTGTTGAATTTTCAAATTCAAACTGTCATTCAAATATTGTCCTAAGCGAGCTCCCAATAATGCTGCCTGCAATTCCAGTCGGGGAATCAAAATAGGCTGTTTCAAAGTGGTCACTCTTGCCTTCGCATTGTCAAAAACTTCTTGAACTTCGTCACCTTCTTGTTAACGTAGATATGCTACTGTAGCATAAGATCTTTCCGAAGCATCACAGAACAAATGCAAGAGAATTAATGACTTGCTTCGATTTAGAGTGTAATACACTCGCGGAATTTTGAATGAAGATATTCTTCTGAGATCTGACAACCACAGTTTCCAATTCTCATTCAATACATCCGTAATTTCATCATCCCAACCAAGTTTTACTTTCCAAATATCTTGATGTATTATTTTACTTCGAATCGTCAAGTTAATCAAAAATCCTAAGGGATCAAAAATAGACATCGCTAATTTCAATATTTATCTTTTGGTTGGATGTAGTTGACCTTCTAGGATATCTTTATCAATTTTATGAAATTTGGTTCAAAATATAAATGTATCTTCAAAGTGATTACAAAAGATACCTAACATACTCTCAGTATTATTTTCAGAATTTGATTTAATTATTTTTGTGTCTGATAAGTATGTATTTAACGTGAAATAATAGAACTCTGTCACAGTAAATCATCTATTCAAGACTGTCTGTTTTACATTCATTCCAACGAGCTGTTGGGCATAGCGTACAAAAAACATCGATGGCTAGGTCAGATATCGGTTCATAAAAACCACAAAAACTCTCATATAGAACAGTGTCAATAGCTTTTAATTCAGGATTAATAAATTTGAGAATTTCAGGAGAATTTGAAATCCAGTTGCAGATGGTAAATCCTCCTTTTGAATGAACATGAGTAACATCATTAATGAGCATTTTACCTTCGTCAATGAAATCTGCATTACCCAAGTAATCATCCATATGATGATCCATTTGATGATCCAAAGAAGACTACTCCAATTTCATACTTACTGGGTTATTTTGTTCTTTCAATTCCTCGCCATAAAAACCTCTGAGCTACACAGTCTTCTTTGCGGACCCTAACTTGTTAAAACATTTCCTTTATGTCACTGATAAATGCATATTTCTTCAATCTGAAATTGAGCAAAATTATATGAAGTGAATTATACAAATCGGGACCTGTCATTAGGCAATCATTTAAAGTTTTTTGATTTTAAGAGGCATCAAACACAATTCTCAGTTTATTGGGGTTGTTGGAATTCTTCATAGAAAAATGTGGCAGATACCAAGTCTTAGGAGGTTTCAACCGTGATTCTTCTTCCGAAAGTTTGCGAATGTAACCCTTTTCCAAAAGATCATTAATTTTTTCAACGTATGTTTTACCATAAAGAGGATTTTTGTCCATTTTTCTCTAAATGCAAGCTAACCTATTCATTGCATTATCTCTGCTTTCTAGAAGTACTACATCTTCTTCTCACCAAAGAAGTCCAGTTTCCCATCTTTTCCCGATTCTTCTCATAGTCCTATAAAAAATCGATTGTGCTCTTTTGTCTTCCTTTGAAATAGCCTTTTCATTCCTTTCTATTCCGCAATTGTCAATTTTGCACTGTTCTTTCACGATCTCGTGTAATAAGTCGAAATTATCTTTCTGTTTTTCATTGGTATAACAAACAAATCTAAAGCTGCCTGGATTGTGATTTTCAGCCTTGCAACTAATATTTCCATGTAGAACCCAACCTAGTAAGGTTTCACTTAGAGCTGGGTCATTTCATGGACCAGTTATAATTTTCCTATTAACCAATAAAGGCCAATTATCTTGACAAATCAAGATTCTTGGTTTGGCATTTTTCATAGACGAAATTTTAATATTTAAATAAGGGTATTGGTTGGATATCTCACCCGCTTCCACAGTTTGGCTTGGTAGTGACAGACCTTTCATCGTCCTCGCATGCATCACTTGGAATTACCTGTTACTTTCCCCCGAAGATCTAATCGTAAAACTGATAATTCTTGAATTGTCTCGTTCCTTGACTCGATTATCAGTCCACTGAATACCTAGCGATTGTTGAGGTCCTTGAAGCTTCAGTTCGTTAGCCAAATCTTCCTCGACGGGAGTTACCGTTGAAGCATCGTCTAGAAGTGCATAACTTTCAACACACCATGTATTATAACTTATAATAACAGGTAAAATTTTCAGTAGGACAGGTTTGTCTGTAGAAATATGGCAATTGATCTCTACACCATCGATATTTTTGCTGGGAACGGTCGTTACTTCCAAACTTTCATCATTATTATTATGCTCCAATGTGTGTAGAAGATTGTGATGATATTTTCTGCAATCGTTAATAAAACAAACATGTTTCTTCAGAAAAGTATACACACTATGGAATGGAATTTTAAGATCATTGCCTTTCAGGCATTTCTGTAATCTACAATGGTTCTCTTCTTGAGAGAAATCACATACTTTAGTAGAATTACTATATCGATAAAATAAATTTGGCCATTCCAAAGGATCACCACTGAATATTGGTAAATCCTTTGGCATTGACTGTCGCGCTAAGAATCTCGCAAACTGCGAATCAGGTAATTTATAACCATTCTTTTCAGAAGCATTTGATTTATGGAAATGATTCTTTACCTTATTATCCACATTTGACGACGATAACGAACCATTATCCATTATAATTTTCCATGGATGTTCTCCTGTGATCCATTTCTTTATTTCAGGTTTACTCACCCACTATCTGATCTCATCCTCATCTGAACTCAACTCATCATTTTCTAACTTTGATAATTGCAATGCCATCTCAATGTCTAAAAGTTCACGTTTCTTCTGAAGCTCTTCTTGTTCTAATTGCTTTTTCTTCAATGAATATTCCAATTTCGCTTGATGACGTCTGGATTTGCTAAGCTTCGTTTTCGAGGTTACACTTCCCTTAAGTCTGGAACCCCGAGAATCTGAAGGTGCCGGACTGGACATGTGGTAAGTTTCGCTCATTTCCCTCTCTGGAATGTTTCTGGTTTAACTTTCTTCTGTTTTGGATCTACAAGATTTCAATAACCCCAGACAGGACATAACTTGAGAAGTTACCTTCACACCTTCTGCTGACTTTTCCTTGAGTCTCTGACTACGTCTCAAACTGACTTTTTCGGACATTTCACCACAGATTAGTTCTGTTAGCGGTGAAGGACCACTTGTTAAGTAATAATCTCACCTAAAATCCTTAATATCAGGCTGAATGACGATTTTAGATGATATAAATAATTCGAAATTTGAAGTCAAAATTGTATCTTTATTTTCTTGTCAAAACTTTTTTTTTCAATAACAACGTGAACCTTGACGTGAACCTATTTTTTTCACAGCAACTCATACTATCAAAATGTACAAAATATCAATAGTACAGTAAGTAAGTTAAATAAAGTAATAACATTACCAATAGCTTGAGTATTGTCTGGATACTATTACGATACCACTGCACTAATACGATTTGTATCACATTACAATTCCTTGTAATTTTATAGCATGCTTTTATAACTGAAGACATCCAAAAAAAGACTCAAAATCTTGGAGTAAATTACACAGAACGGGCAAACCCAACAAAAATATACATGATGGACTTATCTTTGGCTGTTGTCTCTGCTCTTGTAGACAATACCACGGGTTTTCAATTCTCTAACAATATTGTTCGGTAGTCGACCTGACACTGATATTGCATATACACCTCTGCGAAAACGATCTGTAATAGAATAGTTCCATAATTCTGTTTCTATCTAGTGATTGCCCAACAACCTACTTATTCTCTGCCATTTGGAGACCCAACTATCCTCAGGACACATTAGAGAAATCATCCTGAAAATATATAGATACTCTAGTGCTACATTTGACAAAAAAGACTTGCCCACCCATCGAAGTTTCTACTAGTACAATCGTATACATTGTCATGGTTGTCTTTCATCCTCAGAAATTCACAGTTGTCGCATCCTTCCTTTTCAAACTGATCAAAAGACTGAAATAAGATAAGTTTTATAGGCATAGTGAAAGTATAATGTGGATAGCGTACCTTTATCAAAGAGCACACTAGGCAGGCTCGAAGACATAGGAAGTCTTTAGGAATAGATTCCAAACTCATTTCAGATAACTTTGAGAATCAAAATTCAAATGAATTCGTCAGCTGTGTCAATGTCCAATGTCGAACTGTCACCTGAAATTGTTATAGCGAATTCCATTGGTAAAACTAGTGTTGCACTAGTTTTGCGCCAGTACTGCATCATCACTGTACTGGTTTTCTCCAAAATGTGCACTAGTTCATTCTCAATGGAATACGAAATATTTTTGACAGACACGTGAAACACCTTGTCAGTTTTCGTTTTCACAACCATCATAGACAGCGCGACGCTAAATTATGGAACTAATTCATTATTTCTGAATATAAAGATATATCGGAAAAATCCTCGGACATGTCGATTTTCTTTTCCGATGGGCCAATTTTGATGAGTCTCTGCTGTTATAGGATTTCTGTACCCATGGCATGTGTTTGTTGAATAAAACTGTGATTTAAGTAATTCATTATTGTAAGCAGTTTCACTCCGCATCCTAAAGTTTTTTACTGCAGAAACACTCCAAGCTATAAAATATCATTTATTGCTCTGAGAAAAAACATGAAGCATGAAAAACCACAATTATAAAAATATTTTTCTCTGACCTCTTCATCACTGAATGTACGGACGTTTTCTACAGAATGGTTGATGAAAGGCCGTGGTCTCTTACTTCGTATGTGTCTTCATCACTGCTTGATGACTATGTTAACGAAAATGCTACCAGAAGTAGTCTGTCTTTTTACATTTTTGAGCTTTCCGCCATTTTCACAAATGCACTGACTTCGCACGAGCTCAAAGAGCTTGTGCTAAAATTATTGCACTGAGTTCGAAACTAGGTGCACAAAATCAAAGAGTACACCAACTAACAAGAGGCGAAAGCTTTGTCGGAACCTTTGATGTTGAGTACACATGATTTTGAGCGGAAATACGTCATAAAAGATAAACTACCTGATACACTGAGAAAAGTACCACAAATGTTGATTAAAGTTCTAACAAAACCGAACTACACCAAGAAAAACAATTATGTTTATAGACATCGTTGTTGCTACAAAATTTAATATAATTGACGGAATGAGTTGATGACAAACTTTTACTATTTAATTTCGTAAATGTGTAAATGATATCCAAATCCACTAATATTTTAACAGAAAACTTGCACTTTGATATAAAATCGTGATTTTGATAGAAACAAAAATTGAAGTATCTAAATTATACCAATGAAATTGATACAGGCACGAACTTTTTTTGAAGTTATGAATTTAGTATTTCCATCAGTTTTTCTGAAACCACATCAAAAATGCTATAAATTGAAATGGCTACAATTGGTAGGCTATAAGATATAGATTAACAAATGAACTTTAATCAACTCAAAAACAATGCTCGATTTTAGTCTTTCAAGCAACACATGTTGTAAGAATTTTAATGAAATTTAACATTTTTTTTATTTTGGGTAGTAAATCTGAAGCCATTGTCTAGTTCAATTCCTATTGCCAAATAGTCTAGATATGGAATCATCATTAGGTAATTGTTGACTAACACTAAAGAAAGAAGAACTTTAATAAATAGGCTGTTAAAATTCTGGTAATTTGATAGATAATTGGAAGAAAACAACAAAATAAATAAATAAACTTTACTTTCCTTTTGATAATTACATTTCATGTTATATACGAATCATCGATATTGACCTACAAACTTAATGGGCATTTATTCCTCTATACCATATATACAATAAAAACAGTTACATAGTCTTTTAATCTATTCTTAAAAATGGTCAACGTTTTACAGATCTTTATAGTGACTGGCAGTAAGTTGTACATTCTGAGAGTCACGAGGTTGGGAAAATTATTATAGGTCAGTTTACCTTTACCAACTGGGTAACGCTAAAAATGTTATACTTGATGAAAGATTCATTCATAGGAATACCTATAGCATTGCTCTTAATGACCTAACTATTTGTGCTAATGCCTTGTTTGAAAACATATATATTTTTCCTTTTCTGATTTTTTCTTCAATGTTGCCTTTTGTTTATTTATCTTCAACTTCAGATATTGGATTTTCCTGCACAACTTATTTTTTCTTGGGGGGCTTATGCTCGACTGGGCTGTATAGTTTGTGTCGACATGCTTTGAGATAATCCTAGAGTATATAATATGGATTACTGGTTGATGGAACACAAACTAAATTATGAGCATCAAACAGCTCCTATATTGTTACTGTTACATCTGAAATATTGAAGGAGAAATGTCATATGTAAATAAAAATTAATATTTGACTGAAAATGTATTTATATTAAAACTGTCAATTTGGATTTTAAAATTTTGTATGAATGCAGTACAGCATAGTGTTACTATGTGTCAAAAATAACAGAACACTGTCCAAGGTACTTGACTGCATTTAGCAGTAAGACAATACACAATACGGAGTCCTAATTGTCATTCAACATATTAGTAATCCTAGCGCAATTGTCATAACCTGAAGAATCATGTTTGTTTCACACAGTCATGAGTTATTCTTAGTCTTAAGCAGTCCTGTCTGATTATCACTTAAGAATAATTATTGCTTTTATTGATAGGTAAAGAGAAAATTTCAGTATAATATTATTTAAATTACTACATCATTCTTACCTATCAAGAGGCACAGTAAGCGCTGGTTCAACTCAATTAGGAGTTGAACAAATGCTTTCTTCCACTCAATATATCCCCTCTTTTAAGTACAAAGAATAATATTTAGCGAATCAGCATACTGTAATAACATCATTCTATAAGAAATCGGACACTGTCCAACAACAAGTTAAGCACACCTAAAGTCCATATTTAACTTGAAAAATTACCTCAAATCATTTGAGGTTGGACTTGATGTTTCCATTTCGTAAAAACTGGTCCTTGTGTTTCAGATGTATAAACATGCTTGCTGGAATAGAGTTTTTCTAATTCCACTATTACAAATATACCTACTTTTCTTCAAAATGAAGCTCGCACAATTTGTAGTTTTTGTGTAAAGCCTCGATAGTTTTCTCAATAAGATCTAGCCTATTGTAGTTTTTCAACCAAACTTCAGCTCTACAAAAATAAAAATAAATGAGTTTTCAGTAAATGTCAACGATTTTTCTACATACGTAATACGATCATTGGATATTGAAAAAATGCTCAAACCTCCGCCTGTTCTTGAGTTACAGTCGTGGCATATACAAAAAAATCCACCTTTGCAAGAATTCATTGATATTTAACAATACTATGCACTAACCACAATCCAAATACACAAAAGAATGTATACTAATATAAACTATGAACTTCAATAAACTACAAATTCACCATAAAAACAATGTCAATGAAAATGTAATATTTCACAATGTCTACTATTTTTAGATGAATAGACAGTATTGCCAACTTGAACTTGATTGTTTGCATAATCTTAGGATAGCATTTCCTGCAATGTCTGAGATTTTGATAAGTTTATTATATTGGTATGTACCTATAACATGTTCGTTTTTTATTTCAAGGATCTTAGCTCATATATTTCCTCTAGTATTACGGTAGATACGGTAATTATTCTTAAACCAGCAACACTGCGACACAATTATGAGACTAGAAGTGGCTGATTGACACTGACAGTTGAACTACTTAAATCGCGCATGCGCTCTCAAATTTGTGATCACGAAAACCGCTTTAATTCGCCTCTTATTAGTTGGTGTACTCTTTGCACAAAATTCTACACCAGTTTTACCAATGGAATACAAAACATGCACTTGGTGCGCACCAGTTTTACCAATAGAATTCGCTATTGAACTGTAATCAGAATAGAAGTGCCCTCGAATAGAAAAAAATTAGACCTGCCTAGGCGCCCCACCAATTTTTCGAAAACTATCAACAAACTATTAAACACGATAAATTTACGAACTAAAATAAAATTTTAAATTTTTGTCTTGACTGTTGAAATCCACCATTCCACCAGAGCCTATCAATCTACTGCACAATGAGGAATCGGAATGAAAAATTAAATTTCTCCAAAATTTGTTGAATTGTAGTTTCCAACACGCTGAATCGACCTGTAAAACCGTTTTTTCGAAAAACGACGTTTTCCCGGTGAAAAGCTGTACTATAGTTCGTTTACGCACAACTTGTGACGTCACAAGTTGCCATTCATAAAAATTCATATTTTTTTTCGCGGGAAATTCACGTTGGTTGCACTGGTCGTGTAGAACTTCATGTCAATTGCAAAGTTTGTCTGCTGTCAAAAGTGTCAAAGAGGAAATGGTTTTTCAACGGGAATTGATTAACTTAATAAATCAATTGGTTTATTTCATATTTTTATAATAGTTTTTGTGTGTGATAGTGAATATTGTGAAACAAATCAATTCATCAGTTCTCAGTGTCTATATATGATGATTGAAGTAATAGATGACAAATTCGCACAAGATCAATCGGATATTTCCATAATAGACTGGACTGGACTATTATTAAGGACACAAAAAAATACTCATCAGGTGAGTTTCTCTATATATCTGTCGTTTAATTTAAAATTCAGCTAAGCTGAGCATTATATAAATAATAAATAATCCAATGCCAATTTACCTATAAATCCCGCCTCAAGAGTTAGGCACTAGAGGTAGGTATGACAGAAAGATGATTTCAACTTATTGATAGAGAAATACTTAGCTGTTTATTAAAAGGAAAATATTTTCCTTCAATGACATTGTTTTACGTACGTCCTAAATAGGTACGAATACGTAGACACAGAATAAGGGAGGGTTAACCTAACCCTCCTTATTCTGTGACATAGAGTTCAGACTTTGCAAATAAAAATGATAGAGAATATTTGAATAACTCTTTTAATTACTAAAACAAGTTAGGATTTCTCTTCCTTAATCAAAACTTAATGCATACCCCCAATCCCTCGTATCAAACAATAATATACAACATCCAGTATCTAAAATAATTTTTTTGCATGAAGATTTACCGGCTTCATATTTGAAATTAAAATACGACTCTTTTGACAATGGACTCTTGGTGGTTAGTTTTTAGAGTATTGTTGACAGTAATACGGAGCATCAAAATGGATGACTTCAATGTTACTGGGACAAACATTACTGGGTACTCTCAAATCAGCTTCTTTTTAAATTTAGTTTCTCTAGATGAATTTTTAGAAAAGTTAATTCCAAACTTTGATCTTTTGTGCATTACAATCCCTCATTCTTAATAATCAAATTACGCTCCTCATTTTGTGAAAAACAAATATTTTTTGTGCAGATAAGATGGAATATTCTTGGTGGTAACTGGTAGGAACAATAATGAAGACTATCAATTGCTTTCAATTTATTTTGTAGGAAAATCGTTTGTTTCTATTGAATACCCTAAATAAAAAACCTATGAAATTCCCATAAAATTCTGTACCTAAGCCATCAAACACAAACAGATTCACTCAGAAATATCACACAAACCAATTTTACCAAATTAATTCAAATGTCTTTATCTTTCTATCAGTTCAAATGATATATGTGGGCGAGTGTGCTACAAATTTCCTTTCATCTCTTGATTCAAACATTATTTAATTTATTTTCCAGCTCAAGGCAGAAAACTTATGAAGACGTATATGCTATGGGATATCAAAGAAACGTGATGGGGGTTGTTGGTGCAACCACATATAAAATATTCATCCAGAACAGAGAAATATAACGTAAGTATAAAATTCTGGTTTTTTCACCTTTTTGGTGGAAAATTATTTGTTAAGTTCCTATTTCCTATAATGGTTAATAGAGGATGATGAATCTCATTACATTACAACTCAAATAACCTATTGCAAAATTGAACTGAATATTATTTTAATTTCGACTTGTAAGCCACAAAGATTTTTCTGTTATGGACCGTGGTGGTCAGCTGGTAGAGCTGTTTGCCTCTCCAGCGTAGGAACGTGGGTTCGAATCCCATGGTCACCGGTCTTGTGCATGGATAAGGGTTGCATGTAGGGATGCAACAGGTTAACGGAAATAACAATAACATCTCTTCAAACTGATTATGGTTTATTCCATAATCTCCAATTGCCAGTGTTTTTCAGGTGAATTCTTTTTCAAAATACTTCCAGATAAGTTTCGTGAAAATCACAATTTGAACTTTTCAATCAATTCACCTTACAGTATCTACAATATTATTTTTGATTTAGTTCAATATTTTACTTATTTATTTTTAATTCCAGTATAATACGCTGAAAGATTTTGTAGAAAACTTAGTCAGTAGGGCAAAACATTTTTAATTCAGATATATTTTCAATTTGTTTCAGAGACATGCCTTTCTCTCTTTGAGTTAAAACTTTTAGTGATTTGTAACTATTATCATGTGTTTTATTGAATTCATGAAATTTTTTTTCACACTTTCATATTTGAATTACCTACGAGTTTTCAAATGATTGTTCTGTTCTGAGGTACACAAGATTCAATTCAATTCTTTCAATTCTCTATTCAAAAATTACAAATGTGATACATTCATATGTGTTAACAAGTTCGCCAGTACATTTTCACAGTTATGCACCTAGGTGAATTAACACCTCTGTGTGCAATAATACAAAATAATCTTGTAGTAGTAAGTGTTTGTATTTAGTTATTACTTCAATTTCATTTGGTAAGATGTTATAAATTTTTGGTGCAACAGTTCATACAAACTTTTGGTTTCTATCATATTTTCTAAATGGTATTATGATATGTTTGTGTACTGTCTAGTTTGGTATCAATGGTTCACAAAATGTTTATTTGTAGATTTAAAACAGAAGATTACTAAGATAGTATAGACATCGGACATTCAGAATCGATTCATTATTGAAACTACTTGTAGAATATAGTCTATTTTTGAACAATATTATTCTTAGTATGTAGTTTTGTACTACATTTAGTTGAGTTACTGCATCGTCATAGAGCCCCCATATTATGATTCCATAATTTAGGAGTGATTCGACTAGGAACTTGTAGATTTGCAAAAGAAGTTTTTTTTGTTGAAATTTTGCATATTATATAAAATTTATGAATCAATATTCTAATTTTGTCAGTTAAGTCTTTAATATGAGTTGTCCATTCTAGAGTGATACCTAGATATTTTATGGAATTAGTTTCTTTTATTATGAGATCATTCATTGTGATAGAATTAAATTGTGATCTCTTTGAATCTGTCATTGAAAAGGCAATATAAAATGTTTTATAAGAATTTAAAGTTAGTTTATTTTTGTCGTGCCAACATTTTATTACCAAATCTAATCCATGAGACACCTTATTTTTAACATTTTCTCAGGTTTCTTATATAAAAAGTAGGACTGTGTCATCTGCATAAGAGATAGAGATGCCATTTATGTTTAGGTTTAGCAGTGAGTTGATGTAAGTGATTAAAAGAAGTGAACCAAGCACTGTTCCCTGAGGGATACCTATCGTAGTTTCAAGGGGGATATTAACATAATTCACATATGAAACTAATAGTGTGCTTACTTATGAAATGAAGTGATACAAAAAAATGCAATGTTGCTCTTAATTTGACCTTTTTTGTTAACTATCTGAGCCCTTACAAGCAACTAAAAAAATAAACTCATTTAATGTATCTTCATTGGAAACTCATATGAGATCTTGTGTAAACAGGGAACATTCAGAACCTACTGCTTTTGTGAGAGTAGATTCCGAACCACTCTTAGCTTGGTGGCAGATGCTGTTTTGATCCTAGGTCGTCTGGGTGAAAGGGCATCACTGTAGCGCAATGGCCACTTAGCTTATAGTATCTTGGAAAGACAAGACCTAGGAAAGACGGGGACCTGTTTTTCGACTTGTGATCCCAGACAAAGTTGAGAACCAATTGATTTTTTGTAGATGTACATTAGTCACCCATCTAAGAGAGTCAGCTTTGCTCAACATTTAACATATAACTCTTCAGGTGGCTTCACAGTCATCTAGCTACTTTTATCAAGAATAGAATAGCACTTTATTCACTTATGAGGAGTATACAGATATATAAAATTGATTGCAGAGCGTACCCTATCAGTTCAGTTAGTCAAAACAATATTAATATTCTAATTAATCCAAGCACAATAAGAATCCATATTTCTCATTTGAGTATAAGAAAATATAATTTCCAGGTTTTATAAAATATTTATTACCCCTTCATTTATATTTATTTCACTATTTATATTTTAATGTAGCTGATTTATGATTTTTAATTACAGAGGGGGGTGCAAACTTTCAATGATAAGAGGCTTGGATTTTTTGCCGCAGAGATGATCTTCTGTTAACTTCAAGAAGACACACTGGAAGGACTATCTTGCACCAGGTTCATTCTTGGAATTTCTTCAGGCTAATCATATAAGAAGTTCAGTCTAAGCAGATTTAATACTTTTCTTTGAATCAATTTCAAACTTATCTGCTCAATAAAGCAAAGACAATTGTTGGATAGTAAAGGAGTCAAAAGAAAGTTTTCAATTTTGTCAGAAGGAAATGAAATAAGATCATATTCTGAAAAGTTATCTCATTAGAGATATTTTAATTTTTCTTTTTGCTTCATCCTCTTATGGTGGATTTATGCAGCAGTCATAAGTCATAGCTTCAAGTCACAAGGAAGAATATTTGTCAGTGATTGGCTGAACCATTTATTTCAACCAATCATTGACGAACATTCGTATGACTTAAAACTGCTGCATAAGTCCACCATAAAACAGAAAATGCAACCAAAGAAATCTCATTATTATTTGGTATATGAGGGAGATGAATAAGTGCACCAAGAGTAAAGTAGGAGCATTAGTTTTCATTAGGAAAAAAAATATTTCAAAAAGGTTTTCACAATCAGAACAATTTAAAATAAATAAAAAGATTTGAGGTTTTTTAGACAAATAAAAAGTGGCAATCCAAAGTCGTCAAGAAAACATTGCAAATGATTACTAATCCATCACGCTGCAGAAAAAAAAACAGGCCCTCTTGGGTCTTTATTTAATAAATTATGAAAACATTTAATTTGCAGCAGAAAAGTTGCTGAATTTTTGTAAATTTTGACTTTATCTAGACCAGTTCAGCAACATTTGTTTGTCATAAAAAAGAGTTTGCACAATTGAAAAAGTAATTCTGTTTTTTTTTTGGATCTAGCTGTAAAATTTTGAGTTCTAAATAAGAAATATGCTATTGTACTGTTTTTATTAGCTCAAATCCATTTGACACTGACGCTTCAAATATCTCAATACTTTTATTAATCAACTACTGTCAAATCTCATATTTGAATTGCGATATATCAGGAAAATACAACTAAGACAATTTGAGAGATTCTAGATGTTTTCTTGGAATTCTTCCGAAGTCTATCTAATATAATTCTCTCGAAGGAGTAAAAGTTTTGTTTTTCATTGTAGTATATATAATGTTCTGATTTTTTTTTGAATATTGTGTATATTGTATGTATTTTACATTAAGATTATTGAAATGTTTTGATTTTTGTATGTATGTAATATATTCAACATTTGCGTTCATTTTGATATTGCACCTTGAAATGATACTTTGTCAACAAGTTATTTTCTTATACCATAAGTACATTTGAATTGAGTAATCTCCACACAATTTATAATTGCTATAAAAGACTGTAACCACAAATATTATCTTAGGTAAATATTGATTTTAATTTGTACTGTAAATGTAGTCAGTGGCCTAGTGCCTTTCTGTAGAATTTTGTAATAAATATGTAGGTATACATAATACATAGACCACATAGGTTTGCTCTTTGAAGTAGATGATTGGTTTTCAATTATTGTTTCCTGGATTTCAAAGTACACAGAGAAACCTTGATCTTTTTTTACATAAAAACCTGTTTTTTGAATGGAGAGTAAAATGTGCTCGTATTGCTTTCAATAAAAGTTTATTTATTTCAACTCTCTGTCCATTCAGAAAACTGGGTTTTAATGGAACTGTTTACAAATTATTTATTGGTCTAGCAACCTTGTGATGTAGAATATAAATTTGTAATCTCTGTGATGTTAAACACTGGACAAACTCAAAATAAAAGCTAGTATTGTATAAAAAATCAAAATGCATGGAAACTTTCAACAGGTTGGTAGTGGAAGTTGAACGTTATGTCTAAATGTTGAATAATATTCACTTAGACATTTGACTCGTACTTTATAAAAAATGTACTCTAGTGTTTGAGTTGAGCCTATATTCAATTTATTGTTGTAAGATGATTTCTATTTGTGAACCATTTTTTTACAAGATAAATCAGATTTATTCATGTTGGGGTTTTTATTTGGAATGATTGAATGGAAACAGCGAAGTGGTTGAGGTGTTACAGCGTTTGGCTTCCACCCAGACGGTCCGGGTTCGATCCCCGGTCGTGTGTCACTGAGCTGAAGTGGTTCGGATTCCACTTTTATTTAAACTGTAGGTCCCGGATCTCCCTTGCTCGCACAAGCTCTGCTTTTGAGGGGTTTTCTCCGAAAACCTGGGAGTTTCGTAAAAACAAATTTTACAAATTTACAAAAAATGTATTCATTGATCTCAATAAGCACTTATATTTACTTCAGAGTTGAGATTAAAACCGCAAAATGTAATGCAAGTGTTTTTGTATTATCGAGATTTGCTTTTGATCCTAGAATGTTAATATTTTAAAAAGCTCAGATTGGTATTGATACTGGTAAATTTCTTGATAGGATTCTTGTCAGATTTTAATTTCCATTTATTCTATTGTTCAAGTGAAAGTAGCATTTTGATAATTTTTTGAAAACATTCAAATCGTGAAAATTTGTCTCTTATTTAAACAATTTCTTACTTGTCTTTTCCTACAATTCACGAAAATGGGTTGTAGAACCTAAAAAAAATTATTGACTGAGAGTTTTATTTTGTGGAGGAATTCTTTTCTTGATAAATTTCGAAAATGAATAAATGTAAGATTAAGAAAATCTATACAAGTGGAGGCAGATTAATTTATCTCGATAAGTTACAACATTTATAGGACTTGTTTCGAAGAAATTATTTAGTTTTTTCAATAAATTATCATACTCTGAGTTTGCATATCTAATTCTTCATTTGACCTTCTATTCTATCATAGTTTTTTTAATTTCCTTTTTTTTTCATCTTAAGACAGGAAGCTTAAAATCCTAAAAATAGGATGTTGAAAATGTTTTCTCATGCGATTGCTGTTTATTCAAGCTTCTCACAAAATCAGAATATCCCTCTTAAATTGGAATATAGATATTTTGTCAAAAGATTTGATTATTAAATCATTTCTTAAGAATTGACATTCTTTTTAGAAAATAACTATTCAATTCCAATGTAAAATGAAAAATAGTGATTCCAAACATTGGGCTTAGTAAAAATTTATCTAAAAAACTTAACCTCTGCCTCTTGAAACTACAAACCTCTCAGAAATCTCCCAGCCATGTTTGAAAGCATTTTGAATAAGTAAAATGTACACAAACTCAGAAATATATTATTTATTTTCCACTCCCATCTATAATATTTGATTTCTTTCTTACAGTAGATTTGAAGAAAAAAACCCTTTTGTGAAGTGGTGACACTCTTTCATATAATAATAATTTGCCAATCCGTGGAAATTCTCATCAACCTGCAACAGAACATCTATTCATTTTGGGAAATAAAAATTGAAAAATATGCAAAATGCTTTAGGAGCTAGATACAATTTTTGAAGAATCTCGAGTATTTCTTGTCAAATTTAATATTTTAAAAGGAATATAACAAGTTTTAATGAGTGAAACATTTATTTGAAATTGAACATTCCATGATTGTATTTTAATTATATCACTGCTCAAACATTTTGAAAGGAAATCTGGTACCATTTACTAATTGCTATTTATTTGACTGATGAAATGTTAGGAAGAAATTCGAACACACAAATGTCTCAAAACTCGACACAAGAGAACTATAGCTCCCAATCATATATTTAAACTAATGGCAAATTTGAGATAGAACCCTGTTCTCAGTAATTTTTCTATATTTGTTAGGTAGTGTTAATTTGGAATGCAACTTACATCAGCAACAGTTTCTCACTGTTCCAGTTTCCTTTTTTCTATCCTGATCAGAACCTGAACAAATATTCATCAATTCGATTTCACATAGATTTTACCCATCTTTTGACTGAAATGAAAAATCATTTTATTGAAACAGAAGGTCCAGTAAAATCTATTAGTAAATAAACAATAAAATTGACCAATATTGGTTGTATTTAGGTACACATGGCGATTCATTGTCCCAACAAAACTGGTGTTAGTTTTTCTCAGTAATAAATACCAACATAATGAAATGTGAAATGACCAGAACTTTGCAATATCTCATCAAATACATAATACATTCTGAAATATTGTTTAAATTGTACTGGGGTTTCATGAACTAATGACAAGCTTCCTTTTTGTTTGTTTTTTGTGCATCCAAGGTCTATCCACCATCTCCCAGATTTTGTTCTCTTGAGTTTTGCAATGCATATTAATGTGAATGTGACGCAGTGTAAATTATTGACTATTCTTGGTGAAATAATAATGTACCCTCTGTGAATCGGTAAGTAATAGCCTCAAAAATCTAAATTTATGTTTTGTATTAAATTATACAATGAATTTATAGTTATCATAACACTCATAACAGCCGAAAGTTACAGAAACTAGTTTAAGGTTGCTATGTATTTTGAACGCACCTTTATTATGAATAGATTCTTAGGTTAAGTTGGTAATACATGGGATGTTGGCATTGTTGGCAACACTGAAAGGAAAACAGTTGTCGTGTAAGTTTTGAGCATAAAAATGTCTCGTCATTTGATCTATATTTTTATAATAAATCTGTGTTGAGTAAGGTACTAAATTGTGTATTAATTCCTCGTCTAATACGCAACATTTTTGGCGACGAAAACCGAGACGAATCCGCGAAGATGCTCATGTTTTTGTGATGTCTTGCTGCATTGAAGCCATTGAAGGTCAAGAAGGTCAATGAAACCCGGCTTATCCTAGATCGGAGTTTGACACAGTCGCACAGTCCTTGCACACAGCCAAGTAAGCTGTCCCATTTTCTAAGCAAGCAGTGCATCAATCAATAGTCTATCCAGTCTGAGTAAAGTCAAGTCAGTCTAGTCTGTCAGAAGGTCAATACCTAACAAACATGTCTTTAATCGGAAGTATCGAGCCTTTTAACCCAAAGTTTGGAGACATTGCATCATGGATAGAACGTTTAGAGCAACTTTTTAAAGTGAATGATATTGCAGACACAAAAAAAGTGCCCCTTCTACTCACTTTTATCGGGGGAGAAGGATATAGCAGGTTGAAAGATCTGGTGTCACCTGCATTGCCTGATTCGAAGTCATACGCCGATTTAGACAGTCCCAAAAGGCTAGTCGTAGCAGAACGATTCAAGATGAACAACAGTTACCAGGAGCCAGGAGAAACTATCACAGCATTCGTTGCAAGATTAAAAAGTATGTCCAAAACTTGTAACTATTGTGACTTTTTGAACGATGCTTTGAGAGACAGGTTGATATCTGGAATTAGGTCTGATGATATTAAACAAAAGTTGTTAGAAGAAGATCATAACTTCGAAGCAGCTCTAAAAACCGCTCTTAGCATGGAGTTAGCTGAGGGGCAGGTTAAAGCTATGGATTCTGGTCATAATTTGAACAAAGTGTATCACAAGCATAAGTCAAGTCAGTATTACAAGTCACAGTCAAGTCAAAACCGAGTCAAGTCAGGTCCAATCAGTCAAAATAAGTCGTCTAGCAGTCAAAGTCAACCAAGTAGTAGTCATCGTCATTCAAGTGATAGTCAAAGTCAGTCGTATAGTCAAAAGCAGAAGTCTAGAAGATGCTGTCGTATGCATTTTGACAACAACAAATGTCCAGCAATAAATTGGAAGTGCTTTTCCTGTAATATGACAGGGCACACTGCAAAAGCTCCTATGTGTAAAAACAGAGTTTTTGAGTTGCAGGAAGAAGATGAAAAGCAGGAGTTAGAAGCGGAGTCAGATGAAAATTTTGAACTAAGTTTGTTTGTTCAAGTCTTTATTTAACAATTTAGTCTTAGAGCCTGTAAGTTTTAAGTTAAGAGTTTTGACAGGGCAAAAAGCAGAAATTTTAGGTCAGGTATATGTGCATGTTAGATACTTATGTAAGATGTATTATTTGCCTTTGGTTGTTTTAAAATCAGACATTTGTTTGTACCGCTCTTAGGTAGAAATTGGCTAAATATGTTAAATAAAAATTGGAGAAATTATTTGCTAGATAGAAGTGTAGTAACAGAACAGTCCTGTTTAGATAGGTCTCAGATAAAAAGCTGTAGTCCAGTCAATTTTGAAAATTCACAAAGAAAAATTTGTAGTCAAGTCAATTTTCAGTCAAACCAAGTTTCAAGTTCAGAGTCAGCGAATGTCAAGCTGAAGTTGATTGCTTCTTTGAAACAAGATTATAAGTTACTTTTTGATGAAGCACCCCACACTTCAATCAAAGATTTTAAAGCTGAGATAAAGATAAAAGAAGGATTTAAACCTATTTTTCATAGGGCATATGAAATGCCATTTGCATTAAAACCGAAAGTCGAGGAGGAACTTACAAAGATGGTTAAGTCTGGTGTTTTGACTAAGGTATCCCACAGCAATTGGGCAAGTCCAATTGTTGTGGTCCCCAAAAAAAACTCTGGGGATGTCAGAATATGTGTCGATTTAAAAAAAAACGCTCAATTTAGCAATTGACAGTGACCATTGCGTTTTACCATTGCCTTCTGATATCTTTGCTACATTACATGGTAGCGAGTATTACAGTGTTTTAGATTTAAAGGGGGCTTATCAACAACTTCAGATTAGTGATGATTCTAAAGAACTCTTCACAATAAATACACACATTGGTCTGTTTAGATTTAATAGATTAACCTATGGCGTCAGTAGTGCTCCAGGAATTTTTCAATGTGTGATGGAGGTTATTTTATCTGAATTACCAAAGACTAAATGCTATTTAGACGATATTTTGGTGCATGGTTGTACGATGGATGAATGCTATCAGAATGTTAAAAAAGTGTTAGAAAGATTACAGAAATATAATATAAAAATCAATGAGAAGAAGTGTAAGTTTTTTTATCGTTCGGTAATGTTCCTAGGTCATAGAGTTGATTCATCAGGAATTCATCCTACAGATGAAAAAGTTGAATGTATTCAGAAAGCACCTTCGCCAAGAAATATCACAGAATTAAAAAGTTACTTAGGTCTACTTAATTTTTATGGTAAGTTTATACCTATGCTTTCCACCAAACTAAAGCCATTGTATGAATTATGTAAAGGTAATACTGAGTATATATGGACGAGTGAATGTGAAAAATGTTTTCAGGATAGTAAAAAATTGCTTATTTCTCATGATGTCTTAACACATTATGATCCAACGCGGGGATAGCTCGAACGGAGAGCGCCGGTTCACCGATATCCGAAGCCAAGCAACGGTAAGCGAGGCCAGGGTTTGGATGGGTGACAACGGACCTCCTTTCGATATTCTCCTCGGATCGTGCTAGGAATCGCACGTTAAAAGGTAAGACCTCGTTAATCCTTGGCTCGCACAAGTTTCGACTTTTGAGGGCTGCCGTTCGTAAGGGGACGACAGCTGGTTAACGGAAAAAACAATTTTAAAAACAAAACAACTTCATATATATATATAACATGTGATTCCAGTGGATATGGGATTGGAGCAGTGCTTAGCCATAAAATCAATGGTGTTGAAAAACCGGTTTTATTTGCTTCCTCCACTCTTAGCGAAAATGAAAAGAAATATTCAAATTTAGAACGTGAAAGTTTAGCAATAATATTTGCCTTAAAAAAGTTTCACAAATATATTTTTGGACGAAATTTTACTTTGATCTCAGATCACCAACCTCTCCAGTTTATTTTCGGAAAAAATAAGAACATTCCAGTTACAGCCGCAGCTAGAATCACTCGTTGGGCCATAACATTATCAGCTTATAAATATGACATTACTTACAAGAAAGGTAGCGAAATTCCGAATGCTGGTGGTCTCTCAAGATTACCCATGAACAGTCAAACTGAAATCTCTGATGCAATATTTTCATTTAGCTTATCTCATGAAGTACCTATTACTTATGAAAATATAGCTATAGCAACAAAAAAAGACATAATTTTGTCCAAAGTCCTTGATCTTACTCTAACTGGTTGGCCAAATTCGACAAATGATGACAATTTGAAACCTTATTTTAAAAGAAAATTAGAATTTTCTGTTGATAATGGGTGTGTCCTTGTCGGTAATAGAGTTGTAATTCCAAAACAACTGCAAAAGGATATTTTAAGTTTGTTTCATGAGCAACATATAGGAATAGTAAGAACTAAAATGCTTATTAGGTCTTATTGTTGGTGGCCTGGTATTAATGAAGATGTTGAACAGTATATCAATTCTTGTGATGTATGCCAACAAACTCAAAAATTTTCAAACAGCGGAGTATTGCTTCCTTGGTCAACTGCTCCTAATAATTTTTATAGAGTAAATATTGATTTTTTCAAAAAAGATAATTTCACATTTTTAATTCTTGTGGATGATAAGTCTGGGTGGTGCGAAGTTAAACTTATGAATGATGGCACAAATGTGAGAGAAACAATTGTAAAGTTGAAGCAAATTTTTTCAGTATTTGGATTACCAGTAGAACTTATATCAGATAATGGCCCACCATTTGGTAATTCTTATGAATTCACTTCTTTCTGTCATGCAAATGGGATAAAATTCATCCGAATTCCACCAAAACACCCAGAAAGCAATGGATTAGCAGAAAAAGGAGTCCAAACAATCAAAAAAGGGTTAAAAAAAGCTTTATTTAAAGAGGGAGAAAATATAAGTGAAGTCACTATCTTAAATAGACTAGAAAACTTTTTATTTGTACATAGAAACACTCCAAATACTTCCACTGGATTTTCGCCAGCTGAAACAGTTTTTAAAATTCGTCCTCGTACTAGATTTGATTTGCTAAAACCGTGGTCAAAGAAACAAAAATCCCTTCAACCTGACATTTTGCAAAAAATTAAGTTGTTCTCAGAAAACGATGAAGTTTTTGTAAAGAATAAATATACAAATCTCTGGCAAAAAGGTAAAGTTGTTAGGTGTATGAGTTATAGCACTTATTTAGTTAAATGTGGTGACAATATAAAGTTATATCACATTAATGACATTAGGCTAAGTAAATCAAATCCTATGTTTATTGAGAGTGAAATTTCTAATAACCCTAATATTTGTAATAACCCTATTGTGTCAAATAATCCTATCATATCAAATCATACTACTGTAACAAATAACGTTGTACCTAGTACTCCTGTGTCAAATAGTAACATGAGTCCTCATGTTGAAAAAGTACCAAATGAACCTCAAGGCTCTCCTGATTCAAAAAGTTTTACTGAAAGGTCAAATAAATTTGAAGAACATGGTACTCCTTCAACTTCTAAATATTGTACCAGATCAGGTCGTGTTGTCAAAATACCTAGTAAATTAGACTTATAACTTTTGATTATCTGTAGTCTTCTTTAAGAAGGGGAAGATAATGCTATGTATTTTGAACGCACCTTTATTATGAATAGATTCTTAGGTTAAGTTGGTAATACATGGGATGTTGGCATTGTTGGCAACACTGAAAGGAAAACAGTTGTCGTGTAAGTTTTGAGCATAAAAATGTCTCGTCATATGATCTATATTTTTATAATAAATCTGTGTTGAGTAAGGTACTAAATTGTGTATTAATTCCTCGTCTAATACGCAACAGAGGTAAGAAAATTGATGAAGTTATCGAACTGTATAATTTAGAACTAAAACAAGAGGTTATGTCCACTACCAGTATAATTTCATTGAATCTTAAAAGCAGTAATAGTCTTGAACATTCTTAAAACTATTCTAAATGGTTTTTATCCTAATTTTCCATTGTACCTAATAAGAAACTATGCTAAAATATTCGAAGCATTCTGAATGATATTTTTCAAACTGTTTCTTACCTCCAATTTTAATCTAATGGCTTTAATATAGTTTCATCTACATGCTACCTAATAATTGTGTAAAGAAAAGCATTTTATTTATGAATCAATTTGCAAAATGATCTATCAGGATGTTAAGTTTAACCTTGCTTTTTTATATGCTGCATTCAAATCAGGGATGACAAAGAAATGTAATAATCCACTTGACTAACAAGCTACATGAAGTAATATTGTTACTTCAATTGAAATACTTACATGAATATGAAATGATCACTGCATATAGATTATGAATTTTTATTTGAAATGCCCCTGCACGTATTATTTACACACACAGAAACTTCTGAATACTTCATGATTTCTCTCGAAATAATCGAAACAATATTCATGTGAACGTTCAACACGGTTTTCAAGTCAAATTTCACGAAATACACATCATTTTCAATGAATAAATAATCCAAACATTTTGAAACTGTCAAAAATCGAAAAAAATTCTGTATATGTCAACAATCCATTTATTCAAGGAATTTTGTTGCCAACCTTGAAAAAGTTGGAGTTGGCGTAGCTATATTCACTTTGCCATTTTTATGAATGAACTGTGTTTTCCGCGCAAAATCAGATTTTATTTTTTTTACGGCTCTGATTCAAAAAGATATATAAGTGTTATATATATTCGGAACCAGGGCGTTGAGCTCTTTCCACTGTAAAATTATGAATTTTTTTTTTTTGATTCCGATTCCTCATTGACAGATCTGGAGAGAAAATAACCTCACTTTTCCATTCTTCTTCGATTTCATGACAACACAATTCGAATACATGATCATTTGCGAATCAAATATTAACAGAAGCAACTTACTAACTAGCAATGATATAATTTTCTCTGGAATTGATAAAAATGTATATCTCTCCAAAGTAAACAAAGCGGAATAGTGAGCTTTCTTCTTTTTTTACGATTGATGGGAAAGTGAGATATTTCTACCTCCGCACCTGTCAATTGAGCACCAAACCAATCGCAGAACCAGTTCTGTGATCTATGACGACAGCATAGATATTTTGTAGCTTTGTGTTCGACTGCTTATAATTAAATTCAAAATTTGAAATAAGTTTCAGCTCATGTTCTGTGATAATTCGTAAGACGGATTTCAAAGAAGAAAACACCCGAACAATGCTGTATGAGCGGGGTAGCCAAGATGGCAAGGTATCCGAATAAAATGCAATCCACAAAAGCATTGAAGATGATAATCAAAACTAGCGTATTCGGTTTTCTGATATAGTTTGTCGAAGATTGGGACTTGATAGGTAAGAAAATATATAATTCTTCCTGATGTATTTCAATGTTAACGCTGATAACATATTGACGAAGGCACCGCTCGGTCTTATATTTAATGGTATCGGCTGTGATGAAATCCTATTTCACAAAAATAAAGTTTTATTATAAAACACACCATAGATAGTACAGCTCGTCACGCCCCCAAGTGCGCATTGCACAGCACCTCACTGCCGGTCAGTGGTACCTCGAAAAGTGAACGAGTACAGTCTGCAGAGCTGTGCTGAGCAGTGACAAAAAGTGCTTCGAGTACTAAGCACTCTTGAAAAGTGTTCGGGAGTCTCGGGCACCAAGCACTTTTTTTCATGAAGTGCTCGCGATTACTAAGCACTTTCAAAATGTAATTCGATCTAGCGAGCACTAAGCACTTTTCAAAAGGGCGAGACCGTTGAGGTGGGCGTTCAATTTCGTGTATTCCAAGGTCATATTGCATTTGGAAACGGTTTCACCTGGACAACTTAAATTTGGTAGGTGAACTCAGAAATGATTGGAGTACTCACTGAATATATTGACATTGATTTGGTATCAAAAATTGTGATATTTTTGGTCGGCAATTGAAGGAAATGAGTCAATACTTGCTTTTGTTTCATTTCAATAGGTAGACCAATAAAAACAGTGCAACATTGACTGCACTTTCACGCAATTTTTCGAGGTATTCTGGGAGAAATGTATCCCGCCGCTTGTCTTTGTGGCAAGCCAAACAGCAGATAGCGTGAGAGTTTACAGCCTCGCCCAGTGTGTAACATCGATGAGGTATATACTGAGATTAGGTTTGAAGAACTAGTGTCGCCAACTCCCCCAATCTCTCAGTGACGAACATTGTCAGATAATCCCAATCTGTCTTTCAACCGTTCCGTCTAATTGGAGAGGTAGAGCTGTTGGAGGAGTTTTCTTCATGCCTAAAGTGTTCATCGTTTCTTCCTTTATCAGAATCTTAATCCAGCGAAACTCCATGTCTGGGTATCACCTTCTCTATAAAGCTTCTGCGACTGCAGAATCTTCTGGTTGGGAATTGGCACAAATTCAGACTAAATGGTTAAGACTTTCGCGGCCGAGGTTTTCAGTGTCACCATTTTCACTCGGGTTTGAAGGCCGTCGTTTTTTGGAATTTCTTCCTAACGTTACGCTAGCGCGAGTGGCTAGCGCGAGTGGCTAGCTTTTTCAAAGGCTTAAAAATCATGAATAATATCAGATGACTGGAGATTCCATCTGCAGAGATTGTATTCATTCTGAATTAGGTAGTCTTGAGCGTTAATTACCGTATCTGGATTTGGTACAATCTCATTAACCCTAATTGACCCCTTTCTACCTCCGGCTTAAGGTCGTTAATATGTTTTGTTATTTCAGAACTGCTTATTACCGTAACTGGGTTAGGCATATTTTCGAAGTCACTTTGACGACTTGTCTGGACAGTCTATAACTATTCTAAAGATTCCTAAATAAAATATCATCGATTGCAAATGCAACCATGAAATATAATTTACTAGAACTTACCTAACTGCGCACTAAATATACTCCGAACGCTATAAACACTTTAACTACAGTTATGTCAAGACTGAGCACTCGAACCTAGAATGTGCATAATATAAGGACGCAATCAGTAGTTCTTGGGGGTGGGGGTGCCGCTGACAGCATTTTATATATTCAACAACATTCATAGATCAGTGTCATAGAAAAGTACTCCCGAGCACCGCAGTGCTCGGGAGCACTTTTCGGGTTTACTAAGCACTAAGTCTTTCCATAAAATGCTCTAAGCACTAAGCACTGACTCCAAAAAGTGCTCTGGAGCACAGTGCTTACGAGCACTAAAATGCTTCAAATACTTTCACGAGCACTAAGCGCAGTACTTTGGGACAGTGTGTGTAGAATGAGTTTATGAAATCCTCACCTCGTTTGACGAGCTATAGGTAATATCCAGGCTCTATAAATAATTCACAATATTCATTTCATTTGACGCTAAAAACTCTAATCATAATTTTATTATAACTCACTTTAATTTCTTTCAACTTAGAATAATCACTTTATTGATATAGTTATTATAATAGGGGTTATGCTTTCTGTAACTTTCATTAGAAACTACCTGCAGAAGGTGGTTCTATTTTCACTTGAAGAATCGTTTTCTAAGTATAGTTTGTACCACAGCCGACTTAATCTCCCGAGTAGAGGTGAGAAACTTAAGCATACTACTGGATCTACAGTGTCAGAACCCGAGCAATTTTTGGACATTGCTCACCAGCCGAGATGGTCAGAATAGCGATCTCAACTCAAAGACCGGTACCCTGGCCAACTCAACTGTTATACGGTATTATTTTCAACCATCTAGCCAAACCCTGCCCCAGAATCCAATGCCTTATGGAAGCCCAGGTAGCACTTCATATCGGCTGAATCTTGGTTCCATTTCGGCCAATATAGATAAATTGTTAAAGATAAAATAATGTTGGTCCAATATGGGTGAATATTCACAAAACAATATTATATTATTAATATTGGTGGAGTATTGGTTGAACCTGTTCTGAATGTAGATTGTCACATGGAATATTAGTTCAATATTGGTTGAATAATTTCTACCAATTGTCAAAAATATATGGAACATCCTGTACATTAAAATATTTCATCATCATTCAATACGTGGGTAACCTTTTTACCTTCTACAATTCAGTACGTGAGCGAAGATATTTTATTTTGAGACACAACTTGTCCTCAACAGAACATAAACAAGAGTTTTCAAAAAGATCTGGTAGTCGAGTTTAGAGTTCTGCCGTTCCCGCAGCTAGTGAGGGCTATGGGGGGAGTTTGGAAGATCAGATATTAGATAGAAGGAAAATGTTCCCCAAACGTAAATGCCGATATGTATTGTAAGTCTTTTTAAAATTATTTATTCAATCAATAACTAGTCTAGGAGAGATTCTTCAATTCTTTAATTCATTAATTCTTCATTGATTATTTCCTTCATTAATTTCAATCGTCTTAATCTCATATTTGTACATAGTAAAATAAATGTTTTTATATTTTTCTAAAGTGTTTTAAATCTATGAATGATCAGTATCTACCTAGTTAGTCGTGAATCAACCCCAAGTCACGACAAGTGGTGGAGGCTGCCGTGGTTTAGTTTGTGGATTCATTCTTCGTAATGAACCAATTTTTATTTTGCTATAAATTTGAATAGTGGTACAATCAACTCAATATAGTTGTTTAGCTTGAAGTTCATAGACTTTGAACTTGACCTAGATCTAGTACAACTAGGTAGAAATTGCTGATCCATATGTTTTGTTTCTGAATGAATCTCTCCCACGTATTGTGCAACAATAGCATTTCTGAATAAAAATATTATTTGACGAAAGTACGCTATTTCGTACGTAATAAACTCCAGAAAATTTTATGAAGATTAAATAAAAATGCCATTGATGTTAAGTTCTAACAATTTATTTTCAGTATAATTATTTGAATTTTGTTGTTTTCCCTCTTGATTTTTATAAGAATAATTTGTGTAAAATTGTTATATTTCGAGTTCATGAGAGTAATTACGCGTAGTTACAAATTTATTACTACTTTACACTGAATCTTCAGCTTCCCCCTGGCCCCTAGCAGAGATTAGTACGTTTACAGAAGGAAGAACGAAAGGAACGCCCGCTGTCTTTGCAGAATTCGTAGCGCCATGAAAAATAGCTCTTGGGATTTTTTTTGAAGAATCGTAGGTGATGTGCTTCAAAAACACATGATTTGAAAAAATATTATTTTGGAGTTTACCCAATAGGTGCATTATACCATTGGTCATGATCATGAGAAAATAATTTGTTGAATCCTTGGTGTATTCTAAAATACACGGTTATGTCAGAGAATTTGACAAAGAAATCGCGATTGGAAGTCGTATTGAGTGAGCGTATTATGATGATTTATTTTATGTTGTAGGAATACCTATGACGAGAGAAGTTGAGTCCAGTTACAGTAAGAGATGCGCTTCAGAGAATGCATGCACAGATGCATTTTTATCTTGGCGTTTACCCAATAGGTGCAGTAAACGATTTGTCAGAATAACGAAAAAGGAATTTGTAGAATCCTTGGTGTATTCTGCATACACAGTTTTGTCATAAAATTTGACAGTGAAATCGCGATTGGTAGTGGTTATGGCGACCAAAAAGCAGACTCTGGTGTCACCTTGATCAACTAGAAGACATTCAATGATTTACCAAGGTCCAATATCGATAAATGTTTTGAGGCCATTATTGCTTCAAGAATATTTCACCAATACTCTTTTTGAAATGTCTTAACGATATTTGACCAATATCGCAAAATTTTCACATTTTACTTTTCGACAATATAACGTTTGAATATTTTGCCAATATTTTCATAATAATGTACCAGCGATGCACCAATATCGCTGAATATTTTGAGGCCAATACTGCTCCGAGAATATTTCGCCAATATTATCGCAGTAATATTGGACCAATATTGCTGAATGTTCACATTGTTTTTCTCTCCAATATTGTATTTCGAATATTTTGCCAATATAGGTGTGCTACTTGGAATGGGCACCAAGTTTCCTTGATGGGGCTTCCCTGACACCCTAGGTACTCATGTTAGTTAGATTCCTCCAACAAAGTGTAATGAGTAAAGTCGTCAGTCTTTTTCACACATACTGCGTACCCACGCGGTGAAATCCTCTGGCCTTCGTTTGATGGGTAACAGTTCGTGGCAAGCCACTACCATGTTAACGGACGAGGACCCGAGGCTTTCAACCATACACCAGATGAATCTGGAATCACTTCGAGCGGCCTTCGCCCGGCAGCCGGAGGCAGATGGTGGACCCCCGGCCCAATAACAATCCACACAACAACATATTTAAAAAAAAAAACATAAACACACTGGATGATTTTTCACGATGCTACGATTGCTCTAACACACAAAATACTCTGTGAACGCCAAGCCGGAACTGTACTGGAAACCCGCGGTTTCTCAATAATAAATAATCAGAGCGCAAGGAGCTTGGGCTACCGTCAGCTGCCGGAATGCCTCATACGCTTTTTAGCGCCTATGGCTGCGCATAAGCCTTTTTTGTCGTCATTTGTGAACTCTCGTCTGAATGTTGTCCAAATTACCCAAAAGATTCGTGATTGAAATTTCAGATTTCCAAAAGCTGGTAAATTTTTTGGGAATTTTAATATAATATCTTTGGAGGGGTCTGGTGATACTTTATAACCGACGATAAGTCTGAGATCTTGGGGCAAATTTTCGACTCAAAATTGAAATACCGAAAACATATAGAAAATCTGGTGGTTCGAAGCAAAATAAAACACCCAATGTGATAAAGTACCTATTCAATACTAATTAGGGAGCAGATGCAGACACAATATTGAATGTTTACCGATCCCTGATACTTTCAAAGATAGATTATGGCTCCATAATATACTCCTCAGCTCGGAAATCTACACTGAAACTACTTCATCATGCAGGACTGGGGTACTCAATAGGTGCCTCCCATACAACTCCTACTATGAGCATCTGTAGCGAAACATGGTTTACACCTCTGATACTACACCGTCGAAATTTACTAGCAAACTATATCATCAATATACAAGCCCAAACCAACCATCGGAATTTATACAAATATTGCTGGAAAGCCATAGTGGATATACCAACATATCAACTATAACGAGGCCAGTGGCAGTTAGAGCTCACGAATCCCTACCACCTACAGAATGGCACGAGTTAGACATACTACCAGTGAATAACTTCCAAGTTCACCAATGGCTACTTCCAACTGCTCCTATGCGCCTAGACCTGACCGTTCTCCCAGAGAATGGTACCCCTCCAGTAATCTAGCGCCAACAGTTCCTAGAAATTATTCATGAATTTCCACAAGCCACAATACTGTATACGGACAGCTCCAAAGCAGAAACTGGAGTAGGATGTACCCTTTCTGTCAGTAATACAACACACTCCTGGTCGCTTTCTTGTCTTGCATACATATATACAGCGGAGCTCTACGCCATTTGGCAAGCGCTAATACCATGTAGTATGACAAGGAATTATCAGGAAAGCACCATCGTCTGTGACTTCCTCAGCCTTCTCGAATCAATTGCTAATGCTTTCACCGAATACCCACTAGTGACACATATATTATTCTCAATCCATCATTTACACACCAATGGAAGAACATTCATATGGGCTCCGAGTCACGTCGGAATAATGGGCAATGAGATTGCGGATATTGCTGCTTAAAGCGCTGCAAGAACCGAAGAAATCGATGTTCGAATCGTAAGAGTATCTGACATGAAAACTAAATTCAAATCGGAACTTGAAAAAATATGGCAGGAAGAATGGGATCTGGTGGACAACAACTTGAAATCAATAAAACCCGACTTTCAGCCATGGCGTCCTCCCGGGACCTTGTCCAGACCAAATAGAGTTAGAGCACCCAGACTGAGGTTCGGCCATACCCAATTAACGCACTCTTTACTTCTGCAGAGTCAAGACCCCCCGATATGCAACCAATTTGGCAAACGAATGACCGCTAATCACATTATATGTATATGTCCAGGCTATCGAAACATGAGACAACTTTTTAACATATCAGAACGATTCTCTGATAAATTCAAAGATGCTACCAAGATTCAAAACCTAATAAATTTCCTAAGAGCAATTAACCTTTTCACGGAAATCTAAAATAGCGTACTTCCTATCCTTCAAGTGACACCTGATTTTGGTCTTTCCTAATTTGGATGGTGCTAATGATCCTAGAAATCGATGCACTTCAACAAAAATGAAAAAAATATCTGGGATTCTCATTTTCGAATTGTATAAAAACTAAAGTGAAAGATAAAAAATAGATCAAGTTGCCAAAACTATGTTTTTTTAAAATTTATTTTGCTAATCTTACATGCTGCGCTCTAACGAAATAACCGCAAACGCTCTCCCAGACTCGCTAGTATGGATTCGTCAACTGACGAAATTATATTTTTTCGCAGTTTGAATTCGCCAAAAGGACCTTCCCAAAGTAATTCGTCGCCAGCTCTCCGGCTTTTGGGGTGGAAGGATCAGCAGGACTGGTACACCTAGGAGCGTTCTTACCAGAAGAAACTCGAAGGGCTCCTTATTTTCACCTAAATCAATCCTCCGTATCTCCCCAATCACCACAACTAACAATAATGCTAGTGTTAGAAAATGTTAATAACTACTACTTCTGCTGTCCGTGTTAAAGAATTCTGAAAGATGCGCTTACCCAAAATGCAGCAAAAATACAAACTCTTTTGTGAAAAATGTGATCAGTATTTCTAGATCACAAGTTGCATAACTGTTTTCATAAAATTCACAAACAAAAATGAATAATAGAGACCAGTGTCCACTATAATAGACACATTTCTGTAACAAAAAACGTGGAGTGAATATTTTCATAAAATACTCCTTGGTTTGATCCATATTTCTAGCAACTATATTGAAAAAGAATATTCAAAATATTATGTTTTCGAGTTCGGGTCTCAGGTGTATATGGAAAACTATACTGTCGGGCAGGCAATCATATGATTCCTCATGTCGTTGATGAAGACCAATACTTCTTCAAAAAATTTGAAAATTCTAGCAAGTTTTCTCAGTTTCAGTGGATTGAAAAGAAATTAAAACGATCATCTTATTGTATTATATCAATTTCTATGGACAGTGTCTTGCTTTGCTGTAATGTAACACCGTTTGTAAGATACTATTTTTAATTCGAGTGGAGGTATTAATGATCTACGACTTGGATGCAATGAGTTAATTTCTCAGGAGGATTATTCTCCAACTTGAGCACAAAAATCAGATCGATACATAATAGCAAAAATCACAAAGGATCTTGACGTCATACAGAACAACGCCCTTAGAATTGCGTTGGGAGCATTTTGCACTACACCAGTCATTAGCCTACAATGCGAAGCCAGCGAACCGCCGTTATCCTCTAGAAGACAATTCTTAATCCTTCAATATGCTGCTGCAGTTTTATCAAATCCAACAAAACCAGTATTTCCGAATGTCATAGCCAACCGCTTCAAAAGTTCCTTTATGTCAAGTCCCAATGCTGATCCTCCACACTATGAAAGGGTGAACAAATATCTGACACATACCAACATCACCTTACCAGAAATGTATATTAATTCCGTCAATAGCTTTCCAACCTGGTTAATTCCCCCACCGAGCTGTGACACTAGCCTCCTTTTCTTGAATAAATCTGAAATCAATCCACAGATGATAACAAAAGTTGTGCATGAACATTTAGACACATATAAAGATTACACCTGCATATATACAGACGCCTCAAAAACAGATGAAGGCGTAGGAGCCGCATTTACTACTGAAATTTACAACAGTACATTCAAATTACCACAGATTACCACAGTTTACACAGGGGAATTATATGCATTATGGAAAGCGATGGAGTTCGCAAACAACAGGAAAATAAAACGCTGCCTTATCATTACCGATTCTCTCAGTTCACTAAATTCATTGTCTGAAATGTATTCCACTTACCCAATACTCATTGCAATGAAACAGGAACTCGGAATAGCCCTCAGCAATGATAGTATCATGAAACTGATATGGGTACCTTCCCACACTGGGATCAAAGGGAATGAGAAAGCTGATGTACTGGCTAGAACAGCGATCGCTAGCGATGCCCCAACTACAACGGCTACTGTTTATACTGACATGAAACCTTTTCTGAAAACATCCAATACAAAGAAAGGCAAGCTGAATAGGATATCTCCAACACCAAGTTATCAGAAGTGAAGACAAGTATACTTCCACACAAAGCTGCTCCAAAGAATAGAAAACATCAAGTGTTAGTGACGCGCCTTCGGCTGGTTCATACTAGGTTAACCCATGAATACCTCATAACACGTTCTCCACAACCCGTCTGTTATATTTGTGAAACTCAATTAACAATAAAACATATCCTCTGCATTTGCCCACAATACCACCTAGAGAGAATTAGTCACAATATTCCTGAAAGACATTTTAGGTGAAACATGTACATATTTAATATCTTTTCTGAATACTATAGGCATTTCTTACAGAATATAATATTGTATTTTGCACTACAATGTAACTAGCATGTAATGTTCCATCGCTAATAACCCTAGAGGTTGAAGCGAATTGAAATTTAAAAAAAATCACATTTTTGCACCCTGTCTCTCGAAAATTTGTAATAGGATCGATCTGTGAAATTGACCATTAAATGTGGATGCTAGCATCTACAACATATCGAAATTTCAAACAAATTAGCATGGAAGCATTTTACATCGAAATTGTGCGGGATCCTTTGATTATCTTCAGAATATGCATATTTATAACAATATTAAAAACACATGCGAGCGAGGATATTTCGAGTACATTATTAAAATACCAGTCATAATAAACTACTCTAATTACCCCCAATAAAAGGAAAATATGGAATATTCCGGTTCAGAAACTCAAAAAACTGAGCTCGGTAAATTATGGTGATGAGTTAAAACTGGAATAATATTTCATTTCTCCACATTTATTTTTCCATGATGTAATTCTCTAACATGGAATAACATTTTCATTCAACATATACATATACATGTTTTATTCTGTTTCTTTCCCTTTTTACATGTGTAGAGCAAGATTATTCAGACCATTGTTGATGCTGAAGTTGATGTCCTCATTTCATTCATATTTCAGAACGTATATTATCCTTTACGTATGGTTTGTGTTCCATGTAAATTGAGCATGCCGTTCGTATCTCTCTAGAATTCTTTGTAGGATGAATTTGAGAATTACGCTGGATATGTAGTTGATGTGCTTGCTGAAAAGTTATTGATGATTATGTACTTTGCGGATATCTGATATGAAAATTGTATATGTCAGTATCGCCGTCTTTTCTCCAAGGTCCATCTGAAGTTGTGACTCTGACAGTATTGCACTCAAGAGGGCTGTCTTAAGTGTGTTGATTCGTCATACCGTGTCTCTCGAATGACGACTTACCTCATATTCAATGAAATTAAACTAGGCGCGCGTTTCGCCAACAAAGTAAGGACCGATTTTTCAATCCGAGTTCATTCGGAGATGATCGACAGATCAGCTAATCTTGGTTTCGTTGCTAAAGAACTAGCGATTCGATTGGCTACATTCTATTAACTGAACCAAGATTAGCTGATCTGTCGATCATCTCCGAATGAACAACCGGCCCTTAGCTGTGAGCTGGTAAATTTGAAATTCTCAACTAACTCTATACAGGGGACAAACTTCGAGGAGTGATTCTTCTAGAGATTTCAGGATGAAACATTCATACAAACAGATTGGATTACATTGGAATAATTTCTCGATGAGACTTCACAATATTCTCCTTAGTACTAATACAATTATAGTTATTGAGTTGCTGTACACCTCTTGCCGTAGGCTGAGAGAAACAGCTGATTGCTGTATTGATGAGTAATGAAAATAACATTGTTCCTGCGGACAATACAAAATTTAGTTTTATATATACATATACAGTGCACAATGTTATATTTTATTTTTCTTTCCATTTTTCTACATTTTCTTTTGATGAAAAGTGGTAGCAACTGATTCTTTCAGATCATAGATTACATATTGGCGCAAGAGATTTTTGAGGTTAATTTGAAATTCTCAGGAAGATGATTGTATATTATGTTTATGCCAGTATAAATTGGTCTATTACGTTTACGATTAAATTCATAAGTAGGTATGGTGAAAGATTTATTCCTTGTTGAATATGTGTGTCTATTTGATGACCTATAAATAGTAAGACTATAACGATTTTTATAAATTAATACATGAATCTTTAATATGTATAAATTTAAAAATGTGTACATTCAAAATTTTTTTGATTTAGTCCCTACACTGTTCTTCGTATTGAATTCCGACGAGAGTACGGATTGCTCGTTTTTGTATCGTGAAATCAGTTCTTGACAAAACCTATGTTCTCGAAAATTTGATACCATATTGTGAGTGACTCTGAAAATATGTAATATAGACTGATTTAGCAGTTTCTGGATCTGTATTATGTTTAATTGTTCAAATGGCGGATATACGAAGATATATTGAAAAAATTCCTAGCCTACTATAGAACCAAACAAAATTTCAATGTCAAAATATTTTATTACTCAACATATTCTCCTCTTAATTGGATACATTTATTACAGCGAACCTACAATGTTTCTTCTTGCTCTGCAAACCAGACTCCACAGCTTTTATTACCTCCTCGTTGGAAAAAAATTTACGGCCTTTAAAACTTTTTTGAGATGATTGTCTAGACCTTTCAAAAAATTTTTTTCTTCTAGCTCTGCAAACCAGACCTCCACCGCTTTCATTACCTCCTCGTTGGAAGAAAATTCACTTCATTTTAAACTTTTTTTCAGTTGAGGAAAGAGATGATAGTCGGACGGAGCCAAATCTGGTGAATAAGGGGGGTGTTTCAAACCCTAAATCACGAATTTTTTGCATGGCAACATGAGATTTGTGTGCAGAGGCGTAGTCCTGCAAAAACAAAACACATTTGGATAGCTTTCCGCGTCTTTTCTCTTTAATTTTTTCCCGTATAGTGGTCAGTAATGTCGAATAGTAATCTCCAGTTATTGTTCTACCCTTATCCAAAAAATCAATCATGATTACTCCATGGCAATCCCAAAAAACTGAAGCAAGAACTTTTCCAGCAGATATTTGGACACGAAACTTGTTAGGTCTTGGAGAACCGGAGTGTCGCCATTCCATCAATTGTTGCTTTGTTTCTGGATCGTAGAAATGTACTCAAGTCTCATCCATAGTACCAATTCGGTTTAATTAGTCTACATAGTTTTCAAATCGAGCACAGATCGAACGCGATGCTACTACCCTTGCACGCTTTTGGTCAACATTCAAACATTTGGGGATCTATTTTGCAACAATTTTTCTCATGTCCAAATTGACGTGAACTATATGATGAACGCGTTCGTATGAAATATTCAGTGCTACAGATCTCCGTTTTAGCCCAATTCAACGGTCTGTTAAAATCATTTCATGAACTGCATCGATATTTTCGGGGACTGACACAGAAACTGGTATTCCGGATCGGTCATATCTTCGTAAATCTGCTTACCTCTTAACCCTTTTAAATACAGGTACTTGATGATGGCTCGATACTCCAATTTTTCGATTTTCACAATTTCGGTGGACATATTTTTTCTTCTAATTTATTGCGTAACTCTGGTTAACTTTTTTTTTTGACGTCAAACTTTACACTGACACTTCTAATAAGTTATTGTTCGTTGCTATGGTAACGCAATATTTTGTTTATGCACAGAACTGGTCTAGGCTAACTAGATATCCATACATCCTCGTAGCTTTACTTAATTCTGTGTTCAATTGCTTAATATGAGATGACCAGCTAAATTCACTATCATTTGGGGTCCCTAAAAATGTCTTTGAATCTGTAGCAATTATATTTTTTATAGTGGTACTTGGATTCTCTATGACTCGATACAGATTGAACAAGATACTTCGTGTTTTGTTAAGGTTAAGTGCCACTTTGTTCGCTTAAAACCAGTTCAATAAACCATCCACTAACGTGAAGTTGATTTTGATAAACAATAATTTTGGTAACGTTCATCACTTGATAATTTAATTATGAAAAGAGTATTAACACAATATACTAAAGTTTCCTAAGAAAAGAGAAAGGTTCGGAAAAGGTTCAACTGCTGAAAATATCTACCGCCAACTTCAATGCATGTGTTAGTGTGCCTCACCATAAACTGGCGGACATCCTCAAAAATTCTAGGAGTTTTTCTAATAATTGTGCTGACTACTGTATGCGACTCCTTATGTCTTCTTTGCTTTGAACTGAAGTTCGATACACTGATTATTTTAGATGAGCCTGGAGAAAAATCAAGTAAATTCATTTCGGGTAACCTTGGTGGCTGTGGACCACCACGAACGATCCAGCGATCAGCTTCATTTTCTTCCAATCCGAAGTGTGCTGGAGCACAATCATGCATAACCCAAATACGAATTATTTTCCTTAGTGAAATATTTTCTAGAAGTTCAGGTGAAATAAATTCTATAAAGTGTCGGTATCTGTCACCATTCAGTCAATTCCAACTCAAAAGTTCACAGAAAGCTTCTCTTGAAAATTGTTTTTTATTACGAGTTTTAGAGTTTCTCTTCAGCCCACATGATTGTTTCGAAGATTTATAATAGCCTGGTCAGTGAATAAAACTTGCGATGAAAACTATGGATTTCTCAACAATTTATTTTGAATCCAAAGTACATAAGACTGATCTCTGTGGAAATCCCTTGGCAGAAGAGTTTAAATACGCTGTATGTCATAAGGGTGTTGTTGATCTTTCAAAATTTGTCATATCTATAAATGGGTTATGTTCAACTCTGCCGTAACTTTTCATTACTGGTGTCTGAATTTCGTTCCATTTCGTAAAGGATATAGCTTTCTCTTTCTGAGCTGTCCTGAGTTTTTCTATAAGACAGCAGACCTCTTGGAAGTAACCATTTCACGAAGACGGTAGTGATTACTGATAGACATTAGTTCACTAGGAATAGGACGTTGAGGAAATCTTTCTAGATACATTCGTCTGGCGACAAGAGCTTTACCATGAGCCATTCCACACATGAAGTGCATATCTGCCATTTCTGAATTTATGAATTCAAGCGTTTTATCTGAAGGTATATCTAATTGACCCATTTCATCGTAAAAATACCGTGAGATTCAAAACAATTTAAATCTAGTTGCCTGATGGTTTCATTAGTTTGGCATTTCTCGTTAATTATTTAGACTTGTCAGTTTGTTCTGAAAGCATTGTTAGTTTTTTCGAGTTATCATGATTTCTGATTCGGAAAAGTATTTAGATTTTCCAAAAACACCACCAGGAATAGCAAATCAAACTGCAGAAACCTCTTTGGGTTCATTACCAGATAAATCTAAAAACAGAAATGAAGGAATAATTTATGCAAAATTCATGGATTGAAGAGTTGTATTATGTCTTTTCCTGCTATCGACTATTCCAAACTCTTTTTCCAACTTCAGTTTCTAAACGACTAGATGACTTCAACTATAATTAATGAACGTGGACATTTCATCAGTTGTTTAAATTAATTCTCCAACTAACCCGCTTTGTTCTTAAACCTCTCGAATATAATGGAAAGTATTAAAATCAAGCTTGGGCGACAAAACAATAGATGGCTATAGTTTAGGAAACCAGCCAGCTTCATCCGAGCATAATTCACCATTTTACTTTGTTCGCTGTTTTACTTCACTTCCGATAATGTAGTAGCCCAGAGGATGCCCAAAGCGTCATAGGCGGAACACCTCGGAATCTGAAAAGAAACATTCAACAAAGGTACTCCGAAAAAACTCAAAAGTTTATTCTAAAAAGTATTTTCACTATACGCGTTTCTTGATTGGTTGAAATTTTTGTGTTGATAATCGAAAACTTCGACTTATTCCATGAGCGTCACAGCAGGTGGCCCAGATTTATTCATGCACATCTTGAAGAACATTCAAGTGCAACAGTCCTCTCAGTTTTTTCTTCGGAGCATTGAGCAGCGAGTATTCATATTAGCCAAAACTCTAACATGCCTGATATTTACATTCAAATATAGAGGTAGATATCACAATTCAACGCTTTATTTGAGCGATAGAAAGTTTTTGCAGAAAACTCTATATTTATTTTGTGCATTCAAGAGTTGAATTCTTTTTGAGAACGAATGAGAGGAGAATTCATACTAATATTTGTTCTCCGTTAAGTATGAGGCGCCGTTTGGGTAAATAGTTATTTTCTACGACAGTGCGTACACTAAGCTTTAACGCACTGCTGACAGTGCGTAAAGTAATACTTTTTCGCACAAGTGCGTAAAAAAATCACCTGTGCGTAAAATCTTCAATTGTGCGTAAAGTAATTTTTACACACTCTTCATACATTTATGCATTTTTGAAAAATATTGTATTTTGCGTTTGAAGTCTTTATTTGATAATACGACGACAATTCATATCATTGAACATTCAAATTTATGATATAATTGCTACAATTTGGCAATATAATTACTGTCGAAGAAAAAACTTTCAATGAAACACGTTCGTAAAGGGCTTTTACCTACTACCAATATGTAATATCAAACATAACGATACTGATATGAGTTTTGTAATGAGATACTTTACCGCACTAGTGCGGTAAAGTAAAATTCATTTATATCTCTTTTTAAATGTCGGTCTATTCAACGGAAAAGGATAACAAAAATTAATTCATTATAAATTTGACGATCTATCCAGGGATTTATCAGTTAATAAGGTCTGAATTTTTTAATATCCCAGCAAAATAAGCTGATAAAGTTTACTCCGATATATCACGGACTTTTTTTGAACTGCACCAGTAATCGAATCGCTTATTTTCTTTTCCGTATCTATTGCGGGATTTAGAGGGTACTAGGGTTTGTTTTGCGTTATTTGCAGCAAGTTCAATATCAGATTCCACACTTTCATAGTCGGAACTCATGTCGATACAATTATTATACCAAACTGAAGTGAACGCGTCAAAATTGACAGTTAGCAAAATAAATCAATAATGGGCGAAACGCTTGCTTGTAGATGATTCTAATATCATAAAGGACCCCGCACATTTCTTATGGGAAATGGCTTTCCGTGAATTTGGCTGAATTTTTGGTATGTTGTAGTTCTTGATGAGCTGATCAAAAGTGTTCATAGCTACAAACCTCAAAAATGGACAGTTTTCGAGATATGGAGCATACAAAATGAATTTTTTTATTTTTTTGTAGTATTTGCCCATCAATCGGGAAGCTTTCATTTGTTGTTGGGATGGAATTTAAATGTTCGGCGCCCAGAACCCGACTGAGGAATGGTATTTCTCAGTTACATTCGGCACCGCCATCAATAATTATTCATACACTGCTCCACACTGGACATGAAATGAGGTAATAATTCCAAGATCTTCTATCCAACATTTCATGCTACAAGGTAACGCCAGAATGATTCATATTTTCATAAAACAACATGTGTTGGGTAGTCTCTGGAATAACTGATTCTAGAAATATCTGATGTCCAGTAATATCAAATATGCTTTCCAAAATTTTCATAACGAGTCTCAGAGAGCTTTTATGGGGGAAAGCGGAAAAATCATAATCATGTATCGTCAGAGATAATAATTCTGATCACTATTGATGTCATTTACATATAATATGTCATTTATTCCACACAAATCTCGATAATCAGACAATGGTGTGCCAAGGCATTTTTCTCAGGGTGGCTCTAAATGGATGATAGCATCTCACATCCAAACGTATCTGTGAAAATGTTTGCATCTTTGATACCTTCTAGTACTTTCCAGGTAGATTAAGGAAGTTTAGATGATGGAAGGAAACTATGAATGGAACTTCCGATATTTGACCCCGAACTCTTGAAACTACTATAATATTTTATAAATGTGGCATCAAAGTTTACACAAATAAATGAATTCTATCAGTTCATATGATTTTTGGTAAAATGAATGATTAGATCATTCAAAAACATTATAATAGTAAAAGTTGCATTCATTATAATACTAATAATAATAATGATATATATGAAAAACTAAATAAACTATCTTAGCAATCTCAAGAAAATATTATCAGTCAGATCAAGGGTAAAGTGATTTACTGGTAACATAACTATAATTATATCAGCGAACCTAACACAGTCATAAATCATTTCAAGATTATAAAGGAAAAATAAATCCGCTTCGCTCATATTTCAAATGATTTTTTGAGATTGCCAATATAGATTGTTATTGTTTTTTCATTTAATATCATTATTACTATGATTTTTACTCCTACTATTACATTGTTTTTGATTGATCTACCCATTCATTTTGCAAACGGTCATATGAGTAGATATAAGTGTAAACTCTAATGCAACTTTTATATAGTATTTTCAAGAATTCGGTGGTAAATATCCATTCATAGTTTGCTTCCAACACCTGAACTTCCCTATTCTACCTGGAAAGTACTACAAAGTGTCAAAGATGCAGACATTTTCACTGATTTGTTTGGCTGTGAGATGCTATCATCCATTACGAGCCACCCTGAGGAAACTGTCTTGGCACACCATTGTCAGATTATCAAGATTTGCGAGAAATAAATCACGTAATCTCATGTAAATGACATCGATAGTGATCACATCTGTTGTCTCTGTGAACACAGTATTATGATTTGTCCATTTTTTCCATCGAAGCTCGCTGAGCCTCGTTATGAACATTTTGGAAAACATGCTCGATATTATTGGACATTAGATATATTCAGTATCAGTTATTATAGTCTCTCTTCAAAAAATACCCAACACATGTCGTATTTGACAATTAAAATTATACTGGCGCTATCTTGTAGCATAAAAAGATGTATGGAAGATCTTGGAAATAATACAAATAGGAGCAGTGTATGAAAATTGTTTGATGGCGGAGCCTAACATAACTGAAAAAGACCATTTTTCAGTTGGATTGGGGGCGCCGAACATTCAAATGCCATCCTATCAAGAAATAAGAGCTATCAGATTGATGACCAAATACTACAAAAAATGGGAAAAATCCATTTTCAAATCTCCATATCTCGAAAACTGTCCATTTTTGAGCTTTGTGGCTATAGACACTTTCGAACTACAAAATACAAAAAATTCAGCCAAATTCACGGAAAGCCATTTCCCATAAGAAATGTGCGGGGTCCTTTCAGGAATATTGAATAATTTTGAGTAAATAATTAACATTATTGGTAGTAGGTAAAATAATGTACTATATTCGTATCGTAAATTCATATAACGGTACTCAATGGTACCAAATTTCCCATCTCATTTCGTAATATGAATCTTTACGACACTTATATCGTAAATATCTATTTTGTACTCGCGTGTTTGTTGAACTCGGCTGCGCCTTATTCAACAAACTTCACGCTCATACAAAAAAGTACTACTTTAAGAACTTGTATCATAAATAGCTATTTTTGTATTAAGTGTGTAGAATGAGTGTTTTTTTAATGGCACTCGAGTGTTAATTTTTGGCCGAGACCGCAGGTCGATGCCAAAAATTCTCTCAAATGTGCCATTAAAATACCAATTTTATACACGAAATACAAACAACATTTTTGTACAATTGTGAATGAGAATTTACATTGTCTGAAATATATTAAAAATACACCTTGACGTGATTTTTTCTCCCGATAATTTATCGCTTTTAAACGACTGTTGTCTTGAAAATATCATTCAATGTTTTCAGTAAAATCGTATCAAAAAATTTTTCCTGTCTGAAAAAAATTAGTCCAAAATAACTAAATAATACTTCTCTTTTCCATACATGTTATCTTTAATGTTATCAATACCTCCAATACAATTTCACAGAATCCAGTGGCCTTTCTGTGTCGTTACTATGAAAAAGGTTTGTTGGTACGCTGCGTGTTTGACTGTGTTTGCTCGTAGTTGCATCAATTTCAAGTTATTTTCAAGAAGATGGATGTTGATAATAATAGTGGCAGTGATACCCCATCAGATATATCTGAGAAAGCACATGCAAGAGTATCTAATATGTTACCGGCCAAATCCAAGTTAATATATGAGAAAACTTCTGAGGAAAAATAAAAAATTATAAAACCTCCAACGTTGTGGAGTGTCCACTCAATGTTGAAAAGTACATTGAATGTTGAGGAATATATTGATATAAGGAAGTTTTCAAAATAGGTCTCGCTCATTACGAACAAAAAGCGTCGGATACCGAGGAAAGAAATCTAAAGTTTCATCAAGGGATGATATCTATAAATTTATTCAACATGCTGATAAAGAAACAAGTTTACTTTACAGAGATAGATAGATATTTTATTCGTCTTTAAGATCACAATAGCGACTTCAGACAAGTCATAAAATACAAATGGTATAAAAACATAACAGAAACATTCAGATCACATCGAACATATTATAATCATCAAAAAATTTAGAATCACAGTCGTTTCGTATTAAGGGATATTGGTTTATATTATAAAGGTCATAAAGGTCATAATCAGACCCAGATGATCTCAAATATTGAAATTTTCAACTCGTTCTTTTTATTAATTTTAGGCCATATTTGTGAAAATATATATTTTAGAAATTGATTTCATATTGTTTTTATTACAGAAAATACTTCTGTATTCTGACAATGCAGATTAAAACTTTGCATGAGATCCATGAATGTATCTTTGTTATTGGATACTTTGAGGAAATCGATATTGATTTATATCACCACAAAAAACTATTATGTCAACATTATTTGAACTTTGCTCAAGAATTTTGGTTAGTCTATTCAGAAACAATTCATTATCCCCATTTGCAGGTCTGTAGGTGTTGATAATACAATATTTTGTCATATTTATTACTAGAGATATTGCACAACACTCAATGTGTAACTCTAGGGACTGGTCATGTACATAATCTATATTGTCTTATAGTAAATATTATTACTAACAAATATTAAGACGCCACCATGTATATAGTTTTGTCCAACAAAATGGGCACCTATATAATAATTGTTCAAATTCACCGAATTTATACTAAGTTCGTTAGACCATTTCTCTGATATGCAGAGAATATCAGGTCCCTACTTCGTCTTTGGTTAGAATTTCGAGTTGGCTGATTTTATTTTTGATAGACTGAAAACTCAAATTGCTGCTTGTCGCCAACTTACAAGTCGTGAAATCGATACGTTTAGAGTGGGGGACGAACTGGAAGTACCGAAACTTTTTGTCGGGCAATTTTTTTCAGATTACTTTCAGTAAATATCTTTCACTTCAACATACACACAGAATGCTGGTCATTACTTTACATTTAAATGCAAAATCGACATGTTTTTCAGAAAGCCAAAGAAAAACTTACCACTGTCAAGGTTTTCTATCTGCGGAATCTTGTCGGACTCAGCATATTTAAACAATTTACAAAGTTACAATTTGCTGGTTATCACTTAAGATTTTGTACGAGGGCTTGCGATCTATAACTTGTGAATAGGTACAACGTGAGCAGTTTTTCATGTTACAGGAAAAGTCGATCAGAGTGATGAATTGTAGATAATTTTGAGAAGTTTACTGAGATTTGAAGCACATTTTTTATGAAGAGAGGTGGAATGTTATCAAGATCTAAATATGTATTTAATTTGTTAGAAAACAGTGGTGAACTATTTTGTACGGTGTGTAATCCAACACCTGCCAAAAACGATGCAAATAACTTTCAAACATCGTTTCCATTTTATGCGGAATTATCATTGTGGACCTCATTTGAAATACTAACAGATGACTTTTTATTTGATATGAACAACTAGAATTTTTTGCTATTCTCAGGAATTTCTGATTCAATACTATTAACGTAGTCTTGATAACCAGACCCAATTAATTGTTCAGAATTTTATGGCAAAACCTGAATTTTTTCAAGGACATTCTGATCTTGGTATCTTGGTAATTTTTGGGTTTTCTGTGGTTTTAATTTTTTTGTTCTTTGTAAGCTGGCATTATTTGTAGTTGCATACACAATTGCGATTGCTGATACAAATAAATTAGATAATTCACTAGTGAAAATAAATTAGCTCAAAAAATTAAGTGTAATTTTATTACATAACGTTCATTTCTTCTGAACTGAAAGATCAGTAATAAAAAAACATGATGAGGTATCCCACTTCTCAGTTTTTTCAAGTTGATTATTTGCTTTCCTGGAAAGAGAAATTTTCTAACCGTATATGGCACCTTTGAGATCATTACCTTCACTCAATATTGTTTTCATAATATACCGGGTGGCTACGGAATATCTCAGTTACTGTATGAAGTAGGTTTGTGAAATTTGGAGCGTCGATATAATGACATAAGAGCTAGAATTTGAGCATATTGACATGTCGAAGTTAACTTCCGGTCTGACCGGAAGTAACATCAACTTTCTTATTTTAAATGGAAACCTTATTTTTTTTCTTTTCGCTTTATTCAGCATTCAATTCCCTTTCTGATGACATATCACAAGTTGGTATCTAACCAGAAACTAGATCAGAAAAAAATTATAATTGAAATTCACCGAGTAGGCCGTGGAAGCAAAATGAAAGCCAAAAATTGAAAAGTTGGCTATGGAAACCATACGTCACTTGATAACAGTTGCTACTACTGTGATATTTTATTTTCATTCATTGGATTTTTTGGTATTTCATTTCAAAAAATTACTTTCTATTATATCATTTGAAAGGAATGGTTATGCTGAATAGTACAGGCAAGAAAAAGTTGTATGTTCCTATTTAAGTTATGGACCTACAGAGTATTGTTTTTTTCCCAATTTTTCCAATATTTTTTTTGGCGGCTTTTTATAACGCCGACGAATGAAAATAAAATATCACAGTAGTAGCAACTGTTATCAAGTGACGTATGGTTTCCATAGCCAACTTTTCAATTTTTGGCTTTCATTTTGCTTCCACGGCCTACTCGGTGAATTTCATTAATAATTTTTTTCTGATCTAGTTTCTGGTTAGATACCAACTTGTGATATGTCATTAGAAAGGGAATTGAATGTTGAATAAATCGAAAAGAAAAAAAATAGGGTTTCCATTTAAAATAAGAAAGTTGATGTTACTTCCGGTCAGACCGGAAGTTAACTTCGACATGTCAATATGCTCAAATTCTAGCTCTTATGTCATTATATCGACGCTCCAAATTTCACAAACCTACTTCATACAATAACTGAGATATTCCGTAGGCAATACTTCCGTAGCCACCCGGTATTTCTTCGGAAGGAATTGGAAGGAAAATTTCACACCTCTATGTGACAACGAATCAATTGCCCATTTTGACCACAGCAAGCGAAAAAAAATTGGGGAAAGTTGCTTGTTCATTATGTTTTTGTGGGATCCTTTTAGCTATAAACATTACTCCACAAGCAAAATGATACGACACTGATCTTTTCCCCAACCGCAACCTCATATTTACTCTTACTTCTCGTAACGTATATAACCTGAAACCGTGAAATATGATTTAAATGCTCCGAATATTGCCAACTAATACGTTGAGCTTTCAATTTATACCGTTATTTGTGTTCGAAAGCTTTTTGTTGGCGTTTCAATTTCCGAATCCAGTTTGCATGTTCAAAAGAGGAAATTATACTTGAGTACTCACATCTGCATATCAGTTTATAATTTGCAGCCCTCTGGAATATACGAAGTTGAAATAAGATTGGCTCTGATAAATCTCTAACTCAATTTTTGCAATTTTGTCTCGATCACAGATCCGTAGTTAAGTTGCGTCAACACTTAGTTGTCGAGAAAGTTGATTTATTTGTCAGGTTTTGAAGTTGAAGATCTTGTACAAATCTTGACGAATTGCACATCTATTTTATAAAACTCAACTCCCGGAAAGATCATTAAAAACAGGATAGGAGCAGAATGGATTCAGTATACACCCCTATTATTCTGAATTGATTGGCAGATTCATTACAAATTCTGATCGATTATAGTTTTATATCTACCAGTTTCGGTAAATCATATATTTCATTTTCTTTCTGTCCATACAAAGAACAAAAAGTAATTATACACATCATTTTACTAGTTTTCTGATGGTTTGTCATTGAATTGATTGGTTTGTTTTCAATCACTGGCAACCACACTCTCAAGAACCATAACATAAGTATTGCTCGGCTAGCTCAAAATTTCCAGCATGAGGATACTAGGGAAGGCATGTTCTTTCGAAATGTTCACAATTATATTATTGGATTCTTGTAGATAGTCAATGTTGCAATAAAACAACAATTACTTTTTTATGGGACTTCTAATGATTTCAAAGATTATATAATCACCAATAAATATTTTTTTGTTTTTACTAAACTCCTAGTTTTTCGGAAAAATACCCCCATTTCGCTGTGACATAAATCAATAGAGAAGAAAAAATTGAAAATAAACCAATGGCGCTCAATCTTGTCTCTGTTATGACTCTGAACGAAAATCAATATTCTTAATAGTAGTAGGTAGTAGCTTAGATTCTATCCCAAGAGATGCTACTGACAATTTCCCTCATATTATATAAACCAACCAAATCAGTTTTTGAATTAAAACCAATGAGAAAAGGGCTTTTAGAAAACACTCTCTCCAGCCCGTGGTATTTTCAAATCGGTGTTTTGCCTCTTCCTTATTTATACGTTTCCATAGTTACAAAAAATTTTGTGAATAGACAAACGTCAGTTTGACGGTTCAACTCTTCAACTGACATTAATGAGACATGATGAACCGTTCCTGCAATAAGCATTTAGTCCATAATAATTTTATTTATTCGTGAAATTGTCTGATCAAATATCCCTTCAAAATGCAGAACACGAAAACTGTGTTGCTTAGAAACACCACGAGATCTTGCTCGAGTAGAAAAAACCTAGGTGGTTTATATTGCCCCCGCAGTCCACATTGCCCCAACCTCACATAATGGCTGTGCTGTGTGTAAATTATATACTTTTTAATCCCTTCTCTCCTTATTTATTTTAAGACCAATGAACTAAACTTAAGTTTTACAGGATGCTGGTTATGTTGACAGTATAACGTCTAATTTCTCTCTTCTCGACTGCCGGGCTTTGTTCCGAAAGGTGTTCTTGTCCTTGTTTACCACTATCGCCCTTAAGGGCTTTACCTTTTGAAAAAGGTCAAAGTACATTTGCGGTGTGAAGGGGGAAATAGGATTCCCGAGCGATGGAGGAGGAGTCTAATATTAAAAGAAATCTAATAGCGTCTCACTCCAGCTCATTGCCCATTTACGTTATAGAAAAATTGGCCATGAACGCGTATATGCCGCTTGAAATTCCAAACACTTTTACAACTCGGCCTACCAAATAAAAATGTGACCTTCGTGACCGCGATCCTCGTCGTGGCTTTGTTACCTGGATATCAAAGGATACCGCAAACTGCGGCGGACAAAATGCAAAATGCATTGCTTTCTTCCGTGGATGAATATTTCGCATATTGATAATTATTGATAGAGGTAATAAAAAAATATATATCTATGTTCATCTATTTTCTAAAAAAAATAGGACATTAACAAAAGTGGAAACAATCAAAGACAGATATTAATCTTTCAGATATTCGGTTTATTGTTTTCAAAACACAACTGTACCCTGTTGTTAACAACCTGAGTGTGTTTTCTTCGGAGACTGGCTTTGTTCAACGTCTGACACTCAATTGAAAGTCCAGTGGGGTAAGATTTGGCGACCTAGCAGGCCAGTTAACCCCAGTACTATTCGATGTAATTATGATGAAAATGTATACTTGTACTCTGAATGACAGTCTCTATCATAATTCACAATACAAAATATGAGCACTCCTTTGAAAAAAAAAATTGACAGGGCAGAAAATATGGATAATTGGAATCAGTCATTTATTAAATTAAATAAGGGACGTTACAGAATGAATAAGTTACAGGGCCGCGAACACTTAGGCGAATCACTGCAGGTACATTGAAACATCGAATTGAATAGTTTAAGGCAGTTTTCGGGGCGAAGGTTTAGCCATTGATGAAATCCCTGCCTCACTGATAACAAGATTACATGAACATTACATGTATAGCATTGTGAATCGCAGGAAATCGCAAAAAAAATATATTATAGATTCACAATATGTTCATCTCAAAATGAAACTTCTAATATAATAATAATAAAAGTTGAAAGCACCAGTCCTTTATTATAACAGCTAGTCTCTCGGCAGACGTTGCTAGGTTTTTTACATTCTTCGCAAAATCTAGTAAATTACTTCCAAACGTACCCATTCGATTTCTTCGTACTTTTCGGTACACTCTCATAAAATTTTTTCGTTGATTATTTCAATAGAATTTATCCCGAATGTGCCAATTTTCAAATACGTATGATTACCTTTATTTGACGTTTAACTGTTACATTCACTGATCTGAAAACACCAAACTTAACAGGTCAATCAGAGTCAAGAAACAACTTTGGTGTTATCGATAATCCGAACTTGTCTAGAGCTCCTGATTGGCTCATTTGACAAGTGTGTGAAATAGTCACGATGAACGAACCTCTGAAGATGCTAGCCACTCGCGCTAGCGAAACGTTAGGAAAGAATTGCGAAAATGACGGCCTACGAAGCCGAAGAAAAATAGTGATAGTAAAGTTAGGGCCTTTTTATAAAATCTTTCAGATGCAGTGCAATGTCCAGCGTGGCCTAAGCTGGGGAAGTAGTTGATTCCTGTTAATTTTTTTCGTAGGTTATTTTGGTGACAGGAATATACAGCGTGATTTACGTAGACCGTGCATTAGAAGTTTTCCAACTTGCAGTTGGACTAGTAACTTGAAAGTTGGTGTACTGTCATAATTGATCATGTGCGTACTACCTCAAATGTTTCTAGTACTACAACTATACAGGGTATTCCAAAGATCGGTACCAATTTTCTAATTTTAAATGGAAAACTAATTTTTATTTGGTTATTGTACGATTGGCCTTCTGATTATGACTTTAGACAACCTAAGTTATATTAACTTATCTATTACAGGTTTTGAGATATGTCCATATTTCTAAAAAAAAAATTACCGCTGTAGTAGTTTACAAAAACACGTGTAGCCCGCAAACCGTTAAAAATTAGGAAAGCAAATTAATGAAGCAGTTAGCTGGTAGTCTGGGCTATCACTTGATGTCCCATATTTTAATTTCATTTCATTTCAATTTTAGGATGAGGTATTTCAGCTTTCCCTATACCCAAGTTCAACCTCTATCGAGTTATTCAATAAAAATCTAGAAATGCCTCATATTGCCGAATGATTCTGTGTTATTGGAAACAAAAGAAAATTGTTATAATTCAATAAAAAATATTGCACAATATTGACAGAACTCTGGCCTAAATGTTCAATATGACCACCATTGTTGTTGAAACATTGTGGGTAGCACGTCTAATTTCGTTGGGATCGAGACTGTCAAAAGTCTGTATTATTCTAAGTTTCAAAATTTGATGTAGACCGCACATGATCAATTATGACAGCATACCAAATTTCAAGTTTCTAGTCCTAGTGCAAGTTGAAAAACTTCTAATTCACGACCTACACACGTAAATCACGCTGAATAAATGTCAATTTTGACTTTTCAATAATTAGGTGGAAATTAGTTTATTTCAATCGAGGGAAAAAATGCTAGGATCGTACAAAAACGCTATAACTATCACCAACGTTAAGTACCACCGATCTCAGACTATTGTTTGCTACGCGATGAAATGTGCTTATCAAAGGTTCAGCCATATAAATATTCACTTGCTTTATTTATCCTTAAGATTCTCTTTTTGGGTGATAATTTTTTAAAGAAGATTCTTTTACGGTATTCAGTACCAGTTCGATTATTCGAATTTGGCATAACGGTAGCCCCATCCTCCGTCCCTTCTCTGTGACACTTATTTCGGGATAATTGGTCCTTTCGTGACTTGCCGCCAGTCGCTCGCCAGCCCCTTGCAAATTGCAAAACAAATCCAGTTTTTAGTAACTGATTGTGTAAGTGACCTGGAATGTAATCACGATCCGTCAATGAATCATTTCTGCTGCTCATTACTTATTATTTGTCCATTTCCAGAAAACAAATGTTCAAGTTAAATTGAATTATGGAATACATAAAAATTATAATTTGATAGTATATAACTTCATTATTCTTATATATGCTACCCAATTCGGCATATTTGCAACTTCAATAAACCCATTTACACCTTCTATTGTTTTATCTCCAGTGTTAAAATTTTCGGAATAACTTTAGAATAATTTTTCAACTCATGAATGAATCTACAATTCATTCAGTTATCCATAGTAACCATGTAAAAGAGCATAGTTTTGTGAGGGCGCTCGAATCAGTGAAGATAAATGCTTGAAAATTGAGTCTGCAGAGGTTCAACAGAAAATACTTTGACGATGTAATTTGGAATGGATCATTCCAATTTTTTTTTTAACATAGATAAATGTATAAGTGAGGCATTTTACGAAGTACTTTTTCAAAAAAAAAAAAACATATCCTGAGATAAAAGTTAGTGAATCCGGTCAATGTTCTGACTATTTTTTCAACGCTTGTCTTTTTTTTATTTGAAAAAGTACTTCGTGAGATGCCTAGATCCAACATTCGAAAATCGGATGATGAAAAAAAATCTCGAGTTTATTCAGCGAGCTCCGAGTATTTTATTTTTTTCCGTTCCTTGTTTTACTAATAGTCACTAATAGGGTTAAACCCCTCTTAAGTGCGCGAAGGCACAGGTTCGAGGAGAAGGCCAAGTTGCCAAACTTATTGAAACCTAAAGCTGGCACAAAATATCGAATAGAGGATCAGTCCGTAACATATCCGTAACAATGGCTTCATGCTGAGACGCAAATATAGCATATACACCTAATCCTACTAAATTATGCCACAAGCACGTGCTTTCAATGTGAAGGATTTTTCTCCAACTCAAAATGAATCTCACTTCCATGAGCAACAGGAAGTAATTTCTTTTGATATTTGAAATGTCAATTTCGACCAGTCATAGAATAACTTCTCACCCTTAGCGATGCTCAAGGTCGTATGTAGGTATTGGAAAAATCTCACATTTCTCATCGGTATGACATGTTGAAAATACCTCAAAGCCATCAGAAAGTCTATCTGAAAAACCTACTAGGTTTATGCATTCATTTTCCCCTACAGTTTCTGTTCCAATGAACAAGATATGGAAATTAGTGGAAAGCCCATAAATAAACAATTAGACTACACACATAAGACGATGGGAATATGGTTACTCAGAGACGGAAATAATAGTCAATGACTTCAGTCACTGGGTTGTTTCTGAACTACCCAGTAAGAGCGGCTAGAATTCCCTTTCCTCTTCCCTTGCCTCGCTTGGGCACCAGTGGGCACCCTGAAGCTGAGAATACGTCACTCTATTATTTCCGTCCACGAATAGGTTGTCTGCACTCCAAATTAATAACTAATTTTCCAGACAGCACAGTATATCCATTAGACATCCACAGGATATCATTTATGGATATCCAGTATATCCGCTGGATTTAGATGGATATCTTATAGACATCCAATATATAGGGTGTTTCTTAAGTACGTGTAGAAACTTTAGGAGCATGTTGCTGATGTCGATATAAGACAAAAAGTTCCCATAAACACATGTCCACAAGTCATTCGTTTCTAAGATACAGACTGTCAAAGTTTAATTCTTATATTTGTTTTTTGTGAATAAATTCCAAAATATTTGTGATATTCGAGGAAATTCTGGTACCTGGGATGATTTTTCAATGACAAAATTAAATTTTATATTAATTTTGAAAAAACTAATTTCTAATTGAATTTATTTTAAATTTAAAAATCTTGTCATTCAAAATCAGTTGCATCGATTATTTCAAATCTCAATAACTTGAAAACAGTTGCTCGCAGTAACCTCTACCAAGAATATATTTTTACACAAACTAAATAATAAATATTCTCATATAGGTACCAAACTTTACCCAAAAATCAAAATAATTTTGAAATTTTTCACAAAAAATAAAAATATGAATTCAACTTTGATACTCTTTATGTCAGAAAAGAATAACTTGCGGACATATGTTTATAGGAACTTTTCTTGTTATTTTGATGTCAGCAACACGATCCTAAATTGTCTACACGTACTTAAGAAACACCCTGTATATCCATATGCCCGCCTATATTCAGGATATAGGAGATATCTTATGGATGTCCGTGAAGATATCTACTGGATATCTTGTTGATATCCCATAGATATCAATAGGATATCTTACATTCATAATTGGTCATAATTGGGATATCCATTAGATATACAGTGAGTCCAAGATAAGGTTGTCCACCATGAAGATATCTGAAAAGGAAATAGATACAGTTTTGGTTAAATGCGGGTAAAAAGTTGCGCAACAGTAGGGCCATTTACATGTAGAGGTATGAAAATTCTAAATATAATTTTAGTTTTCACATTGTTCTGTAAAAACTGAATTTTCCACTTTATTTTTTTCTGGCGTAATCGACAGTACTTTGTTCCTGCTCTGACGATAATACCAGAAAAAATCAAACTAGAAATTGAAAGATTTCGTTTTTACAAAATAATTTGAAAACGTACTTCCATATAGATGGCCCTTCTTTTGCGCAACATTTTTCCCATTTAACTAAAACTTATCTATTACCTTTTTAGATATCCCCATGGTGGACAATCTCATCTTGGACTCAGACTTTGGTGAGTCAGAAGGAACAAATGGAATGAAATTTTTCATAACACTGGTATTATTTTGACATGAAGAAATAATACTATGGAATATTATGATAAAAAATACTTTATTAGAAATATAGACAAACCAAGCGAATAAATTGCAAGAATTGTTCTTTTGTTGTTTAACTTTGTAATGAAATCACTATAACAACTTTATATAACCCAGCTCATCTATACTAGATACTTCTTTCTGTAAAAAAAATATATTGTTCATTATCAAGGTCACAGCTTGGTGTACAAAACAGTTCATTCCTAATACAGTTTCACCGAAACTGTAGCTATAATGGCCAATGAGCAAATGAAATTCATATATTTTTATCAATTCCAAAGGAAATTCACTCGATTTGGGAGTGATTATGTATTTCAAATGAAAAAGCTTGTACAGTTCGTTTAGAAGGCACAGAATTGTTTTTCAAATTTAAAAATTCAATTGAGTAATTGAGTGGAACAATTCATTAATAAAGTGATTTTATTTTATTTATTCAAAATATACCCGTGAAGACCGGGAAACAAAAATTAAAATGCACTCACCTACTGGTTACTATGATTCATCATTCTTGCCAAGGCATTTCTCATCGCTGTGATATCTTGTTCTGTTCCTTTTGCATTTGGACTCAGGATAACTGCTTCTGAAATATTCAATGACACAATATACCCATCAATCATTGGAACAATAAAAAATTAACTTACTTCTGATATAATGTGACAGTATTGACGAGGAGAACATTTTCTTTCTTGATAATCTTTTGATTGTCCTGCTGATACTTTTCTATGTGTATGTTACTATTAAGCAAGCGACGAAGGTGTCTCGTAGACACGTCCAGAAGACATTTTCGTTTGCATGAAGAAATTCCTGTAATTAAAAAATGTCTTATCATTTCAACACTATCATCATTCAGGACAAAAGCAAAAGGTTTGGTGTATTTATTAATAACTAACTTCATCTTTATTTTCAAGTAAAGCAAACTAAAACGAAACAACAAGATATCTATTTCACATTTTGACAACACAATGTCCACAATGCTACTAGGTAGATTGAATGCAATCAATCATGAATACTTACCTATCATAAAATATTCGGAACGATAAAATATTCAGATTTCGCAAAGGAACATACCTTGCCCAATCCACCAAAACAGCGAAAACAATAAAAAACAACACTGCTTTGCCCAACTTTCACTATTACCAGTCATAATAGAATAAACACAACACAACAAAACATTATGGCGTTGGCTTGTCTATCGCGGTTATCCCGACTCGACTTCGTTTGCTTCAATTCGTGTTGTGTTCGACTTCGACAACTCTCCAGATTTACGTACGGTCTGGCATCTCTCTCTCTCTCACATGTAGAACCGACATATCAAAGTGTTTAGTCCATAACGCTTAGCTAACGACTAAAGACCAAATAAAAAAATCGCTCCAGTAACAATAGGAATGGTAAACCTGAGGTGACTTGGACTCCGTACGGGTGATGGATGATAATTAAATAATGCAAAATCAGTATTCTTTTTGAAAAATCGAGGTTAGAAACTAAAAATATATTGGACATCCAATGGATATCCATTGGATGAATATTTGGAGATTCAGAAATTTTTTATACGTTGAAGATATGTATTAGAGCTTCCTTCTGAACTATTTTCCATGAAATTTTTTGATATATTATCAATTAAATATACAAAATAAGATTTTTAAACAATATCCATAGAATATATTCAATGGATATCCAATGGATATATTTCATGGACTGGATATTCAGTGGATATGGGGCTATCCATTGGATATCTAATGGACATTGTGTGCTGTCTGGGTTGTGCTCCCAAAATTACAAGAGTGAACTTTGAAGATTTTCTATAATGTATGAACATGTATAGGGTGAGTCTCAAGTCTGAAACTTCAAGTTTCTGTCTCTGTAAGTTGTATAAGCCTGGTAAAATTCCAAATTGTAACAGTTGCTCCTTTGTTTGATCTATTTTTCTACAAGTTGGAATGTAACGTGCTTACCGCTGGTGCAAAAAAGCAATTATTTTTTTTCCGAAATAGCCTTCCAAATAAAAAATCTATGAAAAAAATTCCCGACTTGGTGAAACGTTCATGAAAGTTTGAGAAGTCAAGGTTTCTCTTGAATTGTTTGGACATTCGCGAAAAATTTGCATTGTTTATTAAACACATAATTAGCTACACCTGAGGACAATTCGCTATTTTGTACTTCAAAAGCCTCAAAACTACAGAAACGAGAGAGATGATTGAGATTTTTATTTGAAAGTTATGACATGTGAGGACTGCGTGTCATTCTTGAACTAGTCATTTGTGTAAATAGACTGATTTATTTCTGAAAAGTCAGTTTTTCACCATGTATGCAGATGACTTATCTTCAATTATCTCAAATCCATCAGCAACAAATATTAGTACCGAAGTTACAAATTTATTAGAAATTACACGTAAGTGGTTTGATGACCATCAACTATTTTTCAATACTGAAAAAACTCAATTAGCGACATTTCATAACCGGCAAAAAGTATGTGATCCACTCAATATTTATATCAAAAACTGTTTAGTTCGAGATAATGTCAGTTTTTTAGGAATAAATATTGATCCAACTCATTGGAAACCACACTGTGAAACACTGATTTCCAAACTGAATTCAATACATAACCTTTTGAAAAATGATAAATGTGTTCTAACTAGAGGACAGATGTTAATTCAATATTATGCCCAAGTGGATTCCCGCATTAGATTCATGGTGGATTTATACAGCAGTCGTAAGTTTTAAGTCATAAGGAAGAATATTCGTCAATGATTGGGTGAACCGTTTATTCCAACGAATGATCGACGAATTTTCTTCCTTATGACTTATGACTGCTGCATAAATCCACCATTAGTATTTGCCTTTGGGGTGACAGCACCCTAACAGGAGATGTGTTTATCTCTCAAAAACGCATCATCAGATATATTGCTGGTGTAAAATATACACATTCTTGCAGGAACATTTTTCTAGAGTTTAGGATATTTACGCTCACTTCATTATATATTTTGGAAATGTCTTCATACATTTTTGAAAATAAGAACTGCTTCAAACAGAACAAAGATATTTAGGCAATGAATACCAGGAATAAAAATAACTTTAGTGAGCCATTTGCAAAAATGTGTATAACCTCACCCGAATATGTAGGGTTGCGTATTTTCAATGAGTTGCCAAAATAATTGAAAAATATTGAGATTCTAACTATGTTCAGAAAACCTCTCCAGGAATTTTTAATAGATGAGTGTTTTTACCAAGTGTCTGAGTATTCTAATTGATCTGTTTGTTTGTCTTCCACATTGCCCAGTGTCCACTTTTCGAAATTTTTATGTGTGTTTTTATGTATATATGTATGTATGTGAAGTGAAGAGAGTGTTTTTTGATTCATTTCCGAGAGCTCCACCATTCGTCGACAGCTGTTTCGTAATTACTTACTCATCAGGACGACTTTTATGGAACTCTCGAAATTAAAACGAATCCACTCTGAAATGAATACCTCACGGCAACGACAGTATATTACAAAAAAATAATTTTTGACATCTACAGTCACTAGTTGAAACTTAATTTGACACGAACCAAGAAATCCAAAGGCAGATGATTATCTACTCAAGGCAGCCAACAATTTCGTTGTTCTGACCAACTCGAATTTCAATCAAGTTTTCAATACAGTATGAGGAACGCAAGCAGAATGTAAAGTGAAGAGAGTGTATCTCGATTTGATCCCAAGAGCTCCACCATTCGTCGACAGCTTTTTTGTAATTTCTCACTTATCAGGACGAAATACACTCTCTTCACTTCACATTCTGCTTGTGTTCCTCATAACGCATTAGAAACTTGATTGATCCATGGGTTGGTCAGAACAACTAAATTGTTGGCTGCCTGTCAATGAACAGATAATCATCTGCCTTTGGATTCTTTGGTTCCTGTCAAATTAGGTTTCAATTAGTGACTGTATATGTCACAAGTTACTGTTTATAATATGTTTGTATGAATATACAGTCAGCACGTAAAGGTTGGAACAAATTTGTTACAAGTTTGATATGGCCATTGAGGAAACAAAACTCAGGCATGTAGATTTTTGTTTTCAGTTTTGGTCCACTCATATTTTTGATGTCGTCATAACTGTTGGAGTTATGACGTCATTATATTTTTTTTTTAATGGCAATACCCTATGTTGATAATACCTTCAAAAATAATGCAATTTTTTGTGTATGGATATCCTATTCTTTCTCATATTTTACAGTGTGTTTCACTTCTCATGGAAACGCCCTCGTATCATCCGTAATTTTCGACGAAGAACCGCTGTATATATTTGTTTGTTCATTTATATACTTGACTATTGCTCCTATTCACTCCTTATTCCAGGTGGATACATATATTCTCCGATAAAATACGAAGCCTAGTAAATTGCAAATCATTTCCATTGCCGACGCAAGTTGTGAACGACTTCAAGCAATTGAAAAATTATATTGCCAATTCTTTAGTCTGTAGCCTATCTGACAATGAAATTTTTGTTGTGGAGACAGACGCATCGGAATTTGCCATTGCAGCAACATTAAGTCAAGCAGGAAGACCAGTTGCTTTTTACTCCAAAACCGTTACAGATTGTGAACGACGACATTCGGCTGTTGAGGAAGAAGCTCTCACAATCGTGGAAACAATACAGAAACTATCTTCTGTGAAGACATTTTAAATTAATCACGAATCAATAATCAGTATCATTTATGTTTGATATAAAACACTCTAGTAAAATAAAAAATGAGAAAATCATGAGGTGGCGACTGGAACTCTTCTGTATAGCTATGATATATCGTCCAGGAAATGCAAACGTGGTAATTGACGCCTTTTCAAGAATTTGTGGAGCAACCAGCGACAACAAATTATATGAACTACATCAATCACTAAGTCATTCGGGAATAACAAGTCGAAATTTACCATTTACATTGGATGATGTGAAAAGAATTACACGAGCATGTCCAATATGTGCTAAAATCAAACAAAAATTCTTGAAGAATTCTGATGGACATCTGATAAAAGCAACTTCTCCTTTGGAGCGATTAAATATAGATTTTAAAGGGCCTCTACCGGGTGCTTCACGAAATAAAAATCTTCTCACAATAATAGATGAGTACTCACAATTCCCATTCGCTTTTCCATGTCCAGACATGAGTTCCTCTACGATAATCAATTGCCTGAGTCAACTTTTTTCTATTTTCGGAATGCCTGCCTATTTTCATATTACGAGATCTGGTCAGTTTTCTTCATTTTAGAGGAATAGCCACCAGCAGAACAACACCTTATAACCCTGAAGGAAATGGTCAAGCAGAACGATACCATGGTATAATATGGAAAGCAATATCACTACCCTTGAGAACTAGAAACCATAACATATCTCAATGGGAAATTGTGCTATACGACACATTACATTCTGTACGATTTTTACTTCGCACCTTCAATAATTGTATACCGCATGAACGTATGTTCAACCATCAACGTCGATCCAATTAGGTATGGAACATCTCTACATTCTTGGTTGACAGATTCAAAAACTGTATTTCTTTAAAAAATGTGAGACGAACAAAATATGATCCCTCAGTAGAGGAGGTGGAACTCATTGAATCCAATCCTGAATATGCTCTGGTGCCACATCAAAGTGGACGAGAATCTACCGTTTCTTTGAAGCAGTTAGCACCTAGAGGATATATGACTTTGATATCGGGGCCCAATATACAAGACAAACCTAAATCGAGTCATAATATAGAAGAGGTGTCTAACATTGAAGATTGTCCTGGTTTGAAATCTGATCAAGCTGTTGAATCTTTTGAAGTAATCTCAGATATTCAACCTGAAAGACGAAGCATCACTCCGGAGATCGTTGATGATAAAAACAATGAAGAAGAAAAAGAAGGTCACATACTTCGTAGATCTACCAGAAATTGACGTCCACCAAAATATTTTAGTGCATTAGAAAAATAATGAAATGGGGGAGAATGTAATATACTTCATCATCAACGTATCTCTTGTCATTGATATATGTCAAGTTCATTGTGACAGGTTTTGCTGATTAAAGCCTTTAGTTCTAAAAAGGTATTTCATTACAAGAACAAGTAACAAAACCAAACGTATAATTGCAAAATTGAAAAAAATAATAATAATTAACAAATCATACTCAGTTAAATTAAGTGTTGGAAATGTCCACCGTTAGCTTCAATGCACGCAGCAATTCTTAGATGCATTGACTGACTAACACGCAGGAAATTTCCCGGAGTATCCCGAATTATGTCGCAAAAAACAACAATGCGCTCTCTTAAATGGTCAACATTTTCAACTGGAGTAGCGTAGACTAGGGCTCAAAGATGGCCCCAAAATAAAAAATCTAAACAAGTAAATTTGAGAGATCGCGGGGGCCAAGGGTGCGGACTCCTCGATCGATCCAACGTTCTGTGTATTCGACGTCCAAGTATTGGCAAGCAACCAAACCAAAGTGGGCCAGAGCTCCATCATGCATAAAATACATGTTTTGTCTTACTTGAAGTGGTACATTGCCCAGCAATTCCGGAAGTACTTCTTCTAGAAAGTGTCGATAATCTGCACCGTTCAATCTGTTCGGCGAAAAATGTGGGCCTATCATATGATCACCGACGATGCTAGCCCAAACGATCATGGAAAATTGTTGCTGATGATGACCTTCTGAAATTTCATGTGGATTTTCTTCAGCCCATACATGGTTATTGTGAACATTGAAAACACCATCTCCCGAGAAAGAGGCTTCATCGGTAAACAGAACTTCGGCTCCAAACCGAGGATTTTGACCTATTTTATCTTGCATCCATCTACAAAAAGACAATCTTGGCAGAAAATCTCTTGGCAAACTCTGTGGATATGGCAGTGATACAAAAGTTGTCTTTTCAAAATTCCCCAAGTCGTTGAGTGAGGTAGGATTGAGTTGTGAGCAATTTTTCTGTTACTTGTGGTTGAATTTCCTTCAATTTCGATGAAGACAGCCCCTTCTACTTGGGGATTTGCAACTTCCATAGACCGCACACTATAAGCAGTATTGTTTTTGAAACTTCCGTTCTCCCATAGTCGTTAGTGAATGCGTTGAAACAAGTTATGGTATGGTACTTGGCGATCAGGATGTCTTTCTTGATACAACCGCCTTGCTTCTGCCGAATTACCGGTCGCCATTCCGTAAAGGTAATGCATTACGCACATTTCAACGTTTGTGTAATTCATTTTTGATTTTGTAACACAAATTTACTGTTTGCAGGTACAAACTAATTGTTATTTTGACTTGAAGTATAGCTTTTGTTTTAAAATTTAAAGCCTATTTGAAAAAAGAAAATATTTAAAAGAAATGTTACGTGTTAGGGCGGATTCACATGCAAGCTTTTCGCATATCAGCTTATTGCCTATTCAATGGCTGTATTTGTAAAAAAACAAAGCACGCCTTCAATTTGAGCTCTTCGCGATAAGCTGGCATGTGAATACAGCTTCAGGCTGTCAATGCGTCTAAAAATTGCTGCGTGCATTGAAGCGGACATTTCCAACAATTCAACTGAGTATGATTGAAAAAGTTCTTTGGCATAAGTTTTCATTTTTGTCTAGTTCTAATAATGTGTAGAATAATATACTGAGGAAAATTGTTTTATTGAAGTTTTTGCTAAGATATTTCTTGCTACCATCATAAGAAATACCATTATTATAACCAATTTTAGAATAGAAGTAGCCCATTGAAATCCTACAGCAGCGAAAACGATTTTGCTGAAGGTGATATTTCTGCCACAGAAAGGTATCTTGCTATCGCCATTGGACAGTCAGTCTGGGACAGTGAGTTTTTTATAAGGTAATGCAACGAGTCCTTCCAATTCTATAGATGAATATTTATTTTCCATGAAAACTTTTTTATTTGGTGAAAGTATGAAAACAAACCGATTGATAAAATCACGAGTCCGTAGGACTGGTGATTTTATCTAATTCGATTTGTTTGAATGCTTTTGTCTCAAAATAAAAAAAGTTTTGATTGTTTTCAAAATGAAAATTTATCTACTGAATACAACCATGTGTTACTTGTTAATTTTTCATTCTAGAGGGCTATGGATCTTAAACTAATTTCAGTCCCAAAATTTTGAGAGTAGTTCAACATTACTGTTTTTGATTTTTGAAATTGTAATCGCTAGAAAAATTTCATTTCAATTATTCATTAATATTCATTGAAATTACATTTTTTTAATTGGCTACATAGTGGCTCGTTGGGTTAGAAAAAAAGATCATTTGATCACGATTAATTTGATACAGCATATTAAGTATTAGGTTTCAAACAAACAACTATTGAAAACTTTTATAGATTACTTCAGAATTTTCTCAAAATGAAGGAGATTAAAATAAGTTTTGAATGAATCGATCAACCAACACAACTGATGGAACAAGATCAATAATCCAAAAGCTGATAAAATATCGTCTTGCATAAATAGAACTATTAACATAATTACACAATTAATACCTAATTTACTTTTGCAGAAAGTTGACCTCCTTAACAATTTTTGTCTGTGACAGTTGTGTTTGTCACAGGTAACTAGATGCATTTAAATCTCATTTCAAAAGATGTAGGATCAAATTAATCGTAATACAATGGTCTTTCTTCCTAACCTAACGAGCCACCATGTTGCCATTCGAAAAAAAAATATTATTTTAATTACAAATTAAATTTCACATATCATACATACACACATTTTGACCGAATCAGTGAATTTGTATATTTCTCAAAATTGCAGTGCTGCAGTTTGTGATTTGATCGAATCCAAAGCATTCTAGATTAAAAAATGAAAAAAAAATGGGTTACAAAAAGTGACAAAATGATACATAGTTGTATTCAGAATATCATGTGGAGAAAAAAGAGGTGAAAATATACTGGGTGTCCCATTTAAAAATCAAAAGTTTAAGCCACTTTCAGTGAAACCAGAAGTTGTATGAACTTCAGTTGTCCGTCAAAAAACGCAGTTTTATGTCTCATGGAGATCCTCCGAATTAAATACCTTTATTTTCAAAAACAAAAAAGTTATAGGGGCGAGCCACCTATCTTTGGATAATTTGTATAATTCAAATCAGTCATTTAATTTCTATCAATAAACAATTAAAAACTATAAGTTATGGTTTTTCTTCAAATGAGAAAGTTACAAGGCCAATAATACCTACCTGATTCACTCTGTAAAGTGCATGCTAGCAGAAAGTTGTAGGGTTTGTACATTTTAAAATTATACTAAAACATTGATTGAATAGAAGGAAGTAAAAACGAAGAAGAAACTTCAATTAAACTTTGCAAAGTTGAGTTTGATATGGTTGAAAAGCTGCAAGTAGATGAAGTACCCCAGTGGCCGTTATTTACAGAAAGCAGTATTTGAGTGAATAATGATGAATAGAATTTGTACAGCGTCTTTCCATTAATACAAGTCCAGCGAAACTCTTACCAGATTCGCTAGAAATTTAGTAATGAAAGCTCTGCAAGATCAGAGGAAACAAAAAAAATCATAGTCGTATCTTCGAAGATATCATATTTTGATAAGGGGCAAAATCAAGTAATTTTTTTTTATTCATCCGCAACTTGGGAAAACTGAAAGAAAAATCACAGTTGAAGCATCGGTTGTTGAGGACAGTCGTTATTTAACGATCTCCAATTGAAAATTTCAACTCGGCATTCAGTCGTCGTTTAAAACTCCGAACCTGAAGACCATATTAGCCAAATAGCCATGGTGTTTTGATGATTCGCCAAAGAAATAAATGGCCTCAAAGCCGTAACCTACCACTCCACTGAAGAGGAGCAAACGTTTCGAAACTAGTATGCAGGTGTTAAACCTATCAGAATTAAATCAAAATACTAGTTGATTACAGGAACCACTTGCAATAGCACAGTATGCAGGGTGTTTCATAATATATGCGCAGAACTCAAAAACTCATAACTCAAAAATATTAAAAAAGTCCATTAACTTACCCTCTAGAATGCACCATTTTCGAGATACAGGGTGTTGAAATTTTAAAAAAAGAATCGGTTTTTGCGAATATCTCTGGAGCCATTCATTTCACAAAAAATAGATTTTGTAGGCATTCTCTGCTCATAATAAGCTGTTTTGTGCTGACTTTTTATTTTTTTAAATTCATAATTAGTGAAGATTTTGAATGAGTAGTGGGTGTGTTTTTCTCCAATTCTACGCCACTGAAAAAAGTACAGTTTTGAGCTGCCTATTTGAACCGCCAATGTTTTCTACACAAGATGGTTACTCTTGGTGATAAGTTCTAAAGATGACCGTTTTCAAAATAAATTAACTTTCATGTTGAAAAACGTGGTAAATGTTTTTAAATAATTTTTTTTTTCATAATTATACAAAATTTATTTAAACGTTCGAACAAGTAACAAAACCAAATGTTGACTTCATAATTGCAAAATGAAAATAAACTTGTTCCGTGAACATTTGGGCTGGCATCTTCGGTGATCATATGATAGGCCCACATTTTTCACCGATCAGATTAAACGGTACAGATTATCGACACTTTCTAGAAGAAGTACTGCCGGAATTGCTGGGCGATATTCCCCTTCAAGTAAGACAAAACATGTACTTTATGCATGATGGAGCTCCGGCCCACTTTGGTTTGGTTGCTCGGCAATACTTGGACGTCGAATGACGAATACACAGACCGTTGGATCGGTCGAGGAGGTCCGCTCCCTTGGCTCCCGCGATCTCCCAAACTCAATTGTTAAGATTTTTTATTTTGTGGTCATCTTTAAGCCCTAGTCTACGCTACTCCAGTTGAAAATGTTGACCATTTAAGAGAGCGCATTGTTGCTTATTGCGACATAATTCGGGATACTCCAGGAATTTTCCTGCGTGTTAGAAACGGCAATGCATCTAAGAATTGCTGCGTGCATTGAAGCTAACGGTGGACATTTCGGTGAAGAACCTGAACAGACTGGTAAAGGGGACTAGAATTACGGAGTGTGTGCTGTGAAACCAATTGGGATGTACAAAAAGCCCAAGAGGCTGAGGTGCAGCTGGTGACCAGCATCCGAAAGAAAAAAAAACGTTTATTGGCAACTTGAATGTTCATCAAATGAACAATCGTAATCGAAAACAATTTTAAGTACTATACTGTACATTATTGTTGAATTTAGTATTCCAGATAACACTGGAAAACAGTAGATAACTGAAAATAAAAATTCATATTTATTTTCAGTTTTCTACTGCATTACACTTTTACGCACACGGGAGCAAATTATTCTTAAATACTATTAGATTTGTAGAAATTATACGTTTTCCAGATTTGTTATTCGAATTTGAATATTCTAAAAAAGGATCAACTTTGCTTGAGTTACTGCTGGTAGCTTTGTAGTTCGGATCTCACCATCAAAAACGGGCAAATTTGAAGAAACAAATCTTGTGCTAGATCTCGAGGAAATATAAACAATTTTCTGAATACTACATATGAGGTGTATTGAAGGGGTTACTGGTGTCTATTAATTTTCTCATCAATTGCTTATTGATTTGCCTAAATATAATGAACATTATAATTTGTCTATAGTATAGCAAAACAGTTCCTACCTATAATTTGGAAAATATTATACCTTCTATGAAGCTCTTCAAGAAAAGCATTGATATACTATTGTGGAAGTCAATAACTACAAAAACAGTACCGATAATCGAACAAATTTCGTTGTTTCAAACGAAGTAAAAGTCGAATCGAAGCAAAGTTGCTTCAGAAAGTATAATTTCAAACTGAGGAAAATCCATCGGAATCGTTCCGCGTCTGTTCCTAACTAAATAACTAATACTAGCACGGCACTAAGCGTACAAAAGCTAGCGGCGATAATGATGAAATAATATTTTGGAAACTTTCTGCACTCCAAACTTTTGCATTACATTTTAATGTTCCAGCGAAGACAACGTATAACACTGGATTACCTCCGGAATAATTGAATTTTTGCCGAATTTTCTTGGGTAGAAGAAGAGAATTTGCATTTTAGATTATCGGGTAGAAAGAAAAAGCTTGAAATAATGAGATAGACTATGGATTATGCATGCATTTTGTTGACACAATTAAGGAATTTTTTTGGAAGTTGAAGGAAAAAAGCTTTTTCTTTCTCGGTGAAAGTTTTGTTTCGCTCCTTTATGGCAACGAGTGAATGCCGTGAAGTTGTTGAAATTTTGTTTTGAAGTATGGATGGAACGAAACTCCTGAAAATGTTTCAATCTGGAAATTAATAAGCTGTGTGTCAAAGTAATACAAGTTTTTCGCTTCGCCAAAATCGGAGAGGCCATATAACTCTGGTCTATAAGAACTATTTTAGTGAGTTTCTCTTCAAGGCACCGAAAATTATGATCCAGGGCTCATTCGATTCGGAATGACCTCTAGAAAGTTATAAACAATTTAGTAAAAATAGAGGGGGAGGTTGGTTTCTTGTAAATATTTCGGAAACTATTAAAGATATCAAAAATTTGAAAAAAGATCCTGAAAGAGGAGGACATTTCCTGAGAAAGTCTCACCTCTCGAATGTCTACCACCAAAAGCTAAAAGCGGGTGATGCGAGTCCTGCGAGCGCTGACTGATCGGACACTTGAACAATAAAAATAATTTTTACCCATTAAATACCAATATAAGAAAATGAATAAATTCACTTACCTTTTAGACACTTGAATGAACGGAAATCCATGGAAAAAAATTTCATGTAATTATTTCATAACATGTGCTTTTGTTAATAACTAGTTTTTACAAGCTTCAAATTTACATACAAACCCTGATAATTGGTCATCTAAAAACCTCAAATTTGTTTCACTTCTTGGAACTATTCTTGAAAGGCTTTGAAAGAGATCCCCATTGGAAAAATAAAAAATGTTTATTTTCCACTTTGTTATTAACAATCTAAGAGACTGAAAAATAAAAAATGCAAATGAAGCTATGAAATTTTTTTTTTCTTCAAAATTTCAATTTCTCCGTATTTCAATCATTTAAAGTTACTTAAAAATTATTTTTCAAAATTTCTTACTCTGATTGTTTAAATAATTGTTATAAACAAATGCATTGTTTATAAGATATTTGAATTTTTGTTTTTGGAATTCCAATCAGCAATAAATATTATGATCTTCAAGAAAAAATAATTTCCTAAAAGAAATATTCATTGCGTAAAAACGCATTTGTTCACTAATTATTTTTTTTTGCTACCAAATAATAATATCAAAGAATTTTTTTTTTCAATCATAATTTCCATTGCTATTCGATATTCTGAAAAAAATATTTATTTATATTTTCTTTGTTTACTTAACGAACAATTTGTTATAAACAAATGCATTAACATGTTAAATTTTTTTTTTAAACTGCCATCGTCACTTACATGGTGGTTCTTCGGGTTGTAAGGCAGACGTATGTTCAGAGAAGATCTCGACGTTTCGCCCACACGAGTGGTTAGCATTTTCAAGAGATATTTTACAAATTTCTGCTTTCCTAAGTCGCTGTCAAATGCTTGGCATTTGTAATACGTTGTCTCAATAAATACCTGTGATTTGACGTTCTTACATCTGATTGGTCCATAGCGTTAGCTGACATCATAGAATCGTTCGTACCGTTATTTTGTGGGTAGGGAGCTAATTGAGAATTTTTGAGAACTTTATGCCAAACCTTGTTCAATTGTAGTCCTTCTTCGGTTCTGTTGAAGTTGCTGTGGTGTTTCTGAATTTCAATTGATTCCCGGAAGAGTCTTGGGTGATAGGCAGATGTTGAAGAAATGACTTGAGTTTCTTCAAATTTCACTTTATGGTTATCGTTGTTGAGAGTATGTTCTGCGACAGCGGATTTCTGGGTGTGTCCTAACCGACAGCAAGCCTTGTGCTCTTTGATTCTTGTTTTAACGGAGCGTTTTGTGGTTCCGATATAAACGCTGCCACAGGAACATGGAATGCGATAAACCCTCGTCGTCTCGTTTGTCCTTCGCTGATCTAAAGTGGTCTTTCAGTTTTTTTGAAGAATACGGCCAATACGATCTGTAACTCTGGGAACATATGGTAAGAATGCTTTTCTTTTTCCGGTGTTGGTTTGACTACTACTTGGTTCACTGGATGGACAGTCATTTGGTCTACTATTGATTCTTCCGTCTCTTATTTCTCTTCTATTTTTCAAACCTCTCAATATCTCTTTCTTTGTACCCATTAGAAAGAAGAGATAGAAGAATTTGCGAACCTGAATACCTGGAAGCTGAACTGAAACATCTAAAGAACGCTCATTGTTGTGTAAAAGAAATTTGTTCTATTTTCTACATAATTTCAAATATCTTTCTATTTTTACGTTTGGCATTTCTTCGTAGCTCTCAATCATTGTTATTAAAATAACTCATGAACAAATGGAGATAGGACAAAGACACTTCAGTTCTTTTTAGGACAGGATTACAGCTTTTAACCAAATGTAAAAATAGAAAAAGTCTTGAAATTATATAGAGAGTAGAAAAAAAATTATACACAACAAATGACACACGGTTGTTTTTGTTATTTTTTGCATTATTTAAAAAAATATGTGTTGTGAAAATTCATTTGTTTATAATAAATTGTTTATTGAATGAACAAAGAAAATATAAATAAATAATTTTTCTTTAGAATATCGAAGAGCAATGGAAACTATGATTGAAAAAGAAATGGTTCCTCAATATTAATTTAATATTAATATTTGGTAGCAAAAGAAATAGTTAATCAACGAATGCGTCTTCATGCAATACATTTTTTTTAAGAAAAGATATTTATATATATATATATATATATATATATATATATATATATATATATATATATATATATATATATATATATGTATGTGCGTGGTCATCTTCCAAGACCGAAACAGCGATATAGTATAAACTTCCAAGACTTCTGTTAATTTCCGGGACTGGTCTGGAAGTTACATTTTACTAAATGTTAAGTTCAAGGACTGTCTGTAATTTCCGAGACTGTCCCGGAACTTCCTATAATTATTGAATCTGGAAAATGTTCACTATTCGTTGTTCCAAGCAATAGAAACTACCCTAACACCAAAACTACTTCAAAATTACACTCAATGCTCATTTTCGCCAACAAAGTTAGCATTTTCAGAAGCTGAAATCCATGAGCTATTACCTCTTCAGAATTTTGCTCCTGAAGATGCGAACTTTGATGGTAGAAATGTGCGTCGAGTGTAATTTTGACGTAGTTTTGGTCTTTTCGTTATCATATCAGCTCTTTTGGAGCTGAAAGCGTATAGCTTATAGCTTCTGAAGGTGCTTACTTTGTTGGCGAAACCCGCGTCGAGTGTGATTTTGACGTAGTTTCGGTGTTTGCCTAGTTTCTATTTCTTGAATTATATTTTCACCAAAGATTCCAAACATTCATTTATTCGATTATTCATTGATTTTACCATACAGCGTGTTCTAAGTTAAGGCGGCACTATTGCCCTCTCCGTTATTATTTACCCCACGAATTCAGTTGAATGGGCAAGCTAGTGGCATTTTTGTACAAGCATCTCGATGCAGACAGAACAAAAAATTATTGTCATGTTATGAAAATATTTCATGAAATGACATTTTTTAAATGAAATTTCCTGTATTTTATCATGTATTCTGATCCATGATTACATTCTCAACAAAAAACTCTCTGAGTTTTCTGGCTGAAGTTAAAATTGAGAGAGATATCTTGAAAAAATAAGTCATATCGGTAACGGCGTTAATATAGTTAATCAATTTGTCTTCAAACTTCGTTAATATTACCTTCAGGTTATCAGATGATCTCGAGTGTCAGTGTTCATTGTTTTACTATTTTCTAAATCTGATGGATTGCTACCTCGTTCACCAAATATGAAACCACTTGATTTCTATTCTTTGGAGAGTTATCCAAAAAGAAAATCAAACACGTAGTAACGAATGAATTGGAAAATCTCATTAGAACATTGAAATGAATAGTAGGCATTCGTTGACGAACTGTATTGACAGTAACGTACAGTTTTGACAAAAAAGGCCAAATACCAAGAAGGATGTGTTTTTGAACAATGAATCCATCCATTCCATTCCATCCGTTCAAGAATTATAATAATTATGAAGAAATTATAGGTGTTCGGATATAGCAACTGATGATGGGCAAAAACCTGTAAAATATTCTATTGGTTGGTCATTTCCAACAGAGCGATCGAGTCCTCCTTGAAGAATGCTCCACAAGTATCTCACAGATGTAGACCAATATCCGTCGTAGTATTGCCAGGGAAGCAGTTGTTTTCTGCCAGCTGGTTATCTCATACGTGACTGGGCAGGATTGATGCAGAAATGGTATTTCTACTTTGTAGAAATTGTTTTCATTTTATGTTCATTCTCCGATGACCATCTCGGACTATGTTCAAACACCTATAATTCGTCATTAATAACAATAATTCGAATTTGATGAAGTGCTAGTTTCTTAAATGGATCATTTGGTCAAAAACACCACCTTCTAGATAAACATATATTTGGGCACTTCTGTCAACATTGTGAGTTAGCTTCAATGAATCCTACTATGGGACGTGCGGGTAGAGCTTTCGCCTTGGAAGCGAAGGATCGATGGTTCAAATCCCCGCATGGCCATCAGTCTCGTGCATGGCATCACACGTTAAAAGGTAAGGAATCTGCATGATTGAACTTGTAAAGCACAAGAGAGACAAAATAATTTTGCATTTCTTGTTGAGCATTTTCCCATTTATTTGAAGCAAATGGGCAGTGGTGGTCGTGATGAACTCTATCAAGCATGGGGTGGTGGGTTTAAAAAGTTGAGGGCTACGTCTTCCCTAGCTCACACAAGTCTCTCGAATACTTCTGAGGGTTGTGCGTTGGGGTGCAATCGGTTGACAAAAATAACAACTTTAGCAATTCATTAGACGGTTCTAATGAAATTTTCCAATTCATTCGCGTTATAATGTGTTCAATTCCGTTAACGTCGTTTTGGAGATCTTCCCAAAAATAGAAATCGAGAGGTGTCATACCTGGTGAACGAGGGGTTCGCTCAACATGAATAGCGGTAGCAATCTATCTGTTCCTAAAAATAGTGAAAAAATTAAGAGTGGACATGAATTGTCACACTTAAGAATATTTGACTACATCAAGTTGATATTAATGCTGTTTCAAGACAACTTGATTGCCCATATCAATCCTAGGCTACCTGCCGAATTGAAACAATTTTTTCTGAATAACTCCCTCATTTTCAACTCAACCAAAAAAACTCTTTTGTTGAGAATGTGACAATGAAACGAAATTCATGATAAATTGAATGATGTCCCATTTGAAAAAATACCATTTCATGAAATGGTTTGAGAACGAGACAGTCAATTCTTTTTTAGTCTACAGCATCAAAAAATTCTAGTAGTTTGCCTATTCCACTGAATTCGTATCATCAATAATAATGGATTTGGCAATGGTGCCTACTTGATTTACGACAGGCTCAACTCATTATATTAGACATTAAACTATTTTCGCAACTGTTCACACTGCTATTCTGTTTCCAAAAATTTGAATTGTTCCATGCCTTTTGTTTCACTATTTCGTTTTGATTCCAAATAGTTTTCAGCTATGTTGAGCATTATTCAACTAACTGAATTATTTGGATGGTAATTCATTTGGCTTTTACGAATTGTTTCTCAAAAATTTGAATAGTTCAATATCTGTATTTTTTCGCCTACATTCATGCCAAAGACAGAATTATGAAAAAAATCTTGGATTTGTCGATTTTCCATTCCTGAAAATGTCTGTTTTCTTTCCTCGTTTTTGAAAAACTATAGGAGTTATCTAATGTATCTTATGTATGACGCCAATCCTGACGTCTAGTGCTTCATTGGAGTGCATATCGAATACCAGGGAAGGTGTTTTAAATTTTCAAAGCTCTTCTACATCTGAAAAGTGAACATGCCACCAAAGATCAATTAGTCGCCATGGAGCGCCACCGCAAATGATAATAATAATAGCCGTCCTATATCAAAGCAGGCTTTGCTTTTGGGTACACTCTTCGAGTGTTTATGAGGGAGTATTATTATTATCTGTTGATCTGTCACAAGATGTGGTTGCGTTTATAAATTTAACTAACAGGAACCATAAAGAAAGATTTCTAATGATAGTTAGTGACAACTTGTTGGAGAAAAATTAAATATCCAATAATTTGAAAATAAATAAAAATTGAAATATCATTGGACATTAAGGAAACTCATATTTTTTCGTTATTAACATAAACAGTTATATATTCATGTACTATATGTATGTGCATGGTCATCTTCCAAGACCAAAACAGCGATATAGTATAAACTTCCAAGACTTCTGTTAATTTCCGGGACTGGTCTGGAAGTTACTTTTTCCTAAATGTTGAGTACAAGAACTGTCTGGGAAATTATATGTCACTCCTAAGACTGTCTCGGAACCTCGTATAATTATTGAATCTGGAAATGTTCACTATTCGTTGTTTCAAGAAACACAAACTACAAAACTTAGTCAAAATTACACTCGACGATCATTTTTTGCCAACAAAGTTAGAATCTTTAGGAGCTGAAATCTATAAGCTATTACCTCTGCAGATTTTAGCTCCTGAAGGTGCTAACTTTATTGGCAGGAATGCGCGTCGAGTGTAGTTTTGACGTAGTTTTGGTGTTTGCCTATTTTCTATTTCTTGAATTGTATTTCCACCAAAGGTTCCAAACATTCATTTATACGATTATATATTTTTTGTTACTATACAGCGTGTTCCAAGTTAGGGAGACACCATTGCCCTCTTCGTTGTTATTGACCCCAAGAATTCAGTTGATTGGGCAAACTAGTGGCATTTTTTCACAGACATCTCTATGCATAACATTCCTGAAAATGTCTTCTCTCCTCGTTTTCGAAAAAAATATAGGAATTATCTAATGTATCTTTTGCATGACGCCAATCCTGACGTCTAGTGCTTTATTGGAGTGCGTAACGAATACCAGGGATGGTGCTGCAAATTTTCAAGGCTCTTCTTTATCTGAAAAGTGAGCATGCCACCAAAATTCGAACTCGTCGCCATAGAGCGCCACCACAAATGATAATGATAATAGCCGTCCTATATCAACGTAGGCTATGCGTTTGGGTACACTCTTCGGGTGTTTATGAGAGAGTATTATTATTATCTGTCACAAGATGTCGTTGCGTTTATAAATGTCACTAACAGGAACCATAAAGAGAGATTCCTAATGATAGTTAGTGACAACTTGTTGGAGAAAAATTATATATCCAATAATTCGACAATAAATAAAAATTTAAATATCATTGGACGTTGAGGGACTCATCTTTTTTCGTTATTTTTCTTTTTTTCTTTGGTATTTTTGGCATCGACTGCTATGGTCATTAGCCATGTGTTATGGGTAGGCCTTGTTACTAACTCCATGCGCCACCTTAGGAGCAGCACTGTTAATTGGAACGCAACAGCGAATCGTGCAGGACTCACCACGAGATTTTAAAAATTTAATCGGTTAAATTAAATTAAAAAATCCCAGCCCAACCAGGGTTCGAACTCCGGACCTTTCGACTCAGAGTCGGACGCTTTAACCACTGCGCCACGCCTCGACATTTTTTCGTTATTAACTTTTTTTTGTTGTTATAAACAGTTATATATTCCTTTACTATATGTATGTGTATGGTCATCTTCCAAGACCAAAACAGCGATATAGTGTGAACTTCCAAGACTTCTGTTGATTTCCGGGACTGGTCCGGAAGTTACTCTTTCCTAAATGTTGAGTACAAGGACTGTCTGGGAAATTGTTTGTCATCCCTAAGACTGTTCCGGATCTTCGTATAATGATTGAATCTGGAAATGTTCACTATTCGTTGTTTCAAGAAATACAAACTACCCAAACTGCAAAACTAAGTCAGAATTACACTCTACGATCAGTTTTTGCCAACAAAATTAGAATCTTCAGGAGCTGAAATTTATAAGAAATTACCTCTGCAGTTTTTTGCTCCTGGAGGTGCTAACTTTGTTAGCGAAACCCGCGTCGAGTGTGATTTTGACGTAGTTTTGGTGTTTGCGTAGTTCCTATTCCTTGAATTGTATTTCCACCAAAGTTTCCAAACATTCATTTATTCGATATTTTATTTTTTGTTACTATACAGCGTGTTTCAAGTTAGGGCGGCACCATTGCCCACTCCGATATTATTGACCCCACGAATTCAGTTGAATGGTCAAATTAGTGGCATTTTCTCACGGGCATCTATACGCAGAACAGTCCTGAAAATGTCTGTTTTTTCTCCTCGTTTTAGAAAAAATATAGGAGTTATCTATTGTATCTTCTGTATGACGCCAATCCTGACGTCTAGGGCTTGATTGGAGTGCGTACCGAATACCAGGGATGGTGCTGTAAATTTTCAAGGCTCTTCTACATCTGAAAAGTGAACATGACACCAAAAATCAATTTGTCGCCATGGAGCGCCACCGCAAATGATGATAATAATAGCCGTCCTATATCAACGCAGGCTATGCCTTTGGGTACACTATATGAGTGTTTATGAGGGAGTATTATTATTATCTTTTGATCTGTCACAATATGTCGATGCGTTAATAAATTTAACTAACATAAAGAGAGATTCCTAATGTCAGTGACAACTTGATGGAGAAAAATTATATATCCAATAATTCGAAAATAAATAAAAATTTAAATATCATTGGACGTTAAGGGAGCTCATCTTTTTTCGTTATTAATATAAACAGTTATATATTTATGTATTATATGTATGTACAAGGTCATCTTCCAAGACCAAAACAGCGATATAGTATAAACTTCCAAGACTTCTGTTAATTTCCGGGACTGGTCTGGAAGTTACTTTTTCCTAAATGTTGAGTACAAGGACTGTCTGAGAAATTATATGTCATTTTTAAGACAGTTCCGGTACTTCGTATAATTATTGAAAATTTTAAAAAAATATTTGCGACTTTCATTACCATCTTTTTAGGATTTTTTTCACGTAGAATATTGAAAAAATCAAGTGTTTAATATGTTGAATGTGAAATTTGAATCTGTTGCATTCATTTGAACTCCTTTCGCCCCTCTAGAAAATACGGAAAAAAATGTTTCTGACTTCAATTAGCATCTTGCTGGTTTTTTGTACCGAAAATTATGAAAAATTAATTATTGAATAAGTTGAAGGTGAAAGACGATTTCAAATCATTTATTTGACCACCACTCTAGAAAATACGAAAGAAAGAATTTCTGACTTCAGTTAACATCTTGATAGGGTTTTTTCACAGATAATGATGAAATATCAATTACTTAATATGTTAAAGATGAAATTTGATTTTGTAGCATTCATTTGACCCCCTTCCGCCTCTCTAGAAAAATTAAAAAACTGTTTCTGGCTTTAATATCAAAATATTGAGATTTCTTTCATGAATAATATTGAAAAATCAAGAATTGAATACGTTGAATGTGAAATTTGAATTTATGACATTCATTTGACCTCCTTCCGCCCCTTTAGAAAGTACGAAAAACATTTTTCTGAATTCAATTGACATCTTGCTGGGTTTTTTTACAGAGAATGATGAGTTCAATTAAGATTTTGCTAGAATTTCCTTCACGAAGAATAATGAAAAATTACCTATTACATACGGTAAAGGTTAAATTCGATTTTGTATTATTCATTTGACCCCCTTCCGAGAATCTACAAGTAATGAAAAAAATATTTCTGGCTTTCAATATCATCTTATTGGGACTTTTTTCAGGGAGAATATTTTCCGTTAGAATGGTGATAAATGAAATGTTGAATACGTTAGATTAATCAAAACATTGTTTTTCTGTCACCATAAAAAAAATTCGACTCAATTCGCATGCAAGAATACACTACCCTTATGATACGACTGATTATATTTTTTTCTTTGGTTACAGGAAAAGTACGTGATGAGAAATCATAACCTACTATTTCAATGTTATATTTTCGCCTCCAGTCATCAATGTTTTTCAAAAAAGCAACAAAGAATAAATCACCCTTATTGGAGGGCTGGCCAAAATTTCTGCTCTGGTGGCACAAGAAATATTTTTTGAGCAAATGTTATCTATTGTTTCACTGGAAACCCTCGGTCAGTATTTTTATTTAGAAAAATTACAAGTATTAACTACCCCCATATGAAAGTGAATTTGAGTTTTGAATATGGTGGCAACGAAGTATTCCATAGATATCTTTTTTGCAGTGTGATTCCAACATTTGCAGTAAGAGTATGAAATAAACGGAATATTCGATTCTGGCCAGTAAAGTATTTTCATCCCGTTGTGGCCGTTGTGAATACCCTAGTAATCTATGACAACGGTATATCATCACGTCGTTTTCGATGAAAAAAATTAGTTTGACAATAGTATTCTAACGCTTATAGATATTCGGGAAATATTCTCCAAATTTACACTCGTGCATCAAAATAACCCAGATAGATAATTTTTCATTCAGGCTTGTTGTCTTTACCAACTGCATTCACTGATTTCAATTTTCTGTTTTCAAATAACTCCTCTCCCGAAAATATAAAAATAATCTCGTACAGTTATAATATGACACGCTTATTTGCATAATTATCGATAATTTCAATGCGCTTGTGCAAATACCTAATATAGTGTCCCAACGAGAAATCTCTACCCTCCGACTGACATGCATGCAAGAACATGAACGACGTATGTATTGCGGCCGACTTAAATGTATGGAGAACGATAGAAGAAGGCGTCCTTTTGCGAGTGTGTCTGTGCTTGATTCGTTCAGTTTGAATAATCCCCGTTCATTAGATTCTCAGATATTTGTAGGTTAATGCAAATCTAGGGTTCGCTTACAGGTACGGAACGACCTTAAGGTTCATATATACCCATGGAAAAGTAATACTTATTCAGAAATAAAGATAATCATATGAGTGCATTGAATTCCCAAATGAAAAAGTTCCTGAGATTTTGAAAACAATCTGTCAAACGGTTTTCGAGAGAAAGATTTAAAACGTCATTCATTTTTAGATGTTTTTGGGGTTTACTTATAAAGTGTTCGACAGATCTCATCTCAAGTCTTATGGAATATCGATTTCCTTGTAACAAACGACACCCATAATAGGTACTTTAAAAAATTTCTCTTGCACACAGTTTTTTTATAAAGGTGTAAATTTCATAAAAACTAGCTGTAAAATCAATACAAATCAGAAGAATCGCATTTTTTCAATCAATTATGTGAGACATGTAGACATCATTTCTAATATTTTTCAAACACGAAAACGACATCTTTCAATTCGTAGAAGTGATTTTTAAAGCTTTGGGACGAAAAAACTTCATTACTCCAGTAGTAGGTGCTGCCTCTGCTGGAAAGAAATGGAATGATTGCAAATTATAGTTTTGCTACTGTCCACACGTATCGCTCTAGTTCAGTGTTGCAATATCATTCATTTTATACAATGTTGCCAATATTTCTAAACAAAGACAACCGATAAATGTTGTTTCTGTTTCTGACGAATTCCCATATCGGAAAATCATCCGGATAGAATGAAATAGTCTCGGGCATGCCGCGCCGTTGAAAAAAACGTACAGGGGTGTCCTGGATATGATTACGAGAAAATATTGTCATGCAAAAATCAGAATAATTAACATGTACTAACCATACAGGGTGAGGCAAGAGTATCATGGAAAAATATTGATTTGCAAAAATATCGACATATCGACAAATTCTTCGTTAGGAGAAACGTTGCTACCACGTTATTAGATACGATAGGTATACAGGGGTTTCCCTGATATGGCTAAGGAAAAATATAACCATGCAGAAGTCATAATTATTAACATTGACTATAAAGGCCCAAGTAGCATTTTGGAGACTATAACTACATAATACACCAAAATTAAGGTTGTACTTGGTATAGAAATTAGTCATTCATGAACCGATGCTCTCTAAATCACCAGACGCCATTGTCTCAACGTTGAGCATGACATCAGCTAAGCTACTCAACTGACCACAACTTGTAAATATTTTAGGAATAGTAATAACGATTTAAAACGTTCAAATGGCAACTTTTAGTTATGTTAAACGTTTTCCCGACGGAGGGTCGACCTTATAAGATTCAACTAAGCAGTGGGCAATTTTTCAGTAAAGTTGAAAACGTTTTCGTGGAGTCATCTTTACAACTAACTTTTTTCCAAATATTTATTAATTCTAGTGACATACTACTGGCTTAATTGCTTGATGAAAAAAAGTATATAGTAAAAGAGAGAGAAACTGGAATGATCCTAACCCAACTTTTTAATCGGGAACGAAAAGAGCATTCTAATACACTGCCTCCTATTACAGCCCAAAAAAAGATTACGTGGTGAAGAAACTTCACAGACACAAGTCCTCATAAAGACAGACAGTTTGGAGAGCTGAAGTTTAAAGCTTAAGTTTAAATTTTTCGTTAGTTGTACTTAGTTCAGTTTTTGGTCGGATAAGTAACTTCAGTCGCGCTCCAAGTGTAAAGTTAGTTGCCTGACAGACTAACGTTGAAAGTTAGTATATTTTCAGTTATCCAGAGTCGCTTTGACGACTTTTATACTTCTACGCCATGTTGGAAGTGTAATTCTATTAAAACATGTCCGGTCATTCAAATTTTGGACGTAAACAAGCATAATTAAAAGATTATGAAGCCTTAGTTTTCTAGAAATAATTCATGTGTATTCCTTTTAATTCATAATTTAATCAATATCTAGAATTAATATTGTTCATCGAAATGATTTTTTTTATTCTTGAGTTTCGAAAAGTTCGCAACAGATTAAAAGCCCTCGTGTTTTTTGGCATGAAACCATAATATATTTGACAGTAAGATGAAATGCGTTGCCAATTTTTGTTTCGAAATCGTTATTTTTGTAGAAATATAACGGTAGGGGTAACCAGAAAGTTTTCTTTGAGTGTCCATTTTGGCCATCTGTAATTATTTGGTTGATAAATTAAGTATGTTTTAAACACCATGAAAAATGAACTGTCATCGCTGCGCGAGAGGGCGCTGGCGTATAGTTGTTTTTAAATAAACTCAGCAACATTTAGAAAACGACAATCAGCTACCTGCAGTTGGAACTGAAACGTTTTAAAAACCCAAAAATGAGTGACCAAATTGGTGCAAAACAGGGTTGAGATATCGTTGTGTTGAGGTTGGCTACGCAACTTATATTTGGTTGCGCAACTTTTTCAAACACGTCGCCGCAAAGTTGAATTGTTACGTGGGGGGTGTCTCAAAAATAACACGGAAAAGCTTGATATCCAAAAAGCAGAAATGTCGACATGGACTAATTGTCTTAATGACATTACATAGAAAACTATGGATATGGGAAGAAATTCCAAACAAGAAAATACTTCAGTTGCAAAAAATGTAACTAGAAAATCTAGCTAGACAAACAGTAGAAATATCGACATGGACTATACTGGTTGTCTTAGAAGACTTATAGAAACACTTTACATTGAAAAACTATTCTTTAGAAGGAGGTTGCTACCACTTTATTATACGTGAAAGGTATACATGGGTATACAAAGGTATACATATGAATACAGGAAAATATTGACATGCAGAATAATCAACTATACATGTTCTATACAAGGTTTCTCACGGAAAATTCTCACGGTAAAATCTTTGATACGCAAAAGCACAAATATCGAAATGAATTATAATGGTTGTCTCAGAGAAGTTACAGAAAAATTATTTCAATTTTGACATATTTTTTTATCTCCGAAACCCGATGACCTATTCGGATAAATTTTCTGCAGTTATAAAAGAAGGCTTTCCGATTTTCAAAAAGTACCCTTCCCCCCACTTCACCCTGGAAGCTACTTAGCGAACGGGTGGGAATTTCAAAAAAAATACCGGTGGCTACGTATGTATGAAGGAATATTTTGCGAGAAACGGTGGCTACGTATGAAGGAAGTTTTTGCGAAAAAAAGGTGTCTACTATAGTTGAAAAGAAAAAAAACACAAAATCACAACGAGCAAGTATAATTATTATTATTGAAAATTCGGATATACCTTTTCTCTCGTGATATACCTACCTACCTGCTTATTGCAATTAACCTTCAACCAGTTAACCACATTTCCGTTCAGATAATATTGCTGTGAATTATTTCGTAGTACTTCGAATAATGTTGAGATTTGGCAGCAATGCATTTCCAAGACGGTGGACCATTTGAAATTCGGTAGATATTTCAACAGAAAACTCTAATATCTTTGGTTCTATTCTAGCAGATCACTGCAGTGAGAGAGTTCTCTAATGGTTGCCAACTTCTATTTTTGTATGAAAACTAGAAAACTCTGATTGGATTCTTCATACCTTTATTAGTATGCAATATAATTGTATAAGCCAGATATTCAATGAAAATTTCCCTGGATATAGAATAAATGAGATATCAAAGATAATTATTTTAAATCGAAGTTGGCAACTCTCTCATTATGTTTTGCTATGGTTTGAAAGGAAAAGCTCGCCAGTGCCATCTTACAGTTCCGGAACGAGAAATTTGTCGCTTTATATGTACCTTAAGAGCCAACAGTAAGGCGTCACACGGAACAGTCGAATTTATTTGTGTTAGTGAAGATGATAAACTCGTTGAACAGTGGCAACACAGCGCCTGCCGTTGTTGAATACCCATCATTTATTTTGATTTCGGTATTCTAGGTAGGAAAGCAGGATAGCAGTGGCGCCGACACAGGCCCTACGTGCTTGCTTATTCGAGGTTAATTAATTCGGTTTTCAAAGTTTTGAAAGTTTTTGTTATTGGAGTTCGCACAAACTGTAAAATCTAGTTGTTAATGGCAATATAAATTAATTATTTTTCAATTGTCAATTGTCGAAATGTATTGCGAAAAACTAAGTAATTTTAAATTATTGTTTTACACAGGAAAAGGGTGTGTTTCGTTCTCCCTTTGAAATTCTTGTAGCTCAAAAAAAGCTGACGCTGCTGCTAGAAATTTCTTATTTTTAACAAGTGTTGTATTTTTAATTTAGTTCCCCTACTAATAAAAGCGATTATTGTTATGAAATATTAGATAATTGATAATTGGTATCTAGGGATATTTGGGATCAGAAAAATTATGAATTTCCTAAATGGTTAAATTCGAGAATTCAGGATGGCGGATAAAGTGATTCATGTTTCAGGTCTGATCAACACTGATTTAAAAATATAATCGATATAACTTTCACACCAATGCACAAAAGATCTGAAATGTCGAATTAACAGTTAATGAAAAAAAAATTGTTTGGGATATTCTTCTAGTTATTTTAAGGAACGTTTTGAATGTTGTGAGGAACGTTTTTACAAAAACAATATCCATTAGAAGTATTGTTCATTCTTCATACTTCAAGAACGAGATACCTATCAACTCTGAATAAAGCTTTTTCAGTTATCCGCCAAGATAGTTTTTTCCCAGGCAAATACAAGAAGGACTGGATTGTGGAAAATCTCACATGAGTTGAACTTGATCTATAATATTGTAATGGAAATACAACTTAACTCTGTCTATGTTATTTATTTCTGCAAAGTCACTAATGCTTCTCAGCCGACTCTGTTTTGTTCTTCTGCCATTCTGAACTCCGAGTTCCGACTCAGACTGCTGTCACTCCGGTTGATTTGGTCTCTAATTTATCTGCAGGGTTCTTCTCGAACGATCATGTCAGTTCCGCGGTTAGAATTTGAATAGCTCTTGAACTGTTCTGGCAGCATTCCAGAACAATATAGAGGAAATGAAAACCATATTGACTGAAAAATTGGATATTGTGGAATAAGGAAGAAAATGTCTTAGGGAAATGAAGAAGATAGCAAGATCACTGTAAAAGTCAATTTACTATTTAGATGATGGATGGATCAACAAGGGTCATGGTGCTCAGGAGGTTTAAAAGGACCTTGAAATAAAAAGTGTACCGCAGGCATTCATATACGGTTAGTCCGCTGTCCTGAGAACTCCTGTTGGAGCTGGTTGGTGTCAAATTCATTCTTGAAACAAAAAACAGTATCTAACATATATACATTCGTGTTTAGGACATGAAACTTGGTTTAAAATGACTTGTTGAAGTCCGTAAACAGCAATTGATTTGGATTGGATGTAGGCCCGAACTAGAAACGAAAAAATGGCATGGTTTATTTTTACATAGTTACAGCTTCCATCGAATTTAATATACCTAATTTTCGGTTTACAGAAAAAATTATTATATTGTATTTTATCACGTAATATTTTTAAGTGAAAAACGACTTTTCGTATTCTCCGGCATGAACGACTATGTTAGTTACAAGTTCTCTCTGCGTCCTCTGGGATGCTTACCGTTGGCAGATTCTTTTAAAGCTTCGTGTTTTCAGAAATATTCTATGACCTTATTTTTACAACTTTTCAATATCGTAATGAAACGAAAGCCGGATGGGAAGAAAACATTGACTATATGCATGAGCGTTCGATCCCAAGTGCTCGTTACGACTATTTGTGTTCTTTTGATGAAACTGGCCGCTATTTTCAAAATTCCATTAGTATTACTCAGAACTGAACGGGCTATTTCAGGGTACAGATATATTTTCAATACGGTCACAGAAATCTTGTTGTGAAATATTTCAGGTGCACCTCTTGCACGACCACTGTCTGTTGTGATCAATGTTTTCTGTTTTCCCGCCAAAAGGAAATACGAAAATTACATGTATAGTGAAGTTCCGGGACCTTGTTCGTTACATACTTTTCGGTAATCAATTTTCGTCCAGTCTTTTCTTAGTATTCACGGTGGTCTTATAAGTGGGTGTTTTTTATAGTTTCACTGTGATTGAATCTTTTAGAAACACGAAACACAGTATGATCACCACCAAAAAATGTATACCTAAAAATGTTGGTTAGATTAGAAATTCCTGAACAAATGCATTTCTTTTAGAGAGAAACAAGGCCTATCTTGGGAATATAAAAGGTTGCATATAATGTGTAATCCCGGGTCATTGTTTGTTTTATACTTTATACTTTATACTTACTGAAATTATGTTATTTGTATAAGGTACCTACTTGAATTTTTAGTTTTCGAACTCATCGGACGAAACCATCTTAAAAAACAACTCGCTATTAGTGACCTTTGTGATTTTTTTATCTTGGCTTTTTCATAATGATACTCATAGGGCCTTGAACGTGCATTGCAAATCGTGTTAGCAACAAAACGAAACAATAATTTCAATAACTCCATTATTAGAATCCTTATTTTTTTTGCGTTTTTTGCGTGAACAGGAGCGTCTTAATACCGAATTCATCTACAGTCAAGAGATTTAGGAGATATTTGGCAATTAAATATAAATAATAAGTTCAGAAAATTTGGATTTTTTCGCAGAAATCCAGAAGAGATAAAAACTTTAATTCCCATTAGGGTTTCCTGACACATACGGCATACTCAATAATCAAAACTACCCAATGTTTTGAGCGGAAATTCTAGAATTGAATGGTATATTTTGGTTAACAAACAATATGCTAATATAATGATATTTTTTATTAATAATCTCAAACTTTTTTTGGCGACAAGTTATTCTTAGGAGAGATTTATGAAAATTAAGTAGAATTTATTTATTTGTTCAATTAATTAGCATTCATTTGATCAGACATTAACTATTGAAAAACTGTGTACCCACAAGCATGCCTAAGCGAATAGAGGACGGCTATTATCATTATTTGCCGTGGCGCCATGGCCCCACACTTCCATTAGTATGAGCAATAAGAACGTGAATGCAAATCTATTATATTGTAGCGAAACTAAAATCATTCTAGAAAACCTTCGATAAATTTGATTGAAACATGTAGAAAAACAAATTTTTGTTCTAGATCAAACGTCGAATATTCTTATTGTATTTTCATAACTTCTTCATTGGTCTAAAACTTATATTTTGTAAGAAAGTAGTAGTCCATACATATATTCTGGTATACAAGCAATGCATTTGTGAGATTTGACTGTCAGTTGGGTGGAGTTCAGTAGTTGACGTTTGATACGTAATAAACAGGATTGAAGTATCAAGGTAGTACTGCGTTGTCATGTTGAGTTGAGCTAATAAAAGAAGTTCTACTATAGTGTTTCTCTTATTCAGAACCCGAAAACGTAAAAGTATTTTGTAATGTGATTTATAAAACATTGATTTACTCCTTCATAATTAAATGAATTAATGAGTGAAAGATATTTTTAAAAAAACGATAATTTTTCTTCTCCTTTTCATACCCAACGTGACCAAACAATCCGTTTTGAATGAAACAGTTTCGTATTAAGTCCACCAGTCCTGTTGTCCCAAATAAAAACAAATATTTTTTCACAAAAATGGGGAATAGGGAAATTATTTCGAAAAAGCGCATATGAACTCGTATCTTCCGTGATCTACTGTTAGGTAGTTGCGATCAGCACTCGTCTCTTGCTGTCGTCTGTATGTCATTGAAGCTAATATAACATCAATGTATCATGTCACCAATTTCATGAATTTTTTAAAACCTGACCAGACACCAGGACAAATTTGCTCCTTCGTCAAATATAAAAAGACAACTTCGACATCATGATTAAGTTGTTTAACTTACTAAATATTAATAAATAATTGAAGAGTACGAAAAATATTTGTTTTTTTTCCAAAACCAATGGAAATTTACGGAACTGACTTTGAAAATAAACGGCCATGTCTTAAAAGTCATAATCAATTACTATTTTATATAAAAAAGGTGAAAAACAATTCATTCTTCCTTTACTATTCAAAAGATTAACAAATGGACGTGTGTGAATAAAATGTTATCCACTAATTTTATCTAACACTTTTTGTAGTCAATTGTGTAGTAATTATAGTGTATTGAAACTTTCTGATATCAATTTTATGAATTATATGTATATTATTAATAGTCATCAAAATGTTCTGCAACCGTAGACACGTGTTTCGAGCTTGAGCTCTCATCAGTACGGTAAAATCAAGTGCGAAGATGTACGGTTGCAGAACATTTTGAGGGTTATACCCAATAACTTTTCTACTTATATTTTCATATATAGCCCCTCGCTATATCCATCCTTATTTTTATTTATAATCTATATACACATCCTATTCTGTATACATTTCTCAGATGTGGCTGAAGTTCACGAAACTGTACTTATTAGAATATATTGTTCTCACACTCTTGGAAGCAGCGTCCAGAATTTCCGAATTTGATTTGCAATTCTCGACCATGAAAGCTCAAGAATAGGTGTATATCATCTGGCATATCGGAATCGGAAAAAACATTTCATATTTTGGCAAGACACAAAATGAATATTTTTAGGCTAATCTACGAATGCTTAGAACGAATAAATGATGTTTTTTGTTTTCTTAATTTCGAGTTCTAACTAGAAAGTAAGGAAAACAAATGCCTATAGCATGTTCGTTCGACACCTTCGTACAAATAGACGATCTCGGAAACCGTAGATATAAAGCAAAGTTCAGGTGGAGGTGAAACTGCGTGATAAGGTGACCAAGAAAATTCAAGCAAGAAATCCAAACAATTCCGATTTTTTTCGAAGGTATATACAAGAAAAAACGCGATTCTGCTATTTCGTTTTTATTTTCTACTGACCTTATTCGAAGAAGGCATGAAAAAATTATTTCACTTTGTTATTACCACTTTTCATGATATACACTATTATAGAGATTCAGATAATCTGTCGTTTCTACTTTGGGCAACCATCATAAAGTTGATTACATTACAATGACAATAAAATCTTATATTCGACATGTAATTTTCAAATCCATCTTGAGTGTGTGAAAAAATCACCATATGCACCAATGTGTTTTTGATATTTTATTTTCCTCATTCCCAACATTGCCTTCAAATCCTTTCTTCTAATTAATGAATGCGTTACCTCAAATCTTCTGAATTGTCAATTCCATTATTATAAATCGGACTTTTCACAGTTTCCCGTATGAAAAAATCTAGTGGAGATAAGTCTGATGAATCAGCGGGCCAACTACCTCATCTCTGCACAATAGCAGGTACGAGACTTACCTCCACTAGATTTCACCTATGAGCAACAAAAAGATAGACAGATACAAGATACATGTTCAAGTTCTTGTAAAAAATCAAATTTTATTGTATTGGTAAATATCAACTTGAGGATGGCAGTTCAGAGTCGAAACGTCTTCCAAACTGAAATGTCTTGGAAGTTGACGACTGGTGGAAAATTGCGAGTTCTTCAGCAGGGATTTACAGGCTTGAAGGAGTTTTGGAATAGGACAGCTCATTGGGGTTAATATGTTAGGAATAAAATATATACACGAATATTTATAACAGAAAGCGCGAAATACGTTGAAGTTCCGGAAGTCAACATTACACTTCAAATGAAATTTTTTACTATTATTAATTTTAATTTATAGCAAATTATCTATTCGTTACAAATTAGTAATGATATATGACCGAACCAACACATATATATGGATCAATCAATTCAAATAAGAACACAGAAGCTATTGAAAGCAGACATGTCCCGGTACCACACAAATAATACAATATTGTTTGTAAAATGAAGACAATTTTTGCTAGAGCAAAAAAAACTATTGCAAATGACTTATTATTACATATATGACCTATATAGGTTATATACAGACGTATATGAAGCGGTCCCGGAAATTGACCCTTATCATACGTATATATATATATATATATATATATATATATATATATATATATATATATATATATATATATATATATATATATATATATAGGAGAGAGGTAGTCTTTGCTGACTAGTTAAGATCAAGTTCCCTAGCTATATATATATATATATATATATATATATATAAATATATATATATATATATATATATATATATATATATATATATATTTATTGCTGATTAAAATTCCAAAAACAAAAAATTCAAATATCTTTTAAAGAATGATTCTGTTCATAAAAATTATTTAAACAATCAAAGTGAGAAATTTTGAAAAATCTTTTTTATGTTACTTTAAATAATTGAAATACGAACAAATTGGAATATTACTATTTTTTTTATAGCTTCATTTGCATTTCTCATTTTTTAGTCTCTTAGATTGTTAATAACAAAGTGGAAAATCATAATTTTTTTATTTTCCCAATAGGGATCTTTTCCTTTCAAGAGCCAACAATTATCAGGGTTTGTATGTAAATTTGAAACTTGTAAAATCTAGTTAATTAACAAAAACATATGTAATAAAATAATTACAGGAAATATTTTTTTCCATATATTTTCGTACATTCAACTGTCTAAAAGGTGAGTGAATTTTTTTCTTTCTTAATATTAATAATTAATGGGTTGAAATAATTTTTATTATTCAACGGTCAGTATCAGTCATCGCATGCAGGACTCGCATCATCCGCTTTTAGCGCTATTTTCGCATCTTAATTAATGTTCTAAATATTGATGGTAGAGTTTCGTGAAGTGGAATTTTTTCTAGAAAGTTCCCTTCTCTTCTCTTTCAGGTTTTATTTCAAATTCTGGATATCTTTAATAGTTTTCGAGATATGTGCAGAAACCAACCCCCCCCCCCTTTTTTACTAAATTGTTTATAATTAATGCAATTTTTGCAGGCGCACCTTCTAGAGGTCATTCGGAATAACTATTGTGCCTTGAAGAGAAATTCACCAAAATAGTTCTTGTAGACATAGGGAAGATTGACCAAATCATTGAATAACAGAATTCGAATAAATCAATGACATCATCACTAAAATTACGTAGAGTTGATGGCATTAGATCTTCAAGGGTTTTCGAAAGTATGTGTAGTGATTCCATCGAAAAATATTGTTTTCTTTTTACAAGCTGACCCGAAATAATTTGGCATATAGCTCGACTCATTTGGGGTATGTATGCACTCATATCCTCACCTACCCAAAACTGTAAAATTTAAAGGTGGGTTTAGGATGATTTCCAGAGCAGCGATTGGAGTGCAAATAGGTATGCGTCTGATGATGGGTTTGGACTGAATCTTTTTTATCTTGAGCCAACACAAAAGTGATAGATATGTGATTTCTGGGTCTTATAATCGCGGAGTCAATAGAGAACACAAGTTACTCCGAATTCAATTTCCATACACAATTCGTGCCAACGACTCACCATGTGATATTTCAAAAAATTATAACACACAAAGAATTCAAACTTCTGTAGGCATACGTTATCTATAAACCTCTATCCGTAATTTTGCCGTCAGATCCATAGAACTTTGATTTCACGAATGTAGATGAGTTTTCCATAGTTACCAGAGAACACGAGCTGCCCTATTAGAGATTGAGCAGGCTCAGAAAACAGCACCACCCTCTCGCACCTGATCCAATCATATAATCCCCGATTTCAATTTTCACACTAAATCCATTCCAACAACTTATAATCTTCAAAGTGTCTTACTGTGATCACTTTTAAAGAATTGAAATATTCTGTAGGTACACGATTTCTATTCTGTTTGAAACTCGACATTCTGTTATTGTTAAAATGAACAAATCTGGCTGGATTCGGCTCGGAAATATGCGCAAGTTTCCATAACCTATAAATTAAACAGCCCAACCGTAGGGTGAGATCATTCACGCTAGGTTTCAACATTTCCCGAGAGTTCCCCATTGCCAGTGGCTATAACCCAAGAAATATTGTGAAATATTGCGCCTAAACGCAGTCGGCTGGTAGTTCTATCTACTCCTTAATTTAAGCCACATACCGGAAGACTCCTAAGAGGATGGATCACTAGCTGACTAGCTCATGAATGAGTTATAATTGTAGGATGTGGATTTTGACTACTTCTCACTCACTCAGATTCTAGATATCAGAGAGAATGTTTCGAGATGGATGAAAGTAGGAGCTCCATACTGTGTTCGATATTTGCAGTACATTTGTCTGTTTCTGTAAAAAATATGATTTTTCTCTGAATTCTAGAAGAATATTTGAAATAACACAATTGAAAATAAACCATATTATTCTGAGGAGATTCAAGTGGAGGCTTGTTTCGAAATCGTCTGGTGTTTGCTTGAAGTGTGCAACCGATCACCCGGGGTGGTGCTGAAAAGTGAATACGCCACCAAAAATCATTGAGTCTCCCCGGAGCGCTATGGCAAATAATAATAATAGTCGTCCTCTACCCGCACAGGCTATGCCTTTGGGTACACTCTTTGAGTGTTCATGAGGGACTATTATTGTTATTATTATTATAAAATGGGTATTTGAATGAAAATCATTAGTGAGTAAGAGATGATAAATATGATTATGAAGATGCAGTTATACAGGTTGACTTATAACCGATTACGAAAAATAAAATGGTGTACGAGTCCGTGATTATTTTTGTATTTTTTTGCTCGGCTATCTCCAAAGTTGCGCTAATGAATCACAAACCCTTATGCTTTGACTCGACGCCTATGATCTCTTGATTTCCAATATATGTGATTGACCGTGGTTCGAAGCAGTCCAAGTGACGCAGTCTGCCATTTTTCAGGCTTTACGGTGTTTACAGTCACCTTATTTCGACTTATGTTTATTATTCAATCGTTCACCAGAAGACGACTGCGGATAAAAGCAGTTGAAACGTGATTTAAGCGAATTATAAGACGATGGAAGACTGAAATGAATTTACTCAAGTTAAATCATCGTCTACAACCTCCAAACAATCAATATTATTCACTTAAACTTTGTGTTGTGCAAACCTTGCAATTGTAGAGCTCTGCAAAAATCATTTATTTTTGAAATTTCTTTTCAGTGTCATTCTGAAATTTCATTTCAAATCGCCAGCTTCAATCCCACCTTTGATGAAGAAGGTAGAATGAAGGAACACTGATTCTGAATTTTTATTTAGTTTTTCACTCCTTTTGGTTGGGAGAACACCAAGGGACATAATGCGATCTAAATCAGGGCAAATATTTATTGAGGAGTCTCATGTCTATCTAGGTAAGCCACATAATCACTCTCAGGTGGTCTATAATCTCCCAATGCAAATTAATCTTTTCCAACTTTGATTTCCGTCCAAATATATTAAATGAAGAAGTAATTTTTTCAAAGACAGTGCGTAAACTAAGCTTTGTTGCATTGCTGACAGTGCGTAAAGTAATACTTTTTCGCACAACTGCGTAAAAAAATCACCTGTGCATAAAATCATCAACTGTGCGTAGAGTAATTTTTTACACACTGTTCATACATTTATGCACTTTTGAAAAATACGATATTTTGCGTCAAATATAACTCGGAAGTCTTTATTCGATAATACGATGACAATTCATATCATTAAACATTCAAACTAATGATATAATTGCTATAATTTGGCAATATAATAACTGTAGAAGAAGAAACTTTATATGAAACACTTTCGTAAAAGGCTTTTTTCTACAAACGTCAAAAAATGACAAGGTTCGCGCATTGACAACAATATGCGAAGTGGCACTTTTTTTTCATTTTCATTCGTTACCATGACACCGTGCGCGAAGTAATGTGCGAAATATATTTCGTACACTGCATGTGAACTATATGGGATTTTCATATTTTAACCTATATGGTCCTCAACTCCTCAATCAAGCAAAAAACAAGAAATCGTTTATTTATTAATGTAGAACAATAATTAAGGCTTTCAAATTGTGAGAGATATTTTTCTGGCTTTATTTGCTTCACACCACTCTTTAAATTGCTGATATGCATTTTCATACTGCCGCCTCGATTTCTCCGGTAAAAGGTTGGAAATTACGGAATTGGTCGCATCTATCTAGTTAGGTGGGGTACTGCTTAGTTCATCGTCGCTCGAAATTTCCATTCTTTTACAATAATAAATATCACGCACGAAATTGACGCGAATAAAAAGTCACTACAAAATAATTATCAAGAACTGTCACTTTGAAATAATTGTCAACAAATGCCATTTTGTGGAACACCCAGTATATATGGTGCTTCACACGAAACGATACGTTGACGAGACAGCGCACTCCTATTTTGACACTAGACTAATCAGGTGTCGAAAACAAAAGATAAGCGCTGTTAGGTCGTCGTACCTTGAATCCTTCTTCGAGCGGCTGAAGAAAGCTTCACTGATTTATTTATGGTTCGTCACAACACGTAGTATAGAATGCTTGATAATATGAGAGGAGAAAGAAAAGTCAAACATTGATATAACTAAAATTAATTTATTTAAAGATAAAACGAAAAACAACGATTTAAATTCTCGGTGGGAATAAACATAATTTCACTTTGTATATAGTAAGGCCGTTAAACGTGTGAACAACATGCAAATCTCACTGCAAAGGTATACAGTGCATCAAAACAATATTTGTTTAAAATTATAAAATGAGTGAATGGTACACAAAACAACATCAAAAATAAAACTTGAAACACTAGCCACTCTTACTGAATTTTATAACGAGAAAAAGAATGGCATAATTAATCTTAAAGTGAACATCTGGTGACAGATACTGTATTCTCGTTTTGTATCACCCGGTGCAGGTCAAAAACAATTATTAAAAGAAAACGGTAAAAACGAATTTCTTACAAAAAGAGTCTACAGCAAAAGTCATTTTTAAAACGTCAGAAATATGCAAACAGAATCGATAGTAAAACAAAAACAAATATCTGAGACAAATATAAAAAGGAAACTTCAGTTCATTATATAGTCGAAAATGGGTACGAACAGATGTGACAAATATTCCTTTACGGGAATTTACGGTCAATGACCTACTCACATAAGAAAACCATCATCGAACGTAATACTCCAGATGTGAGAGGGAACGTCGCGTGTCCCCGGTTCAACACGATTTATGATGGGACGGCGCCTTCAGGTATTCCAGAGAGATTGCGAATTTTCATTGAAGGGCGTAGAAAAACTGTATTTAATATTGCGAACGTAGAACTTCACCTTTCTTTACTAAGGTACGAAGAGCACTTGTTTTGTTTTCGATATAAAAACTAGACGTTTATTCTTCGCAGGAATATATGGATTGTAAACTATATACTTGGGTACACAGATCCATACGGCCGTAATTACTTTACTTAAGATTGTTGCAGGCTCTGATTTGCCTCAACAATACGCCATTTCATAACGAACTGTCTCAAACTACATATTGAAATCAAAAACGTGTTTTCTTCTAGACACTACTAAACGAAAACTTGGATGGATGCTGCGAAAATGCTGAGATGATACTCTCGACTCATTCCTAAGACTAGGAATTAAAAACCGGAACTGATTTGCGAACTGACGGTTAAAATTCGCGAAACATTATATCTTTTGCCCGGAACTAACTCGATACCGAAGAATACTGAAAGGATACTGAAATGATACTGAAATGATACTGAAAATACATACGTTTAGGTGTCTTTTTATACACTCATGAAACTATAAATTTTAATATAATGAATAATAAACTAACACAATAGTGACATTAGTTACGGCTATTAATAACACTTTAATAGTCATTTTCTCATATATCATAGTGCTAAATCGGTTTTCTGATATTCTAAACGGGTTAAAATTGATATTTATCGACAGAAAAATGTCAAAAACGCGTGTTGCAATTATATTTATTACACCTATAAATATATCCTCGTGACTTTTATAGTCAGTGAATTCCTAAGACAATAACAACTTTTGTCTTTGGCCACCTGTGCTTCCGATGACTAATACATTTTGTGCATCTGGAATGTGAATATTTATGTTAGATATTTTCCTTCCGTAGTTGTTCTACGATAGGATTTTTTACTGTTTTGATTATTTTCCCTACGTTTCGACGTTATCCTGCATTTAATTAACTGTTTAAATGATTCTACAGGGGGTTGGCTAGGGGTACATCACAGAACCTCCCGGCTAATTCAAAAAATATGGCCTTGGCCGTTTTTTATGACATACGAACCGTGATGTTTATCAAATTATTATAAAATTTCTAAAAGGATTTTTTTTTTATATGAACCGAAATTATACTATAGTTCCAAAAATTCCTAAGCTTATCTAAATATGTCTATCATTATAAAACTAAAACTCATCATAGTGCATTTACATAATTGCACACTTAAAATCTACTTATACACTCATATAAAACGGTTTACAATACCATTTATTATTGTCTATATTCTACTGTGTTTTGAGGCTGACATTCGTCTCACTTCAGAGACGTACAGGCTCCTGCGACAACGGTGAACTTCGTCGTCGACAGATGAGGGTACATTCCCTCGTGACAAACTATGTCATCGGTAAGCGAGATTGGCTCATGCCAACTAGCTATCGCTGCTTATCGCCGTCTCAGCCATGGCAGGCGGAGTCCAAAAACGCGTCCCTGTGGTACACCTTTTTATTTTATTATAGTCCGTGATTACTCGAACTGTTTTATACTCGCACTCACGTCGCTATTTTAATGCACTTTTAAATACACTTTTTAAATTTCCAGACTACATTTATAAAATTAGTATAATGGGGTAAACAAACAACATGACCCAATGTTAAAACTAACAGGTAATTCTTGGTGACAATCTTCACCATGCCTATTATCTATCAATATTGGTGTACATTTCAACAAATAAACAATATTGACACTAATTCTAGCCAATATACCAGGTTCATTTTTTTTTATTAAGGTTTTTATCGTATTGTACGTTTGTTTGACTCATAAACAAACTGTTTTTAAATATTTTTCTCCTCAGTAAAACACCGCCAGTGTATGGCTCCTGCTAAAAATGAGTTGCAATTACGCTAAAAACTCTGATCTATAAAACTTGAACTAATTTATTTTGGAAAAATAATTGATTTTGTCAACCATTAGCGTACTTCGACTTACAAACCGGTCCATTCAGGACGTCAAATATAATCTTTTCTTCGTGCCTTATTTCATCTAATCGTAGATTCTTCTTAATTTCTATACTTTAAATTCTTTAGCATTCAATATTCATACCATAAGTATTACACATCTTGCACTTGATTTATCCTTGAAGTTTTCTATTTCTTCTATGCTAAAATACATGGTAAATCTTCCACAGGTTCTTCTGTCCTTGTTTCATTACATGTAATACAAGGTGACATTTTTCCGCTGATTTTCCTTTGTTTATTTGTGGCGGATTTCTTTACCATTCTCCTGCGTTCCCATCCTTTGTAACCTACTCTCTCAACTGTAGTTTTTCCATCTGTCGGAATTCTTTCAGGACTAGAAACATTGTCGCATTCTTTATATCTGGGCAAATCCGGTAGTGGCGGTATTGTGTTTGTCGAAAACCTCCCTGTAAATATTTTCTTCCATGTATTCAAACTCTCCCTAATTCTTTGGGCACTTTCTCCAATTTCCCTATATTTCCTTCGCCAGTAACCTTCTTCTACCGGGCTTATTTCATATATAGGTTCATCATTCAAATCCAGGGTTTCTCCACACAATATCATTTGATTTGTACTCCAATTCAAGCTTGCTTGAAACTTTTGTATTATCAAATTAGTAGTAAATTTAGATGAATCAACTACTACGAATACATGTTCAACTATTAACCTGTCATTTATTTCCAAATCCAATTTTACGTAACCCTTATTCGGTATCAATTTACCTTGTATATCTTTGAGAGTATAGTTTTTCTCTCGGACTATCTTTTCATCGAGTATGGCACTATACTGTACCAGAGACACTTGTGCGCCAGAATCTACTAAAGCCTGTCCTGGCATTCCATTAATTTTTAGGATTAAAGTATTCCTTTGTTCCTCAAATGAATTCATGCGTATCAACATATGATTTACATTTCCTAAACTTCCGTAATTCCGTGTATTACTTCTTGTTTTTCCTTTTACTTTTACTTCATCTTCGTCTTTACAATACGGGTACTTCTCTGCTTCCCTCGTATACTGAACTTCGGCAAATTTAATTCCTTCTTGTATTTTTCTCTCGCCTTCAAGATCGGCGGAAATGCATTTTTCTACTTTTCTCACTTTTGAATTCTCGAAATTTCTATAATCAATACTTCCTTTATTTTTTCCTGGTTTCTTGTTGTACTCGCATCTTTTTGCTTTATCAACTTTCGAATTCTCGTTTTCCTTACTAACATTTTCTGTACTTAGGCTTGGGCTATTTCTTTCAACTTTTTTCAACAATAACTCTCCTTCGTTCCTATTCTCAGGAGGTATACAGCAACAGCTTCCTAGGGGTTCTCTCAGCCCAAATTCCATCTCTTCTACATCAACATTTGCGCATGTTCCCATTGCTGGTGGACAATGCTTGAACAAATGATTTCTGAAGGACTGCTCCGTTGGGGGAATTTTCATGCCCATTTCAACTTCTTCTTCGTTTACGCCGGTGCTCGGTCCCGTTGCGGGATGACGACGCAAAACCGAACGTTTCTCAAAAGATATTTCGTCTACATTAACACTTGTACATGCTTCCATTGCGGGGGGGCTATGTTTAAACAAATGCTTTCTGCAAACATTTTTAGATGAAGGCTTTTCCATCAAACTACCAACTTTGCTAACATTCACGCCGGTGCTTGGTCCCATTGCGGGGTTACAATGCAAAACCGAACGCTCCTTATTTCCTGGGGGCTTCTGTGAGCTTTCCCCGAATCTCTCGCTGGCGCAAGCTTCCATTGTGGAAGAACACTGCGACTCCAAGCGGTTCCTATAGCCTGGGAGCTTATTTAAGCTTCTACCAATTCTCTCGCTTGTGCAAGCTTCCATTAAGGAAGAACACTGCGTTTCCAAGCGGTTTCTAGGCATGTCCACTTCTGGGGACTGCCATAAGCCTCTTCTCGAATCTGCACTGGCGCATGCTCCTATTGCAGGAGGACAATGCGTATCCAAGTGCTGTAAGGAAATATCCTGTATACGAGGTAAAATAAACTCTTTGTCTAACTCTGGACAAAATACACTCCTGGTACCTCCCAAATCCTGTGGGCCATCAGGTTTCCTAATAAACTTCCTTGAAGGGTCAAACGGAGGTAATTCTACAACCATAGGATCAGTAGAGCAGTCACTCTCTGCCAACCCGGGCGCTCTCGGTAGTGACTGTACCGAAAACACCTGAGAATTTCCTTCCGAAATCTTCTTCAATAATTCCTTAACCTCCCGTATACTTTCTTCTACGACATTCATCCTTTTGTCGAATATTCCTTGCTGCTGTGAACTTCTAACGCAAACCGGTTCACTTATCAAATCAATTTCTTCGCCTAACAAGTACATTTTGTTGTATTTCCAGTTTAACACTACCTGAAAACGGCGGATAAAATCCATTCCTATAATAAATTCTGTAGAGAATTCATCAGTATCTACTACTAAAAACGTATGTGTGATTACTTGCCTATTACTCAACTTAATCTGCAAATCTACAGATCCTAAATAAGGGATTAATTTTCCCTGAACATCCCTGAGGGCATAATCTTTCCCTCTATATATTTTCTCACCTCTCACTACACCTCTCTGTACTAGAGATAATTGGGCTCCAGAATCTATTAATAAATTTCTGAGGGTTCCATTAACCTTTAACATCACAGTATTTTTCTGCTCTTCATTCTCTGAACATGTAAATACTGAAGCCCATTCCCCAAATCTTAATTTTCTATTTTTCCGGCTTCTTTTGGGGGAATTCCAGAAGCCGCTTCTTCGTTTAAACGGTGCCTATTGTTACCACCTGAATCCTGACGTTGTCGAGAATTACTATTCCGGCATTCTCGAGACCAATGTCCGATGGACCCACACTTAAAACACGTCGTTTTCTTCTTAAAACAACGCTCTACTGTGTGCCCTTTTATATGGCAAAAACTACACTCCATAGTGCTGTTTGACGGTCTTCTTGGCTGTCTGCACTGGTTTCTAGAGTGTCCGAAACGTTTACACTCTTCGCATCTTACTTGAGTTCGACGTTCTCTTGTATATTCTTGGCTTTGGCGAAAATCCTTATTTACTGGGTTAATCAATTCTTCTATAGTTTCTTCCTTCTCAGCGGATTCAATCGCTTCCTTAATTGTCGTCGGACTGGATGACAAAATCTTCCTTCTTATGGGATCCAATAAACCCATAGAGAATTGAGTAATTAATTCGCTTTCTTGTCTTTGTTTTAAAACTGCATCTACAGCGTCATCTCCTGTCCACACTGTTATTTTTGCTGCTAAAACTTTTAGCCTAGCTAAAAATTGTCTACATTTTTCGCCTTTTTGTTGCCTGCATTCTGAAAATTTACGCTGGTCCTGTCCTGGGATTTTCAATACTCCAAATTGATCGAGTAATCCCTGTTTCAAAATATCCCACTGTTCGGTCGATTTTAAAATTATGTCTGATTCCACGAGGTGTTTCGCTATCCCTCTTAATCTTAGACGGACTAAGGCTGTAACTCGGTTCTCTGACCAACCAGCCAGAGAAATAGTATCATCGATTGTCCTGACAAAATCAATTACGTTAGAACTGCCATTAAAAATCGGCAGATTGTCTAAACTCAAATTTAATGGAGACATTATATCAGACTGAACCAACCTCAACGGTGGCGTTACTGGAGGAGTTTGAGTCATTTTTGAATTTCTGACTCTCCCAAATTACACAAGCATTAACTTAACAAAAGGGTAATTTTGTTTTCGTGTCGTGAAAATTCCGAATAACTGATATTACAAAAATTCTAGAACATTAGACCTATGTCATTCAACAATATTTTTGCATAATATCAGGTAACAGAAAAAAACCCTTGACATCTGACACCATTTATGTGGAACACCCAGTATATATGGTGCTTCACACGAAACGATACGTTGACGAGACAGCGCACTCCTATTTTGACACTAGACTGATCAGGTGTCGAAAACAAAAGATAAGCGCTGTTAGGTCGTCGTACCTTGAATCCTTCTTCGAGCGGCTGAAGAAAGCTTCACTGATTTATTTATGGTTCGTCACAACACGTAGTATAGAATGCTTGATAATATGAGAGGAGAAAGAAAAGTCAAACATTGATATAACTAAAATTAATTTATTTAAAGATAAAACGAAAAACAACGATTTAAATTCTCGGTGGGAATAAACATAATTTCACTTTGTATATAGTAAGGCCGTTAAACGTGTGAACAACATGCAAATCTCACTGCAAAGGTATACAGTGCATCAAAACAATATTTGTTTAAAATTATAAAATGAGTGAATGGTACACAAAACAACATCAAAAATAAAACTTGAAACACTAGCCACTCTTACTGAATTTTATAACGAGAAAAAGAATGGCATAATTAATCTTAAAGTGAACATCTGGTGACAGATACTGTATTCTCGTTTTGTATCACCCGGTGCAGGTCAAAAACAATTATTAAAAGAAAACGGTAAAAACGAATTTCTTACAAAAAGAGTCTACAGCAAAAGTCATTTTTAAAACGTCAGAAATATGCAAACAGAATCGATAGTAAAACAAAAACAAATATCTGAGACAAATATAAAAAGGAAACTTCAGTTCATTATATAGTCGAAAATGGGTACGAACAGATGTGACAAATATTCCTTTACGGGAATTTACGGTCAATGACCTACTCACATAAGAAAACCATCATCGAACGTAATACTCCAGATGTGAGAGGGAACGTCGCGTGTCCCCGGTTCAACACGATTTATACTGGGACGGCGCCTTCAGGTATTCCAGAGAGATTGCGAATTTTCATTGAAGGGCGTAGAAAAACTGTATTTAATATTGCGAACGTAGAACTTCACCTTTCTTTACTAAGGTACGAAGAGCACTTGTTTTGTTTTCGATATAAAAACTAGACTTCGCAGGAATATATGGATTGTAAACTATATACTTGGGTACACAGATCCATACGGCCGTAATTACTTTACTTAAGATTGTTGCAGGCTCTGATTTGCCTCAACAATACGCCATTTCATAACGAACTGTCTCAAACTACATATTGAAATCAAAAACGTGTTTTCTTCTAGACACTACTAAACGAAAACTTGGATGGATGCTGCGAAAATGCTGAGATGATACTCTTGACTCATTCCTAAGACTAGGAATTAAAAACCGGAACTGATTTGCGAACTGACGGTTAAAATTCGCGAAACATTATATCTTTTGCCCGGAACTAACTCGATACCGAAGAATACTGAAAGGATACTGAAATGATACTGAAATGATACTGAAAATACATACGTTTAGGTGTCTTTTTATACACTCATGAAACTATAAATTTTAATATAATGAATAATAAACTAACACAATAGTGACATTAGTTACGGCTATTAATAACACTTTAATAGTCATTTTCTCATATATCATAGTGCTAAATCGGTTTTCTGACATTCTAAACGGGTTAAAATTGATATTTATCGACAGAAAAATGTCAAAAACGCGTGTTGCAATTATATTTATTACACCTATAAATATATCCTCGTGACTTTTATAGTCAGTGAATTCCTAAGACAATAACAACTTTTGTCTTTGGCCACCTGTGCTTCCGATGACTAATACATTTTGTGCATCTGGAATGTGAATATTTATGTTAGATATTTTCCTTCCGTAGTTGTTCTACGATAGGATTTTTTACTGTTTTGATTATTTTCCCTACGTTTCGACGTTATCCTGCATTTAATTAACTGTTTAAATGATTCTACAGGGGGTTGGCTAGGGGTACATCACAATTTTATTTCCATAGTTACAGTAATTACTTGATTTGGAAAAATTATTTAAGCCAGTTCAATACTATTTTTCATAGTTATTACTTATTTTAGAACAATATTTTTGACGTTTGTAGAAAAAAATTTGTTTGCATCTCATGCGCGAAATACTTTGGTAATCTCGACTATTTTTTTTAACTCGGCTGCGCCTCGTTAAAAAATATCAGTTCTCGATCACCAAAGTAGCATTTCGCGCACTAGATACAAAAATAACTATTTTGTACTCGCGTGTTTGCAAACTTCACGCTCATACAAAAAAGTCCTACTTTACGAAATTGAATCATAAAAAAAAAATCCACTGTGATAAGTACGTAACCATCAATTATTGAGAAATCTTTGGAAATTCCTGGATGCAACCGAGTAGCCTTCAAAGCAAAAATTAAAAAAAACTGAAGGAATCTATTCATCTTCATTAATTTTTGGAAGTAAGGGTTAGATAATAATTCGACCAACTGAAAAATACAGTTTCATAGTGATGAAGCTTGCCTTCAAATAATTTTTTTACTCATCTCTATTCCTATTTCTTGTGTGAATTATATTCAAATACATTTCAGAATCAGTTCATCGATAAAAATCTACAAACCGTGAATACTTAATATTACGAACATTGTAAAATTTCGGGAAGTACAATACCTTCACCACTCATATGTTAATTTTTTGCAATATTACCCATTCCTAGGTTTTCGTCGGCTTGATCGGAAATTATCACCTATTATTTGAACACCACAGATTTCACAGAAATCATATAAAATATTTCTTCATCTGAATTGAATTATCTTTCAAACAATGAAAAATGTCGGGGCGTGGCGCAGTGGTTAGAGCGTCCGACTCTGAGTCGAAAGGTTCGGAGTTCGAGCCCCAGTTGCGGCTGGGATTTTTTAATTCAATTTGACCAATTAAATTATTAAAATCTCGTGGCTCGACTGGGGTGATTCCTGCACGATTCACTGTTGCGTTCCAATTAACAGTGCTGCTCATAAGGTGGAGTATGGAGTTAGTAACAAGGCGTACCCGGAACACATAGCTAATGACCATAGCAGACGATGCCAGAACACCAAGGAAAAAAAACAATGAAGAATTAGTCCTGTAACCTTGAGAGGGTTATTGCTTCTGATACATCTCAATTTTTTATAGTTTCTTTGGAAACAATGCTTTCAAATGAAGAAAATTTCATTCACCATGTAATTGAGGAACTGCATTTTTGGGATATGTATCGCATTAATATACTTCGAATATTATTCATCAAGAAGAATATCTTGAAATTAGCCCATTTCGGTCTCCGATGGAGAATATGGGGTATCAATAATACCCCTACATTCAGTATACAGCCGACAAACGAGTCAGGACACCTATGCTGATCTGGATGACAATATGTGGGACTCCTCAAACCGTACATTATATCAGGAAATTCATGAAAATTAACCAATTCATTTTCGAAATACTGGGCATTCATTGAAAAAACCTGCATTCATCTAAGAAACCCGGACTATATCTAATAACTCACCCTGTATACATGAAATGACTGTCTTACGTTCTCAAATACATTGAAGAATGTTTAATTTATACCGGGTGAGTGAAATTCGAGTAGGGGATTTCGGAAACGGTAAGAGCTACAGAGTGGGTTAAATTGAGGCAAAGTTGCGTATTATGGAGCTCACTACTATGATGATGAAAAATCTGAGTAGACCTCTCTCTTTCAGAGATATACAGGAAAAACGAAAAATTTTATTTTTGTTTTTCATTTATATCTGATTTAATACCAGATACCATCAAAACGACTGAAAATTTCAAGTGGTATTCACAATCATGATAAAATATGAACATTGAGGCGTAAAAAATATATAAAAAAATCCGGGTCCGTATTTAAAATTTCATAATTAGAGGTGGCTCAAGAAAACCAACACCCTGTAGACCACTTTCGTTTACATATTTATACAGCCCATTGAAAGTTGCAATGGCAAAGTGCAAACAGTTTCAACAGCATAGTAATGAGCCCCATAATACGCAACTTTGCCTAAATTCAACCCTCTCTGTAGCTCTTACCGTTTCCGAGATCTCCATGCATCTAATCGAATTTCACTTACCCAGTATCTATGACATGCTTTCTCCTAGCCGAACTAAAAAACGAGAGGTTGACCTACCCTCATTTTCGAAGCATCCTGCCAAAAAAATATCTAGATTCATTATCTATCGGGAGATCATGCAGGCTAAATTGAATCATTAAGTCTCATGAGAGAGATGGTTGGTTTAAAATAATTCGAACTGGTTTTTTCTTTGTTTGCCCTGTTGTAGAGGACAAAACGAAAAAGTAAAATGAATACGAGATGAAGGTGACATTATACTATCATTGAGGCATCCTTGCCAAAAATATTACATATGATCTCATAAAAAAATATAGAAGAATTATGAGAATGTATAAGCATCTACGTGGAAAGTTTGTAACCTACACGTACGCAATCCCTGGCACATACACTTTTTGGAAGTATGAATGAGGATTTATAAGTAGGTGTAATTTATAAGAATGTATGTCATACGAGTTTGTATCAGGCAGTGGTTGTTTGAGGGGATTATTATATTCAATGAGGTATTCCACTTTCATTCACAACGATATTATATGCTCATTCACAAGCTTGTCAACGTATGAGAAATGTGCGGAAATTCACAATTACTAATCTAATTTGGTATCGTATGAAGAAAGTGGATCCAGTATCCGATGATCTGTATCAGAAATTCCGTATCCAATTTTATTGGGTATATTGTGGAAAAAGTATGATCACGTGTGATGGTTTGGAGCAGGAATTCCTTATCTGAATTTATGCGATTCCTATGAGGTTTCATACAACTCAAAATCACTGAGAATTCACAAGTGTCGATAAGAAAACAAGGGTACAGAGTATAAGAGTTTGTTTCAGGCAATAGTGGTGCAAAGAGACTATATACACGATTCGATGAGGTATTCCAATTTAAAAAAAATAAAAATATTTCATCCTCAATCAAAATCTTGAGAACCTATTTGTGGAAATACACAATTTATAATCTCATTCGGTATCTTATAAAAAAAGAGTATTCAGGACTCCAATCTGTATTTGGAATTCCATATCCAATTTTATGCGAATCCTATGAGATTTCATGAAATCCAACAGTAGGAACATTACGAAACCAAATGTAATATTCTAAACAAAATATTCTTAAGAATATTCGAATAGATTACACGATCAACAAAATGCAACATTGCAGGAAAATCTTTCTAGAATATTGCTGAAATATTCGAATAGATTATTATCATCATATTACTCCAGATTTTCAAAACATATCAGAAGAATCATAATGTACCCTAGGTTATTTTATCTACGCCTACAAATAATGATATATATTTCAAAGTGACTTCAGTTGCAAATGATCAATTTTTTTTATCACAATCAGATAATCGAGAATGAATTTATTTACTCATTATTTCCCTCGTGTGTCGAATGTATTCGCTGATAAACAGTATTCGTTTCTTTTCGAATGAACTGCATGGTTCTTTCACAAGTCGTGAGCTCTGAATATCTAAATCGTTGTATGAGGGGTAATCCTCATACAACGTCTGAATGAATCTCTAACCGGCTACTCGGAGAGCTTCTTCCTCTACTCGGAAGATGGTACGGCCTATACCACGTTTATAGAGCGGGATCAGAGTAAGTGAACATAACCACGTGTCATAATCTGCCAGAAATACTAAAGTTTTTGAAGTTTGGAAAAATACTCGGAGAGTATATCTGGAGGCGAGAGCTCTAATAGGCTCCGCCTACCAGTAAATTGTTATACCATTGGCCGACTAAAATGTTCGGCCAGTGTATAAATAAAGGCTTATTTGGCTGAAATCTTTATAGTAATTTCAATTTCAGTTAACTCAGCACACAGCACTCGGCCCTCAGCCGAGAGTTTTTTCAGGCCTTCAGCCAGTTTCAGGGGGGCACCATGCACAGTAAAGTAAAGTCATTGTTTAAAAGTCAACTCATGTCAGATATAAGGGAGCTTCAAGCCGAGAATTGGCTGGGCACTCCATATCAAACGGTCAGATTTTATTCTGCTGATCGCCAGTCATCAGGATGAGGAACCGCTTTAACGAGCGGGGGTGGTGGATAGGGGGGGGGTGAGCTTTCGAGTACGTACGAGTGCTGGGGAGTTCATCCTTCCGGGCCTCAACCTTAGGGGGTGCATGGTGGTGAAATCTTTAGTCATCCAGGAGCCGCCCGAGGGCTCGGACAATTCCCAGGAGAGAAGCCCTCACTTCTGGATGGCTCAGTAGTGTATAGTAGAGTCAAGTGTAAATAGTATTTCTGGTTTTTAGCAATCTTCGGCCTGGCATGCGAATTAATGGAACCTCGTTGGTTGGCAACACCAACAAATCCAAAAAGAATTCGTATGTCAGACATGTTCCTGCTGGTTTTCCAAATAAATGAAGAGTTCCGGAGTTGCTGAGATTTTTGCGACGATGCTGTACTTCGGATAGGTGGTACTGAGCTAGCCGGAAGAGGTGAAACATCCTGTTTCCTACTATCCAAGTGCACGCATTTGTTGACACACGGTAGGATGACAGTTGTGATAAAACAGACGAGGTGTTAAAACTGGCTGCACAGATCTACCCGATCTACCTTTTTTTCGTTTATGTTAGAAATGAATGTGTAATTCACATATTTTTTCTAATTTGAAAATGACTTGGAAATGATATAGAACGTGCCAGGAACAATCTGGCAGACCTCGCAGAATATCAATGAAATTTTTTTTAAATAATCAAGTTACTGCGATGAAGTCTCATACTTTCTAATTCATTTTCGAACTGCAGGACCTTATAGCGTCCATCCCAGTAATCGCTGATAGAAACGGATAACAGTTATGTCTAAGAACACATTAGATATTGAAGTAATATGTATCTGTAATGTCTTTTGAATACTGATGAATATCGAATATGGCCTATACGGATTGGCGGTTTCACGATCCAACTTGGATCTCATAAATTTTCTTAAATATTTTTTTATCAGTCTCTATGAGACATTTTTGGCAGGGATGGTTTTCAATTCTTAGAATTGTTAAAAATTCTGAGCAGAAAGCTTCACTTTCCATCTTTGACGGTTAGTAGGTATCTTGAAAACTATCCGGTTGATATTTCTGAGCCAGGGGTCACTTTTGCCAAAATAGTCCAAAAATCCGGGAAATTAAACCAAATGCCATTTTCCGTAAGGATGGTCAGTAGATGTACAAAAATTGTGCAGGATGCTGGTATGATATAATTTGAAAATATAAATGTTTTAGGAAGCACACCTTTCACTTTCAACTGCTTATCAATATCCTTTCACGCCTTCCATAATTTACTAATTAAAGTGAGATAGATCATTTTCCATTTTCAAATGTGTAGAAAATTCATTGTGTATGATGACAAACTCGAATCATTTTTGCTGATGAATACTGAAATCTCACTATTGAATTCAATTGATAATGTGGAAGAGATCAATGCTTTGGCCGAAGAAATTGATTCTTTCAATGCATCGTTTAAATAGTCATCTTCTCATAGTACTACATACAGATTCCTGCGTGTAGGTGTCCATCGTCTTTCTTATAATGCGGTTCTATGTATTGCATCATTTTGTAGTGCCGGGAAATCCTTCATTTCCGTCCATTAACGTATATTTCATAGCATTTATTCACCAACAAATGCAGACAATAAGATTGCGACACTTTTGACAATTTTTTGTCTTTTCAATACCAATGACCAGAGCCAGGCTGTAATTATCCAGTGAACATACTTCATGTACCTAATATTACCTAAAAAAGTTATCAATAGATTAGTAAGGACTTATTTTCATTTGTATACAAAGATTTTGACGATTTTTGTACAGCTCCTTGGAAAGGACCATTCAATGTTTTCAACAAAAATGGGCCGGTGTTCATAGCTATCCTGGTCGGTTTCCCCCATCCTATCATTTCCTGCTCCAGACAACAGAGACAAACTCCATCTCAAGTAGAAAAAAATTTCATTTCAGTTCGATGACATCGCGTATGGAATATTGAGATGGGGACGAATATCGAAAACATATTTGAGACTACGCGAGATAGTACAAAACCCAATATTTGAATCGATGATGCAGAAGGAAGCAACACAGAATTCAACAGTGAGCAATTGTATCTCGAGTCGCAAATCAATTATTCTATGAAAATATAAACTTCAGACAGCACCTAAATAAAATAGAGCCGCTCTTTAACTCCCAGATCAACAGAAGAGAAGTATTATAAATAAATAGTTCACCTATATTATTCAACTGACTTCCATCAACCCTACAAAATGGATAAAACTGAAAATCTTCAAATATAAACTTATCATACATATATAGTTCACCTAAATTATTCAACTGACTTTCATCAACCCTACAAAATGAATAAAACTGAAAATCTTCAAATATAAACTTATCATACATATAAAATGAACATCTCAGTATCAACCCAAAGTCACCAATCAATTCACACCAGCAATTGTTCCAGGAATTTTTCTCTTCATTCCTGATTTTACCCATCCGTAAATATTTTATCTTATCTGTAGTAAACCGAACCAATTTTTACCGTAAGCGTCTACCCGATACTGAGTAGCGGATATTGAATACTTGTAATCGTTATACAACCAAGTATACAGTACAGATCATATTTGATTACAGGAAATGATAGACGGTAATATTCAACATAAATAATCACCAAACGAGAAATATACAGAAATATTTCGTGGTACAACATCCGAACATGCTTCAGATCAAGTAATACCATTCGTAGCCAACTCACAAAAACGAGACCACCCAACGAGAATAGTGACTTCAAAAACTGCATTTGAATGTGGGATGGATTAGGTTGAAGAAACTTAAGAGTCCACTGAATGTGAGAATTGGTGAACACAAGAGAAATACTCAGCGAGGAGAAACAGCGGAGTCGGGAATTGCAGATCACGTATGGACTAATCAGAACAGCATCGCATGGTCGGAAGCTGAAGTTATCCACACAGAACAACATTGGTATAAGAGAAAGTTTAAAGAGTCGGCTTATATTCAGAATAATGACGTGTTCAGTCAGCCGAGCATAGAGATTCGGAATGTGTGGAAGCCACATCGATTGAGATTTCAATAAAAGACTATGTGTCAAGACCTGTCAAGATCGGTCATCAATAATAACACTTACCAAAAAAGGTCGTGGAAATCACATTAATTAACATTGATGACACGAGGGAGACCCCACGAAGATCATAATTACTTTTATAACAGGTACACTAGTTGCATGCTGTGAAATAAGTATCCCAGACATATTGTCGCATTCACACACTTGATGACGACAGTAGATGTCAACTGTTGAAATGTCGTGTCTCGATCACATGCAAAGAATTTATTTTGTTTTTTTTTCTATTCAATGGAAGTCCAGAAGAATTCTACTAAAGTAAATTCTTGTCGCTCTTCATTAAAAATTTTAAAGAAAATGTCTAAAAAGTGTAGACAATATAGTGATATTAGTGGATTGAATAGTAGAAGGAGACAGCTACGGAAGGAGTTAGATAACTTCGAACGAAAACAAAGCCGCAAGTAAGCATGATTCTGGTTCCCTTTTGAGCAAACCCGTTAAGCCCATTCTTAGCAGGCTGGTTCCAAGCATGTAATTATATCATAGTTGTGTAATTCCACTAGGTTGGTTCTGAACAATGTTTCACATTGTTCAGATGATTCCAATGTTTACATAGGTACTATGTAAAATGCCTGCAGGGTCGATCCAACAAAAATTTAATATTAAAATTGTTTTTTCCGTTAACCAGCTGTCATCCCCTTACAAACGGCAGCCCTGAGAAGTCGAAACTTTGCGAGCCAAGGATTAACGAGGTCTTACCTTTAAACGTGCGATTCCTAGCACGTGAATAATGTTTTATTTCCTCTTCCTTTTCGGGTAATACCAATACATTTTTCAAGTGATTCCACTACGACTTCACAGTCGTCAGGTGAATCTGAAAATGAAAATCTAGAATCGAATGTAACAAGTACAGTACAGATTACAAGGATCAACTAGGAGAGCAGGACCCTGAAATTTTTAACTAAGTAGGAGAAGACCACCTAGTATAGCGAGGTAATATTTGGCACTGACATACATCAGGCTCTTGCGAATCGTTGGACCAAATAGCTCACCCTAGGGGTTGAGAGGAGTGAAAAAAAGTTATGGGAAAAAATCCTTTTAAAGACACCTGCATTGAACCCTGTACTGGAGTTTTCATTGGCAGAACAAGGTCACAAAGGCGACAAATATGTTTCAACCAAACGTTCTTAAAGATGCTATTTAATATGAGATGAATGTTCTATTACAGTCATCCAATATCTACAGTCATCCAGAAGTCTACAGTTGATGCAAAAAAATGCTTTCAACAAATGGGAAGTATCAGGTGGAACCTATTCTGACCTCAACAGTCATAAAAATCGTTAAATTTCTAAGGAAAGCAATCCTGATGAGTTTTTCTAAGGAAAAAAATTTGCGGAAAAATTTAGAGAAGTTACAGCTCAGTTAAAAAAAGGCAACAATGTGAAGTAGAGGTATGAACTAACATTTACGGTGACAGGTTGAAGTTTTATGCGCATGCCTTAAAGGTCTTCTCGAGAGACAAGAAAATAATGTTTTGGATTGAGGGATACAAAATTCCATTCATTCAAAAGCCTTTTCAACATAGGTATTCGAGTAAAAAATTATAAAACTGTGAAATTATTATTTCAGAATTACTTGAGAAAAGTGTTATAAGTGAATGTAGACCAGCGAAGAATGGATTTCGCTCTATATTTTTTCTGGTCCCCAAAGCTAACGGAACAAATGAGTTCATTCTGAATCTTAAGCGCATGAACAGATTTATATATCCACCTTATTCCAAGTTAGACTATTATCAAACTGTTAATGATTTGATTCCAAAATAAAACACTGTTTCATGGCTTCAATCTACTTGAAAGTCGCAAATTATTTGATACACATATATGCAGAACATTCAATATTTCTACGTTTTCAGTTAAGACAATTCTTTAATAATTCAATTGTCTGCCTATGAGTTTAGCCACAGCTCCGTATATATTTAAAAAACTTCTGCAACTTGTATTTCATCATTTTAGGAAACAGGAGATGTTATGCCTCATTTAAACAACAGTGATTTCTTCTCTAGAGGTTAAAAATAATGTTGCTAGTGTTTTGACTTCTTCACCTAGACTAGAATTCATACTAAATTTTGAAAAGTCTCATTGATTCCTTCACAAATTTGTATGTGGTATTCATATACATATATAATAGTGGTAGTATTATGATACACGCTTCAGACAACAAACAAAAATCTATCAGAAAAAAATTAAATAAATTTTATTCTAAGAGAAGCTGTAAAATTAGGGATTTTTCAAAAATTATTGGTACAATAACTTCAGTTTTTCCAGTCGTTCAATATGGCTGGTTTTACATGAAAGTAGTGGAACGTGACAAATACCTAGCACTAAAATATTCTAATGGATGTTATGACCAAGGACGAATAATATCGTATAAATACAAAAAGGCTCAGCATTGCCATACCTACAGCACGGATTGTTTTGGAGTGGCTTATTTTGTATGCGCGCGGACTGCGGGAAAGAGAGAAGGTAGCGATAGACTGCGACCTTTCCACAACCGACAGGAGCACACTCATTTCATAAAAATAGTGCGGGTGATGCCGGATCTGATCGCTCACGTAGACAGCGCATGACCGCGAATTACTTCCGAGGCGGTTTCTTTCGATAAGAATCTGGTCTAATCGGAGAACATTCCTAAGGCTTTCCAGAAATATCACGAGTGTTCCGCGAAATAAACGGTGTATATAAAAAGAACCACGCAGCAGAGTTGGCAGTCAGTAGAGCAGAAGTCGAACATAAATAGTCCAGTGATTGTGATATAAATTGGAGTATTGTGTTGAAATTGTTGAATCATTGTAATTCGTCAAATAAATTATTTTAGGGTGAATTTGTTTAAATATACTACAGTGGTGATCAGAAGTGGATTTTAAAAGATAAAATACAGGGTGTTTGTGTAGGTAGACAATTTGTGTATTTTGGACAATTGTTTTCGTGAAAAATAGACAATGACTGATAAATATTTTTGACAGCTGTGTGCATTAATGGAGTATAAACTGATACACTTCTTGCGTGTGAAAATAATACTAATAATAAAAGACTGGTGGTCCGTGGAATAGACTGTGCGCAAATAGACAATAACAATAATGATAGACTGGTGGCCCGTGAAATAGACTGTGTGAAATAGACTTATACAAAATGTGTTCGAGGAAAGTTCGACTGGTCGAATTGAAGGTTGAGGTATTGAAGCAAGAACTGGAGGAGAGAGAACTTGACACAGGAGGTAAAAAGGCCGCGCTTCGGGCAAAACTAGCTGAGGGATTAGTCCAAGAGAGCGAGGATCCAGAAACCTTTTCATTCGAAGTTTCTGGAATAGAGTTGGGTTCCATAATGAGTAAACTCGACGGAATGAGGGAAGAGCTTCAAGAAAACTCCATAAATCTGGAAGAAAAGCTCCTGGAAAATTCGGATAGTTCAAAGGAAGAACTTCAAGAAAACTCAAAAAATCTCGAAGAAAAGCCGCTAGAAAATTCGAATACTCTGAAGGAAGAACTTCAAGAGAAACTTCTGGAAAATTCAAATAATCTGACAGAAGAATTTCAAGAAAGTTCCAGGAATTTAGGAGAAGAGATTCTAGAAAATTCGATGGGTTTGAGAGAGGAGCTTCTAGAAAACTCGAAGAACATGAAAGAAGAACTTTGTGGCGTGGCGAATTGATTAGAAAAAAGAATGGAGACTGTCGAGACAGAGATGGAGAAAATCAGAGATGAAACTGATGAAGGGGTGGCCTATTCCAAAAGACATACACTAACTACGAAGTTTCCTTGGTTTGTGCACATACTATCGCCGATATGTGCTGGGGTTCGTCAACGTCGCTAAACCACTGACCAGGCTCACGGAATGTCCAACAAAGTTCCAATGGTCCGAAAAATGCCGACACTCGTTCAGGAAGCTGAAGGGGACATAAGTCAACGCACCCATTCTAAGTTATCCCCTTCTGAGTGGAACATTCATTTTGGACACGGACGCCAGCAACGTGGGAATTGCAGCTGTCTTGTCCCAGATCCAGAATGGGCAAGAGAAGGTCATCGGATACTTCAGTAAAACCCTCAGTTAGCCGATGCGTAACTACTGTGTCACCAGACGAGAACTGTTGGCTGTTGTCAAGGGAGTAGAACACTTTTATGAATACGTGTACGAGAGAAGATTCCTGTTAAGGACCGACCACGCAGTCCTTAAATGAAAGACTCCAAGAATTAGACTTCGAGATCGAACATCGAGGAGGGAGTGGCCACAAGAATGCGGATGCCCCAAGGAAACCATGCCCAGATGACTGCTCACACTGCCGACGAGCAGAAGAGAAGGAAGCAGCGATTTGTAGAACAACGACAGTTGACAACAACTGGAATGACAACGAGGTCCAGAAAGACCAAGAAAGAGATCCAGATCTTGGTTTAGTCATCGGTTGGAAAAAGAGTAATCAAAGACCGATATGGCAGGAAATCACAAGATATTCCCCAGCAGTCAAAACCTACTGGGCCCAATGGAAATCCCTTACCCTAGGCAATTGTTATATAAATAAGAATTAAATTATAGAAAAACTATCTTGTCATCAAAAATATATATTGACAATTTTAACATCCATCAAAATTGATTTACATCTTTTGTTAATATATAGAGTGTAAAACAACTAATAACAATATAACATCTCTCCTCTTTAAAACAATAAAAAGAAATTGTATTGAAACAAATTGATCAAAACCAAAGCAATCATGTGAAAATATAACTCGTCAAACAAAATCATTCAAATAAGCAGGCTTGACTATTGGCCTGCCAGATCTCGTCTTGGGATCATTTTTCATGATTGTTGAATCATCATCAGCATCATCATTCGACCCTCTTGGCCTCAACAACTCATTTTTTTCAACAAACTCACCAACAACTTCATTTTCAGTTCTTTCATTACATTCATTCTCATCACTTACTTCTTTGTTTTCCAGGTACACCCTTTCTCCCAATGAGCTCTCTGGAATATGATCAAAAGTATGAATAGCATGTTTGCAATGTTGATGGATATTCATTTTTCGCAAAAATTTTCAATTTCTAAATTTCACTCGGTTGGATTCACACAATTTAATTTCGTAAGATCTGGGTCTACTGTCATCCACTCTCAATACCACTCCAGGTTCCCAAGTATCATTGTCATTCAAAACCATAACCTTATCATTCTCTTTCAGATCTTCTAAATTCTTTGCATGTTTATCATAATAAACTTTTTGTTGATTTTGTCTATTTTTCAATACCGTGGTATGATTCTGCTGTACTTGGGAATAATAATTTTTCCTCCATGGGTAATTGCCCTTTTCAGTCTACGACTATAAAGCAGTTGAGCAGGAGATGATTCATTAATGGATAATGGTGTATTGCGATATTCGAGCAAAGTAAGATATATATCCTGGTTATCTAGAAATGATTTCTTCATTAAATTCTTTATGGTTTGAACGTGTCTTTCTATGAATCCGTTAGATTGACTGTAACCTGGTGAAGATGTCTTATGGACAATTTTCCATTCTTTCATAAAGTTCAAGAACTGAAAACTAGAAAATAGTGGTCCATTATCACTGTAAATCAGGTCTGGTTTGCCATGCCGCGAAAATATCTCCTTCATCTTAGTAATAACCCCAGTACTCGTCAAATCATGCAACAAAATAACTTCTGGAAACTTGGAATAAACATCAACCAATAAGATATAATATTTTGCTCGAAAATAAAATATATCTACCGCGACAATTTCCCATGGTCTACTAGGAACTTCTCTGTTTATCAAAGTTTCTCTCTGATTTTTTCTACTGAAGATAGCACACGTTAAGCAGTTCAATACGGAATTTTCAATTTCTTTCTGCATCAATAGCCAAAACATCACCTCATTTGCCCTTGCAACCGTCTTATTTATTCCCATATAATTATAATGAATTCGGTTCATCATTTCCTTCCTTAAAACCTTAGGCATAACTATCTGAGTACCTTTGTATATAACTCCATTAATTTCTGTTAGTTCATCTCGACAATATCAGAATGGTCTAATCAGTATATGTGTTTTACATTTCTCAATAGGCCATCCTTCTTTTATTTGTTTTAATGAAATTTGCAATTCAATATCTTTTTTGTTTCATTTCTCACTATTTCTAATTTAGATGTACTAATGCTATTGTCACAATTGATCAAGTCAATATGCGCCTCCATTTCTAATTCTTCCAGCTTGAACTCATCGTCATCAAAACTAGCTCGACTCAAAGTATCTGCAAAAAACAACTGTTTTCCTGGTTTGTATTTTACTATAAAGTCATAATTCTGCAAATTAATTCTAAATCTCTGTAGTCGCAAAGGACATTTATTCAATGCTTTCTTAAAAATAATTTCCAATGGTTTATGATCACTCTCAACAACGAATTGTTTTCCATAAAGATACTGATGGAAACGATGACACCCGAAATCTGTGCATAATTCTGTTGGCTTTCTGTGAGAGATTTCGAGGCATATGCAATTGGAGCTCCATTTTGCATAATGACGGCACCCATACCGTCTTTCGAACTATCAACTGACAAAACAATTGGTAGTTTCTCATCATAAAATTGTAATAGAGGAGGTTCTGTTAACTTTTTATTTAAATGTTCAAATTCCTTCGAATGAATTTCCGTCCAAAGCCAATTCACATTATTTTTTGTTAATTTACGCAAATTACTTGTGAGTTGAGAAAAATTTGGAATGAATTTGGATACATAAGTCACCATTCCTAAAAATCTGCTCAACTCTTTAATATTAGTAGGCTCTGGAATTCGATGAATTGCTTCAATTTTTTTATTGTCAGGTTTTATTCCGTCTTTTGAAAGGATATGACCTATGTATTTTACTTCAGTGGCAAAAAAGTTACATTTATCTGGGTTGAACCTAACCCCATATTCAATTGCTCTGGATAATAATTCGTTCAGTATTTTTTCATGTTCCTCACGAGTTTTTGTAAAAACAATTATATCGTCTGTATAAATTTTAACATTTGGTATGCCCTCAAATATCTCACTGTATATACGATGAAAAATTTCTGGAGAAACTGACAAACCGAATGGCAATCTCAAAAATCGATATCTTCCGAAAGGTGTAGCAAAAGTTGTTAATTTTGATGACTCGTTACTCAGTGATATTTGCCAAAAACCCTTGAATGCATCTAAAACCGAAAAATAACATGAACCCTTCATATCATGAACAAGTTCGTCAAATATAGGTAGCTCATAGTGCTCCCTAAGAATCGCTTGATTCAATTTTTGTGGATCAAGGCAAATTCGTATTTAATTGTTCGTTTTTTTAACGATAGTAATGGGATTCACGAATTCAGTTGGCTCGGTCACCTTCACGATAATTTCATCTCTGCACATTTTTTTCAACTCATCTTTCAATTTACTTATCAGTTGAAATGGAACATTTCTGCATGGTACAACACTTGCTTCATAATCAGGTTTCAGTTTGAAACTGATTGGTTCAGATACAATTTTTCCTAATCCTGAAAATGCGACTTTGAATTTCATTAATATTTCTTCCTTTGTTTGCAACCGAATTTCATCAATAGTTGCTCTATTTATCAAACCTAACATCTCAACAGATTTCAGACCCAAAATCAGACGAGCACCCTTAGTAGTTTCAACAATGACAAAATCCAAAACGAATGTTTTATTGTGAAATTCTAACTTGTGCACCAGTGTCAACTTTGAAATCAACGCTTTTGTTGCTTTTCAAAATTCTCAGTGGAACACACCAATCATACTCATTGGAATAATTATCAACAGAACCAAGTACATACTCAACATTTTCATCGTAATCCTCACCTGATTGCTCTGATTTGGTATTAACTAAATGACATATTTCATGTTTTGTTTCATATCTACAAACTTTCCCAAAATGACCGAATCTATGGCAACGATTACATCTTCTTCCTTCTGCAGGACATCTCTTGTGTGAAGAGCAGTAACCACATTTAGGACAACGTGTGGTGACCCTACTTTGTGTATTTCTTAGCATCATGGATAAATGAGCCCCGCTGGTTGATGGATGAGTTATGTTCGATCCCCAACTCCTGCCTTGGAAGTTTGTGTTTATCTGTTGCCGCTCTACATTCTTCATATACCTTGAATCTTCATTCTTCTTCATTTCACACATTTCTTTATCATGTTCGTTTTCATTATACAACTCTCGAATATGTTCCTCAGATTCCTCAGCTGTTACATATTTCTATGGCCTTATCTAATTCCAAATTTTCTTCACGGAGTAGTCTATCTTTTATTCTCTTGTCACTTATTCCACATACAATCCTATCCTTGATCAAACTGGATTGCAGTTGTTCAAAGTTACATGAAGCTGCAATTGTTCTCAAATCTTTCAAAAATGAATCAAAATTTTCACCTTCTGATTGATATCTAGTATTGAATTTGTGACGTTCAATGCTAACATTAGTTTTTGGAACGAAATATTTCTCAAGTTCTTGTAGAATTTTATTTTCATCTTGTTTTTCATCTTCTGTCAAACTCAATGTCTCCAATATCTCACGAGATCCATTTCCAATAATATGTAACAAAACTGCCGCTTTCACTTTATCTTTGCACTGCAACCAGATGCTACTATATACAGTTTATAAGCTGCTTTGAACTTCTTCCAATTCAAAGCTAAGTCACCGCTAAGTGACATTTCCTCAGGTTGTTTGAAAAATTCCATTTCTTCGCTTGATGAATATAATATTTCGATAACTGGCACGGGTTCCTACTTTTGCTTCAGAACTTCGACTGCGCCATGTAATATAAAAAATATATATTGACAATTTTAACATCCATCAAAATTGATTTACATCTTTTGTTAATATATAGAGTGTAAAACAACTAATAACAATATAACAACAATGGGGTTCTGAAACATGTATTGGAGTCCGAAGATGGTGGGGAGGACAGACGTCAGATAGTGGTGCCCAAGAACAGAACGTTCCTAAGGCTTTCTAGAAATATCAGGAGTGTTCCGCGAAATGAACGGTGTTGTATATATGAAAAGAACCACGCAGCAGCGTTGGCAGTCAGTGAAGCAGAAGTCGAACATAAATTGTCCAGTGGTTGTGATATAAATTAGAGTATTGTGTTGAAATTGTTGAATCATTGTTTCTCGACAAATAAATTATTATAGAATGAATTTGTTTAAATATACTACAATAGGGTTCAATCACAAAGAATAAATGCTGAATTTTAAATAGTGGTAAAAATATCAACGAAAGTGATAGAATATACATCCGATGGGACTTCGTGAGATAGAAAAACTCGTATGACATGACTGATGTCATGCAATGCTTCATTGACTGAGATAGTATCGATCCTTAGAAAATAAGGTTCATAAAATTAGCAAACTAAAAAAAAATTGACTTTTTTCGTTTTCAATGAATAGAAAGCTGGAGATAGTCGACTGAAAAAAAAAAGAATAAAAAAGTATTGACTATAAAATGGTAATTTATATGTTCAATAAATACATGTTCCTACTTATATAGACATTATAATAAATTAATATTGCGAAGAATAAATATTCGCAGCAAATCCTTAGCAGAAATTAAAACACATTCAGTTGAACATTTCATCTTTTCAACTTTTCAAACCAAGCCGCTTTTTCTTACTGGAAACCTAAAGATAAATCCAAATTTTTATATACATTTCTTGGAACTTTTGGCAACCTTTTTGTTCAAATGCATCAACTCAAGTCCTAATGAAGTAGTAAATGTTTCGTGAGGTGTCTATTTCATTATCTCCACATCCCAAGTAGCACATCTATATTGGTGAAATATTGATACAATATTGTGAACATATTGGCGAAATATTTTAAATGCAATATTGGCGAGAAAAAAAATGTGAACATTCGGCGATATTGGTCCAATATTACTTGAATAATATTGGCTAAATATCCTTGAACTGATATTGGCCTCAAAATGTTCGGCGATATTGGTACAATATCGCTGATACAATATTCTGACAATATTGGCACAATATTCAAAAGTTATATTGTCGAGAAGTAAAATGTGAACATATTGCGATATTGGTCGAATATTGTTTGAATATTTTAGAAATAGTTTTGGTGAAATATTCTTGAAGCTATTAATGGCCCCAAAATATTTATCGATATTGGTACAATATCATTTGGATATACTGGTGGATGTCAATATACCTTGAAAAATTATTAAATGTCTTTTAGTTGATGAAGGTGACACCAGAGTCTGCCTTTTCATCGCCATAACCACTGAGTGACCTGTCTTGAAACAAGCTGTGAGAAGTATTTAATATACTTTCGTAGGTTTTAGAAGACGTTCCATATGTAGAGCCACCTAGCGGATTTTTATCTAGGTTTGATCATGATATAATTTCAATATGTTTTATTGAATATTCGGCCAATATTCAAATTTCATCTCAATCTAGATGTAGGAAACAATATGAAGAAAATATTGTTTTAACGATATCGATAAATATTATTGAACCAATATTGACCCAATATTGATTAATAAGATTTGTTGAATATTGGCGAAATGATATTCAACCAATGTGTAATCACACTGGGAGATACAATATAGTTTTTATTCCTAGAATCGATATTAGGGGAATATTGGGATTGCGATATTTATTCTAGATGTTAAAAATGATGTGAAGACAATATTGTTTTATCCATATTGGTAAATATCAGTAAACCAATATTGACTCAATATGAGTTATTACATTTTGTCAAATAAAGTGGAAATGATATTCAACCAATATTCTAACAAACTTGGAAATACAATATAGTTTATTTTCCCTATAATCGATATGACTGGAATATTTGGATTGCAATATTTATTCTAGATGTGGAAAACAATATATAACCAATATTGTATTATCGATATTGGTAGAAATTATTCAACCAATATTGACCCAATATTTCGTGTGATAATCTACATTCAAAACTAGTCCAACCAATATCCCACCAATATTATTAATATAATATTGTTTTTTGAATATTTATCCATATTGGACCAATATTGATTTCACATTTACAATATATCTATATTGGCCCAATATGGAACCAAGATTCAGCCGATATGATGTGCTACCTGGGATATAAAGGTTTGAATACACGTATTAATTTGATATTGTTCGGAAAAAGCAGATGCATACCCACTGTAACTCTTGTGGTACTTAAGAATGGAATCTGATATTCGGGTTCGAGTGGATTGTATGCAAACCCACCAAGATTGCACCATTATAAGTCTGTCTAGTATACTGCCACTATATAACACAAATGAGTTCAATATTTCCACAATGATCTCGCAAAAAGCAATAACAGAATATGACAGAAATAACAGAACTGTCAGAAGTCTACTTTGTGGAAAACATAAACGTTGATATTCAACAGCGTTGACAAACGACCAGACACAACAAACTCTACACAACCATTTGAAGACGCAAGTAATGATTTTTTTCGATAGTTTGGGTTTTGAAACTTGTAAGTAATACAGGTTTAAGTTGCATGATAATGTCACCATCACCATCCTTCATTCTTCGATTGTTATCGAATGAAATACGTATAGAGACAAATTTTGTATATGATAAAGTCTCATCACCTACGAGATGTGACAACGCCCAACTCAATTATACGACTACAGATTGTGATAATTCACGACTTCAGACCAGGATGTAAACAGCTAGTTCCAGTACAATACTTTCTAGTCCAAGATCCCAGGGCCGTCAGACATTACTTATTTTTAAGCGAACGAAATGTGTACGATTGAATAGTGTTAGAATTTACTATGTTCGCATGCCTACCTGCTAGCTTGTCCTATATTAAGGAATCAAGGTACGCAAAAACACTACTCACTTAGTTGAATTTCCAGTCTACAGATTTATTTCTGTAACCCATGGTGGGTTAGTGGACACAGTAACTAGCTTCCACCCCGGAGCTCCGGCTTCAAATCTAGTCTCCAACAATTTTTTTTTCCAAAAAAAAGCAGACGAATCACACTAGAGTTAGCCATCTTGGTTCTGGGAGGATTTTTGTTCAAAAAGAAATTGAAAAGAAAAGAGAATTTTGGTATATAAAAGATTTTGGTAATATTTCCTTCAGACATAACTTATTTTTGAAAAGATGAAGACTCAGGTTCTGAGTGGTGTCTCATGTACTTTTAGTACCTGCGTGCTTGTGGAGTTCGCTCTGTGACACCTGGGCAGGTACCAGGTGAGAAAGGTAACTGAAAATAAGAGTTACTTAACTTGAATTTGTGTGGCTTTTTTTATGTATATTTTGTAGAATATCACTCTGAAGTAATTTGTGGAGCTTTAAAGCGTCTGACAAAAGTTCTGGTCTATGGAAAGCGTCTGACACTTTTGAAATTACTTCAGAGTGATATTCTACAAAATACATATTCAAATCAGCCATACAAATTAAAGTTAAGTAACTCTTATTTTTAGTTACCTTTCTCACCTGGTACCTGCCCAGGTTTCACAGAGCGAACTCCACAAGCACGCATATATTAAAAGTACATGAGACACCACTCAGAACCTAAGTCTTCATCTTTTCTAAAATAAGTTATGTCTGAAGGCCCAGGTATTTTACCTATGGAAATCTTAACAAAATCTTTCATTTTCCAAAATTCTGTTTTCTTTTAAATTTCTTTTTGAACAAAAATCCTCCCAGAGTCGAAGCCGTTTCCAACCGAGATGGCTAACTCTAGTGTGATGCGTCTGCTGGTTTTTTTTTTTCGAAAAAAAAAATTGTTGGAAACGTGATTTGAAACCGGAGCTCCGGGGTGGTAGCTAGTTACTATGTCCACTAACCCACCATAGGTTACAGAAGTAAATCTGTAGACTGGCAATTCAACTAAGTGAGTAGTGTTTTTGCGTACCTTGATTCCCTAATATCTGAAGAATGGTCATCTGGACAAGCTAGCAGGTAGGCATGCAAACATAGTACATACTAACAATAGGTATTCAATCGTACACATTTCGTTCAGTTAAAAATAAGTATCGTCTGACGACCCTGGGATCTTGCTCTATTAGAGGTCTATGGTTATGACTCAACAATGCTTATTTCAGAGGTTTCTCGTAATACAATTTTTTGGTGGAAGCATTATATGAGACAATCTTTCGATTCAATTGATTGTCAGAAATACGATCACATAATTTTTACAGATGCGTGGTATCGAGATTATCCGAGGATCATTCATAAGTAAAGGGATTTCCGAGGATGCTCTTCCAATTTTGATAAAATTAATAAGTAATTCCTCCTTGCGTTAGTAATGTGGAACACTTAGTGAGTAAGTGGAAGACAACAAATAGATATATATTCTGTAAGTGTTGATAACATCATTTCCTTCTTAAAAAAAATGTTTTAGGAAAAAAAAATCATATGCTAGCTACATTAAAATACACTTAAGTCCGCATTAGCTCTCATACTAGATATTTCAAATACTGATGGAATGTCTTGAAAACGTTTTTTAAAAGGAGCATTTCGTGAAACGTGAAAGACCAAGGAACCAGGCAGGCTTATAGAGAAATGGGCTTCTGTGAAATTTCATGAATTGTTAGAATATTGTAGTTGATGGGCCCAACTGAATCCTATAATTAGTTTCAGAGATAAATTTTTTAAAATCATGTATTTCTCATTTTCTTCAGAGCATTAAGAATTTTTGCTGTGATAGTGTTCTAATGACACCATATATCAGTCCCTCATGAAAGAAAGTTTCATTTGCTACAGGGATACTCAAAAATTTAAAAAAAAGCAGAACGTTGACTTGAAATGTAATTCAACTTTCAGGAATTTCAATATCTGGCTGGATTCGCTTTTAGTTGGTTTATGATAATAATATTTTTGGAAGTTCTGTACAGGGCGAGTCAGAAAGTTGATAGCACCTGTCTCCTATATTTAATAAAATTTCATATACTTTGTACTGCATGTTAGTAGGTGACATTGAGTCAGTTTGAAATATAAATAATTTATTCATAATATACAGGGCTATTCAAAAGATATGTACGGAAAGCTGAAGTAACTCATCCTCAAATTCAATTTTATCTCGAATGGTTGGAAAAAAAATGGTAGGTGCCATTTTAAAAATTTGGGTTTTGACAATTTCATAATGTGACATTCCACAATCCCCTGCGCCCATATGGTACAGAATGGGAGCGTCGATGGGACATCAGGTGTTAGCCTGGACTACCAGCTAACTGCTCCATAAATTTGGTTTCCTAATTTTGAACAGTTTGCGGGTTACACGTGTTTTCGTAAACTACTACAGCGGTAATTCTCTTCAGAAAAATTTACATATCCCAAAAACTGTAATAGATAAGTTAACATAACTCCAGTCGCTTGAAGTCATAATCAGAATTCTAATCGAACCTTGACAAAAAAATAGATTTTCATTTAAAATAAGAAAGTTGGTAGCGACTTTTGGCATACCCTGTATAGTTGTGGTACTAAAAACATTTGAGGTAGAACGTTCATGATCAATTATGACAGCATACCAAATTTCAAGTTTCTAGTCCAACTGAAAGTTGAAAAAATTTTAATGCACGGCCTACGTAAATCACGCTGTACATATCTCATTCTCACACATGACTTTTCTTAGCCAATAAATTTGAAAACAACCAAAGTCAATTGAAATTTTTTTATAAATAATTAAAATTTAGGGCTGAAGGACCTAGGTCAATAGCCTATTGGATCAATGTAATTGGTTCAATAAAGTTCATTTATTATTATTTATTTATTAGTCATCGAGAATATTCGTGAAACATTGCCTGAAAATATCCTGGCGTATGCTTAGTCTTCGAACGGGCCATTTACCTACCCAGAGAAAGACGAAAAAGATCATTCGGTAAGTGAGATCTAATGTTAGAATTGAAACCAAATATGAGGGGTAATGCTCACAAAAGTGTTATTCTGTATTTGTTGAATGTGAGTATTTTGAACAGAATAGAACAAAACTAATTAATTCACTATCTTAAATAATTCACATGCTATCGGCCAACTGGCACTATGTAAAGAACTGAGGGGAGGATAATTCAATTAAGAGAGTACACGCCGCGGCAATAGCCAGAGCAATAGTACGAGACAGTCATTCTAAACTGATTTTCAATTACATAAATGTTCAACCCGCCTTATTAGGAACACTAGCTATTCTTGTTCTCGACTTCGACATTTCCACTTCTTTCAAAAGAAAATATTCTGTGACACTACTTGGCAGAAGCCCATTAAACTAATAATGTAAATGGATTGAGCAATACAGACTTCTGCCCTAACCTATACAATTGGTAAAATTGTCGACGAGTCTCCAACAGAAAACAACTACTGCCCCCTACGACTATTGAAATATATCTATAAGATGCTTTGCAAAGTATTATACAAGAACTACTTTGCAGTGTTCTTCCACTCTCAATGCCAAAACATGTCTCAACCCACATGGGGAAATACCTTCGGACTGGTTTCATGGTATTGCCAATCATCAGCGTAAGGCAGCTCACCGCAGCTCACCCAACGCAATCGAAAGACATCTTGACTTATGTTAAGGCAGAAGTCTGGATTGCTAAATCGATTTTTGTTATAATTTCCACTTTTCTTGAAATCACTACTAAAAATACTGTCACTACCAAAACAATAGAAATTGTACGTTTGCTTTCAAAACTTCAATTATAAAGGGTGTTTCCATTTTCATATGAAGCGAGAACTGAATGAAATCTACTGAACCCTGTATATTAATTATTGACCATTTCCCTAACAGTTTCGTTAACATGTGTTCTAAATTGCCTTTTGAATGAGTTACAGCAGGGTCGAAATCACGCACTTGCACAATAAATTAATTTAATTTCCCTTATCTTATCTCAGCTAGGAAGCAATTCGGAACACATGTTAGTGGATATTTCTGGGGCAAAATAAAACATGAATTGAAACAGAAATATCTAGAATTTAACACTAAACCAATGTAATGGTTAGATGCTGAATATTCGAAATTATTCGATGAATACAGTGCGGCTTTATTTAACACCCTCCCCCCTGTTAACTTTTGAACAGTTTGACTTGAAGACTTGATTCCATAACCGTTTTGAATGGTATTACCGATACTATTTTTTGATATGAAAGACATTGTGATTGCTTGTGATTGTGATAGGGAGGGGGGAGGGGGATCAATAACAAAATTCAAATGGCAATGGGGTCAAGTGACACACCGTTGAAGAGAGAATTCTATTTTCTTTTCAATTATTCAATTTTTTTCGTTTCGTCAACATTTTTTTCACCTCAAGAAGTCGAAATATCAACTATAAGTACGCATCTGAATGGTACCCTCATCTCAATAAATCTGAACGGTTTGATATGGAGCAATAGTACAAAAACATTTCGATTGGTTTTACCGATACAACTTTTTGAGAAAAGATAAATTGCAAATTCTCGGCAGATGGCACTGGGGGCACATCAACTTGAAAATTTCGACAGGCAATGAGATAGAAATTGTGAAAATACGTATCGAGAAATATCTTAAAACATTAAGGTTGAAATAATAATTTGACTCCTCATGCCACTTGAAAATATCTGATACTATAACGTAGTTTTTACTGAATGAAAATTCCATGTTAACAATGCGAACGGCAGCTCTTCGTCGGTGGCATTAAGGTGTGGGTGATTACTACTTAAATACGTGGTTTTGTCATTATTTTAAATATGTTAATATTAATTGTACGCCACTGTTTTTTTTAAACTGATGTATACTAGGGGAAATGAAACAGAAACCTGAAAAGTGGAAGAATGATTACAGTAGATAAATAAAATATTTCTACTATTTTAGTCCATTCTGATCAACAACGGTATGTGAAAAAAATTAATACAGTACAATGCAATTTTTCACACATTATTACCTCAGACATGTACCTGGATAAGTAAAAATATAAAAAAAGTTTATCTAATGATCTACCTCAATAGACCCACTTGAATTTTCTTTCAAATTTCATTGAGCAATGAAAATGATAACCACAATTACCTAGTATCAGAAAACCCAGAAATTCATGAATTTTTGTGAGGTTTCCTGTGGTAAGTTTTTAGATTTTAATTTTCAAATAGGGCCTGAACATCAGTATATGTTTGCGTGGGTAGATACCAGATTAATGTTTAATATCTCGAGTGAGAATAAAATTTAAAAAATATATACAAAGTTAGTTAAATGTATGGATCCGCCCATTTTTCAAAGTTTATATGAGGATTATCGAAAAAATGTTCGAATAAAAGTTGGAGGGTTTTTTACTCTGCACCTTTTTATGTATTCAAGTATTTTTCAGATGCGCCATTTGTGGAGAAGTGACGTCATCGGCATTTTTTTCAATTGAACTATATGTCATGTTCGGTATCGCTAGATAGCTTGTTTTTCCTCATATTAGGAGTACTAATATTATTCTAAGTCTCTCGATAGGTACAGTGTGTTTTGTATTTTTGAGTCCACTTCTGTAATTCACCTAATTTGTTCAAGATTTCTCTTAGTCGGGGAATGTAGCCAGTTGGATATTTCTAGCGATATGGCAGTTTGATTCAGGCATTGGCATACGTATGTATAAGTTTCTCAGATGCTCATTTTTCCAAAAACATTTCCAGTTATTTCTCTATTAGAAAATGTCAATCGAAAATTTATTCCAGAACGATTGAATAGCCCTAATCCTGAATTTTTCCCAAATAGAAGGTGAGAGAAAAATACATAAATAGTCATTCGTTTCAATAGATCAAAATATTCGTATTTTTTTAATGAACAGAAGGGCAACATAATATGTAGAGTTGATATTTCATTTACTTATTCAGTAGTCATGAGAAATAATTTTTTATTTGAACCCATGATCTGAGATAAAAAATGTAATGTCTAGAATGGCCGAGCCATTGAGGTTAAGTTTGTAAATATTCTATAACCATTACTCATTTTATGAGGCGAATGTTAATTGTAAACATCGTGAGTAAAATTTTTTATTGAAACAACTGTCGCATAAAAATATTGTTTTATAAAAATTTACGTACGCCACTAACTGAATCAAATTTCCATATTGCTTAAAATATCCACCTGGCTATATTCCATGATTTAGAAATTTTCTAAACAAATTAGGCAATAGGTTATTGAACAACAGTCGTGGACACAAAAAAAACGAAACACACTGTACCTATAGAGAGAGTTGAAATAATATTAGAACTACTGAAATGAGTAAAAAACAAGCTTTTTAGCGATACTAAACATGACATATAGTTACATTTGAAAAAAAATGCCGATGACGTCACTACTCCACCAATGGCACATCTAAAAAATATTCAAATTCAGAGAAAGGTGCAGAGTGAAATACCATTTAACTTTTATTCAAACTTTTTTCCGATAACTGGCTGTATAACTGGCCTGTAATCTACAGTTACTGATTTCTTCGATAAATACGGTTGAGAATACAGCTTATGTGGAATGGTAAAACATTGACAGGACATCAAGTGGAGAAACTGTAACGTCCTTCGTTTTGTGACATCTCTTATGAAAAAGTCTAGTGGAAACAGTCAGGCTGATGTCTCGGGAGGACAGGAGCGCTATTGAACCAGCATATAAATTTAGCTACAACAAATCTGTCTGGAGTCTCAAACATATATAGTTCAACAGAACTACGATGATTGGATCCAGTTTACTCTCCACGACGATATCGAGTCGGGTTGACTGAATTGGGTGAAACTATAGCCTCACCAAAGAACCCTGCAATAATGAACACAGGTTCATTTTAATGAATTCACTAAATTGCAATGCAACCATAACAACAGCTGAGAATACATCGGGTTGACTCAACTCCGATAGACAGAGGGTTGCTAAACTGAAAAGCAAGAACCTGATGATTTACAAGTGGGTGTTGTAGGTTCAAAACGAACATTTCAGATCTGAGAAATACACCAATACACCACAATTCTGGCTATATCGGCAAATTGAAGCAAAATGGCACCTGATCACATAAACTGTTCGTGATGTTTAGAGATTCAACAAAGTTCCTTGCATCGTTATCTTTCAGCAGGTGTCAAAAGGGATGCCCTTCTTGCGCGTTGTCACGTATTCAGTTCCCCTTACGCATGCCCTTTCCCAAATCGATAGCTGTCAATAAAATTACAAAATCTCAGAACGAAAGAAAATTAGATGTTCTATCTGGGATCACGGAGAGGATCTTTAGACAGACAATGACGATATCACCTAACAGATGACTACTAGAAATATAGAAGAAATTGTGAACATGATTATTTGATATCCGAACCTGACTAAATTGTTAACGAAAAGGAGTATACAGGGCAATTCAAATTCGACCCCCACCATTGGGATCTCCTAAATTACAGGAGATACGTCGAAGCTTAAATTGGGGGAAAGTTGCGTATTCTGGTGTTTAACAAATTACTGTTTTGAAACTTGGAAAATTCCAAGTATTTCCGGAAATATCGGAAAAAAACTGAAAATCGAAATTTTCGTTTTTATTTTTTTTCTATCGTTATTTGACAACAAAGCTCAAAACCAAAAGTAAATTTTCATTGATACTTTTTTTTAGCTACACGTTTTCATGTTCAGATTTACCTACTATCCGACGTTTCGTCTTCTGGCATTCATCATTAACTTTTTTTCTGTTATGGGCGCCATATTGTTATTTTATACAGAAAAATAGTGATTCTCATTCTGATATCAATGATGTATAATTTGATATGATTTGCACTTCTGAAACCACAGATATTAAAAAAACAACAACTTCATCTGAGATGGTCATGACTCTATCGAAAAATTTTGTTTAATAAACACTAGTTGTCAGAACTCATTGAAAATCATAAGTTTGCACAAATACTTCAGTCGAAATGTCCTCATTCTCAAATGAAGAAAACGAGATATGTTGAAACTTTATTATAAATTTGATAGGAATAGTACGAAAACAACACAAATGTATTTTGAATTATATCCGGAAAGACAACAGCCGGATAGAACATTATTCGGAATTTTGGGCAAACACTTGGCTGAGTACGGTGCGTTTCAAAAAACAAGAATGAAATCATGAGCTTGTAAAAAATGCACAAAAAGTTTTACAAGTGTTCGAAATGATGGCCTTCCTCTTGAATACATAACCGAGCTCGTCGTCTCAAATTAAGAACAGCCCTAACAATATCCCTTCTACTGAATTGTGTGATGATATTGTCTCTGTGTCATATTCTTGCTCTCCATAGATTTTGTTCTTCAAAGTGCCCCACAAGAAAGTATCCAAAACTGTAAGGTTAGGTGACCTTGCCGGCCACCTCACTGGTCCAGAATTTCCTAACCACCTATAAGGAAATCTTTGCTGTAAAATTTCGCAAACTGCTCATTTATTGTGTGGAGAAGCCCCGTCATACTGAAACCAGCAGCTGTTATAATTAACAAGGGGAAACTTATCCATATATTCTTAGAATTCGTTTCTTAAGAACCGAAGATAGGTTTCCCCGTTCAAAGTATTAGAGAAGAAATGAGGTCCAAGTATTCGGTCGTCATAAATTCCAGATCACACATTCAAACAAAACCGAACTTGTGGTCTCTGAAGTGTCGTGGATTATTTTCACTCCAAAAATGTGCTCATTACTTCTATTAAAATCATCACAGTTCGAAAAAGTACTTTCGTCGGCCCAAATAATATTTTTCAAGAAGTTTGTAGGGTCTACCCTATTCGAGAACCAGCTACAAAATCCCATCCTTCTATCAGGATCACCTGGATGTAATTTTTGTGAAATATGTATCTTACAACATTTCAAAACACTTTTTTTGAATTCCCTCCAAACGCTCGTCTGTGCACATACATTTCTGCCGAGACTTGATGTGTTGATTTGGAAGGATCTGCATTTATCTAAGAAAGTACCAAAAATAATTATACTTCTTCGAATATAGAATGAACAATTATTTTACCTTGGCTAATAAGTTACATCTATTATTTTGTTCCATTCTGCTTCCAAATTTCATTCTTGGTTTTTGAAACGCACCGTACTCAGCCAAGTGTTTGTTCAAAATTCCGAATAATGTTCTATCCGGCTGTTGTCTTTCCGGATATAAATCAAAATAAATTTGTGCTGTTTTCGTACTATTCCTATCAAATTTATAATAAAGTTTCAACATACCTCCTTTTTCTTCATTTGAGAATGAGATTATTTCGACTGAAGTATTTGTGCAAACTTATGATGTTTAATGAGTTCTGACAACTAGTGTTTAATAAACCAAATTTTTCGATGGAGTCATGACCATCTCAGATGAAGTTGTTTTTTTTTTTTAATATCTGTGGTTTCAGAAGTGCAAATCATAACAAATTATACATCAATGAAATCAGAATGAGAATCACTATTTTTCTGTATAAAAAAAACAATATGGCGCTCGTAACATAAAAAAAAGTTGATTAATGCCAGAAGACGAAACATCGGATAGTAAATCCGAACATGAAAATGTGTAGCTGAAAGAAAGTATCAATGAAAATGTACTTTTGGTTTTGAGCTATGTTGTCAAATAACGATAGAAAAAAATAAAACGAAAATTCCGATTTTCAGTTTTTTCCCGATATTTCCGGAAATACTCGGAATTTTCCAAGTTTCAAAACAGTATTTTTTATTAAGCTTCGACGTATCTCCTGTAGTTTAGAAGATCCCAATGGTGGTGGTCGAATTTGAATTGCCCTGTATATCGTATCATTTCCATAATAGTAAACGTGAGAAAACATTCTCATAGGAAATATGTCTACTTAATTATTAACAACATAATATAATGAATGATATTTATTCAACAGACTGGTTTCTATTTCGGGTTAGGTTGTAGATGCTAAGCTGAATGGGATGAGAGACAATACTGTAAAGGTACAGGGTGCGTATGAAATGTATAACGCACTTATTCTGATTCATCGTTTGAAAATAAAAATTGATTTTACTGTCTAACCTTATTGAATTATTGTGTGATATGTATAAGATAGTAACCTTTTCAAGAAATTTGCATTGAGAAAAAATAAAAACGTTAAAAATAGTTTTTGTTTCGTGTATTTACGACAATCCGTTCAAAAGTGAAGAGGGGGGACTTAAAGTTTCCGCACTAATAACCGTGTATAACTTGTTATATCTTGTTGACATAAACTAGGTGGATGTTTTTTGAGTTATCGATTAAAAATCAAAATCAGGGTCAGAACTTACTAATTTCGAACCATTTTAATTTTCTACGAATTATGCAAAAAGTTGAATAGCTACAACTACAATAGCTTAAGCACCAGGACGATTTGAATTATAAAGTTTTTGAAGAATTTTTCTGCCACAGAAAGGTATAATTCTATCGCTATTAGACAGTCAGGCTGGGACAGTGAGTTTTTTCATTACAAAATTATACTTTTATAGCTGAATAATCACTAGCAGGTCACGTGCCTGTGCCTGTAAGGTTTTTTACTATATATAAGTGGACAATCGCATGATAGTTTACCCACTTATGGCAATACAATCAACCTGCCACTAAAATATTACTCGATGAACCCACTACCATTTTTCTGTACCTTGCTGTGGTTATTCAATGTTTCATTGATATTTCAACTGAAATTACCCACTCCACCCTCCACGAACACGAAGATCGTTTAGTGCCATTGTTGGTCGCTTGGTGCATACTGCATGGTGTCGTGCTATAGGTACTGTAAAGGTGTTACTGGCTAATCAGGTATATAGTCTTGTGTGCACGATTTACCCTCCAAGAGGTTGTAATTATCCTAATTTGTTGCATAGATTTGACTTTGTATCGTTGGAAAAACGGAGAAAACAAGCTTCCGTTTTATGCTTCTATGAATTATTCAATGGTAAAATTGACTGTCCGGCATTACCATCGCTCGATATTTTTGTTCCAATTAACATCTAGACAACAAAACCACTTTCCCATGCATGCAACAGAGCTTATAACATTTTTTTATGTGCAGTAATGCAACACTTTCTAGTATCTGTGACTCCTTTTCTTGCAGTATTTGTGAACTCAAGAATAAATCTCGTGCGCACCTTTGAATTTTTTTAATTGAAGTATTCAAATAGGACTTGTATTTTATTGTGATTTTATTTATTTTTTAAATGCTCTTTAAATGAGAAACTGTTGAGCAATGAACGCTATTTTTATTATTATTATTACCTATACCTAATAGGTAATAATGGCTCACAAGGATCTACTACATGAAACTCACCTCACCTACAACTATAGTTATAGGTAGATACACTCACCAGCAACAGCAAAGTCAGGTACCTACAACTGCAAAAATGCATTGTAGCTAGCGGTAGCAAAGTCAGATACCTGCTACTGCAACAATGCATCAAAGTCATAAGTAGGGGCACTCGCTTTACTTGCGGTAGCAAAGTTTAACATCTACTTCACGTTGTCTAATAGCCATAGATAGCCCTAGCGGTAGCAGAGTTCGAGACTATACGTTATTCGACAATTTCTAATAATCCCAAGTGAGTCGTTATCTGCAAAATCGACTTCATAATCACAGGTGAGAACTCGTTTGTTACTGACTAAACTAGTCAACCTATAGTGTAACTACTTATATCGTGCATATCACTCAGATGAATCAGTGTTGCAATTTAAAGATTATGAGTTTAAATAACACGTTTCTTTTCAATTAATTTTTCTCGTGTATCACGCTTAGAACACACTAGAGAGCATTGTTTCATAGAAATTTTTTACACGTACTTTTGTAAATTGTGTCCCAGCTAAAACTTGTCACCCCCCAAATCTCAAAACTCGTGAAACAAATTGAACATCGCTCAGATCCGTCGATTTTTATGTGAAGGGAAAACACTTCCACCAATTATCATCATTGTGTTGTCAACCCCCACATCCCCAGCACTTTCAATTGGACTACTATACTTGTGATTCATCATTTTGAAGGGAATTCAATCCCAAATACATCGGTGTACTGAAATTGAGAATCGATCAAGTGTTGTTGAAGTTTTAATGAAAACTAAGTTTTATCTAGATATTTTTACTTTTCATCACCTAAAATATTATCATCGTAAGAAAGGTTCAAAATGTGAACCTTTCAGTTCCATACAGAAGTATAAGCGATTTTCAAAATATCTTCGCAAATTGCTCAATATTTCTGGAATCACGACACTCCACAACAATTATTCTCCTGCGTAGATCATCAAGCAAAGTTGGCTGTGTAATATAAAATTGGGATTTTGAATGTCCCCATAAAAAGAAGTCTAATATTGATAAATCAGGAGATCTAGCCAGCCATTAAAGTGGTCATCGCCTTCCAATCCATATTCCTGTGAAATTGTCATCTGAAAATTGACGTACAGGTGCAACAAAATGTGGAGGAGCTACATCTCGTTGAAAGGTGAGCTGACCCTTAAGTAGTCTATCTTCGTCTTCAAGTAACTGAGTGATTCTGGGGTTCACAGTTGTATCAAGAAGTTCAAGATAGATTTGTCCGTTGAGGTAACCATCAATAAAAATGGACCTACAATATGGTCTCCCAGAATACCAGCCCACACATTCAATTTCTGGGGAGTTTGTGAATGAGTTTCCCAGTACCAATGGAGATTTACGTCACTCCAGTATCTGCAGTTGTGCCTGTTCACATGTCCTCTCAAATAAAACCAAGATTCGTCAGAAAAGCACACATTGTGGAGGTAATCATTATCACCAATTAATAATTGACTCATGATTTCACGAAACTCTGTACGCCTGCCAAGATCATCTTCATTTAATTCTTGTACATTCTACATTTCATGAGGATGGAATTTTGCTTCTTTCAGAATTCGATGTACGCTGCTTTTAGAAACTCCAGAAATAGTCTCAAGTTGTCTTAAAGATTGAATGTTGTTCATCACTGCATCTCCTACAACTGCCATAGCGACCCCTTCATTTTTCATTAGCTTCTCTCTTTCATGTTTCCTATTCAGCACTGATCCCGACTCCATGAACTTATTCATCAATTGAAGCACGTACTGATATGATGTGGTTTTTTCTGGATGAATTTCATTGACAATTTTCCTCATATTATATAAACCAACCAAATGCCATAATTTTTTTAATTCAAACCAATGAGAAAATGTCTTATCGAAAACACTGTCTCCAGCTCGTGGTATTTTCAGATCGGTGTTTCGTTTCTTCCTTATTTATACGTTTCCATAGTTAGAACAATTTGACAGTTGACGGTTAACGGTTCAGCTCTTCAACTTACCTTAATGACACATGATGAACCATTCCTGCAATACGCATTTAGCCCATAATAATTTAATGTACTCGTGAAATTGTCTAATCGAATATCCCTTCAAAATGCAGAATTTTCAAAATACTTTCACCTTGCCAGTCTCTCAAACTGTGTTGCTGTACAAAACACCACTCGAGCAAGCTCTCGTGGTGTTTCTGAGCAAAACAGTTTTCTTGACAGCAAGGTGAAAGTATTTTTTGGAAATTCAGCATTTTGTCAGGATATTACTACTGACAATTTCCCTCATATCATATAAACCAATCAAATGCCATAATTTTTTGAATTCAAACCAATGTGAAAAGGACTTTTCGAAAACATTGTCTCCAGCCCCTGGTATTTTTACATCGGTGTTTCGCTTCTTCCTTGTTTATACGTTTCCATAGTTACAACAATACAAAAAGATGAACCGTTCCTGCAGTACGCATTTAGTCCATAATAATATACTGTATTCGTGAAATTGTCTGATCGGATATCCTTTCAAAATGTAGAATTTTCAAAATACTTTCACCTTGCCAGTCGCTCAAACTGTGTTGCTGTACAAAACACCACTCGAGCAAGCTATCGTGGTGTTTCTAAGCAACACAGTTTTCGTGACAGCAAGGTGAAAGTATTTTTTGAAAATTCAGCATTTTGTCGGGATATTAATACTGAAAATTCGAGCAGTAGCTTTAGCACATCGTCCATTTTCAAAATACGCAGCTACAATGGATATTCTCTCTTGTATATAGTATAAACCATTTTTGAAAGGTTTCAAATTATTGAATGAAGCGACTCGAATACATCAAATACCAAGGCGTAAACATCGACACGCGTATACACAAACACATGGCGACAAATTTTTTCCTTTCATAGAAATGTTTGTCTCACTTTCTCAACGATTATTTCTGAAAGTGTATTATTTTTCAATACAGTTGCGTACCCACAGTGAACCTTTCTCATGATGATAAAATCGTAGGTGATGAAAAATATAAATATCTTATTGAAACTTAGTTTTCATTAAAACTTCAGTAATACTTGATCGATCCTCAATTTCAATACCTCGATGTATTTTGGACTGAATCACCTTCAAAATGATGTATCACAAGTATAGTAGTCCCATTGAAAATTCTGAAGTAGGTAGTGCTGGGGCTGAGGGGGTTGACAACACAATGATGATGGAAAGATCGACGGGTCTGAGCAATTTTCAATTATTTTCGGTTTTGAGTTCGGAGATTAGGGGGTGACAAGTTTAACTGGGACACACTGTATACTTATAACAGAAGTATTTCAATGAGAGTCTCTAAAATCAGTACATTATTCTCAATCACTTTTATTATGAACCTTAACAACTTTTTTCAATAGATATTTTTCTATCAAAAACTCTATGGTTACAAAAATAAGTCTCATGAAACCAGAAACCACTCTTTTGGGGTTATTTGCTGCTAGAGAGTGCAACGATATTGACAACTTGGTGAAATTTTGTTTTATTTATAATACTGATCATGTTGAAATATAATAAGTCATTTAATGAGAGTCTGTAAAATCAGTACATTATTCTCAACCACTTTTATGGAGAACAACAATTTTTTTCAATACTTTTCTATTAAAGACTCTATGGTTACAAAAACATGTCTCATGAAACCAGAAACCTCCATTATAGGGTTATTTGCCGCTAGAGAGTGCAACGATATCGACAGAATGCAAACTTAGTAACATTTTGGATTATTGTTGCTACTAATAATGTTGAAAAGGAAAACATTCTCAATTGAGAAAGGAAACAAACATGACTCCTCTGGAAATAGAAAAAACCTACGATAAAAATGAAATAACTTTTTTGTAATATGTAACAGAAAACAAATACTTTTCTGCCTAATAGATATTGTGAAACGACCCTAGCAAAAATCCGAAAGTGAAAGTTAGCATTTTCATTCAGATGGTTGAAATGAAAAGAAGCTATTTTCTGTAATATCAACAATGCAATAAAGCAAATAAGCCTCGCTGAACAGCGTGGCTTCAGCCAGGGAATTAGTTGTTTTTTGTTAGATATTACAAAAAAGTAACTTAATTTTCATCGTAGGTTTCTTCCGTTTCCAGAGAGTCATGTTTGGTTCGATTTCCAATTGAAAATGTTTCCATTTTCCACATGAATCCTTCCCATGAGATGTTATCTTGAACCAAAGTTTGTCTTTCAGTCACAGATAATTCCACATCCGATTTTAGGAACATCCTGCTCATATTTCCAATAAAATCGATACTTATGATATTTACAATCACCACCAATTATATCGATTCACAAAAAAAGTCAAATAATGAAATGAATATAAAACGAACAAGTGTGTCTCACTTCTCATGGAAACACCCCCGTATATTCCATAATGATTGAGGTAGATTGATGAAACTCTCAGGACTGATGAGAATGCTCAGAATCATGGACCTCTAAAGTATTGAACTGGACCTAGCTGTTTACATCCTGGTCTGAAGTCGTGGATGGTCACAAACTGTAGTAGTGATATTGAGTTGGGCGTTGTCATATCTCGTAGGGGATAATTCTTTATCATAGACAAAATTGTTTCACTATACATATTTCATTCGATAACAATCAAAGAATGAAGGATGGTGATGGTGGCATTATCATGCAACTTAAACCTGTATTACTTACCAATTTTAGAATCCAAACTATCAAAACAAATCATTACTTGCGTCTTCAGATTGTTGTTTGTGACTAATCGTTTGTCAACGCTGTTGAAAATCAATGTTTATGTTTTTTACAAAGTAAACTTCTGACAGTTCTCACATATTCTGTCATTGCCTTTTTGTGATATTATTGTTGAAATAGTGTTTTTCGAACTCATTCGTGTTCATATAGTGGCAGTATAATAGACAGAGACTCATAATGGTGCAATCTTGTTGGGTTTGCAAACAATCCATGTTTTCAAACCCGAATATCAGATTCCAATCGTGAGTACCATAGGCGTTACAGTGGGTATCAATTTGTTTTTACCGAACAAAATGAAATTAATACGTTTATTCAAACCTTTGTATGTGGAGATAATGAAATAGACACCCCCCGAAACATTTACTACTTCATTAGGTCTTTGGATGATGCATTAAAAAAAAGGTTGCCAAAAAGTCCAAGAAATGTCTTTCAAAATTTGGATTTATATTTGGGTTTCTAGCTGATGGCACAGAACAAGCGGCTTGGTTGAAAAAGTTGGGGAAAAAATGTTCAACTGAATGTGCTCCAAAGTCTGCTACGATTTGCTGCAAATATTTATTCTTCACAATATTCATTCATTATAATATCTATATAAGAACATGTGTTTATTGAATATATGAATTGACATTTTGGTAAAAATTTTATTTACTGGAAATCTGTTGTGGAAAAAAGAAGTGAATGTCGCGTTTATGGGCCCTGTTGCCAAGATGACCTCTTCAGATTAATGAAAATCTGATGTGAAAAAAATAATTGAATGTCTCTACTATAGACCGTCAACCTATTTTAATGGTGCCATTTTTAGTTTCCGGAAATGCGATGTTGCCAAGTTTTGGTCACTTGGGATTACTGAAAGTCTAATATGGAAAAAACAATTGAACATCGCCATTTTGTGCCATCAGTTGATTCTAATGGTACCATTTTTGTTTTGCGGAAATGCTCTTTTGCCAATTTGGTCACTTCGGATTACTGAAAATCTGATATGGAGATGGATCGAAGTGAACATTAATTATTCTTTCCAATCACATTTTAACTTTCCGGAAATGCGCTGTTGCCAAGTTATGGATGCGGGAAATCATTGAGAGAAGCTTTATAGAAATTGTCAATGGAGTGAATTTATATAAATTTTCAGCCTGTTCGAATGGTGCCATTTTTGATTTGAGAAAATACGGTGTTGCCAAGGTAGTCACTCCAGATTACCGGATACAGGTATCCGGTATTTCCAGGGAAATGAGGATTGATATGGATAAGAGGACGATATCCTATTCAATCAAATGATTTGACATTTTGGCTTTGCGAAAATGCGTTGATGCCAAGTTATGGACACGGGAAATCATTCAGAAAAGTTTCATAGACGTTATGGACACAACCTTACCTAACGTAACTAACCTAGCTATCCAAGTTGCTGGTAATTCGATCACTGATTGATATGAGAAAGTGAAATCGCAGCAGATGCTCGCTGCGCTCGCATTTCGTAAATTACCACAAGAAAGAGACAAGCCAAAGGCGTGTCTCTTTCTTCGATCACTGATTAGTATGAAAAGGTGAAATCACAGCAGATGCTCGCTGCGCTCGCATTTTGCAAACTACCAGAAGAAAGAGACACGCTGTAACTTTTGTTTCCATGGAAATGAAGTTGATGTCAAACTCCTGATCATTCATAGTCCGTGAGCTGTAGTATGATAATTTGTAACTGAGAATCCAGACTATTTCAACGTTGTTTCGCATCATTTAGGGCCGGTTGTACAAAACAAGTTCACCAACAGTTCAACTAAACTGAGTTCAGTTTCTAAGGAACTAGAAATTGCATTGGCTAATCCCTAGCAACTGAAGCGAGTTTATTTAAACTGTTGTTGAGCTAGTTTTGTACAATCCGCCCTAAGTGTTTTATATTTTTTTTTACGTATATCATTTGAACTTAAAGTGGACATAAATTAAGTGATATAAAATGGTTATTTGGACCATGCGTCATCAGATTTTCAAAAGTATTTTCAAAAAATTGATCATACAAATTAATAAGGATGAATATTTACAATATTCTTTGTACAAAATGTTCTTAAATCTTTTTTAATGATTTCCAGCGCCTACGTCTTGGCAACATTGGCAAATTTCTGCAAGGTTCAGATTTCATAGCGAAATTATTCATCTGATTGAATAGTATAGTGTTTACTTAAAACCATCCTCATATCAGATTTCCAGTTATCCAAAGAGACCAAAAAATGGCAAGGGCTCATTTCCGCAAAACGAAAATAGTATCATTAGAATAGGTTGAGGGTCTATAATCGAGACGTTCAATTGTTTTCTATGTCAGATTTCCAGTTCTCCGAACTGGCCAACTTGGCTACAGGGTATTTCCGCAAAACAAAAATGGTATTATGACAATTGACTGACGGCCCACAACCGCGACAGTAATGGGTTATCGCCGGCGATATGCTCCCCCCGACCCTTCCCCCCCAACCCCTGGCGTTCCAATGGCTTGCAGGTGGTTACCGGGGGTTGTATGTGAGCGTATGATGTAATTACATTGGGATTACATTGAGGATTTTCATTGCATGACTTTGGAAAATGTTGAAGGTGAGTATTCAGGGTTTGCATTTGATTTTTAGATGTAACTAGACTTGCGTACACGGTAATGATGACCTTGATTACAGTTAGCTACATGATTGTACATGTATGACCTTCATATGTATGACAAAATCATTGTAATGGGATGTGAAGAGAATATCCAAACATTTCGGAGACCTGTCGAATTATGAGAACACTGGTCTTCATGCAATGCATGTATAACACACAGTGGGGGGATGCCGTCCTACCACCTTCCAACGGTCTTCATGTGCGTAAACTTCCTGATGTGTAGGTGACTGCGCAAGCCATCTCCACTCTCTGAAAATAAACTTATAAAAGACATATAAGACATATCATCTCATCAGTTTCTTTTCTGTAGCGAGCTACTGTCAGCAAGTTTCAATTAATCCAAACAACGAAGTTATACATTGCCGATCAATTCAATGACGACGATGTTGAATCTATAAATTCTTCGAGTGGTAAATATACAATTACATATATGGGGCAGGGAGTTCAACTTTCACCTGGTGCAAGAACTCGAACTCTTGTAAAATTCGACCTTATCGTATAAAATCCAGTTGAAATATTCAGATACAAATTAGAGACATGTTAAAGTAATCTTAATGTAAAATATAGTTTTTTTAAAGAAAATCACTCAAAATATAAATATATCTTCGATTCGAGACTTGATTTTCAAGTATGTATATCATCGATTCAATATCTATGGAATATATTGACAATTTATATCATTGTTTCAGATTGAAAATAATTTAATATGTGGATGCTTTATGCCAGCCAAAATTGGATTTCCGCAATTGATCTCAGAAGTGCCATCGAGAGACTTCAATCATATTTGAGTGCATTGAGCTGGGATGTTCTACACGCAATGAATTATGACCTCAGTATTTGCTACAATGAAGACGAACTCCAGAGATGTGAACAAGATCAGAAGAGGTATAATGCTGGCGATGACCTATTTGAAAAATTTATTGAAGGAGCCTTGGACATATCCGATTTCTGTGAAGAGATGATCAAATGTGATTTGAAGAGGTTTCTATTCAACTTATCCCCGTTCCTACCCGATGACATTATCAAGAAGTATCAAATTTACAATGAAAATACCGATGATGATCAGGATATTGCTGAAACTGTACAAAACTCAAATTGATTTATAGAAATAAAAAAATCTTAAGACGATGCTATATTTGTTGATTTATCTTCTACATTTAAGAACAATTCACTAGCTCAATATAAATGAATACAGAAAAATTTAACACAATACATTTCCATCGATATGAATTAGGAATAGTACCAGTCAAATAAATTATACAACTCTCTTTATATTCTGCAATTGAAACAATAATTGGAAAATTTATATTTGTTTCTCTGATAATATAATATGCAACTCGTATATTTTTAATTAGTTCATGTTTGGTAGTCGTATTGTAATGACGAGCAATGTACTTGATAAGTTTGGTCGTAAGCGAAAGTGTGGAAACGCTTCAATTATACAACCCCGAATAGTTTGTTAGTTTCAAGAAAACGCCAGATAACCAATTCGATGTTGAACAAAGACAATTGAAAAATGTCGGTCAACCAGTTGACGCAAATGATTGTGCTACAAAAGCGTTCCTTGAAGATAAAATCAATGAAACTAAACAATTAGTCCTATCAGCTGTTCATGCTTCAGTACAATTGGCGATGGAAGAATTATCCCGTGAAGCGGAAAGGAGAAAAGTATTAATGAATATCCGCATAGATTCGATAATTGGCGATGTGTCTCGACAGGCTAGAACAGCATTCGATGACAAGATCTCTGAAGCTAGAGTATTACTACATAGAAAATATGAAAAATTGGAAAATAGACTCAAAGATTTAGAACAAGTGAAAATTCATTCATCTGACTAAGCATTATTATTATCGTAGCATAAAACGAAAATGTACATTGACTGAATTTATTGAAAATAAATATTCTCATTAGTTATGAAAGTTTTTTCTTTCGCGAAGCCATAATAATATCCACACATCCAATGAATAATTATAAAATTGTTCAATGCGTGACATCCCCAACAACGAAAGCAATCCCTACCAGGCAATTATTACAAGTGTCCGCGCATCGCATATCGTCGTCGCTTCAACGAATAGCGCCAGACATCGAACCCCCAAACTAAAGTCATCCCTTCCAGATAGGTATTACGTAAAACTGTTCGCGGCGCATATCACATCGCTTCAGAGAGTTACTTAAGAAAATATTTCCAAATGTTCAATCATTCTTTAACGGAATCACATGAGAGAGAATGTTACCTATCTCGACCCTCCGAAAGAATCTACCTGACTCAATCCAACAAGCCCTTCTAAATAAAGAAACATACCTCTTTTTGTTATGGGAGCTTTTGCTTCTGTCGCATATTATTTAATTGAAATTTTCAAAAGTAAATCGTTTTTTTTTTTTTTATGAAACAAGAATAATTATATTATAAATGTTTTATTTTTTTACAGTACTTATTTGAAAGGAAACAAGAAAAATTATATTATAAATGTTTTATTTTTTACAGTAATAATAATAAATACAATTTTGAAAAATAAAATTAACTATGTATTCACAGCTGGAGCTTCAACTATTGTATTTGATCTGGGTTTTCGTCCAGGATACATCTCACTTCTCTGCTTTTGCTCTTCTTGGGTAAGGCACCAACATTCTTTGAAGTGAATCTGCTCGGTAGGCCATAGATATCCTACTCGCTCACATAGAATGACATCATTGCGACATTTTGCACACCAATAATTCCAGCAATTGTCGGAGAAGTCATCACATCTGATGCATCGGGGTAGCATAACTGTAGTTGCCTGTTTTTGAGCACACTGGAGACACAGACTGCTACAAGCCATAACTTCATCCCTTTTCCATCCATTTTGACAATTGTAGCAAATTAATTTACCCCCTATTCTGTGTGGGTACACGTAAATCTTAGCTTTGGAATCCCATGCTGCCGGAAACACCATATCTATATCAGCTATGAACACTCAACTGTATGAAAGTGAACTCCAGTGAAGGAATTGAATTCTTGGTCGAATTTATGGATAATATATAGGACCAAAATCTTGTAGTAGGAGTGATATCCCCACCTTTTGGGAAACATATTCTTGATCGAATTTTCAACAAATATATTGGAATCATGTCTTGTAGTAGGGGTTTTGACGCCCCACCCTTTGGTAAACAGTTAAAATGAGATCGTGAGCACTGTAAAATTCAGTTTCAACTCCAGGTTACTATAGAATCATTCTCAATAATAAAAAATGGAATCTAAAATTGAAATCATTGACGAGTTGATCGCAATTGATATTAACCAATATTATGATGGAGAATTTGACAGCGACTCTGATGATAGTGGGCTGGAACAGGAAATGGATGAACTTACAGATGAAATTGAAAATATCACGAGGAGATTCGCCGATATGGTAGTATCCGAGACGGATGATATTGATTGTATGGTCTGCTACACAATTTCATTCACAGCAGTGTCAACAATTGAACAAGAAGTTGAGAAGGTGTGCGGCACATGTTTCAGAATATATTGTGCAAGATACAACAACCCGACTGCCCAATATCGCCATATTGACACACATACCACATGTCGATATGGTGATATGGAGAGGTATTATTGCATAGTTTGTGCAAGTCCGCTCTTTTTAATTCGGCCACAGAAGGCATGCGTGATGTGTAATGTTTAGGTTCCATTTCATTTCCCTGGCTCACTGCAGCGAACTACATCGGCTCTTCTCAGAGCCATCAAAATAAACAGACACTGCGCGGATTGATACGCGATCGTGAAAGTACATTTTTTTTGCGGCCCGATGACCTTGGCTGTTGATTAAAAGTTTTACATATTTTTTATAATTCAATAAACATTTTTATGCAAGAACGTGTATTGTCCAAAAAATTATTTCAAATTTGTACTCATCTAATCCCCTCTCACAAAAAAAAACACATTTTTCCTCAGCCAATGTGGATAAATTGAATGGTTCACCATATGTTGGTATCACTTTCAGACATGTCTGGAGCTGACTCTACCACAGAACCACGTTGTTTTAGTCCAACGCAAACAGCTTCCGACTTACCAATTCAAGTTGATGAGGTCAGTTCGTCCACAAGTCGAATTTTTAGTGAAGATTTTTATGAATCATTCATTGATTTTGTTCAAAATCCAGAGCAGTTGTGGTCAGACGAACCTAGCGATGAAGAAAATGACACAGATTCTGAAATTGACGAGGCAATTGTAATGTCAGATGAAAGTGATGAAGAATCAATTGTATTTGAAATTCTATGATTAATAACAGTTCTTCATGGAATACACAGTAAAACTGGTTGGTGTATACAGAAGGGTGCGAGTGTTGGGGCACCCTTCGTTCTGTTATTGACATAAAATTTAAAAAAATAAATAAAATGCATTTTCTATCTATTTTTAATCGTTCTGAGAAAAAAAAATCTCCGAAAGTCATGAATAGGTCAAAAATTCAATGTAATTGAATTTCATATTCAATATGTCAGAAGAACGGTGTTCGCTCTTCACAAAAAAAAAAAACAGCCAAAACTAATTTTCCTTCAGAAATATTCATCAAAACTTATTTCTATCTAGAAAGATGAAATTGCTGGTATAGGCACCTGCTCGGAAGCTTTTGTTCCCCTCGACAAAGTCGGTGTTTTGTTAGGGGCTGTTATGCAGGTAGAGAGCAACACATTCACTTTGAATCGAAAGCTTGTTGAGTAAACAGATCTTTCGGAATTTTAATTTTACAATTTATTTGTGATTTTCGTGAATTTTTTCATCAGTATGGATACATCGAGACAGGAAGTGAAATCTCCGGAATTGGCTGCCGCTGTACAGAGCATCTCGATAGCTAAAGAAGAATCGAGTGAAATTTCCATGAAAATTGAAGCCGCGATACAAAACAATTTGGTGGATGAGGAAAAGTCGACTGGAAATTCTGTGAAAATTGTGGGAGTCACACCAACTAGCCATAGAAGAATCAGGACGATTAGATCGCGATTAAATACTTCGAAGCGACGACTGGAATATTCTTTTGAATTAGATTCGAAACGTCGTCGGCAGATTAACAAAAAGAGAAGGATTTCTGAGAATCAGAAACATAAGAAGAGTGCTGCAAATTCCCAAGTCCAAAAACTCAGGAAGGGATTAAAAAAATACAATCCGATAGCTTCCGCTTCCTGGCCTATGAGACATTCACAAATTATAGAACCAACAGCTGGACCGTCAGGGAGAATTTCACCGGATATACAGCGAACAATTTCCAGCGTTCCCACGACACCAAATTTAGAGGACATACGCCGAGATTTGGGAACAGTTACAAACATCGTTTCACCCATCGGATCTTTGAATCTACAAGACTCAACTTCCGGAAAATACTTTGTGCGAGACATTGAATTCAATAAAAGATTCTTCAACAATGTTTCGAATGTGAACACATTTGAGGAAGAACTATATCAAGGCATAAATCAAAGAATTGAAGTATGTACCGAATTGGAAAAAAAAATTAACGAGTGTCAAAAACTAATCAACGAGTCACAAACACGAATCCAGGTTTTGAGAGGAGAAAATGCAAAAGATATGATGAAATGTGAAAAAATTAAAAAATATAAAAGTAAAATTAATGCTGAGTTGGAAGAACTAGTGGGACTTCGAGATGATTAGAACACCTGCACAATATTTCCAGAAAATTCATCATGTTTTCATGTTTTTCAGGCTTTTTTTCAGATTTCCTCATCAACTAAAAAAAGAATCAACAAAAGTTCTCAATGGAGTATATGATATTAATTCGGTGATATACACAAGTATAGGCGGGGCTTTGGGGCCTTTACTGGACTTTTGTTGATTTTTTATTGAAGTAAATCCTAAATTTCATCTCAAAAAATAATTCAATTCAGCTCTATAAATCATGTGAAAACAAATTTCAATGAAAGAGCTTTCAATCGCACCCTAACAATTCTTTATTCCCTCAAGATATCATTTTTCATACTGATGATGAATGAAAACCTGAAACGTATGTCTTCGATTCATAACCCAATGGTTTTTTTTTAAAAAAACCAAACATTTTCTTATGATTGATACATCTTTTCCGTTAAAAGACCATACTTCAATCAGAACTCAAAGTACCTACAAGAGAAAATTTGATTGAGTAGGTTTATAGAATATTTTTATTATATGGGTAACTGCAATAGCCATCCTTCGGTTAGTTGAAGTACTTGGCACGGTGTTGCCTATTTCGTGATACATTGTTGCCCGATCGCTTCACATTACTTGGATGCTGTCGCAACTATTTCGGAGTGCATTGTTGCCCGATCGCTTCGAACTTCTTGGACAATGCGTCAACTAGTGCATTGTTGCCCACCGATGGATTATATAAGTTGCTACACAGCTATTTGATCATTCAGAATGACATCACCAGATTCGACAACGGGCGCGCAGGAGATGGAATCTCCCCCACTTCAGGGGCCGATACAAGATAGCCGAGTCTCGTCATCTTCGGGAGATGTCGAATTAAACGACGTAGAGTTCGAACGTCTAAATCAGGAGTTGGAACGTGTTCGGCGGTTTTGGGAGGCCAGAATTGCTGCCGCCAACAATAATAACCCAGGAGATGACAATATAGATGAAAATTTCGATGACGCAGAGTTGGAACGTCTCCATCAACAAATGGAACGTATTCAGCGGTTTTGGGAGGCCAGAAATGTAGCCGACAACAATGACCACCTGAACAGCGACGATGATTGAGCATTTGCTTGGCTCTCTGAAGCAAACTACATCGGTCCTTTTTAGGACCACAAAATAAACACAAACTGCGATTGCCGCAGCGAAAATAAAAATTTTCAACCCTCCACGACTGTGAAAATAATTTCTTCGCTGCCCAATGGCTTAATAAAATAAAACCTTCTGTTTCACTTATAGAATAATGTTAGTTGGTAAACTTTTTTCACTATAACGCTTTTCATTGATAATGATCAAATTATTTAACATACTTTTTTCAAATGTAATGACTCCAACCAAATGTATTACTAACGCCATCATTTGATCAGGACTCAAAGTACTAACGGTAAAAGTTGTTCTTTCAAATGTAGGTACCTACCTACATACAACAGCGACCCTTCGTCCTTCGAGTAATTTCAAATCATGCGCTTGTTGATTCAACATGCAGTGGCGTACTCATTTTCTTTTTGTAGTCCTTAAAAGGACTGATGGTTTTTGCTGTACGGAAAGGAAGGAGGTGAATTACTCTAGATTTAAATCAACAGTGGCATCCGAGTCGTATCCATCTAAAGATACATTTTGTTCAGCTGCAATCCATTCTCGGATTGTTGGGTCCCATACTAAATGTTCATGAATGACTATATTTGTTGATGTGATTATATCAACTTGTATGGGTAAATTAGCATTGTTTGGTGTATGAGGTGGATTTGATTCTGTGAGATCCATAGAGGTAGAATCTGCTTCGCATTTAGTTGTTGCCATTGCAAGAGATTGAATAATATAAAGGATTACCTAAGGTTTTTAGCTTTTATAACTGATTCACAATGCTGAGAGTGGGAACATTTCCCACCCCACTGCACATATATGGGGGGATGGTAGTTTATCTATAAATACACTATTTCAAAATGGGAATAGCTATCATAGTTTTTGACTTGAAATAATCCTATATAAGTAAGAATTATTATTATGAGTTCAATGGAGAATAATAAGTTGGTTTCATCATTATCGAGTAGTAATAATGTGGAGAGTTTATCTACCAGTGAAATTTCTGCTGATTTAATTGTCGATGGAATAAGTGAAATGTCTGCTGATTTAATTGTCGATGGAATAAGTGAAATGTCGAATTTCGATATGGATGATTTGTTGAAGATAGGCGAGCTATCACAATTTAGCATTGTTCAGGAGCAATCGCAAGAACCACCAGTGTTACATATTCCTGATATTTCTATTAGTACTGCCCAAGATCAGCCTCCGATGCAGGAATCATCTATTACAATTAGTACTGTCCAAGATAAATCGCAAACCCAAGAACCACCAGTGCTACAGATCCAGAATATGTCAAGCAAACGTGTTCAGAAACGTCATGTCACGATCGAAGTTCCTAACATAGCATCAATGTCAATAGCTAAGAACTCTTCGAAGAAAAAGAAGGATTGTAAAACTTCGAAAAAAAATTCTTCATCTTCGATGTCAAATTCTATCGAAAACATCCCGCTGGCATCTTTGTTACCCCTACAGATGTATTCGGAGATGTTGGAAGAAATCAAACGAAGTAGTACGAATGCCAAGAGCACTATCACAAAATGTGATCAAGTCGATAATGGATTAGATGTAGAAATGTTGAAAGTTCAAGAAATTAATGAACAGATTGCATTTAAGAAAGTAGAAATATCTAAATTACGAGGTCAAGGTGACGGGATAAAAACGAGAGTCACTAAGGAGAGGCAGTATAATTTGGGTCTACGAAAGCAAGCTGAAATGGATATTCAGAAGTCTACACAACTACAAGGAACACTTTCAGCCGTTTATGAAAGGTGGCGTCAGGAGTTAGACACTGCTTTTCAAGTCAATGTTGATTAATCTATTTTTTTTTTGTAAATATATGTATTATTGATTCAAGTAATAAATTGTGATGAAAATTATATTTTGTTTTTTTAATAATTTTTAAAGATACAAAAAAGATACATTAAACTATCGCACTTTTTTCAATCCAAGAATTGTGGTCATTTGCGAGACCTAACCATTTTACACGAATTTGGCTGCCACGTTTTTTCAATATCTTCTCGATGAGGTATACGTCTGGGTTTTTAGTTTTCTGTATCTCTGCTTCATAAAAGCACCCTTTAATTGGATTTTCATTCATATCTTCAAGTATATAAGTTGGGGGGTAGGTACTGTTGATTTCTACAATCCTAAATAATTCCGTTGTAAAATTTGCTGTATATCCCTTCTCAAAAACGTGCTTGTATTTAGATATTCGAACTATGTCATTTACTCCATACTTGGGTATGATTTTTTTAATCTTTTTCTTATTTTTTGAAGTGTACAGTTTTGTCGTAGGTTTCACATCTTTCGGTTTCATACCAATGGTTCGATGTACTGTATTATTATATCTATTTGTTATATTCGGAAGAATATCTATCCATTTATAATTCCCATTAATCGAAAACTCTTTGTATATCCATGATTTGATTGTTCGAATAACTCGTTCGGCAATACTAGCCTTCATGACACTGAGAGTAGAATAGTGCTTAATATCATACTGCTTCATTAATAATGAGAAGTGTCTATTCATGAACTCAGATCCGTCATCAGATTGAATATATGATGGATAGTAGTTAGCTTGTTGTAGAATCGTTTTCATTGCACTAGTTGTAACTAATCCAGTCTTGTTCCGAATAGCTTTCGTCCATAGAAATTTTGAATAACAGTCAATGACTACAAGAACGTATCGGTAATTTTTGTTCACTTTAGAATAAGTTTGAAATTCAGCGAGATCTATTTGCCACAGATCGCCAACCCCTCTAAGCACTGTAGACCTTCTCTGGAAGTTACGTCGAGCTGGCTTATGTAATTCATCAACCACCTGCCTCTTGACATCACTAGTCATTGTAGCTGCAACTTGTTCTATTCGGATGATGGTGTGACTCTGAACTGTAATATTTGACATGATTGTGTCTAATATATTATTCGTTCTTCACGTAATTCCTCTAACAAAGATAGAATTTCGTTTTGATGTGCAGTGTTCCCACTTGATTTAGAAGCAATTAACAACCGTAAGCGACTCACTAATTCGCTAGGTTTATTCCAATATACATAGTTCTTCGACTTGGTTGTGACCACTTTCTGCAATTTTTTCATATTCAGTCCTTTGCCAGTCAGATTCAAATTTCTGGGAGAGCCAGTAGTAATTGACTTCAATAGGGGCCTAATAATTTTCTGATATTTATGAGACTTTTTAAATTTTATGCCGTTTTTAACTTGTTTCTTTTTATATATGGATCTTGTCAAAGTCAATATGTCAACATAAGTCCGACAAATTCTCGGGTCTGCAACTAGCGCAGGTTCCTTGAGAAATATCAAATTATATAGATCAGTGCTACCGGCAAATTGATATTTTTTGACAATGCCATCAAAAAATGTTATATTTCCATCGGTGAAGCGTACTTGTAGATTGCCCATCTTCAAGACATTTGTCGAAGTATCTATACGAACGCCATATTTGAAATCATATGCAGTATTGCCATTCTTGAGATTTTCCAAGTGTTTCGCCAATTCCGGTACTATATTTTGTTTAGTGATATCGCTCGTTTCCAACTCTGAAGAACTCATTAGTGATGTAGGCGTTTCAAATAGAGTGGATGGGCCCATTCCATCATTGCTTATATCTTTCATTGTTTCATTCTCATTGTCAGAAAATGAATAATCACTTGCTGAACTGAGAAAATGTTTTTTTTTTTTATAGGAGTGCTTGTTGAGATAGCTTGCGTCATTGGAGATGGTATCGCATTAGTTCCAGAAGAAAGAATATTTAGTGGTTTTGTTTTTGGATCATAGCGCTTCTCAAGCATAATTTTTTCTTCCACATTTCCACTTTTTATGGCGTTGAATTTTTTTCGCACAGCTTCTGTCGCTTCAACAAGTTGTCGTTTCATGTCGATTTCGGCTTTTGCACATTCATTTCTCACTGTATTCATTTTTACACAAAATATTGGTACCTATGTGATCTCGTTGAAGTACACTGAACGAATAATTTTTTTTGAGATATCAGGGATATATGAAACTATCGAATCCCATGCGATAACGTCCATCGTGTACTTTTCTGTCTTTGTCTATAACAAGAAAGCCAAACTGATTATTCCAACATTTTTGACACATAATCTGAAATTCCTTGAACGTAACGTCGGGTGACACGTGATCAGAGTAGATGTGATGAAGATTCGTTTCGTCCTGCCTAAACATGATGATGAAGTTTGCATTATCGCGCACTAATTGTTTTGGAACTCGAGAATAAGTTTGGGCAAGATAAAAACAATCCACTCCTTTGTGTCTCCCTCTGCTGAAATACGATTTGATGATATCTTGTTTTTCGCAAATGACATTATCGAATATAAAGATCGAATTTGGTTTGGCGTCCGCAGGTTGTACAATATTTTCATTACCACTGAAGGTGTAAAAGCCTAATCCTTTAATTGGCTTCAATACATTGTACAAATATTCATATTTCGGTTGATTCAATGACTTTGAATATAGATAAACGTTTTCAAAACGCAATCCTTGTGAATGTGTTAGAAGGGCAATCATTTCATTTGTTTTTCCACAGTTTGATGGTCCAATTAACAACGCTCTAACGGACGAGGGTAGTAGAGAACCGTGTCGATTCGGTTTATTTCCCATGTCTAATCCACATCCGGTAATTTTTTCGTCTAAATTATCAACTCTGAATCCTACCTGCTGTTGAACTACACGCATCTTGGACAGTCAAACTCTTAATAAAGAAAAATATGTAAAATATGTCTCATTTAAATGCCTACCATCGTGCGGAATAGACGTAAGCGCAGTGAATTCAATAAAAATGGTAGAGGATTTGTGAATTCAATAATAAATAAATTACCGTTTGAACTTCACATACCCGGTTATCAATTCTGCGGGCCTGGCACTAAATTGGCAAGAAGGCTGGCTGCCAACCAGAGAGGAATAAACTTATTGGATTCTTCTTGTCGTTCTCATGATTTGCAATATTTGAAAAATAAAGACAATCTCGCAGCTAGACATATCGCAGACAAACAACTAGAATACGCAGCTTGGGATAGATTCAAAGCAAAGGATTCGAGCTTGGGAGAAAAAGCAGCTGCCCTTCTAGTTACCAACATTATGAAAACCAAAATACGTTTCGGAATGGGATGTGATGTGAATACTTGTATCAAAAAAAAGAAAAAACGAGCAATTAAAAGAAAAAAGAAGGTGAATAATAACAGAAAAGTTGCTTTTGGGACTGGTGTTGTTAGAAAAGTGCGAGATGTACTACGGAAGGCAGGGGGTGTCAGATTCATAGAAAAAGATGGTAGGAAAGCTAGTATAGTAGCATTGCAAGCGGCACGTAAATATCTGAAAGCGGCAGGTGGGAAAAAAAAGATACGTACACCGCGAATCATACCCATACCAAAAGTGGGTGGAATATTACCATTAATACCAATTTTTGCCGGATTGTCTGCACTGGGTAGTTTGACTGGTGCTGCTGCAGGTATAGCACGGGCCATCAATTCGGTGAAGGAGAGTAGAGATGGTCTCAAGGAAGTCCAACACCATAATAGGAAGATGGAAGCCATTGCTTTGGGAAAAAAAGGTAGTGGCATATTTCTGAAACCATATCGTATAGGACTCGGTCTCTATCTGAAAGCACAAAGTCCAAAAAACTAATTGATGCCCTACCGCTTAAACCTCTCACAGATATTGAACTCATTTACTACGCCACACAGATGAAGATTCCATTCTTTCGAGGAGTATTCATGAGAGATAACTTACCTAAATCTGGGCCACGTAACCGTGAAACCGCAATCATGAATTTGGATAGAAGCAGCGGTCGAAGAACACATTGGGTTGCATACAAGAAAATTGGACGGGACGTTACATATTTTGATAGTTTTGGAGATTTAACGCCACCACTGGAGTTAGTTCATTACTTTCGAAAAAAATCGAGTGCACCCATCAATATTGTATATAATTATGAACGTCAGCAAAAATATAATACAGTTGTGTGTGGGCACTTATGCTTGAAGTTTCTCTCCCAACCATCTATAAAAGCTTAAAAATGGATTTCTCACCGGAAAATGATCGAGAGGCAATTAAGAGAATGGGGCATTCTCTGATAGCATATTCAAGGCTGCGTAGCCTGTTGAAAATGAGCAAAGGGCAACTTGCCGATATGCCCAAAGAAGTGATGATTTCTTGTGCAGCCCATGAAATTGCTTTTGTTTGGGATAAGCTCCCAAAACATCTTCAAGACGATGTCGATATTTCGAAATATCAGTTTTGTCGCGAACATAATTCTGATGAAGTAAGAGGTGATGGAACATCAAATTCCTATGATGTTAATGATGGACCAACACCAAGAAAAATATTTTGCTGCTATTGCAAGATTGAAGATTGTAATATTGGAGCCAATAACAATGACACGGACGTCCGCGATATTTCAACTCCAAAAAAACGAAAATTATATCATTTATGTTGTATACCGCAATAAATTGATGTGATGTCATAGATGAGTCGTCAGTCATGTCACGGAAGTTTGAGTTACAAGTTGTGGGAAAAAGTGTCCTTAGCGCAGATTTTTATCCGCCCATTGAATTGGATAGGAATGCTAGTTATGGTTTGGGGCTAATAGGATTCTATGGATGCAACACTATCCACAATATCACTGACAAAAACAATACAATCGGTATTGAGATCCCTAAAGATGATTCATATGAAGCAAGATATTTTGATATAAAAATACCATGTGGGGCATATGAGATTGGTGAAATAAATGATTTTCTACAAAAAAAAATAGCATCTCTCGTATTTCCGAATGAAATACTGGATAGTACATCAATGGATGAGATGTTCAGTCTTCAAGCGAACAATAATATATTCAAGTGTGTATTGCAATCAAAATATTTTGTGGATTTCAGATACGAGAACTCATTAGGTCCCATGTTGGGATTCGAGAAACAGATACTCAACAATAATAAAACACATCAATCTACATTTCCTGTTAATATTGTACCTGTGAGACTCATTCGTTTGGAATGCAATATAATTTCGGGGTCCTATATAAATAATGAAGAGAATCACATTCTTTTTTCATTTGATTTAGATGTCGAACCCGGTTATAATCTCACAAAGGAACCCCGCAACATTATTTATATGCCAATCAGTCCGGAAGGACGTCAGTTCATTGACAACATCTCGATACGCATAGTGGATCAAAAAAATAATCTCGTCGATTTCGGCAGTGAGGAATCCCTAGTTGCTATACTGGAATTGAAAAAGTTATAACAGTGAGTGATATGGGTTTTTGCTACACCAAAGGAAATGTGCATGATAGCGATGCAAGAAGTCTACCAACACCGAATAATAATAAAAAGAAAGTGACATCTAGGAGAAAGGTCATTCCGAAAGTATACGCGGAACAGCGAAGGCATAAGCTGTCTGCAAGAGATCTAAATTTTCTGAAATCAATCGGACTGAGAATACGAGAATTAAAATGGTTTTGGAAGCGAGCAATGAGAAGTTGAATATTTTCGACGAACCAGTTGAGGACCACAGCCTTATAAGTTTTCACGAGCATACGTATAAACCCTATGGATCACCTTTGTTCAAGAACTCTGACGAAATCCGAATTACAATCAACAATCAAGATGTGATTCTCGACATTTCCGATAGCTTCATTTATATAGAAGGAAAATTCACGCCAAAGGAAGCAAACAAAATCTGTTACATGTCCAATAATGCTCTAGCCTTTCTGTTCGATGAAATTCGTTATGAAATGGGCGGTGAACATGTTGCAGTAGTTCGAAAGCCAGGTATAACTTCCACAATGAAGAATATGATTTCATTTGGACAGACGTATTCTAATTCGCTTCTCACCACTGGATGGGGTCTTTCTAATACGAAACAATGCATTCTCGATGAAACCAGTCATGTATTCAGTGGAAAACTTCCACTTAAATATCTGATGGGTTTCGCTGAGGATTACAAGAAATGCATTCTAAATGCTAAACAAGAACTTATTTTGATAATAGCCCGTTCATTCAAGAATTCATACGTTGGAGAGGTCGATTCGACTATGGAAATAACAAAGATTGAGTGGAAGATAAGACATGTTGTGGTCGAGGACAAATAGAAACTCAAATTATTGAGTAAAATCAATAAGGGTGGACTGAATGCAAAAGTAAAATTGGCTTATCGCATGTGGGATCTTTATGAATTACCCTCATTACGTGCCACATCCTCCGATGTATGGGCAATAAAAACTACAAATATTTTGGAAACGCCACGCTTCATCATAATTGGTTTTCAAAACATCAACGTGTCTGAGAATGTTGCAGAGGATGTCACAAAATTCATGACCGCTGACATGAATAACATTCGAGTTTACTTGAATTCCGAAGTGTATCCATATGAGCGTTGGAATCTAGACTTTGATAGAAAACTTTACTCGACTGCATACTATGCATATGAAAACTTCCAACGTAGTTATTACGACAGAGATATGAGTGAACCACTCATGGACATTGCCCAATTCAAAGACAATCCATTATTCATCATTGACTGTTCACATCAACCGCATGCTACAAAGTCGTCTACTGTGGATATCAAATTGGAGTTTGAAACACGGAAAGCTAAATTTCCAAACAACACCAAAGTATATGCACTCATTCTGCATGATGCAATTCTGACATATAATGCATTGGCTGGTTCTGTTCGTAATTCATATTGATGAAAAAAGTTAATTTTTTTCTGTATTCATTTATATTGAGCTAGTGAATTGTTCTTAAGTGTAGTTTGGGTTAGTGACTCATTCTTAGGTGTAGTAGTTAGTAGTAGTTCAATAAATAAAGAATATTCTTGAGATTTTTTTTTATTTCTATATTTGTCGATGATGTTGTCTGCTACAAAACTTATTAAGTACATCGCTCATCATTACAATGTAGCGATCAAAAATGGATTAATTAAAAACGATTTAGCGCTGTATGATAATAGAATCAAATATGAATTTTCCAGTTATTGCTTCAATTATGGAATATCAAGAGCAAGCGTTTGAATGATATTGATATTAACCTATATTACAGCGTTTAGTAATGTAATAAGGTGGTTCAATCTATCCTCATCATTCATATTATATTCTTGTGATAAAGATTCAACTAGCTTATTACATATACGAACATTTTCTGTAGGATCACATTGATAGAACTCAATGTCACTATGTCCCCACGGGAGCGTTTGAACTGTATTGGGAATAATGAAACGTTTATCGTCATTGAAAGATAGTGCCACCTTATTTCTCAATTCAGTGAACATATCATGTGAAATGCTCCTGAACGAACTCATTTTACGTAATATGCATCCCCCATTCTCAATAATTTTTTTATAATCATCAGGTGTCAACTGACTTTTTATTACAGATTTTTTCACTCCTTTGGCTCTTTTTATTTCAGTTTCCAACTATTGTACATAATAAGCTTTTGCGCCCGTCCCATAAAAGCTAATTATTGGATCGTTGGGAAATTCATCTTTGAAATTACCCAAGACTGAAGATGTAACTGGTCCATTGAATTCATTTTGTTATGTGTAATTTGATGTATCAAATTTGTCTATATTATTTCTGATGTAATCATAGAAATTTTCTGTCTGCACTTTCAGAATGAGGGAGTCTGTATCAGTATATAGAAGTGATGCATTGCGTCCAAATTCTCTCTTTATACACCCATAGTAAAAATCATACATGACAACCTTGGATAATTCCAAAACACAGAATCCCAAATACAGTGGCTTATCATAATGTATTTTCACCCTAGCCATTTGAATCGCAACGAAGTTATCAGAGAAAATTGTACAATTTTTAAAATTTGGGCGAGCAATTAGAATTCCGGCTCCCAATTTTCGGTGATAATACTTTTCTCCTTTCCGCTTCACGGGATAATTCTTCCATCGCCAATTGTACTGAAGCATGAACAGCTGATAGGACTAATTGTTTAGTTTCATTGATTTTATCTTCAAGAAACGCTTTTGTAGCACAATCATTTGCGTCAACTGGTTGACCGACATTTTTCAATTGTCTTTGTTCAACATCGAATTGGTTATCTGGCGTTTTCTTGAAACTAACATAAACTATTCGGGGTTGTATAATTGAAGCGTTTCCACACTTTCGCTTACGACCAAACTTATCAAGTACATTGCTCGTCATTACAATACGACTACCAAACATGAACTAATTAAAAATATACGAGTTGCATATTATATTATCAGAGAAACAAATATAAATTTTCCAATTATTGTTTCAATTGCAGAATATAAAGAGAGTTGTATAATTTATTTGACTGGTACTATTCCTAATTCATATCGATGGAAATGTATTGTGTTAAATTTTTCTGTATTCATTTATATTGAGCTAGTGAATTGTTCTTAAATGTAGAAGATAAATCAACAAATATAGCATCGTCTTAAGATTTTTTTATTTCTATAAATCAATTTGAGTTTTGTACAGTTTCAGCAATATCCTGATCATCATCGGTATTTTCATTGTAAATTTGATACTTCTTGATAATGTCATCGGGTAGGAACGGGGATAAGTTGAATAGAAACCTCTTCAAATCACATTTGATCATCTCTTCACAGAAATCGGATATATCCAAGGCTCCTTCAATAAATTTTTCACATAGGTCATCGCCAGCATTATACCTCTTCTGATCTTGTTCACATCTCTGGAGTTCGTCTTCATTGTAGCAAATACTGAGGTCATAATTCATTGCGTGTAGAACATCCCAGCTCAATGCACTCAAATATGATTGAAGTCTCTCGATGGCACTTCTGAGATCAATTGCGGAAATCCAATTTTGGCTGGCATAAAGCATCCACATATTAAATTATTTTCAATCTGAAACAATGATATAAATTGTCAATATATTCCATAGATATTGAATCGATGATATACATACTTGAAAATCAAGTCTCGAATCGAAGATATATTTATATTTTGAGTGATTTTCTTTTAAAAAACTATATTTTACATTAAGATTACTTTAACATGTCTCTAATTTGTATCTGAATATTTCAACTGGATTTTATACGATAAGGTCGAATTTTACAAGAGTTCGAGTTCTTGCACCAGGTGAAAGTTGAACTCCCTGCCCCATATATGTAATTGTATATTTACCACTCGAAGAATTTATAGATTCAACATCGTCGTCATTGAATTGATCGGCAATGTATTTTGGTAGCCACGATTTGAAAAATTTATTCTCATTCTCGTCATGTAATGTTAACAAAATAGATCTACCGAATCGAGTGTTGCGAGTCATCATATGAGTTATGTGAAAAGCTTTAGCAATTGGAAATGTTGATATGACTCTCTGTTCAAAAACTTCAACTGTTTTATTGATCATGATATTGATTTTTTCCAAATCTACTCGTGAAAGAGACATAGTAAGATTCTCGAGAAAAATATAGATTCCAAAAAGAAAAAACACTCACTGACTTTTTTTAAAATCACCACTTGCACTTCGTCTAACTTCGTTGTTTGGATTAATTGAAACTTGCTGACAGTAGCTCGCTACAGAAAAGAAACTGATGAGATGATATGTCTTATATGTCTTTTATAAGTTTATTTTCAGAGAGTGGAGATGGCTTGCGCAGTCACCTACACATCAGGAAGTTTACGCACATGAAGACCGTTGGAAGGTGGTAGGACGGCATCCCCCCACTGTGTGTTATACATGCATTGCATGAAGACCAGTGTTCTCATAATTCGACAGGTCTCCGAAATGTTTGGATATTCTCTTCACATCCCATTACAATGATTTTGTCATACATATGAAGGTCATACATGTACAATCATGTAGCTAACTGTAATCAAGGTCATCATTACCGTGAACGCAAGTCTAGTTACATCTAAAAATCAAATGCAAACCCTGAATACTCATCTTCAACATTTTCCAAAGTCATGCAATGAAAATCCTCAATGTAATCCCAATGTAATTACATCATACGCTCACATACAACCCCCGGTAACCACCTGCAAGCCATTGGATGGCCAGGGGTTGGGGGGGAAGGGTCGGGGGGAGCATATCGCCGGCGATAACCTATTACTCGCGACGTTCAATTGGTTCAATTGGTTTTTCTATATCAGATTTCCAGTAATCCCACGTGACAAAAACTTGGCAACGGTGCATTTCCGTAAAGCAAAGATATTACTTCTAGAATAGGTTTTAATCGATACATTCAACTGTTTTTTTATATCAAATTTCAAGTAATCCGGAGAGGTGAACTTGGCAACAGGGCATTTCCGCAAAACAAAAATGGTACCATTACAATTGACCGAGGGTCTACAATCGCGACGTTGAATTGTTTTTTTTTTTCTATTTCGAAAACTATATGGATCTAATTTTCTACGGATCGATACTCTCTCAGTCAATCAAGTATTGCATGACATCAGGTATGTCATACGAGTTTTACTATTTCATGAAGTCCCATCGGATATATATTATATCACTTTCGTTGATATTTTCATCATTAAATCAAATTCAGCATTTTTTCTTGTGATTGAACCCTAATTCACCAAAAGCGTGCGCTCCTGACGGTTGTGGGGAGGTCACAGTCTATTGCTACCTTCTCTCTTCGCCGCCGTCCGCAAGCCCACAAAATGAGCGACTTCAAACCAATCCGTGTTGTAGGTATAGCAATGCTGAGTCCATCTGTATTTATACGATATTATACGTCCATGCTCAGAATGCACCTACGACCTGAATGGGGTTGGCCAAAGTGATATACACTGCCCGCCGCCCGCCACTCGCGATGGAACAATCCATTTTACGGTAAAACATGCAAGTGGCGAAATAAGCTCAAAATTCCTTCAGATTCAAGAACAAGACTATCAACTCACTGCAGGTAACTTTTTCCCTGAAAAAAATTCAGTCCTGAAAAATCCGAATTTGTCTCAATTCTCATGGAAACACCCCATATCTTCCGTAATATTTGAGTTAGAATGACTCTCTGGACTGATATAAATGCCGAGAATGCACCAACCACCTCGAAGAGGTTGGCCTAAGTGATACACACTGCCCGCCAATCACGATGGAACAACCCATTTTTAATGTAAAACATACTAGGGGACAAAATAGGCTCAAAATCTCTTCAGATTCGTGATCAGGACTACGAACTCAATACAAAAACACCTTTTCCCTGGAAAAAGTTCAGTCCTGAAAAATCCGAATTTGTCTCACTTCTCATGGAAACACCCCCTATCTTCCGTAATAATAGAGGTAGAATGATGATACTCTCAGGACTGATGAATATGCTCAGAATGCACTTAACACTTGGATGGGGTTGGCCTAAGTGGCGCTCTTCGCCACTCGCGACGGAACAACTCATTATCCCAGAGGGTTATATTAGGGAGGAAAATTTGCTCAAAATTCCTTCGGATTCGTGTTCAAGATCCCCAAATTACTAATAATACACCTATTTCCTGAACAATTTTTAGTCCTGAAAAATTCGGATTTCTTTCACTTCTCATGGAAACACCCCCGTAACTTTTCACGTAGAACCATGAAATTTCCAGGATCGATAGATACACTAGGAATGAACTTACTGCACGGAAATGGTCATGCTTCGTGATATACACTGCACGCCAGCAGCGAAGGAACCACCCATTTTTCTATCGCTGCTGGCGTGCAGTGCATATCATTATGCAGTTGGTTCATTCTTGGTCCTGGAAAAAATCACGGAAGATACAGGGGTGTTTCCATGAGAAGTGAAACAAATTCGATTCTTTCGAGACTGGAAATTGTTCAGGAAACAGGTGTATTATTGATCATATGTGGATCTTGAATACAAATCCGAAGGAATTTGAGACAATTCTGCCCCCTTATATAACTTTCTGGGATAATGGGTTGTTCCATCGCGAGTGGCGGCTAGTGTATATCACTTAGGTCAACCCCATCCAGGTGATAGGTGCATTTTGAGCATTTTCATCATTCCTAAAAGTTTCATCATTCTACCTCAATCATTACGAAAAATACTGGGGTGTTTCTATGAGACGTGAGACAAATTCGGATATTTCAGGACTGAAATTTTTCCAGGAAAAATGTGTATCTGTTGATAGTTGGTAGTCTTGATCACGAATCTGAAGGAATTTTGAGCATATTTTTCCCCCTAGTGTGTTTTACCGAAAAAATGGGTTGTTCCATCGCGAGTGACGGGCAGTGTATATCACTTAGGCCATCCCCATTTAGGTGGTAGGCGCATTTTGAGTATTTCCATCAGTCCTGATAGTTTCATCATTCTACCTAAATTATTATGGAAGATACGGGGGTGTTTCCATGACAAGTGAGACACACTGTATATTGGTTACAAAATTGTTACTTCCAGAAATAAAACTACCCAAACTCAAAACAAATTATCAAGTGTTTCTTGAATTGTATGCACACTAAATAATCAAAATATACAGGGTGTCCGGTAAACCTTGTACAATATTGAAACTGGTGATAGACCAGGTCATGACTGTTCAGAATATCGGAATTTCACCTCAGTAAAAATATCACCGTTTTCGAGATAATGGGCATATTAAGAATTTCTGGAAAATCGCTACCTAACCTTGGATTTTTGAGTGCCATGTATATAAATTGGGACGAATCCAAGTATCTTTGCTCATAAAGATTACTGATAAGTAATGCTTCTAGATGTACAGAACAGTTTTTCAGGAAGTGAAAACATTTTTCAAGAAATGAGGGTAAAATGAATTAGGCGTGTTTTATTCTAGGCTTCTATCAACTTTTATTCAAGAAAAAAAGGAAACTACCCAACACCAAAACTACATCACAATCACACTCGACGCGCGTATCGCCAACAAAGTTAGCATCTTCAGGAGCTAAAAGTAAGCTTTTAAGATTTTGAAATTGTGACGTAGTTTTGGAATTTGGGTATTTTATTTTTTTCTTGAATTGTATTTACACCAAAGGTTCCAAAATACTCATTTATTTTATCAACTTTTATACTTACATTACATTGATAAAATGTGGAAATAATTATTGATAATAAAGAATAGACTGCTTGGTAGCATTAAATAGTATGTCAATGAAATTAACTTTTCCTGTAATTAGGCCTAATAAAATTATCGAAATGAAATGTCGATTATCCGACATGGCACCGAATAATACGAATTCTTGTGATAAATGTCGTAATTGTCCAACATCTAGATTCCAACGAAGTTTCAGAGACCGACAGATATACAGGGTGTAACCAAATAAGTGCAAACTTTTTTAAGAGATGAACCATTGTCGAAAACTAAAAACTTTTGTTTTAACAACTTGTGACTTCTATCGTAGTTTTTTGAAATTATTCCGATTGTTTCGCTCAGTGGTATTTATTTCTTTGTTATGCCGTACATACGTTATACTCCCCAAGAATATGCGCATATGCACAACTTTTATGGTGAATGTGTAGGTAGTGCTACTGCTGCAGCAGCTCTTTATGCAGAACTATATCCGATTGCACAATGCTGCTCATAGAATCGCTGATTTGGGGGCTATAATCTAAAACGTATTTGAAAAGGTTCTTCTTGAAAATATGTTGTCTCTGCGTACGAGTGGATGGAAAATAACATGTTTGTAATATTATTCAGTGCGTTGTTGAATAATCGTTCTGGTGGTATATAGTGTATGTTGATTTAAAAAAAACGTTGTATTAGTATTTACTTCATTACATCTCATTGAATGCTTCTAAGCAGTTGATTCGTTATTACTCATAATTATTTAATCATTTCATCGTGATCGGATAAAAATAAAAGACATTACTGACAAAGTCTAATGGAGTTGATTTTAGCTCAGAATAACATCACACTATAATATTATCGAAATTCTACTCCTTCCAAAAATAATGATTGAATGTTTTATACCATAGTAAAGCCTAGACAAAATAGGCATTCTTTTGTAATGAATATCCAGATCCATTTGGTTATGTTTTTTCAAACAATAATGTCAAACTGTTGTTAAAAAAAACTGGTGTAACTCAAATCTTTCATTTTACCCTCATTTCTTGAAAAATTGTATCGTTTTCTGAAAAACTGTTTGATACGTCTGAAAGCATCACTCATCGGTAATCTTCAGCAGCAAAAATATTTGAATTCGTCCCAATTTGTATACATGGCATTAAAAAATCCAAGGTGAGGTAGTGATTTTACAGAAATTAAAAAAATGCTCATTATCTCGAAAACAGTGAGATTTTTACTAAGGTAAAATTCCGATATTCTGAACAGTCATGATCTGGTCTATCACCAGTTTCAATATTGTGCAAGGTTTACCGGACACCCTGCATATTTATTCGAAACAGTGGTCACAACCAAGATTATAATCAACTCATTGACGGAAATCATTATTTCTCCAAAAACATGCAGTCGCAGGTTTTCTCATCATTTTACACTCCGCAATGAGTTGCATATCATTCACGAAAAACGCACCCTATTTTTCACCAACACAATGATCCGAATGACTCGAGACCAACCGGTATTACCGAGAGTGGCAATTACTCAGCTTCAATGTTCATTTCGGCACAATAAAATTTCTTGTTGGTATAGACGTGGGAGAGCGCCTAAAAAACAAATAACGTGAAATACGCCAGGGGTTGATCCTCAAAAATGAAAAGCTGGTATTTGGAAAGTCCTCGAACCAAACAGGAGAGCCATTCAGCAGAATAATGTGATGATTGAAATCATACAGCAATATAATTTTTTATTTTTTTTTATTGAATTTTACATTTTAGCTCACTGCCATTGTTCGTTCAGGAGCATAATGTTTGTGAGTAAGTTGAAGTGAACAGAAAATACTCACTTGAACCTGCAATTCAGAGAATTAATCGTTTGATATTCTGAAACCGAATATTTAGATAGCATAGAAAGAGTTCCTCATAAACATATAGAATAGCTCTTTATTGTTTTTCGCCTCGAATTTTTCTAGAACCTCAGTGCCATAGGAGCCTATTTGACATTCCGAGTTTTGTCAGAGGTTCCTGAACGGTTTATAGAGTTCATCATTGTTTGGATCATGAGTGAACGTCAGTTAGTAAGAACGGTTATCACAGCAACCTTTTTCCATAACTGATTTCAGCTTAACTTAAGAATGAATCCAGTGTAATTCGAACACCAAAGTTTTGTTGAAATTTTTCAATAATGGTTTTTGTATGTAACTACATCAAAAATGAAAGGAAATGTAGTAAAATCTTTCAAATTTTTGGCGAAAAATATCGGGAGTCCTTATTCTTCTCGAAAAATGGTGGATACTTCACATTTCGTCCCTCTATTCAGAAATTTTGTTCCCTCCTTCAAGCATAACGTTCCAGCAAATTCGGAAAAATTTCTATGATACTTTCTAGTAGGCTCACATGAAGATTCAAACAAGACAAGTGCAGAGAATCATTCATCATATAGCGATATGGTTATTATGAATGATAATTAGACAGCTTCCATTTCTTGGACAAGATATATCTCTTTCACCTCTCTTCTCATAATTGCAAAATTGTAGAAACATTTTCCGGTCAGCTGAAGTCTATATTTAGATGCACTTCATGTAATTACTGCTCCGTTACTTTTGAAACTTTCCGGGTACTTTCAATCCCTATTCCAGACTTACCAAACGAACTCATGAATTTAACACAATGGGTATTTGTTATATTACTTTGTTAATAATTAATATTTCGAATGTTTTACTCACATTGTATAACAAAATGTATTATAACTATAACTAACGAAAACGTTATTGAAACACGAAAATAATATTTAACATTGGTCCTTATAGTAACAGTTGAACTGGAGAAGATAAAATATCCTCTGGAGGAAGTATGTCCAAGATTCTTAGATCCGAAAAAGAGCTGATTGAAAATGTCGAGACGACAGATGAAAAAGTCAAGGCAAAAGTCAGTTTGGATACCAATTCCAAGATTTCCAAAAAAGATAATATTAAGAAATCTTCAACAAGGAGCTATGCGAGGAAACTCAGAATTCGAGCAGAAATCGAATCACATGATCAACTGGCCAAAATTGAAGAAGAGAAAGAGAGAATAGAAATTCAACGACTATAGAAAGAATGCAGCGGAAATTCATGTTAGAATAGGAATTGAAAAATGCTGTTACATCAGAGGAATCTGAATTCGACGAAGAACAACCTGCAATATCTGTTGATGATCTGAATAGTCAAATGGATCACAATAGAGTGCAGAGATGGATTGAAGATATACCATACAGAAATTTCGAAAATGAATATAGAGATGATAGGCATATGGCAGCGGAATTCAAATCGAACCAACAGCTGAATACAGAGAAAAACCTATAGAATTTGGAAAAACATTCACCAGACAAAAACGGCGGAACCCGAAGACAAACAAGTGGAAATTACAACAGAGAAACAGTACTTAGAAAGAATCATACAAGGCAATCTCTCAACAAAGATCTTTCCTATTTCGCTAGAAATCCCCTAGAATGGCAAACCTTTAACACACAGTTCCAAGAAACCACTGAATTATGCCAATTTTCGAATAGGGAAAACATGAGTAGGCTTCAGAAATGCCTAGTGGGCAAAGCTAGGGATAAAGTGTTCGCTCTGCTGAATTCTCCTGATAATAGACTGGGAGATGGTGACAGATTCCAGGTGACGATTATTTTGTTTATGCCTCTGAGACCAGTGGAAGATATGAAAATTCTGACAAGAATGATGGAAAATTTGAGCGGTCGCCGCGTGGCTTTTATATGAAAAATCGATTTTCAGTAAAAAATATATGTGTTTTGGGACGATCTTATCGCCACTGCGATGTACACCAACGGCATGTTAGGATAGACAATAGCAGCGAAAACATTATATGCATAATGGTTGCACGATGGCGTAAATTTGTGAAAAATATATTAAAATTTTAGACGATTTTCTCGTTGCTGCCAATTGAAATAATGGAAGTTTCCATCATGAATGTCTTAAAAAAAGGAGGCATTAGGTTTGCGAATGTCGAAGTGAGCTAAAGTGCCGTAATTGAATTTTTCATATGAAGGCCACACGGCGACCGCTCAAATTTTTCATCATTATGGTCAGAATTTTCAATTCTTTCACTGGTCTCAAAGGCATTAACGAGAAAATCGGCACCTGAAATCTGTCACCATCTCCCAGTCTATAAGTTGAAAGACGTTTTACTGCTGTTGGAAAGAAGATTCGGAAGAAAAGAAGACATTCTTGATCAAATATTCATTCAGTTGAAACAGACCAAACCAGTTCGAGAGGAAAACTTAGAGAATCTGATTGAACTTTCGAACACTTTACAGAATATGACAGTGTGTTTAGGAAGCCTGAATTGTGAATAATATCTGATAAATCCGCAAGTGATGAAAGAACTAGTTGACAAAATGCCGTTGAATCTGAGGATGAATTGGGGCATCCAGGTGAAATAGCTGGAGAAGAAAGTTGTTTCCATCAAAGACTTTTCTTTTTGGTTGAAAGAATTCACTCAAACTGTTGGTTACATACAATTGTCGACTCAAAAGATAGACAGCAAACAAAAACATTTTCAACTACAAATTCAGACAGAGAAATCCCGATTTTGTTCATTCCGCAAGAGGTCCGATCATTATCAGCTGACAGTCTGTAAAAAGTTCAAAGAATCAGATGTTGCTGGAAGGTGGAAATAAGTGGTTGAGAAAAAACTTTCCTTTTGTTGTTTTGTTGTTGCAAAAAGAGAAAAGCATGCAATGTCAATGGATACAAAGGTAGAAATAATAGTTTGTAACATACTCAGATATGCATCTGCCAAAACAAACAATAAATGTTGAGAAATTACAAGAAAACTTCCGAGACATGAAAGAAATCAACAACATGGAAGACTTTATCGAGATGAAACCAACAATTTTGATAGGGCAAGATAACTGGCCACTTATAATAGGAAGGGACGTTATTTATGAAAATTGGAATGTGGCTCGGTTGGATAGTTCATGAGAATTTACCTCTCAAACTTCAACTAGATGATTATACGCTACATATTACGGGGCCAGGTAGCCGAGTGGTTAAAGCGACATTGTTTTAATCACTTTTGGCTGCCAGTCAAAGGTTCAAACCCTAGCGACTGCAGAACTTTTTCTGATGGCCCGAGAAAGTGCTAGGAATCGCACGTAAAAAGGTAAGACCTCGTTAATCCTTAGCTCGCACAAGTTTCGACTTCTGAGGGCTGCCGTTCGTAAGGGGACGACAGCTGGTTAACGGAAAAAACAATTTTAACAATTTTTTAACAATATTCATGAAATTCAGCTAAGAACTGATGAACAACTCCATAACTTGGTCAAAGACAGTTTTCCATTGAGAATACAGGTAACTACGAAAATAAATGTGGTTTATTGAATGATTGTAAAATATTACAAAGAGAATATAGGCCAAGCTGTAGATGAAAATAAGAGGCTCTTATCACACAAAATAAAAGACGCAAACGGCCTATACCAAAAATCGCTTCGTGGATTTTTTTAAACAAAAAAAGGGGAAAATTTTTTTAAATTTTTGCGAATATCTCAAAAAGCGTTGAAGGAATCGTTTTACAGTCAACGAAACTTTTGTAGAAAATTATGAAACCTGCAAAATGATTCTTTATGCGACCAGATCGTTGAATTTTTCACTGAGAAAATCCAGGAAAACCTCGAAAAAAATACCATTTTTGAAAGTTTCATAAAAGCTGGACAAACCATATTGCGGAAACTGATAGATAATTACATGTGGTTCAACTGTGCGCAAGATATTTTGTGCACAATCCCATTATAAACAATTTAAGGGCAAATCTTCCTAAATGCGTCGATTTAAGGGAAATCATCTTATTCAAATTCTGTAAACGGCATTTGGAAGTGAAGATAATTGTCACTAGAAGTTACTATAAATGCTTCAAAGTGCATTCAAAGTCGCCCGAACTCAACTCGAGTTAACTTCATTGCGACTTCGGGTAACTTCGGACGCACTTTGAAGCGTTTTGATAAACTTTCAGTGACATTTTCAACACATTTTCAACCTCTCATGTGAAAATCCAAAATATACAAATTGTAGATATTGATCTCTTCTCCCATATGCCATTTACAGAATTTGAATACGACAATTTTCCTTAAATCGGCGCATCTTGCAAGATGCAAATTGTTTATAACGCGATTGTGCAAAAACTACACATCGGACAGAATACATCTTGCGCACAGTTGAACCACTTATCTATCAGCTTCTGCAATATTGTTTGTCCAACTTCAGATTTATAAAAATTATAAATTTTTGAAAAATGTTCTCTTTTTCGAAGTTTTCCCTGATTTTCTCAGTGGAAAATGAACCGATCCGGTAGCATGAAAATCCATTTTGTAGGCTTAACAAATTTCTACAAAAGTTTTATCAACAGTAAAAACACAAGAGCCGAAGGTCTAGCGATTTTGTCAAATGTCAGTTTTTCGAGCAAAATTACTGATACAAAAATTTTGAGTTAAAAAGAAATGTACCCTTAAAAGAAAAGCTCGAGTGTTTTTTAACGACGGAATATAAATTGTCTCCATATTGACGCTTTAGTATTTTTTGTAGATTGCGTGATTACTCTTTCTATATTTTTAGTTATTTGTTGAGTCGAAACTTCCCCAAAACGACTCATGTTGTAATGTTTCAGTATCAACTATCAACAATACTTAAATAACTGACAGGGCAGACATTAAAGTGACGTAAGCATACTAGATGTAGACGCTAAAGAGGAACAGGCGTTTTTATCGGTGATAAAAAACGATGCACCTTTTTTATTGCTGTCAAAATGACAATACAGTCATCTTTAAATACACATTTTATACAGGAGTTAATTTATCGACTGTAAAACGATTTTTCGAATAATCTTTGAGATATTTACAAAAATACAAAAAGTTGTAATTTTTTTCACTATTTCTTGTTCAAAAAATTCCACAAAGCGTTTTGCTGGCGAGAAAACTGAGGTTTTCATTAACATACTATCTTATAAAAATTAGTATACAGGCCATTTGCGTCTTTTACTTTGTGGGGAAAAACCTCTATAGCTTGGTCTAACAGGACAAAAATGGAAAACAGGACTACTTTGGAAAAATATTAAAATGTTGTACTCCCAGACAGTAGACCCACAGCAATGTAACGACTGACGCAGATGTAGAAAAAAATGGATGAAGATGAACAATTAAGAGAAATGTATAAATCTAAAATTGATGAATATTTAAGAAAATGTTATGCTAGGAAACTATCATACGAAAAATCTCTACAAACGACCAACAGAACATGGTATCTACCCCATATCGCGGTTTTTAATGAAAACAAACCAGGAAAACTGCGTTGGGTTTTTGATGCAGCCTCGAAAAGTCATAGGGTGAGTCTTAATAGTTGTCTCATATGGACCCGATTCATTCAGTTATCTGATCTGCATTTTATTCAAATTCCGAGAAAAACGTATTGCTTTCGCTGGAGATATAAAAGAAATGTTTTTGCAAATCAAAATCATCAAAGAAGCTCGAGATGCACAAACGTTTCTTTGGCGAGGAGAAAGAAGAGATATCAAACCTGAAATTATGAAATGACATCAATGATATTTGGAGCAGCTCCATCTCCATGCTCCGTACAAGCAGTAAGGAATAAATTCACCAGAATTCATTACAAAATTTCCCGAAGCAGTGACAGCTATTCGAAAGAACACCCACAGAAAGACAAGTCAGTTTTCGATCCATTGGGATTTCTGAATACTATTATGGTTCAAGTAAAAATATTGATGCAAGATATTTGAATAATAAATAATAATAATAATGAAAAAATGGCAGCATTGGTTGCAATTAGTGAACAAATTGAAAAATCTAGAAATTGCAAGAAGTTATTTCAACTTCAAATGCACTTCAACTGAACTCCACATTTACTGTGATGCGAGTGGAAGGGCGTACGCATCGGTGGCTTATTTTCGATCAGAAAACAACGAAAAAATAGAAACTTCCTCAATCTCTTCCAAAGTCAGGGTGGCTCCTTCAAAGACTATTTCGATTACGAGAATGTTGCAGTCTTGGGTGCTCGGCTTGGTGATTTTATACAAAGAGAACACACCTTTAAATGGTAAGAACCATGTACTGGAGTGATTCGAAAACCGTTATCTTCTGGCTGAGATCGGATTCCCGGAATTATAAGCAATTCGTAGCACTGGGGGTTGAAGAAATCCTAGAAAAAACGGTGAATGGACTATGGAGATGAGTGAATACAAAACAAAATATAGCTGATGAAGCTACTAAATGGAACAAACCTGAAAATATTCAGAACTGGTTGACAGGAACTTCCTTTTTGAACAACCAGAATACCAATGGCCTGAAGAACACTTTGTACATGAAGAATATATTTTGGAAATAAGAAAATTCGTTGCTCCAGTTACAGAAGAAAGCTCTTGTTTACCAGATCCAATAAAAATTCTAAATATATAGTAAACTTATCAAAACCACTGCTTGGATTTTTCGATTCATTAATAATATAAAAAATTCATCAAGATTGAGATAAGGGCAAAAAGATTCCAAAATACTCATTTATTTTATCAACTTTTATACTTACATTACATTGATAAAATGTGGAAATAATTATTGATAATAAAGAATAGACTGCTTGGTAGCATTAAATAGTATGTCAATGAAATTAACTTTTCCTGTAATTAGGCCTAATAAAATTATCGAAATGAAATGTCGATTATCCGACATGGCACCGAATAATACGAATTCTTGTGATAAATGTCGTAATTGTCCAACATCTAGATTCCAACGAAGTTTCAGAGACCGACAGATATACAGGGTGTAACCAAATAAGTGCAAACTTTTTTAAGAGATGAACCATTGTCGAAAACTAAAAACTTTTGTTTTAACAACTTGTGACTTCTATCGTAGTTTTTTGAAATTATTCCGATTGTTTCGCTCAGTGGTATTTATTTCTTTGTTATGCCGTACATACGTTATACTCCCCAAGAATATGCGCATATGCACAACTTTTATGGTGAATGTGTAGGTAGTGCTACTGCTGCAGCAGCTCTTTATGCAGAACTATATCCGATTGCACAATGCTGCTCATAGAATCGCTGATTTGGGGGCTATAATCTAAAACGTATTTGAAAAGGTTCTTCTTGAAAATATGTTGTCTCTGCGTACGAGTGGATGGAAAATAACATGTTTGTAATATTATTCAGTGCGTTGTTGAATAATCGTTCTGGTGGTATATAGTGTATGTTGATTTAAAAAAAACGTTGTATTAGTATTTACTTCATTACATCTCATTGAATGCTTCTAAGCAGTTGATTCGTTATTACTCATAATTATTTAATCATTTCATCGTGATCGGATAAAAATAAAAGACATTACTGACAAAGTCTAATGGAGTTGATTTTAGCTCAGAATAACATCACACTATAATATTATCGAAATTCTACTCCTTCCAAAAATAATGATTGAATGTTTTATACCATAGTAAAGCCTAGACAAAATAGGCATTCTTTTGTAATGAATATCCAGATCCATTTGGTTATGTTTTTTCAAACAATAATGTCAAACTGTTGTTAAAAAAAACTGGTGTAACTCAAATCTTTCATTTTACCCTCATTTCTTGAAAAATTGTATCGTTTTCTGAAAAACTGTTTGATACGTCTGAAAGCATCACTCATCGGTAATCTTCAGCAGCAAAAATATTTGAATTCGTCCCAATTTGTATACATGGCATTAAAAAATCCAAGGTGAGGTAGTGATTTTACAGAAATTAAAAAAATGCTCATTATCTCGAAAACAGTGAGATTTTTACTAAGGTAAAATTCCGATATTCTGAACAGTCATGATCTGGTCTATCACCAGTTTCAATATTGTGCAAGGTTTACCGGACACCCTGCATATTTATTCGAAACAGTGGTCACAACCAAGATTATAATCAACTCATTGACGGAAATCATTATTTCTCCAAAAACATGCAGTCGCAGGTTTTCTCATCATTTTACACTCCGCAATGAGTTGCATATCATTCACGAAAAACGCACCCTATTTTTCACCAACACAATGATCCGAATGACTCGAGACCAACCGGTATTACCGAGAGTGGCAATTACTCAGCTTCAATGTTCATTTCGGCACAATAAAATTTCTTGTTGGTATAGACGTGGGAGAGCGCCTAAAAAACAAATAACGTGAAATACGCCAGGGGTTGATCCTCAAAAATGAAAAGCTGGTATTTGGAAAGTCCTCGAACCAAACAGGAGAGCCATTCAGCAGAATAATGTGATGATTGAAATCATACAGCAATATAATTTTTTATTTTTTTTTATTGAATTTTACATTTTAGCTCACTGCCATTGTTCGTTCAGGAGCATAATGTTTGTGAGTAAGTTGAAGTGAACAGAAAATACTCACTTGAACCTGCAATTCAGAGAATTTATCGTTTGATATTCTGAAACCGAATATTTAGATAGCATAGAAAGAGTTCCTCATAAACATATAGAATAGCTCTTTATTGTTTTTCGCCTCGAATTTTTCTAGAACCTCAGTGCCATAGGAGCCTATTTGACATTCCGAGTTTTGTCAGAGGTTCCTGAACGGTTTATAGAGTTCATCATTGTTTGGATCATGAGTGAACGTCAGTTAGTAAGAACGGTTATCACAGCAACCTTTTTCCATAACTGATTTCAGCTTAACTTAAGAATGAATCCAGTGTAATTCGAACACCAAAGTTTTGTTGAAATTTTTCAATAATGGTTTTTGTATGTAACTACATCAAAAATGAAAGGAAATGTAGTAAAATCTTTCAAATTTTTGGCGAAAAATATCGGGAGTCCTTATTCTTCTCGAAAAATGGTGGATACTTCACATTTCGTCCCTCTATTCAGAAATTTTGTTCCCTCCTTCAAGCATAACGTTCCAGCAAATTCGGAAAAATTTCTATGATACTTTCTAGTAGGCTCACATGAAGATTCAAACAAGACAAGTGCAGAGAATCATTCATCATATAGCGATATGGTTATTATGAATGATAATTAGACAGCTTCCATTTCTTGGACAAGATATATCTCTTTCACCTCTCTTCTCATAATTGCAAAATTGTAGAAACATTTTCCGGTCAGCTGAAGTCTATATTTAGATGCACTTCATGTAATTACTGCTCCGTTACTTTTGAAACTTTCCGGGTACTTTCAATCCCTATTCCAGACTTACCAAACGAACTCATGAATTTAACACAATGGGTATTTGTTATATTACTTTGTTAATAATTAATATTTCGAATGTTTTACTCACATTGTATAACAAAATGTATTATAACTATAACTAACGAAAACGTTATTGAAACACGAAAATAATATTTAACATTGGTCCTTATAGTAACAGTTGAACTGGAGAAGATAAAATATCCTCTGGAGGAAGTATGTCCAAGATTCTTAGATCCGAAAAAGAGCTGATTGAAAATGTCGAGACGACAGATGAAAAAGTCAAGGCAAAAGTCAGTTTGGATACCAATTCCAAGATTTCCAAAAAAGATAATATTAAGAAATCTTCAACAAGGAGCTATGCGAGGAAACTCAGAATTCGAGCAGAAATCGAATCACATGATCAACTGGCCAAAATTGAAGAAGAGAAAGAGAGAATAGAAATTCAACGACTATAGAAAGAATGCAGCGGAAATTCATGTTAGAATAGGAATTGAAAAATGCTGTTACATCAGAGGAATCTGAATTCGACGAAGAACAACCTGCAATATCTGTTGATGATCTGAATAGTCAAATGGATCACAATAGAGTGCAGAGATGGATTGAAGATATACCATACAGAAATTTCGAAAATGAATATAGAGATGATAGGCATATGGCAGCGGAATTCAAATCGAACCAACAGCTGAATACAGAGAAAAACCTATAGAATTTGGAAAAACATTCACCAGACAAAAACGGCGGAACCCGAAGACAAACAAGTGGAAATTACAACAGAGAAACAGTACTTAGAAAGAATCATACAAGGCAATCTCTCAACAAAGATCTTTCCTATTTCGCTAGAAATCCCCTAGAATGGCAAACCTTTAACACACAGTTCCAAGAAACCACTGAATTATGCCAATTTTCGAATAGGGAAAACATGAGTAGGCTTCAGAAATGCCTAGTGGGCAAAGCTAGGGATAAAGTGTTCGCTCTGCTGAATTCTCCTGATAATAGACTGGGAGATGGTGACAGATTCCAGGTGACGATTATTTTGTTTATGCCTCTGAGACCAGTGGAAGATATGAAAATTCTGACAAGAATGATGGAAAATTTGAGCGGTCGCCGCGTGGCTTTTATATGAAAAATCGATTTTCAGTAAAAAATATATGTGTTTTGGGACGATCTTATCGCCACTGCGATGTACACCAACGGCATGTTAGGATAGACAATAGCAGCGAAAACATTATATGCATAATGGTTGCACGATGGCGTAAATTTGTGAAAAATATATTAAAATTTTAGACGATTTTCTCGTTGCTGCCAATTGAAATAATGGAAGTTTCCATCATGAATGTCTTAAAAAAAGGAGGCATTAGGTTTGCGAATGTCGAAGTGAGCTAAAGTGCCGTAATTGAATTTTTCATATGAAGGCCACACGGCGACCGCTCAAATTTTTCATCATTATGGTCAGAATTTTCAATTCTTTCACTGGTCTCAAAGGCATTAACGAGAAAATCGGCACCTGAAATCTGTCACCATCTCCCAGTCTATAAGTTGAAAGACGTTTTACTGCTGTTGGAAAGAAGATTCGGAAGAAAAGAAGACATTCTTGATCAAATATTCATTCAGTTGAAACAGACCAAACCAGTTCGAGAGGAAAACTTAGAGAATCTGATTGAACTTTCGAACACTTTACAGAATATGACAGTGTGTTTAGGAAGCCTGAATTGTGAATAATATCTGATAAATCCGCAAGTGATGAAAGAACTAGTTGACAAAATGCCGTTGAATCTGAGGATGAATTGGGGCATCCAGGTGAAATAGCTGGAGAAGAAAGTTGTTTCCATCAAAGACTTTTCTTTTTGGTTGAAAGAATTCACTCAAACTGTTGGTTACATACAATTGTCGACTCAAAAGATAGACAGCAAACAAAAACATTTTCAACTACAAATTCAGACAGAGAAATCCCGATTTTGTTCATTCCGCAAGAGGTCCGATCATTATCAGCTGACAGTCTGTAAAAAGTTCAAAGAATCAGATGTTGCTGGAAGGTGGAAATAAGTGGTTGAGAAAAAACTTTCCTTTTGTTGTTTTGTTGTTGCAAAAAGAGAAAAGCATGCAATGTCAATGGATACAAAGGTAGAAATAATAGTTTGTAACATACTCAGATATGCATCTGCCAAAACAAACAATAAATGTTGAGAAATTACAAGAAAACTTCCGAGACATGAAAGAAATCAACAACATGGAAGACTTTATCGAGATGAAACCAACAATTTTGATAGGGCAAGATAACTGGCCACTTATAATAGGAAGGGACGTTATTTATGAAAATTGGAATGTGGCTCGGTTGGATAGTTCATGAGAATTTACCTCTCAAACTTCAACTAGATGATTATACGCTACATATTACGGGGCCAGGTAGCCGAGTGGTTAAAGCGACATTGTTTTAATCACTTTTGGCTGCCAGTCAAAGGTTCAAACCCTAGCGACTGCAGAACTTTTTCTGATGGCCCGAGAAAGTGCTAGGAATCGCACGTAAAAAGGTAAGACCTCGTTAATCCTTAGCTCGCACAAGTTTCGACTTCTGAGGGCTGCCGTTCGTAAGGGGACGACAGCTGGTTAACGGAAAAAACAATTTTAACAATTTTTTAACAATATTCATGAAATTCAGCTAAGAACTGATGAACAACTCCATAACTTGGTCAAAGACAGTTTTCCATTGAGAATACAGGTAACTACGAAAATAAATGTGGTTTATTGAATGATTGTAAAATATTACAAAGAGAATATAGGCCAAGCTGTAGATGAAAATAAGAGGCTCTTATCACACAAAATAAAAGACGCAAACGGCCTATACCAAAAATCGCTTCGTGGATTTTTTTAAACAAAAAAAGGGGAATTTTTTTTTAAATTTTTGCGAATATCTCAAAAAGCGTTGAAGGAATCGTTTTACAGTCAACGAAACTTTTGTAGAAAATTATGAAACCTGCAAAATGATTCTTTATGCGACCAGATCGTTGAATTTTTCACTGAGAAAATCCAGGAAAACCTCGAAAAAAATACCATTTTTGAAAGTTTCATAAAAGCTGGACAAACCATATTGCGGAAACTGATAGATAATTACATGTGGTTCAACTGTGCGCAAGATATTTTGTGCACAATCCCATTATAAACAATTTAAGGGCAAATCTTCCTAAATGCGTCGATTTAAGGGAAATCATCTTATTCAAATTCTGTAAACGGCATTTGGAAGTGAAGATAATTGTCACTAGAAGTTACTATAAATGCTTCAAAGTGCATTCAAAGTCGCCCGAACTCAACTCGAGTTAACTTCATTGCGACTTCGGGTAACTTCGGACGCACTTTGAAGCGTTTTGATAAACTTTCAGTGACATTTTCAACACATTTTCAACCTCTCATGTGAAAATCCAAAATATACAAATTGTAGATATTGATCTCTTCTCCCATATGCCATTTACAGAATTTGAATACGACAATTTTCCTTAAATCGGCGCATCTTGCAAGATGCAAATTGTTTATAACGCGATTGTGCAAAAACTACACATCGGACAGAATACATCTTGCGCACAGTTGAACCACTTATCTATCAGCTTCTGCAATATTGTTTGTCCAACTTCAGATTTATAAAAATTATAAATTTTTGAAAAATGTTCTCTTTTTCGAAGTTTTCCCTGATTTTCTCAGTGGAAAATGAACCGATCCGGTAGCATGAAAATCCATTTTGTAGGCTTAACAAATTTCTACAAAAGTTTTATCAACAGTAAAAACACAAGAGCCGAAGGTCTAGCGATTTTGTCAAATGTCAGTTTTTCGAGAAAAATTACTGATACAAAAATTTTGAGTTAAAAAGAAATGTACCCTTAAAAGAAAAGCTCGAGTGTTTTTTAACGACGGAATATAAATTGTCTCCATATTGACGCTTTAGTATTTTTTGTAGATTGCGTGATTACTCTTTCTATATTTTTAGTTATTTGTTGAGTCGAAACTTCCCCAAAACGACTCATGTTGTAATGTTTCAGTATCAACTATCAACAATACTTAAATAACTGACAGGGCAGACATTAAAGTGACGTAAGCATACTAGATGTAGACGCTAAAGAGGAACAGGCGTTTTTATCGGTGATAAAAAACGATGCACCTTTTTTATTGCTGTCAAAATGACAATACAGTCATCTTTAAATACACATTTTATACAGGAGTTAATTTATCGACTGTAAAACGATTTTTCGAATAATCTTTGAGATATTTACAAAAATACAAAAAGTTGTAATTTTTTTCACTATTTCTTGTTCAAAAAATTCCACAAAGCGTTTTGCTGGCGAGAAAACTGAGGTTTTCATTAACATACTATCTTATAAAAATTAGTATACAGGCCATTTGCGTCTTTTACTTTGTGGGGAAAAACCTCTATAGCTTGGTCTAACAGGACAAAAATGGAAAACAGGACTACTTTGGAAAAATATTAAAATGTTGTACTCCCAGACAGTAGACCCACAGCAATGTAACGACTGACGCAGATGTAGAAAAAAATGGATGAAGATGAACAATTAAGAGAAATGTATAAATCTAAAATTGATGAATATTTAAGAAAATGTTATGCTAGGAAACTATCATACGAAAAATCTCTACAAACGACCAACAGAACATGGTATCTACCCCATATCGCGGTTTTTAATGAAAACAAACCAGGAAAACTGCGTTGGGTTTTTGATGCAGCCTCGAAAAGTCATAGGGTGAGTCTTAATAGTTGTCTCATATGGACCCGATTCATTCAGTTATCTGATCTGCATTTTATTCAAATTCCGAGAAAAACGTATTGCTTTCGCTGGAGATATAAAAGAAATGTTTTTGCAAATCAAAATCATCAAAGAAGCTCGAGATGCACAAACGTTTCTTTGGCGAGGAGAAAGAAGAGATATCAAACCTGAAATTATGAAATGACATCAATGATATTTGGAGCAGCTCCATCTCCATGCTCCGTACAAGCAGTAAGGAATAAATTCACCAGAATTCATTACAAAATTTCCCGAAGCAGTGACAGCTATTCGAAAGAACACCCACAGAAAGACAAGTCAGTTTTCGATCCATTGGGATTTCTGAATACTATTATGGTTCAAGTAAAAATATTGATGCAAGATATTTGAATAATAAATAATAATAATAATGAAAAAATGGCAGCATTGGTTGCAATTAGTGAACAAATTGAAAAATCTAGAAATTGCAAGAAGTTATTTCAACTTCAAATGCACTTCAACTGAACTCCACATTTACTGTGATGCGAGTGGAAGGGCGTACGCATCGGTGGCTTATTTTCGATCAGAAAACAACGAAAAAATAGAAACTTCCTCAATCTCTTCCAAAGTCAGGGTGGCTCCTTCAAAGACTATTTCGATTACGAGAATGTTGCAGTCTTGGGTGCTCGGCTTGGTGATTTTATACAAAGAGAACACACCTTTAAATGGTAAGAACCATGTACTGGAGTGATTCGAAAACCGTTATCTTCTGGCTGAGATCGGATTCCCGGAATTATAAGCAATTCGTAGCACTGGGGGTTGAAGAAATCCTAGAAAAAACGGTGAATGGACTATGGAGATGAGTGAATACAAAACAAAATATAGCTGATGAAGCTACTAAATGGAACAAACCTGAAAATATTCAGAACTGGTTGACAGGAACTTCCTTTTTGAACAACCAGAATACCAATGGCCTGAAGAACACTTTGTACATGAAGAATATATTTTGGAAATAAGAAAATTCGTTGCTCCAGTTACAGAAGAAAGCTCTTGTTTACCAGATCCAATAAAAATTCTAAATATATAGTAAACTTATCAAAACCACTGCTTGGATTTTTCGATTCATTAATAATATAAAAAATTCATCAAGATTGAGATAAGGGCAAAAAGATTTTGTGGATTAGTACCGGAAGACATAAATATGACTCAGAAGAATTGATAAAAAAAATCAACAAGAAGATTTCGATTCAGAAATTATTGATATGAAGCAACCGAAGAAGATTGAAAGAGAAAGCTAGTTATATCAGCTTACATCATATTTGAACGAAGATAATATCATCAGAATGTCAGAGAGATTGAAACATGCTCCACATTTGAATTAAAGTTCCATAAACTATGTGATCCTGCACCCAGAAAACGAATTGACTAAACTTCTCATAATGTTCTATCACCAAAGAAACTTCCACCAAGAACAAGAAACAGTTGTGAACATGCTTCGAGGAAAATATTGGAATCTACGCATGAGAAACGCAGTGAAAAAATGTATTTAAAATTGCAGTTTCTGCAGGAATAGAAGATATGAATTAGAAATGGCACAAAGATTTTGATAATCTGAATGTCAATGTTTTGGTAGTCATCGTTGATTCCAATAATTCCCGAAATTATTGGCCGAAAGGACGTATAGTTTCAGTTCACCCTGGAAAAGACGAAAAAGTCAGAGTAGTCGATGTTGAAACTGCCACAGGGTTATACAGGTGACCAGTTTCCAAATTATGTATATTGGCTTAGCACTACGAATGTTAGTATTTTATTTGGGGTGAAGAATGTTACATTATTTTGTTAATAATTGATATTTCGAATGTTTTACCCACATTGTATAACAAAATGTATGTATCCACGGTAAATAAAAAGTTTAAGATTGAAAGTCTGACAGAAAATTTTAATCCAATTCAAAGTTCAATTATAACTATCAAAAAAGTTATTGAAACACGAAAGGGAAATTTAACAATATTGAACTGTTGACAGAAGAAGAGGCTTTGACTAACGATAACATACTGTTCAACTTGTGGAATGAAAAGGGAATTCAAAAAGATGATTGATATTCAAACATTTCCAAAAATTATTATACTTTTAAAACGTGTTTCTTTGACTGATGTTAGTAAATTGGACAATATAATTGATTTTCCAATGGACACTATACAGCATGTTGTAAACACACTCATTCTAATTTTTGACACCTCTTCGATTACTCCCGTGTTTCTTCTAATATTGATTCTCTTATCTCCCAGGGAGCATGTGACCATTTCTATGAGAGAGTTGATAATCTGAATTCTGATGGTGTTGTGGATTTTCCCGTGTTTTCCTACAACTGAAAATTATTCTCAAGCAGACAACATGTCAACTACGCATTTCCGCACCATGAGAATCGACTTGTAATCTCGTAACGGTCTAGCAACGGTTGAACGAAATTTTACATGGAGTGATATGGAGTTGATACAAATATGATAAATTTATTATTTCATCACTCAGTTCTCCGTCAGTTCTTCATGCTTTTCCCGAATGAGCAGTTTTCGTTTCAACGATTAATCAAGTACTGAACTTGTTGTTTTGCTTGTTTTCGATTGTAGAAAACTTAAATTTGAATAACGGGAACCGTTCAGAGTCCTCCTTTGTTTCCTTGCTAAAAAAGCTGATGATCACGATTACTTCATAAGCGTTTGCATGTATTTGATGGCAATCCAACAGATCTGAATGAATATCTTCCAGTTTGCGATTCAATGATAAAGTACTCGTCAAGTCCGGATAGGACGAAACTGAGGTAAAGTTCGTTACACATATAAGTAGTACTTAATAAAACATAGGCAAGTTTATTCCTCATTTTGCATGATGATCTCTTTCCACGTGGTAACGTCTATAACCATCAATTCATTAACAAGGAATTAATATATTTTTAATATCAAAAGCTGTTTTTTTTAGCTCAAAAAACTTTTGTGTACCATACGCTCCATGAAACCCATATGTTCATGTGAATCCATACAAATCATCTTGAAATAATGCAATTTCTTTTGCAACTAATCGATTCAGTACAACAAACAGTTTTTGGCACAAAAATCAGTTTTACTGATGAACTATTCAGCCGCAAACACAAGCAAATTGCAATCATTCTTCTCCGGTGCACAATAACACCAATAATGGCCATTTGAATAACAAGAAAACATCCAACATACTTTCTCTGTTCAAAGCATATTTAGACGTCATATTCATAGTAACAAGCAAAACTCAATGCGGTAGACGGTTGAGGTCAAATACATTATTGATATGCTGGATAACACGATAAGGGAGATAGCGATAATGAAAAAACAGTTTTCAACGAGTACCTGAGATTAAAATAAACAAACATACATAACATTTTACATGCTTTTAAAAATTCGTCTAATGAATGAAATGAATCAGCAGCCAGATTTTCTATCAAACAATTGTTTGAAAATACTATATAAGAAACGCATTTTATATTTCAATATAATTATGGTGCGGACCGTTCCCAAATAGACTTATAGTGGAATGCGTGCTCCTCTTGTTACCGTATTGCCGATTTGTTGATAGTTTGCCGGAAATGTTTGCAATTACTTTTCAGCAAAACTTGCAATGTTAGATATGTATAAGCCCAATGGACAGTCATAATTCATGAGTTAATGAACATCTGTCTGCAAGAGGTGTCATTTTTTAATATAGGCATAGTTCTTTATGATATTCATGATATTGGTGAATAATACCAGAATATTACGCTTTAGTCAGCTCAGAATGTACATAAACTTAGATAATTTTAATGTTTTGAAAACTTTTTGGTCCTTGGGATATCTAATAAAATAACAAGCTGATGACAATTTATTCATGATTGATAAGGGAAACATTCTCAGTTTGAAAATTAAGACAAACAGGAATACCTTCCAAGGTTATCTTGAATGATGAAAAATAGCGACTAAAGTGTGCCTGTGAGTCGCAGATGATTCCACATCTGATTTTATGAACATTTTATTCATATTTCAATAAAATCCACATACTCATACTTGTTTTCATGTAATCAATCCAATTATTTTTCATCACCCATAAATATTTGGCTGAGTCTGTTTCATCCATTTCGAAAGTTTCTTCGTTGGTCACCACGAGTAGATCTATTATTATAAGTATTATTGAGATAATCGTAGATCGCAGATTTGGTGGACTGCATCTCTATTGATGAGTGAATAATAACTTTTTTTCACCGTAAAAAAAAGTAATTTTTTTCATCGCGAAAAATAGCGTGTTTCATAAGTGTTTCATACAAAGTTTTTTCTTCGACAGTTATTATATTGCCAAATTGTAGCAATTATATCATTAATTTGAATGTTTAATGATATGAATTGTCGTAATATCAAATGAAGACTTCCTAGTTATATTTGACGCAAAATACTGTATTTTTCAAAAATGCATAATATATGGAGAGTGTGTAAAAAATTACTATACGCAAAGTTGATGATTTTACGCACAGGTGATTTTTTTACACACTTGTGCAAAAAGTATTACTTTACGCACTGTCAGCAGTGCGTGAAAGCTTAGTTTACGCACTGTCACAGAAAAAATACTTTTTTTTCACTGCCGAAATAATTCAGAAAATAAACAAGAAATATTACTTTTTGAAGGCATTTCTAACAGAAACACATATTCATTGATTATTCATCATGAAACAATTTCATTTATTGGAATAATAATTGATAGAGTTTGAACAATTACTTCCAACATAAATTCCCGAAGATGTTCCATGTTGCTGCTGATCAGAAGCGTTGGATATTTCTTGGAGAGATGAATCCACAATCTTATCAGATACTTTAATTTGTTGGGAAGAAGATGGATAATTCGATATTTTGTCAGAAATCTCAATTTTGTTATTCAAACTATCTTCATATGCTTCTGCTACAGAGGCAGATTTCCAGCCACCGTGGCATTCTATGGATGTAATGTTGCCCACTGCTTTGGCCAGAAGAGTTCCAGAGCTTCTCCTGAAACAGCTAGTGACCTGTGTAGCGTGTAGCTCTTACACATGTCTTTTCCATGCCGTTTTGCAATCATGCTGGAAATTCCTCCTACTTTATTTATCCCCACATGTTGGTTGATTTTCCTCTCGAATATTTCAAAAATAATCTGTTACTTTTTGTATGAGGCAGCCGTAGGCTCAATACTTGCGGTTTATCTCAATATAATCAGAATTTGAAACAGTAGACGTTCTTGCGCAATAGGTCTTCGTATCAGGTATTTTAACAATCAAAATAGATCCAATATCTTCAATAGCATCAATAGTTATATGTAATAATTCTTCACGGCGACAAGCACTGCTGGTACCCAAAATTAGGACAACCTACAAATAAAAAATATTGATATTTCAACTAATCTTACAAAATTATGATCATTAAGCAAAATTGTTTCGTTATCAGCATATTGAATAAATTTATTGATGTCATCCCTTGATGAAACTTTAGATTTCTTTCCTTGGTATCCGACGATTTTGTTCTTAATGAGCAGGATCAATTTTGAAAACTTCCTTATATCAATATTTTTCTCATCATTCAATGTACTTTTCAACATCGATTAGACACTCCATGACATAGGCGGTTTTATAATTTTTGATTTTTCCTCAAAATAGCATTCAAGCACATTTTCAGAAACCTCTCTTACATGTTTCTTGTCGCACCATTCACGAAATGGTCGTATGTTTTCTCATACATTAACTTGGATTTGGCCGGTAATATATTAGATATACTATTGCATTTGATTTCTTAGATATATCTGATGGGGAAATTAACTTGAAATTGAAGCAAATACTAGCAAACACTGTCAAACAGTCAATCACGCGGCGTGCCAACAAACCGTTTCTATAGTAACGACACAGAAAGACCACTTGATGCTGTGAAATTGTATTGGACGTATTGATAACATTAAAGGTAATATGTGTAAAGAAAAAGTAATATTTAGTTATTTTGTATTTCGAGTATAAAATTCTTGTTTTCACGGTATGTTCGAGAGAATTTTTGGCCTCGACCTGCGGTCTCGGCCATTTTACGCACTTGATACAAAAATAACTATTCAATGAAGTATGATAAGAACCTAATGATAATGAGCTTTTCAATGCCCTAAGGGCCGGTCGTTCAGTTAGAGATAATCTGCAGTTTTATGTGAATATTGGTTTTTCAAGTTATTCACTGCACAGTTAGAACTTGGATCCTGGTTTGATTCCAGGTTTCCCTAAACCATCAAAATCGGTGGATTAAGATTTGACATAACTGACCGTCTGACAAAAACATTAGAACTGCTATATGAAATAGTTTGGAAGAATAATCAGAAATACCTTCACAGAACTGCCCATGACGATGAACTAACTGATGATAAAGATATTATTGAATTGGTGACTATGCTAGATTCTATTATTGATAGGTTACGTGAAAATCATTTCAAGGAATGGTCACATTAGGAATTTGTATTTAGGTTCAGATCACCAAAAGATGTTGTGAGGATTATTGTGAACATGGTTTCCATGAAATCTCTAATGAAACTAATTGGTAAGTGCATTATGCAATTTGATACTCCCAGGTATTTCTGTTATGATTACCGAAAATTATTTTCTGGTTGACTAACAGAATTTTCCTTTTCTTGGGAACCATGTCAATAATAATATTTACACATCTGTCTGGAACCATCAGTAATCACATAGGATAATTTTCTCATGAATTTCATCATTAATATTGTTTGAGGCGCCTTCAGTGATTCCATTTTCTATCAAGCTTCCAAAAAATTACAGAAAATTAGGAAACTATGAAAGGAAAATGTTTGGTTTTATTCGACATGCATTAGGAAAATCTTTTTCATGAAATAGTTCAGATGAACTACAGAATCTTTTCATTATCTATTGTCAAATTTCTACTGAAAAACACATTTGACGGTAATCTAGGATTCGATTCCAATCTTAGTTTGATAAATCTTTGGATTTTACCATGAACTGAACAACCGGACCTAAGTGTTTTTCAACCTGAGTAGCTTACTAGTGAGTAATTCTGTAACTTATGAATAGCTATCATCATCTCTTCATCAATGTTCATTGCATGTTACTATTCCAGCTTCCATTTCATCCAAAAGATCGATGAACTCATCAATTTCACTTTTTATTGTACGTATACTCAAGTTTATCACAATACTGTCGTATTTATTTACCATCTATATTTTCATTAAAAGAATATTTCCATTGCTGTCCTGTTGTAGTGCATGCTTTTCTGGATGAAAGATCGGGTGTTACAGAACATACAGGGTGAATTCCAGGGTGCTATTTTCCTTTTTATCTATAGGGAGATATTTGTCACTTTCGAATGAAATAAATAGTGTACCTATCGCACGTCACCATGCAGTAAGCACCAAGGGACCAACAAAAGCGACAGAATGGTTCTGTTTCTTGTTTTCGGTGAAAACTCTTGGCACTAAACGATCTTCGTGTCCGTGGAGGGTGGAGGGGGTAATTTCCGTTGAAATATCAGCGTAACATCGAATGACCACAGCAAGGTACATAATAATGGTAGTGGGTTCATCTACACCTTTTTCAATTGTTATTCAGAAAGTATAAGATGTAATTCAGAGTAATAAATTGTAATTCAGAAACCGTAACGTGTAATTCAGATTAGTAAATTGTATTTCAGAAACCGTAACATGTAATTCAGATTAGTTACTTGTATTTCAGAAGGTGTAAAATGTAAATCAGAAAGCGTTAGTTGTTATTCAGAAAGTATCAACTGTAATTCAGAAAACAAGAACAACCCGTATGTACATATTTTATGGATGGAACTGAGGCAAGTCTTCTTCGTTTGAGTCCACACCCCCCCAATCTTGAACCCAGTCGAAACAATATGGTCGAAAATAAACTCCTATGTAATAGAGAATCTTCGAGTTCCCCGAGCTCAGGGTCCGGGTGTTGGAGAACAGCGGCTTGTGTATCTTGAGCAAATCATTGACCAGACAAATTATACTATAGTTGAAGGCGATTGTGGTGGGGCTGCACAACACACCACCATTCACCATGCTACAGCTTTAGAATTTCAAGACATGCCCGTTGGGCGATGAATATTATTATTCATAATAATGTTCACTAATAAATAATTAGTTTTAGTAGAATTCTTCTGGACTTCCATTGTCTAGAAACAAAGAAAATAAATTCTTTGTATGTGTTTGAGTCACGACGTTTCAACAGTTAACATCTACTGTCATTATCAAGTGTGTGAAAGACAAACTTGACAACGACAGTAGATGTTAACTGTTGAAACGTCGTGACTCAAACACATACAATTTATTTTCTTTGTTTCTAGACAATGGAAGTCCAGAAGAATTCTACTAACAATAATACATTGTCAACCACTTTCAAACAAATAATTAGTTGTTCTCATATCCCCTACTCTTACTAATCAAATCTTTGGTGGTTTCTGAATTACAAGTGATGGTTTCTGAATTAAAATTGACGCTTTCTGAAATACAATTTACTAATCTGAATTACATGTTACCGTTTCTGAAATACAATTATTTGATATGAATTACATGTTACGGTTTCTGAATTACAGTTAACAATTCTGAATAACAAGTTACAGTTTCTGATTTACATGTTACTAATCTGAATTTCAAGTTACACTTTCTGAAATGCAATTGAAAAAGGTGTAGTAATATTTTAGTGGCAGGTTGACAACTGCGTATTACAATAAGTGGGTGAACTTTTATGCGATTGTCCACTTATATATAAAAAGCAAAATCCTTACAGCCACAAGCATGTAACCTGCTAGTGATTATTCAGCTATAGAATTATAATTTTGTGATGAAAAAACTCACTGTCCCAGACTGACTGTATGATAGCGATATCAGTATACCTATCTGTGGCAAAAACATCACCTTCAGCAAAATCGTTTTCGCTGCTGTAGGATTTCAATGAGATACTCATATTCGAAAATCTATTATACTAATAGTATTTCTTATTATGGTAGCAACATATATCTTAGCAAAAACTTCAATAACACAATTAAGTTTACCTATGTGAGAATGTTTACCAAATTGATATGCCATCACAGAACCGTCATTGCTTTCGTAAAACGATGAGGGAGGATGATTGCTGTACTATTGTCATAATGGAGATTTCAATCGGGGATCTCATTTTGACCCAAACATTCAGCAGCATTAGCATATTCGTATTTCTTTCATTCCGGATATGAATTCAACTTCAGTTTCCAAATTAATGAGACAATGTAGGTCATCGTTCTACCGCCCAAGCTCTCGGACCCTCTAGCCCTTCGGGCATTTGCCCGGTTGTTTCGCACCCCTAAAGGTTTGAATAACAGAAGTTTAGGAGAGCTATAACCTACAATGATAAGTTACGGTGTAATTGAGATAAACCACGCAATGCAGAATGAATCCAATGAAAATTATAGCAGTAGAAATCTCACCAATTTTTTTTTTAAATGGAAAATCTCAAATAAAGGACCACGCACGCATCTTATGGGAAAAAGTCTTTAGGTGAAAATGGCTGGATTTTTGATATGTTGTAGCTGAAGCCATTCTGAGTAAAAGTCTCCATTGACCCAACCCGATCGTATGACTAGATTCGGCGCTAGAGGAGGCCAAATCAGGAATTTTTTGATTTTTTGAGAAATTCAGCTTAATAAAAAAAACAAAATCTCATTCATATCCAATATTCTGTACAACTTAGCATTCCTAAAATTCGAGAAGAAGTTTTTTTTTATAATACAAAATAAAAAACGCCACTGTTTTTCTACAAGGTTGTCAACAATATAATTACTCAATTCTTGAGTGAATGAATTTCCCTACGAGGTTATAAGTTGATTGAGTTTATCATTGAGGATCAATCATAATGGTTTGTTGATCGAGCAGAATATAATGAAGCTGAGAATACAGAGTGTTTGGAATATGGAATGGAATTACTCCAAATCACGAATTTATTTTTTTTTTTGAGTGAATTCAGAAAAATGAGAAACATTTACTTATTATTTGTAATCGATAATCAACTTGTGTGCAACTGAGCGTTACTAAGATCATGAAATGATTCTTCTATGAAAAAAAAGATTTTCTACTGGACACAGTAAAAAGTGGATGGAAAAATACATTCCAAAATGTAATATATACATACTCCTCCTAGTATTATGACTTGATTCCACAAGTAATTCCAAATTTTAATGTAAAATTTGGTAAATGTCCTCTATTTCTCTCGTGTTTTACAGTGAGCATGTAATTCAATGCTTAATTACATGTAATTTCCGCTGGTTTACATGATGACTGTATATGAATGTGATAATTAGTAAAACAACGTATTGTTACAGCGGAATGACGCCAATTTACAGAATATTCCAGGTAATTTGTGAATTCTCTTGTGTTCAAATGTAATTTTTCGTGACGCTATCGCCATGCGCACCTACCGGAATTCGGCCCAATCCTCATTCACAGTTCATGTTGGTATAGGATGAACATCGTTGGGCATCTGGCGAAGATACGTTTTAAAAACAAACAAGCCATATTTTTTATTTGTGTATGTGGGTGCCAAATTGTCATCGGATTGTATATCAGGTGAGTAAATAGGTACTGAGAAAAAAATATCAAACATCAATTGTTCGTCCCATAATACTATGAATAACACCAATACTTTAATAGGAAATCGAATCGAAACTTCCGTTGTAGCAAAACTAACTGAGTGATGATTTTGAGTATTTCCTTGACATTGAAATCTTAAGTGGATAGATATCATCTCAATTCGATTCCAGAACATGATATCGGAGAGTGGGCAATCTCATGAGATCAGCTAAACTATTTAGTTAATTTCAAAGAGTTGAAGTACGTAAGATAATTTGTTAAATTATTGTTTGTGCTACCATACTTAAACGATTTGAGAGTTTTACTTATTTTTCTTCAATATATAACAATATTTTATGATGAATAAAGTATTTTAATTTCGATTTTATGTCTTTTTTGCAGATCCCCCTCCCCCTATGTATTATTATGGAATATTGTAGTAGGTATATATCACACTCTGAAGAGGAATATAACACTTCTCTGTAACCGTTACATTTGAGGCAAAGAAGATCTGAATCTTCTGGCATAATCACGATCTAATCTAATGTATCAAATATTTCGCTTCAACTGTAAAAGAAAAGATAAATGATATATTTTTTTTTCAAGGTACACTATGTTTCAATTCACTCGACGTTGAGAAAATGGAAAAATTTTTAACTTTTTTTCTCTATTAAAGTTACTACAATTATAATTTTTTATGGTTGACTTTAGATGTTCTTATATTCAGTCTTCTCTCCACCGGATAAAAAAAACGAAACTAGTTTTCACACAATGCAAAGTTAGTTGACACTATTTGAAAACAATGGACAAAAGACACCTAAACAGACATGTAACAATTTCCGTTAAGTAGTTAGGGAGTAATCACATCAAATCACATTTGTGGTATGTAAAAATGTATGTTTTTCCAAATTTAATTTACAACAAAATTTGCATTTTACCCTACAAATACCTGAATAAATACCCAACAATACATACTAAAGCATGTATGTCAATTGGCACTACTTGAATATAATGGTAAAAACACTTGAACAAACATGTATAAATCGCCATTAAATCTGTAATAATTGGAAAAATTACATAAGTATGCAAGTGATAATACATGGAATATACTGAAAATTCACATTTAAAGTCAAATGATGACTTTACATAAAATTGCATGAGGTATGTAATTCTACATGTATATGCATGGCAACGCATTACCCATATGGGATCATGTAATCTGAGGGAAACAATATTTACAGTGGATAGTTTTCAATATAATCGATTTATATGTGAAATAATTCGCCTTCGATACTATGACTTGATTAAATTGATTATTATTGATGATCGTTCAGAATGGAAGTTGATCTCTCAAAACAGGATGCAAATGGAAATACACAAGAGTTTCACACAAGGAAGGCTCCATTCAATCTGAATAAGTATTTACTCTTCTCGAGGATTCAATCATGACTTCGTCCTCAACAGAGAGCTAAGTCATCTCCTCCTAACTCCGTCGTTAACCTAAAGATTCGGCGATAGAGGGAGCCAAATAATTGATTTTGTGTTTTTGTGGGACTAAGCAAGCTAGAAAATATGAATATATTTTGTGAGTCACTCAAAGTAATATATCTGATGTTCTCAGGATATTGAGTATATTTCCGTCGAATATATTTGAACTGAATTAACAGATTTTAACCATCTGAATTCAAAGGGGGAATTCGATCATAGGCACTGTAATGTATTGAATTATATAATGAATAAAGAAACCCATATTCACTGAGTCACGGATACGGTACGGAGTCATGGGTAGAGACAGTTGATAACAGACCGTGACGGGGTGAAGGTGTGTGAAGAGTAAATTGTGTTTTATTCAAGATTCCTATTCTAGAAGGTCAAGTGAAAGTAGTACGAGACACTACATAATTGGCGACGAGGATAAAGTGTGAAAAGGTAAGAAACCATAAAGATCTATAGTGTAAATGCATTAAGACGTACCAAATAAACTTCTATCCAACATTTTGAACAAAGGTTTGCAGTTCAACATTCAACACTGGTTATATATTATCAATTTTGAGAAACAAATAGCCACAAATAGTGTTCATGAAAGAAATCCAAATCTAAGGAGGAAAAATTATAGTTGAATGTTGAAACTCACGAACAATTCAAAATAGTGGTAGAAGGCAGTGTATGTCACGAAATATACCACACTATGAAATCTGTTAACCCGAAATACAGATAAAACAATTATATTTATGAAAAAGTCACATAAATCCGAAATGATACTACAAATTAGAAACGTAGCAATGAGTAAAATCTATGAATTTGATACATAGATTTTCATTTCCAGAACAATAGCAAATTTAGCGCCACTAGAACCATTCATATGTGGTCCGGGAAGTACGTACTTCCCGGACTAGGCCAGAAAGTGCTTGAATTTTAATACAAATAATAATATAAATAAGAATTAGAATGCAAATTTAACGCCACTAGAACCATTCATATGTGATGGCGACATTGGGTCCGTTGGAGTGAAATTGGAGAAATGGAAGAGAGGTCTTGAAATTTACCTGGAAGCTGCTAATATCCTGAATCCAATTCAAAAAAGAGCTACCTTACTGCACTCTGGTGGTTTAAGCTTACAGGAAATTTACTATAATTTACCAGGCGCCCACGTAACTGGAAGTGAAGATACCAATGACAGAACTATAGACGAGTTTAAAGTGGTATTAGAAAAACTCAACCAATACTTTTCTCCTAAACAGAGTAAAGTATACGAGCGACATATATTCCGCCAAATAAAACAAGAGGAAGATGAAAAATTTGAAAAATTTTTAGTACATTTGAGAAACCAAACGTCAAAATGCAAATTTCCCAACCTAGAAGAGAACCTGATTGATCAGATAATCGAAAAATGTGAGTCTACCAAATTGAAGAAGAAAATACTCACAATAGGTGATGCTGTCGACTTGATACAATAGTAAAAGAAGCAATCGCGCTTGAGACAGTGTCAAGACAATTACAGAAATTCAATGAGAAAGGAATGCATTCAGAAGAAATCTATAAAATAACAATAAACCAGAAGCAGGAACAAAAATACCACCGAACTGATGTCAAAACTTGCTATCGCTGTGGGGCAACCAAACATCTATCTTCAAATTGCCCGGAAATTAATTCCATTTGCAGAAAATATGGCTTCAGACAAAATGGCTTTCTTGTAATGAGAAGGACGACTCCTCAAAACATTTTAAAGCATTTCAAACAGAGTTATGTTTTCATGAAGTCATTCTCCTGAAAGGTAATGAAATCGTAATCCCGTCAGTTCTCAGACAAAACGTATTACTAGCAGCACATGAAGGTCATCCCGGCATTGTAGCAATGAAAAGCAGAATACGCAACAAAGTATGGTTTCCAAAAGTAGATTCAGATGCAGAAAAGCTGGTACGAAGTTTCAGAGGTTGTACATTAGTCGCAGCATCAAATTCACCTCTACCTATGAAACGGCGTCATTTACCGACTGAAGCCTGGGTAGACGTGGTAATGGATTTTTCAGGCCCCTTACCAAGCGCACATTATCTTTTGGTCATAGTGGACTATTTCAGTAGATATAAAGAAATCAAAATCATGACAACAATAACTGCAAGCAACACTATCAAAGCACTAAATGAAATATTTTCATGGTTGGGATACCCGGTAACCATCACCGCTGATAACGGAAAACAGTTCAGTGGCAGCAAATTCCAAGAATTTTGTAAAGAATCAGGTATTAAGTTGTTGAACACCATCCCTTAATGGCGAAGTTGAGCGACAAAATAGGGATATTGTTAAACGACTCAAAATTAGTCGAACAATGACAACAGATTGGAAAAAATATCTCCTCGACTATATTATGATGTACAATGCAACTCCGCATTCCACAACTGGTAAAACACCCGCAGAATTATTTGTTCACAGACAGTTTCGCGATAAAATTCTGACGTTAAGGGATATGGAGAACAAAATAACAGATGATGAAGTTAGGGACCATGATCTGCTGAAGAAAACAAGTGGAAAGGAATATAGCGATAGAAAAAGAAAGGCACAAGAAAGTACTATAGGTTTGGGAGATGAAGTGTACCTAAAAAATATGATTAAAGAAAAGAAATTAACATCAAATTTCAACCCCACACCGCACACTATGATAGAAAAAATAACAGTGATGTGGAAGTAAGAAGTGACGAAACAGGACAACAATATCGAAGAAATGAAGTACATTTAAAAAAAGATGGAAATGGAATGGAAGGTAGTTGATAATAACAATAACGGAAATGAATTGGAAGAGGCTCCATTTGAAATGAAATATATCTAAACACATTATATTGTAGAATAACATCAGTAGTTTTATAATGATGTGAGTTTCATATGTTACCTATGCATTAAGTATTGATATTGTACGTATATCATATCTCGTAGTTTATTTAGTTAAAGTATTTACCTACATTATATCGATAACTATTTATTCTATATGTTATATTTAGGTGTAGGGATTGGTATATTTTGAATTTTGTTGAAAGGGAAGAGATGTACTTAGTGTATTGAATTATATAATGAATAGAGAAATTCATATTCACTGAGTCACGGATGAGGTACGGAGTCATGAGTAGAGACAGTTCATATCAGACCGTGACGGGGTGAAGGAGTGTGAAGAGTAAATTGTGTTTTATTTAAGATTCCTATTCTAGATCAAGTGAAAGTAGTACGAGACACTACAGGCACGGAGTTATTGAACTAGCTCTTGATTAAAAAACCTAGAGGAACGTATATTGTTCGTAATTTGTACATGACACAAATATTTTTGCTTAAATTCTATTCATAAAGAATTTATGATGGTATTTGGTATTTTTCCGAAGATTTTATTTATTTTAATTTTCCAACGATGTGACACTTGATCCCCATGCCATTTAAAATTTTTTGGATGATGTGCCCCCCCGCGCCACCTGTCGAGCAATCACCATATGTTTTGTATCAAAAAGTAGTATCGGTGAAACCCTCCAAAGGGTTTTTTTTTTCAAATCTGTACGTTAAACCGTTCAAAAGTTAACAGGGGGGGGGACTAAAAAAAGCCGCACTGTATATTGAAATTCGAACAGAAGATAGGTACCAACAGAAACATTCTAATTCTTATTTATATTATTATTTGTATTAAAATTCAAGCACTTTCTGGCCTAGTCCGGGAAGTACGTACTTCCCGGACCACATATGAATGGTTCTAGTGGCGCTAAATTTGCTATTGTTCTGGAATTGAAAATCTATGTATCAAATTCATAGATTTTACTCATTGCTACGTTTCTAATTCGTAGTATCATTTTGAATTTATGTGTAATTTTTCATAATATCATTTGTTGATCTGTATTTCGGGTTAACAGATTTCATAGTGTGGCATATTTCGTGACATACACTGCCTTCTACCACTATTTTGAATTGTCCTAAAGTTAGTTTCAACTATAATTTTCCCTTCTTAGAATTGGATTTATTTCATGAACACTGTTTGTGGCTATTTGTTTCCCAAAATTGATAATATATAACCAGTGTTGAATGTTGAACTGCAAACCTTTGTTCAAAACGTTGGATAGAAGTTTATTTGGTACGTCTTAATGCATTTACACTATACTTAGATCTTTCTGGTTTCTTACCTTTTCACACTTTATCCTCGTCGCCAATTATGTAGTGTCTCGTACTACTTTCACTTGACCTTCTAGAATAGGAATCTTGAATAAAACACAATTTACTCTTTACACACCTTCACCCCGTCACGGTCTGATATCAACTGTCTCTACTCATGACTCCGTACCTTATCCGTGACTCAGTGAGAATTGGTTTCTTTGTTCACTATATAATTCAATACACTACAGTGCCTTTGATCGAATTCCCCGTTTGAAATCAGAAAATTCTGTTCATTCAGTTCAAATATATTCGACGGAAATATACTCAATATCCTGAGATATATCAGTTATATTTCTTTGAGTGAACAGGGGGGATGACTAAAAAAAGTCGCACTGTATATTGAAATTCGAACAGAAGATAGATACCAACAGAAACATTCTGTTTCTTATTTATATTAATATTTGTACGTACTTCCCGGACTAGGCCGGGAAGTGCTACTTTCCCAAAGAAAAAGTGTTGCCGAAAAACTATATTTCCAGTGAACCTATTATTTTAGAGCGGTTCTGTTCAGAAATTAATATTGAATTAAGTGGTATTGAACTTCAAAATTTGAAAATGGTTTGTATAGATCTGGCAATGGTGACTTTGGTACATTTCTAGATTTATTTGAAAATGCCTTACAATATCTTAACGTTGAAAAATCTAAGGTGATACTAGCTGGTGATTTCAATCTCAACTTTGCTGTAGCTGAGTCTCCGAACGTATTCACTCTTGAAAATTTACTAGAGTACTTCAATTTACATACCACAATAGTTGAATTTACACGTGTAGCTCCCACTTCTACTACCCGAGTTGATAATATGGTTATAAATATAGACAAGGCACTTTTTAGTTCTGGGGTCTCAGAGCCTTGCCTATCTGACAATCGGGGGCAATATTTCATCCTAAATAACATGTCATTAAAAATCAATGATGAGTCTCGTTGGACCCGTCGAATTCATAGACAAGGTTTACTAAAATTGCGATCTCAACTGATAGAATTTTACTGGAATTTCTTTGAAAATGACTATTCAACACCTGATGTTAAAATGCAAGAATTTCAAGATCTACTAAATAGTCTAGTAGTAAGTAACTTCCATAAAAAGAAAAGCAACAATGTGACTAAAAGACAACCAGTTCATTGGATGAACGATGAACTGAGAAAAATTCGTGACACTTTAAATGCCATTAAAAGGTCCATGATATTGAAAAATATATGTATTCCTGGAAAGCTTATAGGAGACTATATAAGTAGTGACTATCAAGCTAAAATAAGAATCTGTAAGACGGAAGCTTATAACAACTATCTGTTGAAATCTGACAATGTTATGAGGGACAGTTGGAACCTCATGAATCATGAAGGTAATAGGAAACATAAAAAGCAACTAGAAACTAATATTTCCGTGGAACAATTCAATGACTATTTTGTTACAATTGCTGAGAAGATTAGAAGCTCACTACCTAACATACCTCATGAACCTACTTTTTATTTGAAAACATTAAAAACTCCGGTACACTGATTTGTGCTAAATCATATTACACCAGAAGACATGATGTTACTCTTGGTCTAAAAAATTCTAACGTTACTGATACTATGAATTAAATAGCAAAATTATGAAATCACTGGCAGATATTCTTGCCAAACCTCTAGCTTCCTCAATAAATAACTGTTTTTGTGCAGGAGTTTTCCCAAATGCTCTGAAATTTTCTGTTGTTAAACCTTTATTAATAAAAGGAAGCATTGACGATATCAATAACAGTAGTTATTCTATGTCTTTTTGAGGTTATAGTACCAGGTTGCTCGAAAATATCATGTCTGGTTCACTGAATTTGGAACCTAGAACCTCAGTGGAGATTAGATGAAAGAAGAAGACACAGCTATATAGGTAATTTGGTCAGAATGTCTCAATTATTTTAAAAATTTAGTGTACATCATTCTGTGTTTTGTAATATGAGTGATTCTGTGTGTCCTGTATCAATTTCAGGTATAGTAAATCCTATCATCAACTGAAACAAATAGATGCGTATTTTCAACCGTCCTATATCCCAATGGGGCATTCGAAATAAATATTTGGCAGTCCGCCCCTTATTAGTGAAGAGTAATTCAATCAATAACTAATGAATGGGTATTTTTGGCTGTCCGCTGTGCCATATGTCTCTTAATAAATGAGTATTTTTGGCTGTCCGCTATGCCGTATGGGGCGTATCTTATTAGTAATTTGGGTATAACAAATCGATTCAAAGTAATTTTGGAAGCTCCCTGTATACATTTTTGACAATAAACAATTTTTTTTCTGTGGTTTAACGCAATATAGGAGAGACCATGGTACATCAATTTGGGACATTCGAAACAAATATTTGGCAGTCCGTCCCTTATTAGTGAAGAATAAATCAGTCAATAACTAATAGATGATTATTTTTGGCTGTCCGCTATGCAATTTTATTAGTAATTTGGGTATAACAAATCGATTCAAAGTAATTTTGGAAGCTCCTTGTATACATTTTTGATAATAAACAATTTTCAGTGGTTCAACTAAATTTTGGAGAGGGCCCTTTTCATCAATGGGGAATTCGAAACAAATATTATTATATTATTGGTGATCAGTAATTCGAATAATTTTTCATATACTGCACCTGTCATATGAAATGAGAAATCGAGGTTACTTTCAATAAAATGCATTGAATGAAATAAATAATTGATCTATTGCGCCAGCCATATGTTACAAGAAATCGAGGTAACTTTCGATGAATGCATACAAGCTGTTATTCCTTATAGAGATAAGAATATATTGAAATGGCCAGTTAAGAATGTCGTTGGAAAATGAGAGTAAGGCGATTTTCTTTTCAAACGACAGATTGTTGGTGTTGAATATTAAGGATTAGAATACAGGGGGGAAATAATATATATATAAAGCGTTGCACTAAAGCGATTATGACAAAGTATAATTTCCTAGTATACAGTGATAGTAGCAAAGAAACAAGATCCTGCTTGAACAAATGAGGTATGTGGTTTTTTTAATTTGAGAAAAAGTTGAATTGAGTGTCCTGTAATTTTTCAGGTGCATTCAGATTTAAAGAAAAAACATATTTTTCGTTTCCTGAGTGACCATTACCAAACTGATATAACCTCGCATAGCTTTTTAAAAACTTGGTTGAAAATATGGCGAATAGCGAAAATCTGGTAATAATAATTTCTGTATTTTTCACAATTATTATTATATAAAATTTTTTTAAGGTACTAAAAGTGTTGAAAACAAGTGAAACTTCGTTCATTCCAATAAAAGCAACACCTCAATCAGCTGGTTATGACATACGTACCCCAATAGATTTTTCTATTCCGCCTAGCGAAAGATTACTCGTAGACAGTTTATTGAAAATGCAGCTTCCTACTGAAACTTATGGGAGAGTAGCTCCTAGATCTGGTTTGGCCTTAAAGTTTGGAATAGATGTTCTTGCTGGCGTGATTGACCAAGATTTTCGGGGGACAATTAAAATTTTGTTATATAATTCTTCGAATGAAAAAGTCAATTTTCTCAGAGGAGTAGTAGTACACAAAAAGAAACTTATATAATGTTCTTTATATCATGTATATCATTAGTTTTGATAATTATTTTATTTTTTATGAGTTTTATAAAAATAGTTATGAACAATTCAAAATATGTCTTTCATTCAAGGGTAAATTCTTGATTGAGTGTGTAATATATATGATTTTAATAAAAAATGCTAATTGAAGAGATTGTATAATCCTTGAAATTCCCCTCACATTCTTGACTCTAGTGATATAAATAGACTATAAAAAATAAAGGAGTCAGTCAAAATGAATTTATTTCAAGACAAACAAGATACCTTTTTAGGTGAACGTAGGTTTTACTTGAACTCAGATGAATCTAGATATGTGTCGGTTTGTATATCAGTGCAACGAGGTTATGTCGCTTGTGTTGTAATATCAGACAATGAAAGTAATACTTTGGTATTCACTGAGAAGGAATGGTTAGATTTAGTGAAGAACAAGGAAGCAATTGATAGTTTGCTGACATCGAATGAAAATGTGAACACAATAGACGTAGGAAGATTTGCAGTGGAATTTAAAAAACTCCAACCAAATAGTAATAGAATTTACAGTAGTGATTCGAGTATTCGTTTAAATTATGAATCACTGACAAAACTATGGCTTTTCATACCAATTCTTCAATATAGAATAGATGTGTTGAAATCATTAAGATTCGATGTTGTTATGGATATTCTTCAATTGGGTGTAAAGAAGGGTATAATCAACAGGTCATTGAAGGTACTCGAAACAATCAAAGAAATTAATCCTGAAGTATACACTCTTGGATTGGAAGTAACATATCATCATCCAGAACTCCTTCAAGAAGAACAATAAGCAAACATTTCGATATGAGAAAAAACGTTACATTTGGTAAAGTGAAAAAGATGAGTTACTTTACTCATGGAATTATGCGTATCAAGCGGCAAGACGCGGCCAGTGGGAAGAAGCAGCTCGTGATCGAATTAGATTCGAGCGTCGCATTAAGGAAACCGCCAACTGTATAAATCATATTTTAGATATTAATCATAGAAATAAGGTGTATGAACAAATAAAATACTTCAATGTTAATAAATATTCTTTATTTTTTTTCCGTACATCTTTATTCTATATCATTTTTATCTATCCAAGAATTATGTGATGAGTCTAATCCTAACCATTTAACGTACAGCTTGTCCCCTTTTTTACGAACCACTTTTTCTACCAGGTAAATATCAGGGTACTTGGCTCTCTGCAATTCTTCATTGTAGAACCCTCCCTTTATCTCTTGTTTTTTGGCGTCTTCCAAAATATATGTTGTTGGATTAGTTAATTTCACTTGTTTGATTTTAAATACTTCAGTAGTCCAATTTGGAGTATATGACTTATTGAAGACATGTCGATATTTTGATATGCGAACCTGGTCCCCTTTCCTAAACTTAGGCTTTTTCGGGTCAACAGTTTTCAGGTTTCGAAATGAATTGATAAATTTTGCATTTCTATCATTTATTTTACTCGGTATCGCCTTAGTTGTGGAATGTTTAGTGTTGTTGTATTTTGTTACAATTTCAGGAAGAATGTTAATCCATTTGTAAGATCCCTGATAGCTGAATTGTTTCCATAGTGATGATTTCAAAGTTCTTATTACTCGTTCACAAATGCTCGCTTTCAAATTTGAAAAAGTACTATAATGATTTATACCGTACTCCTGCATCAGATGTTTGAAGTCTGAGTTCATGAACTCCGTTCCCATATCTGTTTGAAGGTTTTTTGGTGTGGTGGTCATTTGTCTCAATATAGATTTCATAGCAGCGGTGATATTTTTACCCGATTTATTTTTTACTGGTATAGCCCAAACATATTCACATATTCACAAGAATGTAATTATATCCTCTGTTTTCTTTCGCAAATTGATTCATAATAGCTAAATCAATCAATTTTTAACTACAACATGTCGTCTTCTATAATTAATTCTTACTGGCTTATGGAGTTCCGATATAATTTGTGCTTTACTCATTTTTAACTAACGGACACTGTAATAATATCTCAATTAAAATCGTTGGAGACATTCCTAGTTTAAATATTATTTCATCTCCCTTAGCGATGGATTTATTTGCTAGTTGATGAAATTTGTATGTTGTTTCATTATTCATCACAAGGTCTCCATTTTTATCATCATCATGTGCTTTACTTTTCATTTTAGAAGACTGGGGAAATTTGAAGGAAAAGCCGTTTTCATTTGCTTCAAAATGTGTTATGCTTTCTATCTTGGCCGACATAGGAAATTTAAAGACTATACCTCCATTATCTAATATATAATATTTTTTATTTGAACTGATTTTTTTCTCACCTTTCAAACGGATTAAAACTTTAACATGGTAATCAAGAGAATCACAAACATGAAACGGGAAATTCAATTGTTGTTGTTGAAGAGATGAGGTTAATAATTCTTCTCATTCTTCTTCTTCTTGACGTTTTAGAAAATGTTGATTAAATCTATTCAAAGGCATTATAGAATAAATTGAAAGTTCAACCTTGGGAGTGTTATTGTGAGGTAACCACAATCTGTCTTTAGAATCGTTTACAATTCAAATGAGAAATAAGTGGGGAAAACTAGGATATATATATACATAATAGAATTGCTGTCGAGTACAGAATGATTATGTACTCAGTAGTACAGAAGAAAAAATGTTGTATTTGAAGAGCTATCAAGCTGCAGTACTTACAAGAAAACTGTTTCGTTAGCAGACCCATTTTGGTTCTTGGTTTTTGTTTCTGGTGTATGCAGATAAGACCTATCAAAGTTACAACTAGATTCATAAATGACCCTGCTGGATTTTTAAATTCACCTGTACGTGAAACCTTTTAACAAAATGAAATCAACAAATGAACAAGATGATCAAATAATTGAATCGTTTCCAAAATGGCAAGAGAAGACGAATAATTTGGAGAATGAGAAGGAGGAGAAGGGTCAAAATTTATGTTATATATCAAATCTCAGAAAGATTATGAATCTGCAAGAAGAAAAGAACTGGGAAGCAAAAGTTTTTGAAAATGTAAAACGTTTTTCTTCTAAATAATTTTATTTTCAAAATTTTTGGTTTTTATTAGCATTCAACGTATCATTCATCTTTTTCCAAATGACATTGAAGTACAAATTCAGTGTAAAAATGATTGGACGTACGTTTTTGTGAGGTTTCTAGGGGAAATTGAATAGTGTCACCTTTGTTAAGAATGTTATGGTTCAAAAGATTGCTCAAAGTATCGTTTTTATTTTGATAGGATATTTTTAATGAAGTGGGAAAACATTGAATACTTTCAACTTTACCTGTAACAGGAATTGTATAAACAGTACTATTATTATCTAAAATATAATGGGTTCTACTAGAAGCAAGGTTTTCGGTACCACGAATAATTAATATACATTTACTATGGAATTTAAACGGTTGACAAATAAAAATTGGGAGATCTGTTGGTTTCGTTTCTGTAACAATATCCTTTGGTAATGGAGTAGTAGTAGTGAGGAAATGTTGATTGAATTTGTTCAGTGGCATTTTGAATACTGATACAAAAAAAATTAAACTTCAATATTTATAAAATTATTTTACCTTCACGTAACTCTTCAATAATTGAAATAATTTCATTGTTGTGACCAGTAGTGTTGCCAGCTGTTTCAGAAGCAACAAGCAAACGTAATCTATCCACAAGTTCATTGTAGTCATCAAAATATTTATAATCGATAGGTTTATTATCAAATCTCATCATCATTGTCATTTTACCACCTCTTTTTGTCATGTCTGGTGAGTACGCCTCTGGATAAAGATGATGATATTGGACCAGATCTGGATGAAGATGTTGGTATTGAACCAGATCTAGATAAAGATGTTGGTATTGAACCGGATCTAGGACGAGTTTTTGGTAAATGAGGTTTTATAACGTAAAGATATTTTTCCTTGATATCTTCAGGAAATATTCTAATAGGTAAATCTGCATTATTGTCACGACGATAAGCATTAGTTCTTTTTATTATATCTACATAGTTTTCAGCGTCTTTTTTTGTGTAAATTATGGGTTCTTTTAGAAAAAGTAACTCATAAAGGCCAACCGTTCCATTGTAAGTAATACCTTTTATATTAGCATTTGCTCCCATGAAGTTCACTTCTGAATCACCTATATAAAATTTGTCTTCTACCGGATTATGGAAAAGCCCCAAAATATGATCATATTTTCCTTGAGTATCTTTTATCATGCCTTCAATATAGTCTCTGGGTACTGGTGATTCAAATTGATCTAAGTATTCCCGAAGAACGTTCGAATTTGTGATTGTCTGATGAAATTGTGAAAGGGTATCATCAATGAATTGATCTTCTCTTGTTATATCCGGTATTAATCCCTCCTCTTCATCGCGTGTTTCATAAGTTTCTTCATTCCTCAAAAAACTTGGCATCTCCGTAGTAGTAGGAGTTACATTTTCAGAACTTGGTGATAAAAATGTTAGTTTATTATATGATTTTGGTGTTTTCGTTGTTGTTGTCTCCAATTTTTCCATTTTTTCTGGTTTGATGTATTCCGCTGCAGCAGCCGCCGTCTCGCCCATTGTGGAAGCCAATTGTTTTATAGATTGAGTAATGGGTTGATACGATTTTTCCAATCGAGATTGTGATCTCGCTGTACTACCCTTTATACTTTTTTCTAAGTGCGTGCCTGGCTCGCACAAGCTGCTTTGCTAATTGAGGGTCCATTTTAACTACTGATCTTTCATTTCAAAAGTTTATCTTTATATAGAAATGTATGTATCGAATCCTTTTCTATACCTACCCGAAGACAAATCACAATCTTTGTCAATTACAAAAAAGTCAAATTTTTTTTTCCAACAAGATGATGCTACTTCTTTAAATTTTTGAAAGTCCATATCAATATTTGCATGATCGTCATAAATATGCTTCAAATTGGTCGTGTCCTGTGGAAATATGATTAACAAATTGGCATTGTCGCGAATGAGTTGTTTTGGTATGGCGGAATATGTTTGACAAATATAAAAACAGTCTGTATGTTGATGTCGTCCGAAACAAAAATAATCTTTGATGATATTTTGATCGCAAGATGCCACATCATCAAATATAATCAACGAATTTGTTTCAATGTTATCGGCAGAAGGTATATCCTAACTATTGCTGTATTCATAATATCCAATTTCATCATTGAGTGGTTGAAGCAAAGCACGCAAATACTGATACTTAGGCTGATTCAATGATTTCGAGTATAGATGAATATTTTCGAATCTTAGTCCATTATGATGTGCTATTAGTGATAGCATAACATTAGTTTTACCGCTACCACTACTGCCTACGATCAGCCCCCGCTTAGAATTACCACCGAATAATGCACCGTGTTTTCCCGCGTTTTGTTCAACGTTGAAATCATAATTATTGATGGGCAGAGAAACATTTTGTTTTCGTAACTTCATAGTAGGATAATAGAGTATGGTCAAAGGTTGCTCCACTATTTTATAACCGTTTGGAACTTGTGGAAAAAATTGATGTATCAGATGAACAGGTTGTCCGTGTAAAAATGATCCTACTGCAATATTACAATCTATACAAATTGTATTGACAGCCAAAATATTAACTTTGTTTTTTGAGATGTAAGGTTTGTTGGGTTCGAGTTTGGTTTTTTCAAATCCCAATATACTGCCAATGGAACGATCAGTACTGAAATTGATCCAATCGGTGCTTTTAATTGAAACTATAAATCTTTTCGGGTCTGTAGTTATATGAATGATAGTTCCTTCTCCTATCTGATACATCTCATTCTTAATAATTTTTATAATCTCATCAATTTCATAGGACCCTATGGGAATTTCAAATTTGAATTCATCATTCGGGCCCCATACCAATAAATTGTTGGTTTCATTGATATTTGGAATACTATTGAAAGTATCAAAATTAACCAATCCAATATCATATTCGAGGTTTTCATCCAGATATAATGGCGGGTTGAAAGTGTCGCTTAAAATTGATGAATCTCCGCTGAGTGTAAACGTATACGACATGACTGAGGTTTCAAAAACAAATGAAGTGATATTTAAAAGTTGTATTGATTATATAAAAATTTAAGACAATATTGTCCGCACTGATATGAATTGAATTTTTGTATCGTATTATAATTATATTCAATGAGGACATCACCATTGCTTTTAAAATATTCCACCAATTCAATTGGAGGTGGTAAATTACCGTAGATTACCGTAGATTACCGAGAAATAGATTACATTTTTATTCCGTTTCGAATATGCTGTCCAATGAGTACCGGGCCCACTTTGTACATCGAGATTCACTATACCACATTCAATTGTCGCTATCCTCTTTGGTAATGAATCACGCATAAATACGCCTCTAAAATGAGGAATTTTCAATAATTTTGCATACGTGATGAGATCTATATCAGACATTATACGTCGAGGTAATTTTATTTTCTTCTCCAATATAGCCGCTGCTGTTGAAACCCCTTTGGTTTTTTTGGTTTTTTCTTCCGTAAACCGTATCCCTTGTAAGGTCTCAGATAATATCCTTTTCCTGATTTTTGCTGCTCGAGAGCTAGGTTATGCCTTTTCTGTTCAGCTAATTGTTCACGATTGGTTCTTGCGTCACTCATTGCTTTTGCAATGCCCGCACCCCCACCTGCCACTGCCCCCAGAGCACCCAATAATAATTTGGGAGCACGAATAATTCGTTTTTTCGTCGATTTTTTCTTTTTCAGTCCCATGCCGAGTTTACGTTTTCCTTTCATTGCAGTCGTTACGAACCAAGCAGCCGCCTTTTCTCCTAATTTAGCGTCTTTCGCTCCAACTCTTTCCCAAGCTTTGTTTTCCAATATTTCGTCAGCTCGATGTCTGTCACTGAGATTTTTACTTTTAGAATAGGCGATATCGTGCTCCTGGCATGCAGTATCCAAAGAATTTATTCCAGGGTCACCACGTTCTAATCGTTGTTTTAATTTAGTACCGGCTGAAAACAAGTTTAAAAAATTAATACGCTCTATAAAGTTAATTACTAACTCACGTCCACAATAATTGTATTTTGGCAGATGGAATTCAAAAGGTAATTTATCAATTAATGTGTTTACAAAACCTCTTCCTATGTGTCTATTACGAGCTCTTGTTCCTTTTTTGGATCTTACCATTCTAATCAGCTATATATGTCGACGCACACCCTTATATACCTTTAGTCACAACTATGAAGTTACGAAAACAAAATGTTTCTCTGCCCATCAATAATTATGATTTCAACGTTGAACAGAACGCGGGAAAACACGGTGCATTATTCAGTGGTAATTCTAAGCGGGGGCTGATCGTAGGCAGTAGTGGTAGCGGTAAAACTAATGTTATGCTATCACTAATAGAACATCATAATGGACTAAGATTCGAAAATATTCATCTATACTCGAAATCATTGAATCAGCCTAAGTATCAGTATTTGCGTGCTTTGCTTCAACCACTCAATGATGAAATTGGATATTATGAATACAGCAATAGTGAGGATGTACCTTCTGCCGATAACATTGAAACAAATTCGTTGATTATATTTGATGATGTGGCATCTTGCGATCAAAATATCATCAAAGATAATTTTTGTTTCGTACGACATCAACATACAGACTGTTTTTATATTTGTCAAACATATTCCGCCATACCAAAACAACTCATTCGCGACAATGCCAATTTGTTAATCATATTTCCACAGAACACGACCAATTTGAAGCATATTTATGACGATCATGCAAATATTGATATGGACTTTCAAAAATTTAAAGAAGTAGCATCATCTTGTTGGAAAAAAAAAATTGACTTTTTTGTAATTGACAAAGATTGTGATTTGTCTTCGGGTAGGTATAGAAAAGGATTCGATACATACATTTCTATATAAAGATAAACTTTTGAAATGAAAGATCAGTAGTTAAAATGGACCCTCAATTAGCAAAGCAGCTTGTGCGAGCCAGGCACGCACTTAGAAAAAAGTATAAAATTATAAAGGGTAGTACAGCGAGATCACAATCTCGATTGGAAAAATCATATCAACCCATTACTCAATCTATAAAACAATTGGCTTCCACAATGGGCGAGACGGCGGCTGCTGCAGCGGAACACATCAAACCAGAAAAATTGGAAAAATTGGAGACAACAACAACGAAAACACCAAAATCATATAATAAACTAACATTTTTATCACCAAGTTCTGAAAATGTAACTCCTACTACTACGGAGATGCCAAATTTTTTGAGGAATGAAGAAACTTATGAAACACGCGATGAAGAGGAGGGATTAACACCGGATATAACAAGAGAAGATCAATTCATTGATGATACCCTTTCACAATTTTATCAGACAATCACAAATTCGAACGTTCTTCGGGAATACTTACATCAATTTGAATCACCAGTACCCAGAGACTATATTGAAGGCATGATAAAAGATACTCAAGGAAAATATGATCATATTTTGGGGCTTTTCCATAATCCGGTAGAAGACAAATTTTATATAGGTGATTCAGAAGTGAACTTCATGGGAGCAAATGCTAATATAAAAGGTATTACTTACAATGGAACGGTTGGCCTTTATGAGTTACTTTTTCTAAAAGAACCCATAATTTACACTAAAAAAGACGCTGAAAACTATGTAGATATAATAAAAAGAACTAATGCTTATCGTCGTGACAATAATGCAGATTTACCTATTAGAAAATTTCCTGAAGATATCAAGGAAAAATATCTTTACATTATAAAACCTCATTTACCAAAAACTCGTCCTAGATCCGGTTCAATACCAACATCTTCATCCAGATCTGGTCCAATATCATCATCTTTATCCAGAGGCGTACTCACCAGACATATGACAAAAAGAGGTGGTAAAATGACAATGATGATGAGATTTGATAATAAACCTATCGATTATAAATATTTTGATGACTACAATGAACTTGTGGATAGATTACGTTTGCTTGTTGCTTCTGAAACAGCTGGCAACACTACTGGTCACAACAATGAAATTATTTCAATTATTGAAGAGTTACGTGAAGGTAAAATAATTTTATAAATATTGAAGTTTAATTTTTTTTGTATCAGTATTCAAAATGCCACTGAACAAATTCAATCAACATTTCCTCACTACTACTACTCCATTACCAAAGGATATTGTTACAGAAACGAAACCAACAGATCTCCCAATTTTTATTTGTCAACAGTTTAAATTCCATAGTAAATGTATATTAACTATTCGTGGTACCGAAAACCTTGCTTCTAGTAGAACCCATTATATTTTAGATAATAATAGTACTGTTTATACAATTCCTGTTACAGGTAAAGTTGAAAGTATTCAATGTTTTCCCACTTCATTAAAAATATCCTATCAAAATAAAAACCATACTTTGAGCAATCTTTTGAACCATAACATTCTTAACAAAGGTGACACTATTCAATTTCCCCTCACAAAAACGTACGTCCAATCATTTTTACACTGAATTTGTACTTCAATGTCATTTGGAAAAAGATGAATGATACGTTGAATGCTAATAAAAACCAAAAATTTTGAAAATAATTTTATTTAGAAGAAAAACGTTTTACATTTTTAAAAACTTTTGCTTCCCAGTTCTTTTCTTCTTGCAGATTCATAATCTTTCTGAGATTTGATATATAACATAAATTTTGACCCTTCTCCTCCTTCTCATTCTCCAAATTATTCGTCTTCTCTTGCCATTTTGGAAACGATTCAATTATTTGATCATCTTGTTCATTTGTTGATTTCATTTTGTTAAAAGGTTTCACGTACAGGTGAATTTAAAAATCCAGCAGGGTCATTTATGAATCTAGTTGTAACTTTGATAGGTCTTATCTGCATACACCAGAAACAAAAACCAAGAACCAAAATGGGTCTGCTAACGAAACAGTTTTCTTGTAAGTACTGCAGCTTGATAGCTCTACAAATACAACATTTTTTCTTCTGTACTACTGAGTACATAATCATTCTGTACTCGACAGCAATTCTATTATGTATATATACTAGTTTTCCCCACTTATTTCTCATTTAAATTGTAAACGATTCTAAAGACAGATTGTGGTTACCTCACAATAACATTCCCAAGGTTGAACTTTCAATTTATTCTATAATGCCTTTGAATAGATTCAATCAACATTTTCTAAAACGTCAAGAAGAAGAAGAAGGAGAAGAATTATTAACCTCATCTCTTCAACAACAACAATTGAATTTCCCGTTTTATGTTTGTGATTCTCTTGATTACCATGTTAAAGTTTTAATCCGTTTGAAAGGTGAGAAAAAAATTAGTTCAAATAAAAAATATTATATATTAGATAATGGAGGTATAGTCTTTAAATTTCCTATGTCGGCCAAGATAGAAAGCATAACACATTTTGTAGCAAATGAAAATGGTTTTTCTTCAAATTTCCCCAGTCTTCTAAAATGAAAAATAAAGCACATGATGATGATAAAAATGGAGACCTTGTGATGAATAATGAAACAACATACAAATTTCATCAACTAGCAAATAAATCCATCGCTAAGGGAGATGAAATAATATTTAAACTAGGAATGTCTCCAACGATTTTAATTGAGATATTATTACAGTGTCCGTTAGTTAAAAATGAGTAAAGCACAAATTATATCGGAACTCCATAAGCCAGTGAGAATTAATTATAGAAGACGACATGTTGTAGTTAAAAATTTACATGACCTAATACAGGATGATTTAGCTATTATGAATCAATTTGCGAAAGAAAACAGAGGATATAATTACATTATTGTAGTCATCAATGATTTTAGTAAATATGTTTGGGCTATACCAGTAAAAAATAAATCGGGTAAAAATATCACCGCTGCTATGAAATCTATATTGAGACAAATGACCACCACACCAAAAAACCTTCAAACAGATATGGGAACGGAGTTCATGAACTCAGACTTCAAACATCTGATGCAGGAGTACGGTATAAATCATTATAGTACTTTTTCAAATTTGAAAGCGAGCATTTGTGAACGAGTAATAAGAACTTTGAAATCATCACTATGGAAACAATTCAGCTATCAGGGATCTTACAAATGGATTAACATTCTTCCTGAAATTGTAACAAAATACAACAACACTAAACATTCCACAACTAAGGCGATACCGAGTAAAATAAATGATAGAAATGCAAAATTTATCAATTCATTTCGAAACCTGAAAACTGTTGACCCGAAAAAGCCTAAGTTTAGGAAAGGGGACCAGGTTCGCATATCAAAATATCGACATGTCTTCAATAAGTCATATACTCCAAATTGGACTACTGAAGTTTTTAAAATCAAACAAGTGAAATTAACTAATCCAACAACATATATTTTGGAAGACGCCAAAAAACAAGAGATAAAGGGAGGGTTCTACAATGAAGAATTGCAGAGAGCCAAGTACCCTGATATTTACCTGGTAGAAAAAGTGGTTCGTAAAAAAGGGGACAAGCTGTACGTTAAATGGTTAGGATTAGACTCATCACATAATTCTTGGATAGATAAAAATGATATAGAATAAAGATGTACGGAAAAAAAAAGAATATTTATTAACATTGAAGTATTTCATTTGTTCATACACCTTATTTCTATGAATAATATCTAAAATATGATTTACACAGGTGGCGGTTTCCTTAATGCGACGCTCGAATCTAATTCGATCACGAGCTGCTTCTTGCCACTGGCCGCGTCTTGCCGCTTGATACGCATAATTCCATGAGTAAAGTAACTGGATTTTCACTTTACCAAATGTAACGTTTTTTCTCATATCGAAATGTTTGCTTATTGTTCTTCTTGAAGGAGTTCTGGATGATGATATGTTACTTCCAATCCAAGAGTGTATACTTCAGGATTAATTTCTTTGATTGTTTCGAGTACCTTCAATGACCTGTTGATTATATCCTTCTTTACACCCAATTGAAGAATATTCATAACAACATCGAATCTTAATGATTTCAACACATCTATTCTATATTGAAGAATTGGTATGAAAAGCCATAATTTTGTCAGTGATTCATAATTTAAACGAATACTCGAATCACCACTGTACATTCTAATACTATTTGGTTGGAGTTTTTTAAATTCCACTGCAAATCTTCCTACGTCTATTGTGTTCACATTTTCATTCGATGTCAGCAAACTATCAATTGATTCCTTGTTCTTCACTAAATCTAACCATTCCTTCTCAGTGAATACCAAAGTATTACTTTCATTGTCTGATATTACAACACAAGCGACATAACCACGTTGCACTGATATACAAACCGACACATATCTAGATTCATCTGAGTTCAAGTAAAACCTACGTTCACCTAAAAAGGTATCTTGTTTGTCTTGAAATAAATTCATTTTGACTGACTCCTTTATTTTTTATAGTCTATTTATATCATTTGAGTCAAGAATGTGAGGGGAATTTCAAGGATTATACAATCTCTTCAATTAGCATTTTTTATTAAAATCATATATATTACACACTCAATCAAGAATTTACCCTTGAATGAAAGACATATTTTGAATTGTTCATAACTATTTTTATAAAACTCATAAAAAATAAAATAATTATCAAAACTAATGATATACACGATATAAAGAACATTATATAAGTTTCTTTTTGTGTACTACAAGTATTTGTTCTTGTTTTCAAACTAATACTTTGCCATTCTTCCTGATCACCTTCAGAATTATCGTGAAATATTATTTTCAATTTATAGTTGAAATTTGTCACGTTTGTTTCTGGTATACCAATTCTGAATACAGATAATTCATCATTATTCTCTTGTGATGAACTTAATAATTTCCAAGAAGTTCGATTACATTCTTTTTTGATGTTCTCCATGTCGAAACATATTGCAACATATTGAGCTTCTTTTGGCACATTTGTATAAAAAATGTTATTCACAATGGCAATCAAAATAATAAAATTTGATTTTAATAAAGTCATTTCTTGATTACGTGTTCTCTTCTGAACGAACTGTATAATACTAACTTTTTTTGTAAATTATGGAATGTCAGACTAACCAAATCCTCTGTTACCCCTCTCAGTGCTATTCAAAAAAACAACTTCTTCAATAATTGGGCTACAATATCTTTCACATATTGATTGGGCTATTTTGTCTCCTCTGAGAAAATTGACTTTTTCATTCGAAGAATTATATAACAAAATTTTAATTGTCCCCCGAAAATCTTGGTCAATCACGCCAGCAAGAACATCTATTCAAAACTTTAAGGCCAAACCAGATCTAGGAGCTACTCTCCCATAAGTTCCAGTAGGAAGCTGCATTTTCAATAAACTGTCTACGAGTAATCTTTCCCTAGGCGGAATAGAAAAATCTATTGGGGTACGTATGTCATAACCAGCTAATTGAGGTGTTGCTTTTATTGGAATGAACGAAGTTTCACTTGTTTTCAACACTTTAGTACATTAAAAAAATTTTATATAATAATGATTGTGAAAAATACAGAAATTATTATTACCAGATTTTCGCTATTCGCCATATTTTCAACCAAGTTTTTAAAAAGCTATGCGAGGTTATATCAGTTTGGTAATGGTCACTCAGGAAACGAAAAATATGTTTTTTCTTTAAATCTGAATGCACCTGAAAAATTACAGGACACTCAAATCAACTTTTTCTCAAATTAAAAAAACCACATACCTCATTTGTTCAAGCAGGATCTTGTTTCTTTGCTACTATCACTGTATACTAGGAAATTATACTTTGTCATAATCGCTTTAGTGCAACGCTTTATATATATATATATATATATATATATATATATATATATATATATATATATATATATATATATATATATATATATATATATATATATATATATATATATTATTTCCCCCCTGTATTCTAATCCTTAATATTCAACACCAACAATCTGTCGTTTGAAAAGAAAATCGCCTTACTCTCATTTTCCAACGACATTCTTAACTGGCCATTTCAATATATTCTTATCTCTATAAGGAATAACAGCTTGTATGCATTCATCGAAAGTTACCTCGATTTCTTTTAACATATGGCTGGCGCAATAGATCAACTATTTATTTCATTCAATGCATTTTATTGAATGTAATCTCGATTTCTCATTTCATATGACTGGTGCAGTATATGAAAAATTATTCGAATTACTAATCACTAATAATATAATAATATTTGTTTCGAATTCCCCATTGATGAAAAGGGCCCTCTCCAAAATTTAGTTGAACCACAGAAAATTGTTTATTATCAAAAATGTATACAAGGAGCTTCCAAAATTACTTTGAATCGATTTGTTATACCCAAATTACTAATAAAATTGCATAGCGGACAGCCAAAAATAATCATCTATTGGTTATTGACTGATTTATTCTTCACTAATAAGGGACGGACTGCCAAATATTTGTTTCGAATGTTCCAAATTGATGTACCATGGTCTCTCCTATATTGCGTTAAACCACAGAAAAAAAATTGGTTATTGTCAAAAATGTATACAGGGAGCTTCCAAAATTACTTTGAATCGATTTGTTATACCCAAATTACTAATAAGATACGCCCCATACGGCATAGCGGACAGCCAAAAATACTCATTTATTAAGAGACATATGGCACAGCGGACAGCCAAAAATACTCATTCATTAGTTATTGATTGAATTACTCTTCACTAATAAGGGGCGGACTGCCAAATATTTATTTCGAATGCCCCATTGGGATATAGGACGGTCGAAAATACGCATCTATTTGTTTCAGTTGATGATAGGATTTACTATACCTGAAATTGATACAGGACACACAGAATCACTCATATTACAAAACACAGAATGATGTACACTAAATTTTTAAAATAATTCAGACATTCTGACCAAATTACCCATATAGCTGTGTCTTCTTCTTTCATCTAATCTCCACTGAGGTTCTAGGTTCCAAATTCAGTGAACCAGACATGATATTTTAGAGCAACCTGGTACTATAACCTTAAAAAGACATAGAATAACTACTAATAACTTTCGTCCAATATCTATTATTCCAATAATAGGTAAGATCATTGAAATCATCATCAAAAAACAACTTTATAACTTCATGAAAACAAACTCTCTTGTGTCCCAGGACAACATGGTTTTAGAAAAAAGATGTCCACGGCGAAAGCTCTTCTTCAAGTAGTATCGGACATAGTTGATTGTGTCTTGCATGACATTCTACTGGAAAAACTACACGGCTATGGCATCAGGGGCTTAGCTCTGAGTTTTTTCGAATCTCACCTCAATGAACGATCTCAATGTATCAGATCAAACAGACATTTATCTAATAGTAAGGCCGTCAAGCACGGTGTTCCTCAAGGTTCGATTCTGGGTCCCAACGAAAGTATTTTTATTGCAGATGACACAACATTCATCTGTCAAGGTGATAATATTGGACATCTGTCTACGTTTATCAGATGAGACAATGGATTTACCCAAAACCTGGTTTACTTGTAATAAACTCAAACTTAATTTAGAAAAGAATCAGTCCATTACTATATCTTCCAAATCAACTATCACTGGAGGCAGAAGTTTGAAATTACTTGGCATGCAACTAAATGATAGACTCAACTGGGGCCCACATATTGCAGTATTAGCAAGGAAACTGTCTAGTATTACCTTTTTGATTCGACGTTTGAAAAATTTCTTCAGTATATGTGTTCTCAAATCATGTTATTTTGATTTCTTCCATAGTCATCTATCTTATGGAATTCTTCTTTGGGGTGACTCGAGCCACTGCCTTAAAGCATTTTTTCTTCACAAGAGAGTTATCAGAGTAATGGCAGGTGTTCATTATCGTGAACATTGCCGCCCTCTCTTCAGAACTTTTCAAATAATGCCACTTCCTACTTTATTTATATGTATATTCGTGTTTACTTGAAATTCATGAAACTATAAGCATAAATACTCGGCTCAATCCGAAGTCACTCGCCATGCTGATAAAATTTCAACTCCTAGGTTCAGACTTTCAAATGTCGCAAAAAAACTTTCTGAACATACATTTATACAACATCGTAGACGATCCATCATATACAGTGGAAGTGAGATAAAACTGGGAGGGTGAACAAACTTTCAGTCTGACTCCACCAAATATAATCTTTATTGAAGATACTGTGTAGTCCGAAGACTAACAACAGGCAGATACCATGCAGTCGGAAGACTAACATCAATAGATAGGACATGTTTCGTAGGATTAATCCTTCATCTTCAGCAAAATAGGGGGATTACAAGTCGATCTAAAGAAAAGTAAAAAGGGTTACAATAGAGTTGAGAATTACATTAAATTATGTGACCTACCATATGGTGGAAAAATAACATTTAAAACGGAAAAACTTTTTAAAAATGTATGGTCCTAATTACGACCTTATGGTCCGCATCTAGTGCGGGGCCCACCTATGTTAGGGACCATGGTTAGTCCACTCAAATAACATATCAGTAAATTAACAACTCGTTTTGAAATTTAAATTAAACCATACGGCAAGTGTGTTTACATCTGACAACTAGGTTATGAAATTGACATCTGTCATCTGGAACGTCGTGGTTCGAGGTGGCAGAAAACAGAATGTAATGTAATACATTTGTAATCTTCCTCAATTCTTTCCACCAACGAATTCAGTTTACTATGGAAATTGAAACAGATAATAAACTACCATTTTTAGAACTCATTATTCATAAATCTGAAACCCTAGAATTCTCCATTTATTTTCTATTGAAAAATTGTTTTTATAATGTAAACGAGTATCTTTATTTAAACAAGAATGAATTTGAATGCATGTGACACTCCACACCTGAGTTCCATTCAACTCAAATTATATTTTATTATGTTTATGTTTATTTACACTATGTTTTTACATCTATATGTATGTATGCCTTGTGATTTGTTCTTGACTAAAACTATTGTATATTGTAGTGAAATAAATACTTCTACTTCTATTTAAGCGATTATCGAAATTAGAACAGAGTGGTATCAAATGTGGAATGAACAAATGGAGGAAAGGAAACTTTGAATTACGACCAATATAAAATCTACGCTAAGCACCATTCGATGAGTCATTTTTTAGTTTTCGATTAATGCTTGTAGATGGAAAAGAAAGTTTGCTTGAGATATCCGTCAATAAAAATTGGATCAGGAGGAGGATCCTAATAATGTTAATTTGGTCTTGTCAAACTAAACTACGGCTAGAAATTTATTGAGATCAATATTTTTGATTATTACATTTGGCAACAGTAACAGTTAGTTCAGACTTTATTTTGCTATGAATAAACTATTCACTCCGGAAAAATTTTGGGGAAATAATCTCAATGTCAAAAGCGGCTATAGGACTAATATTGTTCTTTTTTATGATTCAAGTCATACCAATATGAAATATTTAGAACCTTTGCTGTGAATACAATCAGGGGAGGCGGAACCCAATATCAATATATGCTTCTGCAGAAAGTGGCAAAATTCAGAGGCGACAAAAGGTAGTAATTTTGACGTTTAAAAATTTTGATTTTTCTGTTGCTTTTTAGAAAATATCAAAAGGAGAATACATTATATTCACTCATATTTGCAGAATACCATTCCAATGTTCTAGATTCATAGCGCCTTGCCTTTTTTTAATACCACTTCTCCCGGCGCTCTCGCCAACTGTTACGATTCCTAATTCTCAAAAAAGTGGTACATTGGTGGTGACTCTCGTGTTCATACAACGCTGAATTTCAGGATGAAACTTCCTTCTTCTTCACAGTGACTGATACTCGACACTTCACAAGATGAATCAACAGGTGTAAAATGAGTTGATTGATTAAATTTCGATACTAAATTTCTTCTATACCGACAAGAGGCAGGAAATTAATTTATTCAAAAATTCGACATCGAACATATGATGATGCTTCACACAATTTAAAACAAACCTATAGCAATGACGTCAGTTCAAGGCAGTTTGATCATACTATTGGACCATGAGCCACAGGCATTATTTACAGTCCAAAAATAGCACATATTGACATATTTGTTGAGTTTGAGTATACTAGATCTCAATTGAGAATACAAGGCTACCTAATGGAATCAAAAAGTACTACTATGCCAAGTTGGAGATGGAAATGAAAGGCTCTTTTCATACAAAATAAAAGACGCAAACAGCCTATACTATACTTTTTATAGGATAGTTCGTAAATGAAAACCCCGGTTTTCGCCCCAGCAAAATCGCTTTGTGGAGTTTTTTTAAGAAGAAATCGTGAGAAAATTTTCAACTTTTTTTGCGAATATCTCAAAAATTATTGAAGGAATCCTTCCACAGTCAATGTGTCAAGTGACCATTTTTGAAAAATTCATAATTTTTATAAAAAATAATGTTAAGCTGCACAAACAATATTGCGGAAATTGATAGATAATACATAACATGTGGTTCAACTGTGCACAAGATGGTTTCTGTGCGATGTGTAGTTTTTGCACAATCGCGTTATAAACCGATGACATATTACGGATAGACTCCGTTATTTACATTAATAGCAGCGGTCAACGCAGAGTCACATTCTAAGCACAATTTTTACTGCCACTTATTTCGCGGCAATTATCTGGTCATATGCATTGTTAATAAGCAGATAATACAGCACAAACAGCTTTGCCGAATTTTGGGTTGATTGCCAACTATTTTCGCGCGAAACAAGCTGCAATAAAAATTGTTCTTAGAATGTCACCGCAGCTCGAAATGTAAATAACGAAATCTATCCGTAATATAAGGTTATTGTTATAAACAATTCAAAGAAAAATCTTTCTAAATGCGTCGATTTAAGGGAAATCATCTCAATCAAATTCTGTAAACAGCACTTGGAAGTAGAGATCAATATCTACAATTTGTTTTGTTTTGGATTTCCACCTGAAGGTTGGGAAATGTGTTGAAAATGTCATTGGAAGTTAAGGCTTCAAAGTGCACCCGAAGTCGCCTGAACTCAACTCGAGTTAACTTCCAGTCCGACTTCGGGTGACTTCGGACGCACTTTGAAGCATTTTGATCCACTTTCAGTGACATTTTCAACACATTTCCTACCTCTTGGGTAAAAATCAAAAATAAATGAATTTTAGATATTGATCTCTTCTTCCAGATACCTTTAACAGGATTTGAATACGACAATTTCCCTTAAATCGGCGCATCTTGCAAGATAAGCCCTTAAATTGTTTATAACGCGATTGTGCAAAAACTACACATCGGACAGAAAACATCTTGCGTATAGTTGAATCACATATTATTATACAGGGTGCATACTAAATGATGTCATTAATTTCAAGTAGGTATTCCTTGTCATATTTTATGAAAAAAAGTTCATATAAACGTATATCCTAACTTGCTTTGTTTTCCAGTGACGGAGTTTCAAAGTTTTAATAAAACATCGGTTATTTATTAATTACTCAAATGTCTTTTTGCCGATTTTCATGAAACCTGGCTTATTTTCATGAGGTTAGATCTCAAATTATTAGCAACAATGGGTCACCTGATTGACAAATATGATGAAAATCATTGTACGCCACTGTTTTTCTCTAAGTTTCAAATATTTATCAAATTAAACATTTAAAAATACAACTCTCTTATAATGCCGTGAATTTGAAATAGCAACACTTTATCAATAAATAGATTTTCTTAATTAATTAATTTTTACCTGAACTCTTTTATTGGTTTCGTCGTTACTGGTTGTTTCTTGTGTTCTTGGGCCCATTATTGTCAACTGTTTCTATCAAAACTGAACAATACATTTGTGCATAAAATTAAATAGAATTTCAAGAAAATGTGGAGTAAGTAACTGAAACAAAACTTACTGAATTTTGAAGGTGCGTATCCACCATTTTTACGCCAATGACTGATATGAAATTCACAGCATTATAACGAAGCTGTATTTTCAATAATTTTTTCTGCAATAAATATGAAACTTCAAAAAACAGTGGCGTACAATGATTTTTACGATAAATATCAATCAGGTAACCATCTGCCACGTATAATTTGAAATAAAATTCCATGAAAAGAAGTCCCTTGCTACTGCCAATAACCACACCAGGTTTCATCAAAATCGTCAAAAAGACTTTTGAGTAATTGATGAAATGCCGATTTTTAAATGAAACTTTGCAAGTTAGGACACACGTTTATATGAAATTTTCTTTATAAAATATGACATGGAATCGCCACCTGAAATTAATTACATCATTTAAATTACACCCTGTATATTAGTTTCCGCAATATCATTGTCTGTAAACCGATTCCTTGAATAATCTTTGAGATATTTCCAAAAACAAAAAACTTGAAATTTTTTTCTCTTTTGCTTGTTTGAAAAATTCCACAAAGCGATATTGCTGTGGTGAAAACTGTGGTTTTCATTACCGTACTATTTTATAAAAATTTTATAGATCATTTGTGTTTTTTATTTTGTGGGGGAAAAATCTTGGCTTGGTCTATAAATTTAGTAAGTAGAATTGGTCTAAAAATCCTAACCTTGGCAGCGTTGCTTCACTTCAGTTACTGCATTTTCATCAATCAGTTTCATTGTATTCAACAATCCTTATGAGTTTTCCTGATTTTGAGTGAAGAGCAAGCAGTGATGAACTGAAGTTAGTCGAAAATACCCTTGAAGAGCAAAGTTATACGGTATACGGAAAATAGTTTATCAGTGTCGAGTTTGAATTTGAATTTAGTACACACACAATTCCAATTAACAAAATGAAAATTCTCTTCAAATACATTTTTATAAAGTTCCAGTCCGTACCTCGTGCATTCTGAGTTGAAATTATTATTTCTACTTGCAGAAAACTGAAAATATAAATTTCATTAATCTCCTCATTTGTTGAATCAGAATATTAGGAAATCCGGATTCCTCGCAATTTATGTGTGGTTCCAGAGTTTAATTAAATTTTCTAGAAAGAATAATAGGAGAAGGAACGAAAATAAGGTAATAAGTGTTTCAATTAAGTCTTGTGAGGATTTCGAATTTGTCCTCATTCCAGCAATAACATAACGAGAAAGTAATCTCATTTTTCTTTTCCTCTCTTAATAAATGTCGAATGAGGTTGAGCGATTTCAGATAAAAACAACATTGTTTTGTAAAATGGAACTCAAGCAGCACATAAATTCTTGATATAGTTCATCAAATTGGTGGAAGGAAAAAGCCCAGAAACGGTCGACTGCTTGATTAATTAAATTTTAATCGCCTGGTTGACTAATATGGTCAGTGGTTGATCTACTGTAATCATTCCATCAATAAATAATTCGGTTATTGGACCGAAACCTTGATTGATGAATTGAAGGGTCCAGTGGAAAAACCATGGAGGTTCCACTTTTTAAAAAGTTGAAAAAAGCGAAATCTTATGTGGGGTTCTCATCGTTTTTCCACTTTGCTGCCTACTTTCTAACGCAGTTTTTTATGAAATTTCATTGTTTGTCCCCTGTAAGATTTGGTGTGTTGATACTTCATGCTACAAGCTAACATATTTCGCTAAAATGTTGATTTCGAAAAAAATGGAACCTCATCGTTTTTCCACTGGACCCTTCGATTGTTTGATCGTTGGATGGATGATTGAATAATAGAGTTCTGACTTTCCCATATGTTGCTTTGTATATCGGTGATTCTCAAAAGACCGTTATGAAGTAGTCTACCAGATGAAAAAGATGAAAAATAGGCCTAGACCATTAATGGTACGTCAAAAATAACGTTTATAGGAGTAAAAGTTAATTCAAAGCTACGAGAATTGTTATGAAGGAAGATCTTACTCACTCACTCAAGTTGACACAGATTGTATATGTATGTATAACTACTGTCGAGAAATTTGAGATGAAAATGGCGTGGACCGAAGACGGGATAATAGAAGAATCACATAGAGGTCGCATTTTAAAAATAAAATTAATAGAGTACTACATTAAAATAAAGTGACGTCACAATCGAATTCCAAGATAATTTTCAGGTTAGTCTGCGATGAGCAATCCTTTGAATTCGAAGTACATTGAACACACATTTTTGCTTATACTGTTTAGAAATAATTTTAAAACGATTTTAAAACGAATATATATATATATATATTTGAAAACTAGAAGTTCGGGATGAACCGCGTCTGGAATTTGTTGAAATTCGACGTTTCGGCTCCGATTTTGGAGCCATTTTCAAGAATAAGAAGGATAGGTATAGTGAGGAAACGTGATTCTACACTGAGGTCTCAGTCTGCCTACTCCTCAGGTATTATCGCGTTAGGATTTTGTGACTTGACGTCGGGGTCTCAATCTGCCTACTCCCCAAGTCTCGTCACTGGCTCTCTCTAAGGTCTCAATCTGCCTACTCCTGCGAGAGAATATATATATATATATATATATATATATATATATATATATATATATATATATATATATATATATATATATAGTAGAAGGGTAGTCTTTGCTGACTAGTTAGGATACAAAGCAGGAAATTTTTTGGGTATAGCAGCAAGCAAAACGTGTACTCTTTTAACACTATATTTCCGATATTTCAACAGTGAATACTGTCATCTTCAGGGAAGCTACAAGTAACAAGCAAAATTGTACGATTAATGGAAAGAAAACTTTGAAGAAGAACCACTTACTGTGTTGATGAGAATGATTGCTATGGATGTTATATTTAAAATTATAAACAACATGTCATGTAAGTCACATGTGACAAAGATGAACAAAACACATTAAAATACGTCAAACAATAAAAATATTAATATTAAGTCATTGTTATAAAATTTGTTTAAACATTTATTTGAATTATCTCCACACGTGGAGAGATTCAAATGTAACATAAGAAATTTGGTTAGGATTATTCGACAACAGACAGTTGACATTATTGACATTAGATGTCAGACACTTTTGAAGTGTGACACGAAACCACGAATTGGCCGCTGCTAGTGGGTGAAATTAACCAATTGTCTCAACTCAAAAGAGATGAAGTGTTCCCTAAGGGAGAATTATTTACACATAACTTAAATAATTCTCCCTTAGGGAACACTTCATCTCTTTTGAGTTGAGACAATTGGTTAATTTCACCCACTAGCAGCGGCCAATTCGTGGTTTCGTGTCACACTTCAAAAGTGTCTGACATCTAATGTCAATAATGTCAACTGTCTGTTGTCGAATAATCCTAACCAAATTTCCTATGTTACATTTGAATCTCTCCACGTGTGGAGATAATTCAAATAAATGTTTAAACAAATTTTATAACAATGACTTAATATTAATATTTTTATTGTTTGACGTATTTTAATGTGTTTTGTTCATCTTTGTCACATGTGACTTACATGACATGTTGTTTATAATTTTAAATATTACATCCATAGCAATCATTCTCATCAACACAGTAAGTGGTTCTTCTTCAAAGTTTTCTTTCCATTAATCGTACAATTTTGCTTGTTACTTGTAGCTTCCCTGAAGATGACAGTATTCACTGTTGAAATATCGGAAATATAGTGTTAAAAGAGTACACGTTTTGCTTGCTGCTATACCCAAAAAATTTCCTGCTTTGTATATATATATATATATATATATATATATATATATATATATATATATATATTTTAGATCTTTACTACCTAAAATAGATGAACTAAAAGACTTTATAGTAGGGAAAGGAGCTGATATTATTGCTATTAGTGAAACTTGGTAAGACGGTAAGAGAGATTCAAAATCATTGAACATAAACGGGTATTGTTTTCTGAGAAGGGATCGAGAAGGAGTAGGAATGTATACAGGGTGTTTCAAATTCGATCCTCACCATTGGGATCTCGGAAACTATGAGAGATACGACAATGGTTAAAGTAGGGGGAAGTTGCGCATTTACCTGACTAACCATATGCTATTAAGAAAATTCTGAAATTCCAAATATGTCCGGAGATATTTTGATATTCCCTCTGACCATAAACTCTTTTTTTCAGTGTACCCCATAAGAATGTATCCATAACATTTAGGTCTGGAGACCTTGTTGGTCACCTCACGGGCCCATTGTTCCCTATCCCTCTGTCTTCAATCAGATATCCACTGTTATAACACCCGTAATGCATCAATGGTCAGACCTCCAAGGTTTAGACTTGTTGGTAGTAAAAAAAACTGTCTCAATTATAATCTATATAATGTCCTTCCTGCTACAGTAAGGCGCGCAACGATTAGTTCATCAAAGAGATTTTAATAAAAAAATGCTTTTATAATACTGATGAATATATTGCAGCTGCCAGTGAAGTTCTAGTGTAACATTTTGCATTGTAGTGTATTATTTACATTGTACTTATTGTTTTTAAACTCTATGTTATAAAATGGGCCCTTTAAATTCTATGTTATGAATTATGTCCATTGGGATTTTAACTTTTAAACTGTAATTTGAAGCAATCTATTGCTACTCATCAACATTCCTACTATGACTTGTCGCAAACATTATAAAATTGTTACGTGATTAAATAAATTCGAATCTAATCTAATATAATCTATCCATTTATCACCAAAACTTTCAGTCTGCTAATTAGATACTCGTCTGGTAGTGTGCGGTGGAGCACCATCATGTAGAAACCAGATGTTGTTATAGTTAGCCAGGTAGATCATCCAAATAGTCTTCGAAAATTGACATTAAAAACTGGTGATAGGTTTCTCCATTCAGAATTCCGTCAAATAAATGAGGACTCAAAATTCTATCTTTGTAAATACCTGCCCACACGTTAATACTAAATCGCACTTGAGGTCGACTTTCTCGGAAATTCCTGAAGTTGTTTATGCTCCAAATGTGTTCATTATTTTGGTTGGATATCCCACAATTCGTAAAAGTGCTTTCATTTATCTTAATCACATTTTCCAGGAAATCAGGTCTCTTTATTAGCCAATTACAAAATTCTATCGCCATTCGGGTTCACCTGGATGCAATTTTTCAGATTCCTATGTGTATTTTGTAACATTTTAAATCGCTTTTTTTGAGATGTCTCCAAGCACTTGTATGACAAATATTCTTATCGGAGGAAATTTGACTTGTGATTTCCCCGGGTTCATGTTTATCTGCACATTATTAATTTTTATTGAAAAGGACACAATATCTAATTTACCTCATACATGCCTCATTTATCAAATTTTATTTAGTTTCATGGTCCATTCTGTCTCCTTATTTTTTCCTCGGCTTTTCAAATGGACCAAACTCGGTGAGATTCTGATCCAATAACTTGAACATAGTTCGATGTGGTTGTCGTCTTTTGGGAAACAAGTTTAAATACATTTCCGACTGTTTCTATGGTATTTGTAATAAATTTGTATCATTTCCCTTTTTTCTTCATTCGTGAAAGCCATTTTTCTCCAAAAATTCAATGACTTGTACAATAACAAAATGTTATTGAGTGTAACAAATTGGAAGTCAAATTTAGAAACATCAAAGTGAAAGCCTATTATGATAAGAATTAACTTTTTTCAATATCTCCAATTTTTCGAAAAAGAATGATAACTTATGTTACATCATTGAAAAGGTAAAATCTGGTTCTATTTGAAACAGAAAGAATCCAATGTAGCGCCCATGAGAAAAAATAAAGTTTATGATGGTGGCCGGAAGACGAAACGTCGGATAGCAAATCTGAAAACATTATGTAGCAGGGAAAAAGTGGTAATGTGAAAGTGCAATTTATTTTCGAAATCTTCGAAAAATAAAGCCACTAAAAAATAAAAACCATTTTCTGAAATTTCTGTTTTTTCCGGATATCTCTGGATATACTCGGAATTTTAGAACTTTTCCAACGGCATATTGTTAGTCAGGTAAATGCGCAACTTTTCCCTATTCAACCATCTTCATATCTCTCATACTGTAGTGCAGAATATATTTTGTTAGGATTCAAATATTGGAGAGCTTCAATACACCTTACATTCGGGATATAGATAATTTTAATCATATATTTTTTTTTGGTAAGGATGAAATATTGGATAGCTCAGAAAGACTGCTGCCTATAATTTTTGAGAGAAAAAAAGTAGCAGGCAAGGACCAAGTGGAAAATGTTGTTGAGATTCCAACTTTGAGGACAAAAAAAATCAACACGAAATCACACAAAATGGTGAAATGGGAATGTTTTCGGGTTTCACACATTTTTCGAAAAAAATGCCCTTATCTTCCACGAACAATTGTTCTGGTATTTTTTTGTATTTCTAAGATCTATACGTAATTATTTTGACTGTTGAAATGTCTACTTCCAAATGGTCTATGTGACTTGGTTGTTTATTGATCGTTAAACTGCTTAAAATTGTGAAAAACTGACAAGTCTCTCTGAATCACAATTTTCTCAATATTTTCAATGATTTTCAATAGTTGTTAAAACTGAAATGGTCAGTCAAAGACATTCAAAATATAATAAAATATCAAGACAATCTTTCGTGGAACATAAGGGTATTTTTCTTCGAAAAATGTAAATAACTCGAAAACTTTGGTCTTCTGATCTGCGAAAAAGTCATGCTCGTTCAACACAAATGAAGACACATCGACACATTTTTATCTGAACTAAATCATAATATACAGGGTGGGTCACGGTCGATGGTACCTTAGACGTTTACGGAGAACGGGACATAGGATCATTCTGAAAATTTGGTTTCTCAAGTAGTTGCTCTTGGTCTATCGATCTAAAATATTTTCAGCAATGCAGCGTTGCCACTGATACCAGAAAGTAGCAGCATCTTTGTTATTTCAAATGGGTCACCCTGTATATTACCGCATTTTTGAACTTGTCATTCCTTTCTGATTATTTCTGCCCTATACTCTCCTATACCTATCTCTAACGGTTTTTGAGATATTGGTTATTTTCCATATTTTTCATCCAAAATCGAATTGAATGTTTATTTCTGCGGTATTTGGATTCTTAGGAAGTTGCAATTCCATGTTTAGTTCATCAAGATCATGTACATTGATTCTGTATAGAGAAGTTTGTTCTGCGTTATACAGGGTCGATCAAAATTCATGATCTTACTGCTAGATACGAAAAGGGTTGAAAGTGCGTTTTTTAAATGGAACATCCTGTATATTATGGAATATCCTGAAAGATGACTAAATTCCCTTCGAATTGATATATTGTGTTCCTATACCTAAATAGCCAGAATTCCGAGATAATAGCAATTTTCACTTGTAATCTCCCAAGTGCTTGAATTATTGCCGGAAATTTTTCGAGTACATGAATTTTTTTTGAAAAGTCATCTACGAGATAAATTAATTCAAGCACGAGGGGGACTCGGTAAGAAAATTTCACACCGAGAAATGAAAATCATCCAACAATTCATAAGAAATAACTAACGATGGTTTCACCTGATCTATTTATAAACACTGAAATATTGATATGTAAAATACTTAACAAAATTTTCATCAATAAATGTATTTAAATTTGGAACAAAAAAAAAAAAAGTGCAGAAAATTCAATGAACGTACCCTGATTTACAACCGATGAACAAAAGGAAGTTTGTACGATTACAACATAATTTCATTAATTATGGATCAAAATTGAAAACGAAACGACATTTACCGAAGCCTATAACTTCAGATGAAGACAACATAATAAATGTTTTGTAAAACAAGGTACGTTTCATTGAATTTTCTGCACGTTCTTGCTACAATTCCCTCACATTTTCCGTGAAGAATAAACAATTTCATCAGAACTTCGTTTGAATAGTTATTTCCCTTCATTTCAATTATTTTTGAGTCACTTTCGTTAAGAAACACAACGGTATTATTAATAGTGCACTAATTGTAAAATTTTCATAATGTCATATACCATCATGACATTTAATAGCCACCTTAGATGAATATGAGTAAAATATATCGATTTTTTTTTTAATATGCCACACCTCACTTTTGTAGCCAATTAAAAAATTCGTTCTTGTTTAGATACCATGGCAACCATAAAAATTTCCGGAAATTTATATCCTCCTGGGTACCCTGGGCGAAATTAATAAGTGGAACTTTTTCTGTCAAACATTTGACATCTGACAAGTTGATATTTTGCTTTAATCTACAAATGGAGGTCTAGTTTTCATATGAGAGGAGATAATTTTGTATTTACTAGATATTTGGAATGTGTCTGAAAATATTTTCTCCACGATTATTGCAGAAATTGTCAAATCTGAAATCATATTTCAGAATAAGTTCAATACACCATTTGTCACAAGTTTTTATCAGAAGTCCCGTAGCTCAGTGGTAGTGTTGCGGCCTATGAGTCGCTAGGTCGATGGTTCATTCCACGATAAGAACGTAACAACTTATTTTTTTTTGTTCCAAATTTAAACACATTTATTGATGAAAATTTTGTTAAGTATTTTACATATCAATATTTCAGTGGTTATAAATAGTTCAGGTGAAACCATCGTTAGTTATTTCTTATGAATTGTAGGATGATTTTCATTTCTCGGTGTGAAATTTTCTTACCGAATCCCCCTCGTGCATGAATTAATTGCCGTAAATATATTTCGAAGGGAATTTAGTCATCTTTCAGGATATTTCATAATATACAGGATGTTCCATTTAAAAAAACGCACTTTCAACCCCTTTCGTATCTAGCAGTAAGATCATGAATTTTGAACGACCCTGTATAACGCAGAACAAACTCCTCTATACAGAATCAATGTACATGGTCTTGATGAACTGAACACAAAATTGCAACTTCCTAAGAATCCAAATACCGCAGATATAAACATTCAAATCGAGCTATGTTTTGGATGAAAAATATGGAGAATAACCAATATCTCAAAAACCGTTAGAGATAGGTATAGGGGAGTATAAGGCAGAAATAATCAGAAAGGAATGACAAGTTCAAAAATGTGGTAATATACAGGGTGACCCATTTGAAATAACAAAGATGCTGCTACTTTCTGGTATCAGCGGCAACGCTGCATTGCTGAAAATATTTTAGATCGATAGACCAAGAGCAACTACTTGAGAAACCAAATTTTCAGAATGATCCTATTTCCCGTTCTTCGTTCTAAGGTACCATCGACCGTGACCCACCCTGGTATAGGTACGCGAGAAAAAATAAACTGAAAAATTGTTTTTTGCCATTTTAACAGTTAATTTGAGGTTATGTCAAAAAGTGTTGAATGAAGAAGTTTTCGATTGTTTCATTATCTAAAATTTCATCCTCAACATATTTCGCTAGGATGTCACGTTTCGTCGCAAATCGCAAAAACACGTTTTCAACCCCTAAACTGCATTCCCATTTCAACATTTTAAGTGTTTTCGTGTATACATATTCTTTTCCTGATAGTTGGAACTTCAACAACATTCTCCACCTGGTCCATGTCTATCACTTTTTCTCTACATCTATTGAAAATCATTGAAAATATTGAGAAAATTATGATTCAGAAAGACTTGTTGTCGGTATTCCACAGTTTTAGGCGATTTAACGATCAATAAACCACCAAGTTCCATAGACCATTTGAAAGAAGACAAATTATCAATTATAGACCTTCTTAATACAAGAAATCACCATAACAATAATTGTTCGTGGAAGATAAGTAGGTAAATTTTTTTCGAAAAATGTGAATAACTCGAAAACTAGTCGTCTTCTGAATTGCGAAGAAATCATGCTCATTTGACATCGAAAAAGACATATGCTCACAAGTTTAAATACGAATTAAATCATTTAGAAACGAGAAAAAAAATTGTGAAAATTTGGTTTTTCACCATTTTGATGGTTAATTTGAGGTGATGTCGGAATGTGTTCTATACATAAGTTTTTGATTTTGTCATTATCTACAACTTCACCATCGAATATTCTCCGCTAAGAGGTCAGGTTTTGTCGCAAATCGCAAAAAACCGTTTTCAACCCCTATACTGCACCCCCATTTCATCATTTCGAGTGTTTTCGTGTTTAAATATTTTTTTCTTCAAAGTTGGAACCTCAACAACAATCTCCACCTAGTCCTTACATGTTACTATTTTCTTATTTCAATCATTTAAAATTCGTTATGACACCAGCCTAAGAATTGAATAATTGTGTAGTATAGGTGTTTTGGACGACTGAAAACAAGTTGTTCAATAGTAACTTTTCTCAAAAATAATCACAGAGATGGTTTCATCACATTTTGATTCTTTGAGTGGTCAAAGTTGGCTATGGCGAGAAATAGCTATGGCGAGAAAATGTATCATAACCTTGCCATCCAAGTTCATGAGTACCGAATGAATGCAGGTGGTATTTTTGAGGATATCGCTTTTAAAACTTGGACCATCGTATACACAAAAAAATTATAATAAATCGCCTCTGGACTACTAGCGTAATACTGAGTTACATCCTATACATGTCATAATCCATACTCCATTTATTTTTTACCAACTCCTTTTATTTTTTTCCTGTCACGCATGGAAAATTCCAACGAGCTCACTCACCCCTTCACTTCCTAACCGATTCGAACTCTCCCTTCGGCGGTCAATTCGTAACAAATCACCGAAAAGTGTAAATTGTCCCGATTCTGTCAAGCTGTCCCTGAGCCCGTGTTTCTCTGTGTTGGGTGTTAAAATCAATTAGATGCCGGAGAGTTATGAGCCATAAATCTATCAGATATGCTATCAAAGCCATTGATCATCCAGTAGAATGGTCACTGGTCACCCTACAAGGACCTTCTCTAGTGTTATCGTACAGTAGTGCGGGTGTTTATTAGGATATCGTTGAATTAGTAGCGAATCTAAGTACCTTCATTATTTCAATTTGTATTGAAAACACCTTTGTTTATTTTTCAAACATTTATTTATATCCGTTGCCAATTTCAGATACTGACATTCCAATTATTTTACTGCCACGACCATGGACGTATAATATCATATAAATACAGATGGACTCAGCATTGCCATACCTACGACACGGAGTGATTTGAAGTCGCTCTGATTTTAGGCGCGCGGGCTGCGGGGAAGAGAGAAGGTAGCGATAGACTTTCCAACAACAAACAGGAGCGCACGCATTTGCTGAAAATAGGGTTCAATCACAAGAAAAAAATGCTGAATTTGAAATGATGATCAAAATATCAAGGAAAGTGTTAGAATATACATCCGATGGGACTTCGTGAGATAGAAAAACTCATTTGACATACCTGATGTCATAAAAAACTTCTTTGACACGGATAGTATCGATCCTTAGAAAATTATGTTCACAAATTTTTCAAAAAAAAAAAAGACTTTTAAGACTTTCGTTTTCAGTTAATGAAAAGCTGGAGACATTCGACTGAAAAAAAAAAAAGAATTAAAATGCATTTACTAGAAAATGGTAATTTATATGTTCAATAAATACATTTTCTTATACATATTAAAATGAATGAATATTGTGAAGAATAAATATTCCAAAGAAATTTTCAGCGCATATTATTCAAATTCAGAAATACGAAATTTTAATGTATTTACGACAATATGCAAACAAAATTCACAATACATTTTTTTCTAGAAGATATCAAAAATCAAGTACGTACAGAGTTTCACGAAAACAACAATAAAATAAAAATGAAGAATTTGTTTTCTATTCTGAAATGATTTGCTAATTTCTTGAGTTCCCTCCTCGAGCAATAATAACCGCCTGTTATACTCAATATCAGAGTCCTCATTCAATTATGTATCCCAAATTCACTAAACTGTCCCTCAGCTCATTCCAAGTAACTTTGGGCTGCTGCAGGGCTCTAATTCATCTCCCAAGAATATCATATATATGTTCGATGGGGTGCGTATCGCGGACAAGATCGCCTGGAAATACTGGCGGGCCGTGTGGTCTCGTATGGTCCTGCAATCATATGAATTCTTCACCAATGAATGGAGCAAAAGATTAGACAACATGGGGTTCAGGAATTTCGGATACATACTGTTGTCAAATTCGCTTCATAAATGACTACCACTTTCATACGTGCCTCCAAATTCATACAACTCCAAATCATTACCGATCCTCCGCCAAAAGCAATGATTTACAGAGTGTTAAATTGATTGTAGCGTTCTCCTAAACGTTTGTAGACCCGCATTCGTATGTCATTGGTCATGGAACAGAATATTGACTCATCAGTGAAGAGCACTCGACATCATTCAGCTTTCCGCACAATCAAGCCGTGATCTGCAATGTTCTGCAGTCAATGAAGGCCTTGTTGCTGCCCTGCATGGCATCAAGTTGTGTTCCCTCAAACTTTGCTTGAAGATATCTTAGATTACTAGACTAGATTAGATTATATTCATTTTTGGCTTCCGCGCTAGAAGCATTTACACTGCGACCATTTCAGACATATTGTGTGTGCCCTTCGAAATCGTTTAGAGCCCTTCCGCACATCCGATAAAGGTTGAACTATAATCTTTATTACAATCGAGATGTACACAAGAAGTATCTTATACCATACTTATTAATCATCAAACATGTCATAATGACAGAACAACACTCTACACAATCATACAGAGTATACATAATATGTGAACATCAAGATTAGTGAAACACATATATAACACCTCCCCTTCAAAAACAATAGTATCAGTTTTAATGTATTTGCAGTCTTTCAGGTGGCTTCAACTCACTACGTTTTCGCAATACCCTGTTGTTAGAAACTTCAGTACTATTGCTACATGAAGGGGTGTTTGGTACGTCAGTATTACCATTCACTTCATCAGAATGGTCATGCAAGGTAGATCGAGGAGTGATAGAAACTGAATCATTAGACTGTGTACCTGTCATCGAAATCGAATAACATTTTCTTATTTGATTCACGTGACGTTTCCATTCAAGTCCTTCATCTATCTCAATCATGTAGGTTCTTCTTCCAAGTACTTCATTTATTAAACCCATACACCACTTTTCCTTATTAGCTCTATAATCTCTAACCCATACTTTTTCCCCTTTGTTAAAGATCACATCGTGTTTTTTTGTATAGTACTGTTCCTGATACCGTTGTTTCTTCAACACCTCATTTTCGGTTGAGGGTAAAAGAAGATCTAATTTAGTGCGGAGTTGACGACCAACCATTAGCTTGGCAGGAGTTTCTCCGGTAGTTGCATGCACCGTATTACGGGTTGCAGAGTGTTAAAGTGCGTGTACTGATGTAAAGCAGCATTTAAAAATTCTCATCATTATTATTATTATCACATTGATATCATGGAATTCTCATATTGTCGTCAGTTCTTGTTGTGTGTGCTAAATTTAGGATTATTCAGAGGATTGGAAGTGGGTGGAAATTGAGTTTAAAATTTCTCATTATTATTATTATCAATAAAACATTAATTTAATAAAATTCTTATACTATCGTCGGTCCTTGGTAAGTATGCAAAATTTTAAAATTTTCGGATGATTAGAAGTGGGTAGATATTGAGCAAAAATTTACGTCATTATCATTATTATCATTATTATTAAACTTTTATAATTGAGTCCTTGTATTGCAATCGGTTTATGTGTGCCCAGTTTCAGATCATACGGACGATTGAAATCAAATTGGAAAATTCTCATCATTATTATTGTTATTGGGTACGTTATTATCATAAAATTCTTATATTGTCGTTGGTTCTGGAAATTTTTGAAAAGTTTCAGATAATTCGGAGGATTAATAAAGGGTGAAAGTTGAATTTGAATTTCCAATTATTATTATTATAATTATTTTTATTACATTAATAGTAAGAAGTTCTTGTATTATCTTCGGTCCTTGATATGTGGCCAAATTTCAGATTACGATAATGGGTGGAAATAGAATTTAAAAATTCACATCATTATTATTATTATTATTAGTGGAATCGAGTTTCTTCAAGAAAATCGTCTATATGGAGAAACTTAAAAACTAAAACCTTACCAGAATATAAATTTGGATCCAAATCTTTAAAGCTGTTTCCGAGATAGTCAAAATAAATATATCAATATATAAGAATTGCTATTAAAAATATTACATAGATTAGATAGATTTGATACTGTTACCAACTAATACTACTTACTTTTTCCTTAGAAAAATCAAGGGATTCTGTCCTGTTTTTCAAACCAGAAAATATGAAATTGACCTAAATAATATTAACTGTCAGATCGTCATTGTTTCAAAGCCAATCAACCTGAAGTGGATGAAAACTGAATTAACAATTTTTACTATGCTCAATTTGTCCTCACCTCTTCAGTGGGGGAATTGAGTTATCAACAATTTCTTCAGAATCTGTACCTGGCGGTGTTTCAGTGGTGTTTCAGTTGACGTTTTTTCTTGCTGAAATCGTTCAATCTGAAAATATGTAATAATATATTGTTTTTTTCATACAAATCTCTGTTATTATTTGAAATAACTCATAGAAAATAACAATTCTGACGGCTGATAATGATTACCCTGAAGTTGAAGCAGCTGAACTTTTTGGGATATACCATTCATCATATATTATGATAGAGGAAGAACCCTTTTCTTCAAAAATATTCTTCCACTTGGGTTAATCTCGAATGCTGCGTCTTTGAAATAAATGGAACAAATCCTAACAGACTTTGGAACACATTCAATTGAACATTTCATCCCCAACTCTTTCGACCAAGCCGCTTTTACTGTACATCAGCTGTAAACCTGAAGATGAATCATAATTTTAATAGACATTTCTTGGACTTTTTGGCAACCTTTTTGTTTCAATGCATCATCCAAAAAACTAATGAAGTTAAATGTTTCGTGAGGTATCGATTTCATTATCTCCACATGTTAAGGTTTTAATTCACGTATTAATTTCATTTCATTCGGAGAAAACAGATTGATACCCACTGTAACGCCTATGGTACTTACGAATGGAATCTGATATTCGGGTTCGAACACATGGATTGTTTGCAAACCCAACAAGATTGCACCATTATGATTCTCTTACTATTGTACTGCCACTATATATCACGAATGACCACTATTTCAGCAATAATCCCACAAAAAATCAATGACAGAACATGACAGAACTGTTATGGAAAACATAAACATTGATATTCGACAGCGTTGACAAACGTCCAGGTACAATACTTTCTTCACAACCATTTGAAGACGCAAGTAATGATTTTTTTCGATAGCTTGGATTTTTAAACTTGTAAGTAATACAGGTTTGAGTTGCGTGATAATGTCACCATCATCATTCTTCATTCTTCGATTGTAATCGAATGAAATACGTATAGTGACACAATTTTGTCTATGATAAAGACTTATCACCTACGCGATGTGACAACGCCCAACTCAATATCACGAAAACAGATTGTGGAAAACATGACTTCAAACCAGGATGTAAACAGCTTGGTCCAGTACAATACTTTATAGGTCCATGGCCACGACTGAATTCTTCCATGTGATGTTTATCGCCTGGATTAGCGGGCGTGAAATACCACTTCATCACTAGCAAGTGTTGACATTCTTTCAAGTGTAGTATGACATTTTCGAGTTCAAAAGATTGAGGGCCAGTTTCACAGGTTCCAGTTGAACTCCAGATTAATTGACTAATATAGGCCAATCTATGGGGGATTGTGACTGTCTCCAGTTACTTTTGGTTCAAATAGACTTTGGCTTTTGTATACTTTTTTCAAAGAATAAAATTTCGTGACAGTACAAGTATTTTTTTATTTGACACACTAACAAATCCTTTTATATTTTTCTCTTCTTTGAAAAATAACGAATCAATATCAATTTTAAACAGCAGACGAAACGATAAGTATCTGCAGGAAAACTCCCCCTCAGTGATGAACTTCTGTTCATTACTTGTCTTTTGGTTGAACCACATCGAGTAGGCAAAGTTTGGTGAGAGGTCTTCTGTAGGTGCCAACGGTTGTTTTGACGTCCACCACTCGGATGTGGTCATCTGCTCCAGGGTGGACCGCGGTAACGATACCTTTGGGCCATGTGTTTCTTGAAAACTGTGAGTTGACTATCATTTTTCTTGAAGAAGATGAAAACCACTTGGTTCTCTTGGTCAATACGGGCAAATATTCTTTGATCCATCGCCGACAAAAGTGATCAGCGAGTAGTTGCGATTTCCGACACTGCTTCCTTGTGAGTAAGTTGTGTTCATCAAATTTCACAGGGATTTGAACTGCACTAAAAGTTCCCAACAAAAAGTGGTTTGATGTCAAGGTCTCGCTGTCTGCATTATCCTAAGAAACGTGGACTAGGGAACGGCTGTTTACCATATTTTCTGCTTCTATCATCAATGTTTGTAAAACTTCTTCTCGTTGGAATTTCTCTTTCAATATTAAAAACAGAGTTGTTTGTACCGATTTCATGAGAAGCTCCCAACTACCACTCATATGAGGAGCAGATGGAGGGATGAAGTGAAACTCGATATCACTGGTGGTCAGATTTGAAGTGATTTTGTTCTGGTCCAATTCTTGCAACGATTCCTTCAATTCTTTTCCAGCTCCGCGTAAATTGGTTCGATTATCGAAAAATATTTTCTTGGGACACCCTCTTCGACCAATCAAACTTCTTATCGCTGAATCGCTGAATCGGTACTCAAAGAGTGTGCCAGTTCCAAATGAATTGCACGGGTGCTCATACAAGTGAAAAGAACACCATACCTTTTCTCGTGTCTACGGCCATTTGACACGAGCATAGGTCCGAAATAGTCCATGCCGTTTATAGTAAAAGGTCTCACAAATGATAGTAGTCGGGTTTCTGGAAATGAGGCCATTTCTGGTATTTCAGGTTTAGCCCTTTTATTTTTGCAGAACTGACATTTGGTCCACGAATTTCTGACAGCTAACCTCATATAAATCCTAGAAATCGATTAGCAGTGTCTGCACCGAACTACCCCGACCTGCTACTTGAAAATAAAATACCAGCTCATATTAAAATAATGAAGTACTAGCAGTTCAAACCAGCTATAAAAAATATGTTACTGAGACACGGTTTCTACACAGTCGAAGAGTATCTCACTGCTGATTTTTGATTTCGATGTTACTATTTTTAAGAAATCCCATGATTCATCTCACACTGGAATCTACTCATGTTAGTCTATTTATGTACCTTAATATAAACTCTCTGTTATATACAAATGTATGTGTTATTCAATGTTATATATATTTACTACGACCTGCTATAAATGTGCTATGTACATAAAATAGTCAATAAACATCTATCTATCTATCTATCTATTCAGGATCCAATATCTTTGTCAAAGTTCGTTGGCTACGAATTCTTGACCGTTATGCGCTGCTTTGTTGTAATAATGACGAATCAACAATTTTGTAAAATAATTTTTCGGTTCAAGTATAATCGGAAATTTCGTATCGTCACTCAAGTCGTTCGAATATATCACTCTGCTTCTGACACGCAATATTCCTTCGTTGTCCAGAGTTGGTGACAATTTGTACAATTTGCTTAATTTTCAATGTTTCCATTTGTTCAAAGATTCGATTTCTTCCGAGAAATTTTCAGTTTGTGGACATTTTATCGAGAGTTTTTTCGGCTATGTGGATTTCGCTAGGTGTGAGCTCTTCATTTTTGGATGACTTCCCTCTTGACTTATTTATAAACATCAACATCCAAGCTGTTGCACGAATTAATTTTAACCACGATGAAAATCTGGTGATGTCTGGCAGGGCTTCTTTCAAATTTGCTTTCACTTTGACAGTTACTCCCACAAAACACTTTTTCAATTCTGAAGTGTCTGGTTCTCCTGGTTGACTCTGGGGCCATTCTTCAAATTTATTTTTCAGAAATTGAGGGACTTCTAACCATCTGCTACCAGTTTGATAGTTCCCTTGTAGCTTCATCGGCAACATTTTCTTTTGTTGGAATCCATTTCCACTCTCTCGCATATGTGATTTCTCTGATTTCGGATACTCGGTGGGCCACAAATGGTTTGAATCTTATTGGATCAGCCTTGATCCATCCGAGCACTGTTCTAGAATCGGTCCAATAGAAACATTTATCTATATTCGTATTATGATTTTCTTTGATTGCCAATGCCAATCTGCTGCCCAAAACTGCAGCTTGAAGTTCCGAGTATGGGAATGAACACAATCTGCTTGAGGGGGACAACTCTGAACTTTGCCATTACAAAACAAGTACGAATGGTATATTTTTCCGTGAATCGAAAGTAAGTTATCGATGAATACGCGTGTGCGCTCGCATCGCAAAATATGTGTAGTTGAACCTCTTGAGCTTCACATAAACTTGTGACGTAACATCTTGGAATAGTCAGATTAGTTATTGTTTCAATATTTTGGACCCATTTTCTCTGACTTTTGAACGCCAAATTTGTTGCGATAGAATCCTAGCAATGATTGTGAAGTTACTCAAAAAGCCAAATGGATCGAAAATCGTCAAATTAAAGTTTTCAAAACATCTCTGTTTGTTACAATTTTTCTGTCAGATTTCTGATGTCATTCGTGTTCAGTTCTATTGAAAAAGAGAATTTGTCGTCATTGGGGTTCCAAAATAAGCCTAACTATTCTCTCAGTCGGTAGAATAATTTCTTTTTCGATTTTCATTTCTTTTTGTTGCAACTTCGATATTCTTCTGGAATGTTTCTCAAAACTTCTCGTGAATTGCTTGCCCAATTTCTGATCATAAAGCCTCCCCTTCGATGAACTTCAGTAATATCCGATGTCATTTTCTTTGCTTCTTCGATGAAATCAAAACTGTCAAGGTAGTCATCAACATAGTGTTTTTCTGTTATGGCTTTGAATGCTTCTGGGAAAGTTTGTTCAGATTTCTCGGCATTTTTTCTCATGACGAATTGTGCTAAAGTAGGTGATGAAATTGCACCAAAGATCATGGCCACCATCTCATATTCTTCTGGGTTTTTTCCAGGTCTTTCTCTACCCCTCCACAAGAAACGCTGTGCATGTCTGTCTTGTGGTCTGATTTCAACTCAGTGAAACATTTCCTGTATATCTACGGTCACGGCTATATTTCTTTGTCTTAACTTGAAAATTACGTCAAGTAAGGATTTCAAAAAGTCTGGACCCTTCAGAAGAAAGTCGTTCAAGCTAACTCCATTAGTTTTTGCTGCTGCATCAAAAACGAATCGAATTTTTCCGGGTTTGTTTGGATTGGTTACGGCAAATTGTGGTAAATACCATTTATTTTAGGTTTTCTGTTGAATTTCTTGGTCGGACAACTTTCTGGTGTACCTTCTTTCCACGTACTCGGTAATTTTCTGTTCGTATTCAATGCCGAATTCTTCGTTTGGTAAAATTCCGTTAACCGGGCGCTACAAGCCACAAAAAAATTTTTTTTTTGAAACTTACGTAGTTTGACCTCCTGAACAAAAAATCCAAATGAAATTTTATGCGGTCTCAAGTAATTTCGGAGATACGGGTCTTTTTTTGAATGAAAATTGGCATTTTCTGGTACACGTTTCTACTTCAAAAAACACACTCAAATGACTCCTTATTTTCACCAGCACAATATACACACCCTAATTCACCAGTTTTACACTTTTTTTTTCATTGAAAACAGTTTTTATCAACAAATTGTAGCTTTTTCTAGCAAATACAAAATCAACAAATTCATGCTGTTTTGTTTACTGAATATTTGTCATTTCTGTTGTCAGGTTGGTAACAATGGAATTGACGGAAAGGCGATTTTAATTTTGCGACATTGCCAATGTGATTCCAGAAATATTCAATTCACGTATCACATAGAATATTTTAGTGAATGAGTACCTATGAAAAATGATTCACTACTTTGTCGATTTCAGTCAACTTTGAGTAGAAATTTTCATACTTTATTCGTTAGCGAACAAGACCAGTAATGCGCGAGCAAAGCGAGCGCGCTCGCCCGACATTTCGCAAATCCGCGCGCGCGGATTTGCGAAATGTCGGGCGAGCGCGCACATTCCCATCACTACTTTGTCGATTTCTATCAACTTTGAGTAGAAATTTTCATCCCTTATTTGTCAGAGCACAATACCAGTAATACGCTAGCGAAGCGAGCACGTGCATTCTCTTCAAAGTTGAATGCGCGAGCTCGCTTTGCTCGCGTATTTCTGGTCTTGTTCACTAACGAATAAAGTATGAAAATTTCTACTCAAAGTTGACTGAAATCGACAAAGTAGTGATGGGAATGCGCGCTCTCGAGTATTTCTGGTCTTGTTCACTAACGAAAAGGGTATGAAAATTTCTACTCAAAGTTGACTGAAATCGACAAAGTAGTGATGAGAAAGAGCGCGCTCGCTTCGCTCACGTTTTTCTGGTCTTGTTCACTAACGAATAAGGTATGAAAATTTCTACTCAAAGTCGTCAGAAATCGATAAAGTAGTGATGGAAATGCGCGCGTTCGCTTCGCTCGCGTCTTTCTCGCAGATATCTTCACCAAGAAGTAAGAAATAAGTTACATAAGTTACAAAAGTAGTAATAGGAATACGCGTGCTCGCTTTGCTTGCATATATCTTGCTGAATATCTTCACTATGAATGGTTCACTCTTCGAGTGTTCATTAGGAACTATTATTATTATTATCGATGAAAAAATTGTCAGTCTCTAGAGCGCCAATACTTCCGAAAACTATTCACTACAAACGTTTCATATTCATGAGTATTCAGTATGCAGGAGTTTTAGGGAATCTGACAACGTCGCATTGTACTCTTATAAAGTTATTAAGATTCATTGTTGTTGTTGAGTCAGTAAAAGACATTGATACTGGCTACTTTGTTATGAAAGAAGCCATTTCGTTGTCAGATAACTGGATTGAAAAAAAAAATTTGGTATTAATATTTTGAATGCACAAAAGATATTTTTAAATAAACAGAGCATGTAGCAGGTATTTTTTGCGAACAAATAATTACCTAAATAAACGTGTCGGATCACAAACATTCATTTTTGGTATATGCGTATGCGCAAACAGATAGAAAAGACGCAACCTATATGTATCGTATAGTCAGTCGGGTAAGCTCGGTTGGGTTTGCATAAGATCGGGTCTGTCGGGTTGATTTATAGTCATTAAAGTAGGTTTTTTTATATGAAAAGTGTTCTTAATTTTTTTGTGCGCATGTATATTCATATTTGTTTGCGCACATTTCCGTGATCTGTCTCGTTCTTTTGGATTTTGCTAGTCATTTAGAAACAGTATGAGTACAATTGTTTCCAATGTGCAGAGTGTTGATGGGAAAATGTTGTAGTTATATCAACTCATTTTTCATACTCATTCACCAAAATATTCTATGTGATACGTGAATTGAATATTTCTGGAATCACATTGGCAATGTCGCAAAATTAAAATCGCCTTTCCGTCAATTCCATTGTTACCAACCTGACAACATAAATAACAGATATTCAGTAAACAAAACAGCATGATTTTGTTGATTTTGTATTTGCTGGGAAAAGCTACAATTTGTTAATAAAAAACAGTTTTCAATGAAAAAAAAAGCGTAAAACTGGTCAATCAGGGTGTGTATATTGTGCTGGTGAAAATAAGGAGTCTTTTGAGTGTGTTTTTCGAAGAAGAAACGTGTACCAGAAAATACCAATTTTCATTCAAAATGGGGCCCGTATCTCCGAAATTACTTGAGACCACCAAAAATTTCATTTGGATTTTTTGTTCAGGAGGTCAAACTACGTAAGTCCCAAAAAAAAAATTTTTTTGTAGCTTGTAGCGCCGGGTTAACGGAATTTTACCATTCGTTTTTGTCAATTTTCTTCTGAATGGATTTCAATTTGGTTAAAGCCGTGAATTTGTTGATTGGTAATTCGAAATTATCGGTTTTCCATAAGAGGCCAGTTTCTCACTTATTTTGACTGATTTTACGAGTAGTTCGCTCAAAAATTTCTGTGGCTCAGATTTCATCTGGACTTGTTTTTTGTTGGAGAATATTTCACCCCCAAACTGTCAATTTTGAAGGAATTTTTCACAAGTTCTTCCAAATCTCCATATTGGTGATTCACAAAAAAAGAGAATTCTTCGTCTTCTCTCCCCAAATAATTTTTGCCTATGTTTCCATGAAGAACCCAACCCAATTTGGATCTGGTCAAAACTGGGTCATTTCTCCCTCCTTCACGCACTTCTCTGGGAATAATTAGGTTGATATTATCCTGCTCAATGAGAATACGTGGTTGCACATTGTCCATGGATTACATTTCCATTTTAGAAATGTAGTCTAACTTTCTGGAAATGCTTTTCATGTCCCCGGATTGCACTTGAAGAGACAGTTTATTGACGGTTTTGACGTGTTCAAAGGATTTGCAATTTCTTCATTTTGTCCGCGTATTTTCAGGTTCACTTTTTTTAATCATACTCCTCGGAAGTCATGGAGTTTGTCCATTTTATTTTGAGCGGTTCGGGAGGTCCAGTCGCGCCAACTTCATCTGCCAGCCTGTCATCGATCATGGTGATGGTGGAAGTTTCATCAAAAAGAGCATATGTGTGTACTTTGCCTTCAGGACCACTCAGTTTGACAGGAGCAATTCTTAGTGAATTTCCCTTCGTTTAGCTGAGTTGATATGATGATTATCCTGCTCTTCGTGTTCTTCGGATTTCAGTTCGAGTTCAGAGTGCAGTAGAGGATTGTGTTTGACAAGACAACCATTTATATCACATTTTTTATTACTTTTACAGAACTTCGTGTGATCCAAGGCATGTAAAGCAAACTTTGTTGTCCCTCACCCAATCCCAACAATTATCAATGTTTAATCTTCTGAAAATACCACATCTTTCAATTTTATGGCCCACTTTTTTGCAATATTTACATTTGAAAACGGTTATCTCTTGATGAATGGATGTAGAACACATATTTTTTCCGTTTTTCTTGATAATCTTGCGGCCCGATAACATACATAACAGTCTCACTTGTGTCAACCAACCACTGGGAGAACTCTAAAATGGAAACTTTTTTGTATTGGTTTTTCAGCTTAACAATCTTCCTTCCCCATTCCATCTTCAAATCCGAACTGAGTTTCTGTACCACATCGATCAGGAGCTGGGGATTTGACAAATACTCTTTACAATTCAGGCTCTGGACAGTTCCTGCCAAATTTTTTATTTTATTTCAAAAGTCCAAGACAGTCTAGTCTTTCTTTTTTCAGTTCAAGGATTTTTTTTACAGATTCGATTGAATCTCGAATTATTATATCTGATCTGCCATATCGCTTTTCAAGAGTATTGATTATTTTGTCCACTTCTTGAGTGAATGTTAATAGGGCGCTGACTGATTCTTTGGCTTTACCTCTCAGGCTTTTTTTAAATCGATGTTTTCAGCATTGGAAAATTCACAGATTCTGGTCGTTTCTCTGAAATGATGAATGAAATTCATCCTTTCTCCTGGTTCTCCGAAGAATACTGGAAGGTCTTTGCTGAAGGATTGTCGGGCCATGAACTGTTTGATCTTCAGCTTTTCCGAAATTTCCCCGTGGTTTTGTTGTTTTAAATAGTTGATTATTCGTAAAACCCCAAACATTTGACATCATATAATGTAATAGTGTGTAACAGTTATTAAAACGAGACAAAGACTCCTGAAAATTTGGATTTTTTTTGTCATTTTGCATTGTATATATCAAGATCTGATGATATGAACCCAATAATATAATAACACATTGTACGAGTACATAACTGCATTCCAACCTCCAAGTGAATACTGTGTCTTATTGAAAAAGTGGTTTTTACTCTATTCATAAAAATATCTTTCACTGAGAATTAATTTCGTTAGTAGCGGGTGTTGACGTAGGTTCACTCCAATATCTGAGTATTGGGGTTTTTGTGTACGAAATTCGTCTTCATGTCGTAGAGAATCAGGAATAGGATTGAAATTATTCTTATTCACCCAGTTCTGAACAAAGGACGATTTGTTGGTCATAGTTTTAGTTTCTTCGTCGGTAGAGAAGTCGCTAGAATTCGTTCTCGCCAATTCTGCTTTTCTCAGTTCGGTTTCTCTTTCCACTAGTCTTTTTTCGATTTCTGCTAGTCTATTTTCTCTTTCGAGTTCTATTTCTAACTACCTGCGTCTCCGAGATTTGCTGCTGGAAAGCTTACTGCTTTCAAGGGTTTTCAATGAGTTTTCTTCAGAAGTTTTGTCAATTTTTCTTCCGGATTTAATGGAAACTTCAGTGTTTGTCGGTGTTTTCTTGACTTTGCAAACATGACTGAAAACGGCCGAGCCTGCGAAAGCGGTCGAGTAGTATGAGAGACCTGGAGATGAAGGGAATTCTTTTAATGAACGGGGTACGGGCACATTCTCCAGGAGTTTGAGCAGATAATCCCATAAAAACTGTTATTTTTTTTTACTATTTTAGTGTCCACTACAAATGTATGATCCCATAACTTGTGGACAAAGAAATTCTTTCCACAGACCATCTATTCCGATGACTGATCACAGAAAAAAGGATTACATCACGACTATGATGGGAGTTTTGTTGTTTTAAATAGTTGATTATTCGTAAAACCCCAAACATTTGACATCATATAATGTAATAGTGTGTAACAGTTATTAAAACGAGACAAAGACTCCTGAAAATTTAGATCTTTTTTGTCATTTTGCATTGTATATATCAAGATCTGATGATATGAACCCAATAATATAATAACACATTGTACGAGTACATAACTGCATTCCAACCTCCAAGTGAATACTGTGTCTTTGTTTGTGATTAAGAGTGGACTGTGAAGATAAGGATTGATTGAATACGATTTGTTTGCTATTATATTGAAACGTGTATTGACAGACGTTACAGACAGGTTCTATTCTTTTTCTGACAGCCGCACACACGACCTGCTATCATGATGTCAGAGTTGCTCGGCGTTGCCAACAGTTATGTAAAATAGTAAACAATGCTAAAAATATAGTCTTCAACAAAGTCTTTAACATAGTCCCCTGGGTGAAAAGAACTTTCACATATCGAAAACTAAACTATTTTGAAAACCACTGGAATGTTAAGCATCTTCATCATTTTCCATTGGCAAAACACAAATTTTGGAGAATGACCTTTTCACTACCGCACCTTTCGTTTTTATTGAAGCAACTCGGGACACTCCATCCTTTCCTGGATGCAATGCAATTATTCGCCCCAACTGCCATCGGAGTGGTGGTAGATGGTCATCACGAATGATAACTAATGATCCTTCCTGGAGATTGGCTGAGTTAGACTTCCATTTGGTTCCATTTTGAAACTCTGCGATGTAGTCTCTGGACCAAGCCTTCCAAAAATGCTGCTGGATTTTCTGCAGGTGTTGAAATCTAGACAACCTACTGATTTGAATGTCAGTTACATCCGGATTTGGCAAAGATGTGATTGGCTTGCCGATCAAAAAATGTGCTGGTGTGAGAACGTCAAAAGTATCAGGATCGGAAGAGAGTGGGGTTAAAGGACGGGAGTTGAGGATTCCCTCAATCTGTACCAGTATTGTGCAGTAATCTTCATAAGTTAGTGAGGCGTTTCCAATAACCCGTCTTAGATGGTGCTTTGCAGATTTTACCCCGGCTTCCCAGAGACCACCCATGTGGGGAGAGTAAGGGGGGATAAAATGCCACTGAACGTTTTCGTTGCTAAAGTTCTCAGTAACGGATGCTTGATATTTTTGCAGAAAAGATCCCAATTCCTTCAACTCGGAATTGGCACCTACGAATGTGGAACCGTTGTCCGAATAGATATGGTTGGGTTTTCCGCGGCGGGAAGTAAATCGCCGAAAAGCTGCTATAAATGCCTCAGTCGTGAGGTCTGAAACTAGTTCAAGGTGAGTTGCTCGTGTCGTCATGCATACGAAACCTTTTAGCGTTTTACTTCCTCGACCTTTTTGTCGCGTAAGAATATAGGACCAGCATAGTCCAAACCAGTTGCAAAGAATGCTGGTTTTTGGTGTAGCTCGTACCTCTGGCAATGCTCCCATGATTTTGCTGAGTGATTTTGGCTTTTCTTGGTAACAACGAATGCAATTGTGAACCATTTGCTTAGCTAAATTCCTTCCTGCAATGGGCCACAACCTTTCTCGAATAGAAGAAAGTAAAAGTTGCGGGCCAGGGTGCAATAATCGCAAGTGTTCATGTTTGAATATTAATTTAGTGAAAGAATGTTTACCTGATATTATTACAGGATATTTTTTTATCAAATGAAAAATCAGAATTTTCAAGCCTACCTTTTACCCTTAACAAACCCTCTTCATCAAGTGTAGGGTTTAAACTCAGAATTTTACTTTTACTATCAACTGGCTTGCCCTCCTTCAAATTGGATATTTCGAGAGGAAATGACTGCAGTTGTGCTACCTTCAGCAAATATTTGAAAGCTTTTTTGAGTTCCTGAGTGGTTAAGGGACCACTTACTTGTTTAAGTTTGCAATTATTTATAAAACGAAAACAATATGCAATCGTTCTGCGAAGCTTATTGAAGCTTGAAAATCTCTCAAAAAGAGAAAAATCGTTCGAGCTAAATTTGTCGAACAGCGAGAATTCATCTTGTCTGAGTATTTTTAGAGAAATCACTAATCTTTTTAATTCGGGAACCTCCCCTGGGTCGCAAAATGGATTTTGTGGCCACTCAGATTCAGGCTTGGACAACCACTCGGGGCCATTCCACCAGAGTTTAGATATACCTCGGGTTAATAAGTCCGCAGGATTTTATTTCGTATTAACATATTGCCATGATTCAGGATTTGTTAAAGACTGGATTTCTTTGACACGGTTTGCTACAAAAATTTTAAGTTTGTGAGGTGGGGTTCGGATTCACGATAAGACCGTTGTGGAATCGGACCAGAGTTGGATGGAATTGAATTGAATTGTTAGAGATTCTGTAACCTTTTTAACCAATTTTCCAAGAACCAGAGCGCCACAAAGTTCAAGCTTTGGCACAGTTAACGATTTCAATGGTGGATTTTGCAATTAAAAGTGATATGTTGATATAACTAGAAACATCTAACGTTCTAATGTAAACGCATCCACCATACGCACTTAGAGATGAATCCGTGAACCCGTGAAGCTCTATTCAGATTGAATTGATGCCTATAGCGCACCTAGGGATTCTGAGATTGTTCAAGGCTTTCAGCTCATTACAAAACTGTGTCCAGATGTCACTATAGGGTGGAGGTATTGGCTCATCCCAGTCCAGCTTCAATGACCATAATTTTTGAAGCAAAATTTTTATACTTACAATGCAGGCATTCAGCAATCCCAACGGATCAAAAATCTTCGATATTTCAGAAAAAACAGATCGCTTGCTGATATTGCCTTCGGTGTTGGAAAAATGCTTTATGTTATACAATAAATGATCAGAAAATGGCGACCAATACAAGCCGAGAGTTTTATTTTGGAGATTCTCACAGAATTGTATGTCCATGAAAGGGGAATTCGCTTGGATACCCTTGAGGATTTCTTGGTTGTTGGAGGACCATTTTCGTAAATTGAAACAAGCTGAACTGAGGATAGTAGAAACTTCTTTGCCCAAAGTTAGAACCTCGCTAATACTTTCACCTCCTGATATAAAGTCATCAACGTAAAAATCGCGACCGATAGCTTGCGAAGCTTCAGGATGTAGTTCAGCACTATCTAAGGAGAGTTGTTTTAAGCAGCGTACTGCTAGATAACTTGCAGATGCCGTTCCGTAAGTTATGGTATTCAAGTCATAAATTTTTACGTTTTGGTTTGGGCTATCTCTCCAAAAAATACGCTGAAGTGACCTTTGTTCTGGATGCACAAGTACCATCCTGTACATCTTTTCGACGTCTGCGCATACAACATAATTTATGCTGACGAAATCGCAGAAGTATGGACACAAGATCATTTTGTATCTTAGGCCCCACAATCTGTAAGTCGTTTAAGGAAATGCCAGACTCCGAAGGAGCTGATCCATCAAATACGACTCTGAGCTTGGTTGTGGTGCTGCCTTCGTTTCTCTCCCCAGGTGAGGTAGAAAGTAGGATATTTCATGTAACTGAGGTTTTACAGGTGACATATGATCCAAGGATTCATATTCTTGCATGAAAGAAGAATATGCTAGTCTGAAAGTTTCGTCCCTTTTGAATTTTCTCTCTATAGAATGAAATCTGTTTAAAGCAGCTTGCTCGGAACTGCCTAATACTGTTGGGTCCATTTTTAATGGAATATGTACAATGAAACGACCTGTTTCACTGCGTATGGTAGTTTCCTTGAATAAGGATTCGCAAAATAGCTCATCCTCGGAAGCTGATGTCTGCTCATGACTAGGCTCTTCAAGTTCCCAAAACTTAGCTAGCTGTTCTTGGATGTCTAGGGTTGAACTAAGGTGGCAAAGTTTTGGTGAATTTCGATTTGTGTGATATGGAAGTGGGCCTGAGAATAAACATCCAAGTAAAGAGTTCTGTAATATAGGCAGATTAGTGCCTAGAGATTGTGTATCGGGACATAACAAGGCATAGAATAGCTCAGCACCGACCAACAAATCAATTTGACTGGCTCTATGAAAAGTTTCATCAGCCAAGATGATATTAGGAGGAATATTCAAAGGTTTTCTGCAAATGTTTTGGAAAGGCAGTCTTTCGCATATCTTAGATAAGACCAAACATGAAATAGATTTCTTGAAAGGAGTATGTCTAGAATGTATTGTTAATGTACAACGATCTTGTATACTAGAAGTAACTCCACTGATCCCAGTTATGGACATATTAACGTTCATAGTGGGAATGTTTAGCCTGCCAATGAATTCTTTAGTGACAAAATTAGATTGACTCCCCGAGTCAAGAAGAATTCGACAAGGACGCTTATTGCCGAATGAGTCCGAAACATCCACTATGGCAGTGGAAAGAATGATTTCGCTTGCTTGCGGTAAATTGTAGAAAGCGCTCAATGAAGCCTGGTTTGCTGAAGTGCATGTAATTGGCTGATCAGCAAAGTCGGGGTACTGCTGGCTCTTTGCATCTGAAGGATGTATGAGGCTATGATGCCTTTCACCACAATATCTACATGAGCAATAATGACATTGTTCTATCTTATGGTTGTCTCTCAAACAATTGGTGCATAAATTCAAACGATTTATTTGTTGAATTCTAGTATTTACATTCAATTCCAAAAACTTTGGACAGTTTGTTATGTAATGCTCGGATTTACAAAACAAACATAATATTTTTTTTGTTGCTAGGAAGAATTTCGATTGAACATGAGGCCTGGTATTTCTACTTTGGTCAACATTCCCCTTTTTAAACTCTTCTTTTGGTTTTCTATTGAATTCAAGCTTTTCGATATAATCAGCCCTATCACACAAGAACCTTTTAAACTCATCTAAAGTTGGTAGAGCTCAGCAGGTTTAAAAGCTTCCCATTGCATTTCGGTTTTTCTATCTAGTTTTGACTTTATAATGTGTATGATAACAAGTTCAAACTGACGTTCAGGTGATACACCTAAATGCCCTAAGGATCTTATATGTTTAGATATAGTAGATGAAATCTTTCTAAAATCACTTGAATTAGGATTTGTTAAGGCAGGTATGCTAAAAAGACCTTTAACATTATTGTGCACAAGCATGGGATCATTGTCATATCTTTCACGAAGAAGTTTCCACGCTTCACCATAAAATTCAACTTCCTCAATGATTTCACGTGGTTCACCCTCTAAATTAGTTTGTTAATAGTGATATATTTCAATGTCATCTAGATCAGTACGCTTATCCACTAACGACAAAAAAAGTTGACGGAATCTCAACCATTCTCCGTACGAACCACAAAATTTTGGTAATTGGATCTGAGGCCATTGAATTTTAGAATTACTCTTTACAGTCGTGTTATCCTGTGCTAACACCCTCGGAACTTCGTCATTTAACCTCTGCCTAGATGAATGTATTACTTCAGGAACTATAAATGGCTGGTTCCCAATGACAGACTCGACTTCAACCGATTTGACCGAATGTCTATCAAAATTAACTGATTTGACCGAATTTCTATCAAAATTACCTTCCGCGCCCTGCTCACGGGAAGACACATTTATTAGAATACCTTCAGCCACTGAAAATAATTCAAAATAATTTGTTTCAAAGTTCTCACGTTCTTGCTCTTGAGTTTCCAAATTATTTTCATCAGTTAGCATGTCTATTTCATCCTGAATTTCCTCGAACTGCTTTAAAATATTTACTCTAGATTCTACTCTATTCCGTAGTTCAAATGCCATATTTAAATCTATGTTTTCATTACTAGGCAAGTTTTCTATGTATTTACCAAATAAAGTTAGTTTTGTTTTTATGCTAGCGCGTTTTTTTATCAATGATTTAATCTGCTCAGTTGCATCCATATTTCAAAAGAAAACAACTACAAACCTGATACAGATTGAGAGGGGAAAGAAGGTAGGTAGGATATAAGGAAGATCGAGCTCACCCAAGCTCACTCACGCCTTCGAAGATGGAGTACTAGGTATGCTTCAGCGCCAATATTCTGCTCTCTGCTTACTGGAGAGGAGATTCCACTTCGCCGCTATCGTCGAGCTCTGCGAAATCAAGCCTGACCTTCCAGCTCGTGTGTTCAGCTTCAGCTGTGATGTGCGATGACCACGTTGTCGCTTGCAGCTGGTTCAGTTTGTTTATTTGGATCGATGGACCACAAATGTTTGTGATTAAGAGTGGACTGTGAAGATAAGGATTGATTGAATACGATTTGTTTGCTATTATATTGAAACGTGTATTGACAGACGTTACAGACAGTTCTATTCTTTTTCTGACAGCCGCACACACGACCTGCTATCATGAAGTCAGAGTTGCTCGGCGTTGCCAACAGTTATGTAAAATAGTAAACAATGCTAAAAATATAGTCTTCAACAAAGTCTTTAACAGTCTTATTGAAAAAGTGGTTTTTACTCTATTCATAAAAATATCTTCCACTGAGAATTAATTTCGTTGGTAGCGGGTGTTGACGTAGGTTTACTCCAATATCCAATATCCAATTAGGATATAGGTAATTATTACCTCTTATTTTTATTATTATCATTATCATTAAAATAGTACCAAAATGATTAGACCGGGAGGCCATAACGTATTTTTTCTGTCTCATTTGTTCACACTCAGCAGAGTAAGAACCCACTCAAAAACACCTTCCACAACCCGGATATATAAAAATCGTGGACAAAAGGGTGGGGGGCGCGAGGTTGAAGGTGTATTGAAAACCAAGGGTCTCGAATCATGACTTACTAACTGTTCGGTGTATGTCGCAATTTACTATTGAATTATTATTATTATAATATGAATGCCAAACTTTTTGTTAGAATCAGGGGCCCCTGGTTTTTCTATACACCTTCTCCCTCGCGCCCCCCACCCTTTGGTCCACGATTTTCATTCGGCGACCTCATATCCGGGTAGAGAAAGGTGTAATTGAGGGGGTTATTATTCTGATGTGTGTGAACAAACGAGACTGAAAAAATACGTTATGGCCTCCCGGTCTAAATATCCATCCCAATCTAACTCATCATGAATAAAATTCGAGTGTTTGATGGAAGTCTATTCTATTCTGTCCGCGAAAAATTGCTCGATTTTCAAATGATCCACCCGGTATATTTTTACTCCTTTTTTCTCACTTATAATAAAATTGCACAAGTGGTTTGTATTTTATCGGGTAAATTTGGGTTGTTTGATGAGAAACTGTTTTCTAGCAATTTGACGAGAATAATTGTCAACTATTAAAAACACGACACCGAAGGTGGAGTGTTTTTAGGTTGACAGTTATTCGAGTCAAATTGCTAAAGGAAACAGTTTAGAATTTGAACAACACAAATTTACCCAATATCAATACAAACCTCGAGTGTAATTCGGCAGGACAATTTAATGAATGAGAAATTAGGAAACATATCAATGCAAACTTTATTTATGAAACATTAAAAATAAACACATTTTTATTTTAATGTACAATTATTAAAAACGCAGTTATTGAAATTCATACTAGAAACAGTGATATCGCTGCGGGTGCCACAGCTAATCGTTTCTGTAGTAGATGTTGAAGTTTTTTCATTTTCCAAACAAATTGATTCAATAATATGTTGTAAATTATTTCTCATGTTCTAACTTGTGTGTTATTTTATGAGACGTTTTAATACAATTAACCAACTATAATTTTATTAAGTTGTTGGTGCTTTTTTTTGATTTCTCCTTATTTTTCTGTGTATTTTACTGTAATTCGAAGTCAGTTTCAGGCCCTTACTTTGTCAACAAGATTTCATATCTTTAGTAATGCATATTCTCTCCCTAGGTACCATCTTTCGATATCGTTCATGAACTAATCCGTTGACCGATTTGTGACCGTCGTTGTATGATCACCCTGTATCCGCTCATCGTTACGGTTTCACACATCTGTCACAAGTCTATGTCCTGTTAATAATTGATGCAATTAGACAATTAGTCGAGTAGTGCATAAACTCTAATCATCTTGGACAGATAAATACCTTTTGGAGAAACTGGAGAGTCGGCGAACGCTTCATTGGTTAGCGAATCAAAGGAGCTTCTTGTGAACCTAATGTCTACCAATAAACTAAATGGACCTTAATGATCGAATGATGAAAACGTTGTTCGTCGTATCTCTTCGGCTCTAGTGACAGAATACACATTAAGTGTTCTCAGAATCAGAAGGCCAATACCTAGCGACTAAGGAAACTAGATGGAAACAATTCACTTTTTACAAGTATTCGGAAATGTACATGGTTTGCTAATGACAATGAAATATATTCCCAATTTTCCATCCACCTACATCAGGCTGGTGCCAGAACGAGTTCTTAACGTTTAAACTGAGAGAAAAACTAACAGGCGAAGACCAGGTGGAGAATGTTGTCGATATTCTAACTTTGAGGAAAAAAAATTGAACACGAAAACACGAAATGGTGAAATGGGTATGCAGTTTAGGGATTGAAAACGGTTTTTTGAGATTTTCGGCGAAACGAGACCTTTTAGCAGAAAATATCCAATGGAAAAGTTGTAGATAATGAAGTAATCGAAAACTTTTTCATTAAACACTTTTCGGCATAACCTCAAATTATCCGTCAAAATGGCGAAAAACCGATTTTTCAGTATTTAATTTTTTTCTCTCGAATAAATTTCATATGAAAATTTGTAGAAACATGTCTTTTTTGTTGTCAAATGAGCATGACTCTTCCGGGGAGGGAAAGAGTGGGAGGGGGACAATGATTTTAAAATTTCAAATTGCATAGGGGGTCAAGTGACACATCGTTGAAAAGATAATTGAATTCTCTTCTCAACCATTTAAATTATTTTCGATTCGATTAAAAAAAAAATAGCCAAATTCTCTCGAAATCTCAAGTATAAGTGCGGATCTGAATGGTACCCTTATAAGGTCTGGTTTCTCTGAGCGGATCGGCCCGAAGTATTTCGGTGACATAGCAGGAAAAGTAGGTTAGCGTTTCCGGTGAAACCTAGTGTCGGAAGATTGGAACGAAATTTCGGGATTATTCGTTGACAGCAGTTCGTCTGAAACAAACCACTTTTGATTTGAACGATCTTTGAACGGCGCAGTTCTCCGAACTTCCTGAAAACATTTTGTATATCAGCATTTATTTCCAAAGTAGAACTTCATATTACCTAGGTTGAAGTAAAAGATGTCCGTCGGCGAGAAGTACCACAAAATGAACTTTTCTGTGCCAGAAGATGAAATATTAATTGAGAACTTGAAAGAAGATCCACCGTTATATGCATAACAATTAAAAACTTACCTACAAGGATATGAAAATGAAAGATAACATTTGGGCAAAAATTACAAAGAAAATGGGAGAATTCGGACATAACAATTCATAAACTCCTTCTTTAGGCCTATTATCAAACATTTTGGAAACTGTATTATTTTCAGTATACACTTCTAATAACACATACTCTTCTTCATCATCCTGGCATTCTTCTGAAACAATAATGATAAAAAAATCAATTATGTCCAGTTTTACCACACGAAAAGAAACTTCCGAACGAACTTAAATTCTTTCAATCTATGGCGTTCTCTACGCGAATATCGTCGAAATATATCGGGCCGATCCAGTCAGAGAAACCAGGCCCTTATCTCGACAAATTTGAACTGTTTGATTTGGAGCAATGGGACATTTTGAATGGAATTGTTCTATATTAATGTTGAATATTTCTCATGTTATCCATTTCTCCATACATCCCTGTACATGTTTGTTTTATATGACATATGTTTTGATATTTCAACATTTCATGTATGTCAGAGTTTCTGCGAAATAGAGCCTAACGTTCATCAAAGGTTTATTAATACGATTTAATTCCCAGAATATTTAAATATACGATACGAAAGTCATCATGGATAAATACTTACGACCAGAAAGATTCGAAGTTGATCAAAACTCAGAAAACGCAAGCAAGCATGGGGTCATTGTTACAAGACATTTGAAAACTTTTTCGATTCTAAAAAAGCCACCGAAAGTCAATTGACTGATCAGGATATACTGAAATTATTGACATACTATATATTATCTCACACAGTTTATGAACTAATAAGTGATTGTACAGAATATGTGAAGGCAGTAAAAATACTTGAGCCCGTCTACGTCAAACAGACAAACGTGATATTTGCTAGACATTTTCTTGCTACGAGGAGACAACAAGTAGGTGAAACCATCGATCAGTATCTCCAGATTCTAAAATTACTGGGAAAGAACTGTAATTTTTGAGCAGTATCCGCTGAACAAAATAAAAGTGATTTCATTCGAGATGCATTCATTAATGATCTTTTATCATCTCATATACTTACGCCACAGACTGCTCGAAAACAATACTTTGATCCTCGAAGATGCAATTATACAATCACTTGCTTTAGAAGATGCTCAGAAATATTCAGAATCGTACTTGAACTTCCACAATCCCAGTGTAATAAATGCTACAACTAGAAATAAAATGTCTGAACCTTCACTAACGTCAAATCAGACTTCTTCATTATCAGGAACTTCAAATGTGTTTCCCCAGAAATATTTTTTGTGTGGAAATGATTATCACCCCAGATTCAATTGCCCTGCTAAAGACCGAACTTGTAAGTTTTGCAAGAAAATTGGACATTTCGCCGACGTATGCATGCAACTAAAGAACAGGAAAAATAAATCGACAACAGCCTCCACTTCCATTAATACTTCCACTTCTCCGTCATCTCCGTATAGCTTGACAAAGGCAATAGTTAAATCAAAACTCAATGGAATTGTAGCTCAGACCCTGATAGACACTGGAGGTTCAGATAGGTATATCAATCATGTTTTTGCCATGAAGCAGAATTTAAAAAATGTTGCCACTCAGACTCAAGTATCAATGGCTTCGACCTCCTTCTCACCAACCATCACTGGTTACTGTATAACCAACATCGGAATAGTCAATAATGAATATCGCAACACGAAGCTCTCCCTTCTTCCGAACTTATGCACTGATGTGAAAATAGCTCATGATATCATAAAGCAGCACTCTCGGGTTGACGTGGTATTCGGAGGTCCAAAGCCCCCCTTGCCCCTTGTCCATTTGTTGCTTAACCAAGGCAAAAGTAGAACCTCCAAGTCTATTCGAGTATTTAACTGAAGATTGCAGACCAATAGCTACTAAATCAAGACGTCATTCTGGAGACATTCATCAAGAAGAAAGTACTAACATTGCTGCAAGAAGGTATAATTGAAGAAAGTGTTTCTCCGTGGCGAGCCCAGGTTTTAGTTACCAAGAACGAAAATCACAAACGACGAATGGTGGTTGATTATTCTCGAACAATCAATAGATTTACTTTACTCGATGCTTATCCTCTCCCAAACATCGAAGAGATTGTACAGAAAGTTGCAAAATATCAATTGTTCAGCAGCATTGACATTGAAAGTGCCTATTACCAAATACCGATTCAGAAAGGTGATAAACCCTTCACTGCTTTCGAGGCTGGGGGCCACCTTTGTCAATTTCAGCCCATTCAGTTTGGTGTCACTAATGGCGTATCTTGTTTTCAACGAATTATCAATGAAATGATATCGAGAGAGGATCTGAAAGGTGTATTTGCCTACCTCGATAACGTGACTGTATGCGGAGAAAATGTAGAAATCCATAATGTGAACTTGCGGGCTTTTCTTTCATCAGTAGAGATATATGGACTCACTTTCAACGAAAATAAATGTCATTATTCATAGAAATCGATAAACCTACTAGCCTACACCATTGAGAATAGAACCCTAAGATCTGACCCTGATAGGCTAGAACCTCTCCTCAGTTCACCTCTTGCCAATAATACAGCATCACTTCGGCGGATAGTGGGGATGTTTGCCCATTACTCCAAGTGGATTCCAAAGTTTTCAAGCAAAATCAAAAGTTTAGTGAACTGTAACAGCCGTATGCATAGTCAATCGCCAGCGACTCGCCTGAGTTTCGCCGTTCGCTACACAAGGATTATAATGCACATTCGAGCTCCAAAGAAGTGACAACTACGCGATAAGTTAAACTTTAGCGAAACTCTAGCGATGTACCACTTTTTTGGAGCTCGACTGTGCATTATAGTTCTTGTGTAGCAAGCGGCGAAACTCTGGCGAGTCGCTGGAATTGACTATGCATACGGCTGTAAGACTTTCCATCTGCCCAAAAACGTGCACGACGATTTTGAAACCCTGAAAAATGACATAGCGAACTCTCTTCTCGGTATAATCTCAGATAAAGTACCTCTGGTTGTCGAAACAGACGCTTCAGAATCAGCAATTGCAGCAACTCTTAGTCAGGTAGGCAGACCAGTAGCCTTTTACTCAAGAACACTTTCTGATTGCGAGCGCAAACATTCAGCTGTTGAGAAGGAAGCGTATGCAATTGTTGAAGCGCTATTAAAGTGGAGACACTTTTTAATGGAGCGTCATTTCCAGCTTATCACAAATCTTTCATGTTTAATACTCATCATTCTAGCAAAATTAAGAATTATGCATTGGCGATTGGAATAATCGTGTTTCAACTACGACATTATATATCGACCAGGGAATGATAATATTGTAACATATGCATTTTCAAAAATATGTGGAGCATATAATAAAACTGAATTATTTGAACTTCATCAAGCTTTGTGCCATCCTGAAATTACCAGAATGTATCATCTAGTCCGCAGCCGTAATTTACCATATTCTTTGGAAGACGTAAGAAAAATGACTTCTTCATGTGCTGAACTCAAACCATATTTTATCAAAAACACCAGTGGACATATTATCAGAGCAATAACACCATTTGAACGTCTGAACATCGACTTCAAAGGTCCCTTACCAAGTTCTTTCCGCAATAGATAGTGTTGTTGATGAGTATTATCGCTTTCCGTTTGCCATTCCTTGTTCAGATAATTATGAGTTCTTCTACTGTTATAGCTGCTTTGAATCAAATATTTTCTATCTTTGGAATGCCTACTTATATTCACTCCGATCGATGATCGTCTTTTATGTCACGCGATCTAGTCAATTTTCTACAGTCCCGAGGAATAGCCTCAAGCCGAACTACGCTATACAATCCGAAAGGAAATGGTCTAGTAGAGCGTTATAATGTAATTATATCGAAAACAATATCACTTGATCTTAAAACTAGAGGTCTGAAATCTTCCCAGTGGGAACTAGTTCTCCCTGATACCTTACATTCAATCAGATCGTTACTCTGCACTTCAACCAACTGTATCCCTCATGAACGGATGTTCAGTCATTATCATAGATCGACTAATGGAACTGCATGCTCCCTTCTGATACTGTTTTTCTAAAAAATATGTACGACAAAGTAAATATGATCCCATGGTGGAAGAAGTGGAACTGATAGAAACAAATCCTGAGTACGCTCTAGTACGCCATGAAAACGGAAGGGATTCCACTGTCTCGATAAAATATTTAGCCCCCAGAGGTGATGTGAGTCTGATAGGGGAATTCAGTAAAGATGTTTCACAAAACCAAACTGAGCAATACAAGGAGCTTAGTACCTCCCGAGAACAAAATAGATCAGCGAGTCCGAATCAACGCCAATTTGAAATATCTACAGAACCACTGATTCAATGCGAGACCAGGAAATCTACAGAAACAGTTACTACTAATTTTTCAGAAGAAGATCCAGGAGAAAACAGGAGATCTTCAAGAGTTCGTAATCCTCCTAAATATTTAGCAGATTATTATCCAAATTAATGCAGGGGTGAATGTCGTATATTAATGTTGAATATTTCTCATGTCATCCATTCCTCCATGCATCCCTGTATATGTTTGTTTGATATGAATTATGTTTTGATATTTCGACATTTCATGTATGTCTGATTTTCCGCGAATTAAAAGCCTAATGTTCATCAAAGGTTTATTATTACAGAAATGGGTCCATGTCATTTACTCTCAGTAAATTTCCTCTCAGAAATTTTCCTCTCACAATTTCCTCTTGAACAAGTTGCTCTCGCACAAATTGCTCTCAACCAATTTGCTCTCATTCAATTTGCTCCTGTGTTATTCGCTCTCACACAATTGAAATTTTCCCTCAAAGAGTTAGGTCTCATTCAATTTGTTCTCATGATATTCGCACCAAAATACTGATTAATTCAATCTGATTCACCTCTTGGACTCTTAGTAAATTTCAGTGGCATTGTCAATACACTTATCTTCAATGTATATGTCATATGGCATATGTCCAAATGATTTAGTCCATTTTTTATGTACAGTTGTGTGCATAACAAAAACGTACAGTGGTTATAGGATATTGTGAGCTAGGCTTGGTAATCTTAATTATTAATTATCTTATCGACTTCGACAAGTAGAGTCAAATTTCGAACTATTTTTGTCTGTAACGCGATTTTAACATTCTTCTAGTGCAATTATTGCAATGCCTCAATTAGTGTCATACCATGTACGACATTTTTATGCACACAACTGTACATTCACACCAGGGTTTGTTCCTGTTTCGTTGTTTCGTACACTTGCGTTTCGTACACCTCAAAAATATTCCTAAGATATTCTTGTTTCGTACATTGAATAAAGTAACCCTTTTCCAACTTCTCCTATAGTACACCGACCCATTTTTACTTGTGCAAATACATTTTGTAAGTAGTAATTTTTTAGGATGATCTAACGAGAATGAAGTAACCTCACGTAGACATTTGGGTTCGTGAAAATTTGCGAGGTCGATGTACGAAACGAGAATCCAAAAATTCGTTAATTAATTCAGTGTACCAGGTAATTTTTTGAGGTGTACGAAATTCGAGTGTACGAAAAATGATACCACCCACACCAGCAAGACCCTCTTTTAATTCGTCGGGTACAATCCACTGCATAAATTACAAATAAATATAAATAATGTTAAGAGATGGTGAGTGAGAGGAAATTACACGAGGGCAAATGATCTTGGAGGAAATTGCCGGAGAGCAAATAACCGGAGAGTGTGTTGTCCAAGGCGATATTGAAAGGACAAAATGATCTAGAGAATATTGTGCATTTGATTTCAATTACTAAAATCAATAAAAGTGGAAAAATCATTATATTGGGAGCTCAAAGTTATGCGGTGTGTCTCAAATCTCATGGAAACCTACGTAATTCTTTAAGTAGAATCGTGAAATTTGCACAATCTACAGATATATCAAAAAAGAGTGAAATGATATATTAGGAGGCAAAATACATAGAAAGTGTCGATCGGTTTCGCAAATTTCAAAATTCTACCAAAAAATTACGGAATTAACGGAAGGGTTTTCATAAGACGTATATAGATATATTGAAATATACTTTTATTGGTGTTCAAAAATTATAATGGTAGACGATTCCCAATAAACACAGATACGCGGAAAAAACGTTGAATTTCTCAAGTAACGCTACAATTATTCATCTTTGAAAAAACTGCAAAATGTCGTTAGGCAATACGTTTCATTCAGGTTTTATAGTAACGTTACCTCTTTACGTTGATTCAAGGTTATTTACACATTCTTATTGAAATAAAACTTACACTGAAATATAACGTTATAATTCGGTTTCAACGTAACTATGCCTTTTTACGGGGTTTCAACGTTTTTTATCCAGTTACATTTTACTGCAGCATAACGATATATCTTCGTTTCGAAGTCACGTTGCTGAGATACGAATTCTAAACGTTGACGATGATCATAGAATTCAACCGAAATCAAACGTAGAATTCTAATAATTAGGTAACGTTGATATTCTTGGTTGAATCAACGATGAATATTAATATCTTTCAATCGATATTACTACCAATTTTAAATGTTACAACAACGTTAATTGAACTGGGGTGTAGCAACGGATGTATTTTTTCCATGAATCAACCTTTGTCATCACCACCCTAAAACGTAATGTAAACGTTACAAAATGCAAAAACAGTACGTTCAATAAACGTTACCAGTATTCAATCTCTATACAGGGAGTTTGGTCGTGTCCGCAGTACTGTTCACACGTTTTGCTTTGCTCTTGCAAAATCGATCAAAAGTAGCGGAATTACTAAATATTGTGTTTTGAAACTCATATATTCGTGTTGCTGAATTTTCCTACTATAATTAGAGACAAGAAAAAAAGCAAAAAAGTTACTCAAACAAGTGTTTTGTTGGATTATCTGCTTTGAAATAACATAATTAATAACATGTGATAAGTTGCAAAAACTCAGCCAAGGTAAAAAGCGTACTTTTTACCGTGCACCATTTTTGCCCAATTCTAATCGATCTCAACTACCACCCAGCTGACTATAGTCCAGTGAAATTAGGGCATTCAACCGCATCTTGTGAAACATGGATTTATACCAGCAAGGAGTTTCTAGCGGCGGAATGGATCCCCAAATGCAGATGATTCTCATGCAACTGACAACTATGAACCAGAGCATGTCAGATATTCGAAGCCTACTCGTGTCTCAAAATGATAAAATTGTAGCATGTATAGACAGAATAGATACTCTAAGTAGCGAAAATGAAATTCTGAAAAATAAAGTAAGAGAGCTGGAGGAGAAAAAATACATTAGTTTCTACTGAAAATTTGTTCAACGAGGTGAAATTGCGTATGGAACGGGCGAAAAATGTAATAGTATTCGGTATTGAAGAAAATCTTGAGTTGGTTGCGGTGCAACAACTCCTGAAAGATATTACTGCGCCAAATCCTGTGAAAATTACCAATATTACTCGCATTGGAAAGCCAACAAGAGACCGTAAGCGTCCAGTTATAGTGGAGTTAGCTAATAATAAAGATGTTCTCTCAGTGCTGAGAAATAAATCAAAAGTACCCAAGCACTTGTTTTCAAATATTAAAATCAGTAGTGACAAAGAAGTTAGAAGAATTGAAAACCCTTTACAAGGAACTGGAAAAAAGAAGGCCGAGGGGAAATATAACTACGTAATCAAATATATCAATAACATCCCAAAAATGGTTACAATTTCGGATGAACGGAACCCAAACAAAAGAAATCGAGAGGAAGAAGACTCACCTAGGCAAAATCAAATGAAAATCAACCGGCTAGAGGACCGTGACAATGACGAGTCAAAAAAGTAGTGAAATCAGATACCGACCTCAAATTTCTCTTTTGGAATATGGATGGGTACAGAAATAGTGGTTATTTTTTTCAAAATTGCCCGCTCAATTCGATGTTGTATGCTTTTGTGAAACCTGGATCGCTAGCACAACCATTGATTTGCCGCCGCATATTGGTTTTCAATTCAACAGCGCCCATTCACCAGCCATTAAGGATAAATCACGAGGTCGTGCTAGTGGAGGAATAGCCATTCTTTATAAGAGACACGATAATGCTCTGCTTCTCGATTCATCCCCCTGGTGGCCTATATACCTCTTCGCGCTCAATGGTTGTGAATTCATAATTTGTGCTACATACTTTAAACCATCCTGTGACATATTGGAGTTATTGGATATTTCTCAAATTACCCTCCTAGGGATAAAAGAGTCTTATAATGATCACGTGATTATTGTGTTGGTGATTTCAATAGTAGAATAGGAGAACTAAGCTCTATTCCTGAATGTGTCTTGGAGAGTACTGTTCTTTTCCCAGAAATGGTGGGTTACGACAAAATTTCCAATTTTCGTGGTAATTCACTTCTGAATTTCATGGCAAGTCATAACTTTTCACTCATTAATGGTCACATTGAATCGGACCAACCAGCCAACTACACTTTCTGTAACACAACAGGCCAAAGTGTGATTGACCTTTGCTTCTGTATCACAGATAAACTCTATACTTTACGAGAATTCTCGATCCTTGACGACCAATACTTATCAGATCACTTTCCTATTTGCCTTCATATGAACTTAGAATCGCCTGCCAATGATAATGTGGAAAACTGTAGCATAATTAACACCTTTATGTCTCTAACCTGGAAAAGTGAGAAAGCCCGCGAATATAACCACAAACTAAAAAATTCACCTAATGTCGCCATAATATCAGATATTAATAGCTCTTATATAAATATATGCTCCACAATATATGACACTGCCAAAAATCAAGGTTTAATTTCCAAAAAACGAAGTAGCGCAGCATGTCGTGCAAGAAATAAACCCTGGTTCGATACCCACTGCATTCTGGTCAAAAATGAACTTAAACCGAAAAAAAAAACTATGTAAAAAAAATTACTTTCAGGAACCACACAAAACGGAATTTCTCTCCAAGAAAAAAGAATATAAAAAACTCGTTCGTGATAAAAAAAACGGAATATGAGAAACAAATTGTTTTGAAACTAAGCGAAACAAAAGACCAATCTTCCTTTTGGAAAACTTTGAAAACTTTCAGAGGTAATCGGGCAATTTGTCCAATTTCTATGGAAAGTTGGGAGAACTTTTTCGACAATATACAGGGTGTTTCTTAAGTACGTGTAGAAACTTCAGGAGCATGTTCCTGACGTCGAAATAAGAAAAAAGTTCCCATAAACACATGTCCGAAAGTTATTCGTTTCTAAGATACAGAGTGTCAAAGTTTAATTCTTATATTTGGTTTTTGTGAATAATTTTCAAAATATTTGCGATATTCGAGTAAAGTTTGGTATCTGGGATGATTTTTCAAAGACAAAATCAAATTTTATGTTAATTGTGAAAAAACTAAGAACATATTTTTTACACAATATAAATATTCCCAGATACCAAACTTTACTCAAATATCAAACTTATTTTGAAATTATTAACAAAAAATAAAAATAAGAATTCAACTTTGACACTCTGTATCTCAGAAACGAATAACTTGCGGACATATGTTTATAGGAACTTTTCTTCTTATTTTGATGTCAGCAACACTCTCCTGAAATTTCTACACGTACTTAAGAAATACCCTGTATATTCGCGAAGGGTATTATTTCATCTCCCACTGCAAGATACTCATAACGAATTTTTGAATAAATTGGTTTCACTCGAGGAAGTGGACACTGCCCTGGAACAGTGCAAAAACGGTAAAGCTCCTGGCAGAGACGGGACTAGCAACGAGTTCTTAAAAAATTTACCTCAGAACTGGCGGTTATATCTATGTCAACTATTCAATCAAATATTAGAAAGAGTTTCCAGTGCTTGGCAAGAGGTTATACTCACGCTATTGCACAAAAAAGGTCCATTGGATGACCCGAATAATTACCGCGGTATCGCACTGATGAACTGTTCAGCAAAATTATTTTCTATGATTTTACTTAATAGACTAACATCCTGGTCTGAACATTTATCTATCCTACCAGAATCGCAATTTGGTTTCAGGAAGAACAGGGGATGTATAGACAGCATTTTTGTTATGAACTCTATAGTACAAATTCACCTACGTTTGCGTGGAAGAAATGTTTTTGCGGCATTTGTTGATTTTCGGTGTGCATTTGACAGTATTGATCTTAGACTCCTCTGAATGAAGCTTTACAATGTAGGAGTGAGTACTAAGCTCATTAGGATATTAAAAAATATTCATGATGGGGCAAACGAGCCCGCTTCTCTTCTCTCTATTTATAGCAGATATTGAAAGATATTTTCGAGCAAAAGGTCACGAGGGACTTAACATTGATGGAAATAATGATGTCCTAATGTTAGCTTATGCAGATGATATTGTCATCCTTAGCGATTCCAGACTTGACTCATCACATAAACTCAAAACGCTGGAATTGTACTCTAAGGAAAACAAACTACTAGTAAATACAGATAAGAAAAATAATGATCTTCTGCAGAGGGGGCTATGGCAATAATTATAATCAATTGTTTCATTATGTTAACCACCAAATCGAAGTTGTAAAATGTTTCAGTTATTTGGGAGTACAAATTTCCTCATCAGCCTCATTTTTAGGAATGGCTAAGCAAACGGTAAGCTAGTCAAGCCATAGGGGCAGTAATGGACATTATGAGAAACTCAAAAATGAACACATGGTCTTCAAGAATGAAGCTTTATGATTCTATTATACTATCTTCCATGTCCTTTGGCATTTCTATATGGGGTTTAAGGTACGCGGATGTCATTGAGCGAATACAAGTAGGATTCTTCAAACGACTTCTGTGTTTAACCAGAAATACTTCAAATTATATTGTACGCCTAGATACAACCACAACGAAAATGTCTTATTTGATATTCAGCGGCTTTAACATGGTTGGATACCCTGAAGTCTATGGATGGATCTAGTTTAGCCAAGTTGTGTTACTCTAGGTTGGTCTCGCTCCCCGACTGCGAAATTCGTTTCAACTGGTTACTTCAAATTAAAGAATATTTTATTTACGCGGAACTCGAAGATTTATGGCGGAATTTTCTTGAATACAGATCCAAGAACCAGAGAGCCAGAATACTGAAAATATACAAACAAAAAATGCTAGAAGATGATAAGGAGAGACTGATAAATTCTTCTTACCCACTCATATATGGCCAGCTTACAATTTCTTGTATTGAAAAAAGTTACTTGAGTATTTCAGCCCCAATCTATTTCACTCGACTAATAGCACAGATTAGAACATGTAGCAGTAAGTTTCTCATGTTATCATTCGGTGGATCGTCCTATAAAATAAATACAACAGAAATTTGTTCAATATGTAATATGCTCGTTAATGAGTCACTTCAACATTTGTTATTTGACTGTCCCTTATACAAAGGTATTAGACAAGGCTCAGTGCTGTCCCAGTTCGATTCTCTGGATGACTTGATTCTCCTATTCAACAGCGGAAATATCCCAAGTCTCAGAAACTTTGTAAACGTTCTAACAAATATTTTCAAATTTCGTGCATTTATTATTAATGAATAGTTATTTTGTTCTCAATTTTTTTTTCTCTCCAGTTCTCCTTCCATTTGTTTATGTATAGACAGAATCTAATTCAAAAGAAAAAGGAGGACAGAACCTGAAAATATAAAATTTTAAACAAATTTAAAATGTCAGGACATATAGTATAAATTTAGTATAAATATAAAATTAGAATAAATACAATAAAGTCAAATATAATATGCAACGATCACGAGAATATAACAAATAATGTATAATAATAATTGTAAAGATGTGTGTATATGTATATAGTACCTGAGTGTTTATATTTATGTATGTATGTATGTGCCCATAATATTATGTTTGATTATTTATAATTTATGTACCAAACTCATTGTGATAAGATATTTCTCTTCAGCACAATAAACGTATCTATCTATCTATCTATACAGGGTATTCCATTGCTTCTGGATCAATTAGAGAAAAAATATGTTTCCCAAAAAACTATTGGATTTTCATCGTATGAATTTTTTTTTACTGGAAATGCTAAACAGACTTTTTAGTAATTACTGTTATTTTATTTTGAAATAAATTCAGACAGAGGGTAACTCAAAGATCACTTCATCACGAAATTCAAAATTTCTTATGCTTATCGGATGTGTCGAAGAAAATATATATTAACATAAATAAAATATTCTTTTATTTTGTTTAGAGTTGATGGCGTCATTCACACATTTCTTCGCAAAATATAACTAGTCTTTTGTAGTAACTGCTATTTGTATGTGATCTGCTGCTTCAAACTCTTTCTTGACAGCAACTGCAAAAATCATTCAATATATTTATTATGGAACATGGAAAATAAGTGATAACCTCACCATAAATGAGATGGATCGCATGTATATCCTTGAAAGCCTTCTTATCTGTAACGTTCCAGTTGTAGAGGCAAGCCAGATCATTCGTCATTGACTTCAATCTTGTGACCGAACAAATAATAAATATATAAATAATATATACACTAATGAACTTCATTTCATCTGTATACCAAACTAGTAACTATTCTTAAGAATTGAAAAGTTTCGAATGCACGACATACTTGTGTCAACCAGGTCCATGTTCAACAAGTTTGATATCTACCCACCATTTATCAACATTTCATCCACCCATTTTCAACGTGTTTAATTATTTACCTTTTATCCACGTTTTATTAACGTATCTCAATTAGATTTATCGACTACAAATTACGGCTGTGAAATACAATTACTCCATATAGATTTGAGAAACTTGGAATAACGTACGGGAACTTCCATAGTTCCATACCATCAGAAATGATACTGTATCTGATGAATCGCTGATACTAATTGCTGTAAAGAACCATGCAGACTTCACATCCTTCTTAAGACGACTGTGCCAAATATAATATTACAGATTTCAAGGAAACATTTGAAGTTTGCGCAATATATAATTCATTAACAACGTAGGTAGGTACTTACCAAATTATCATCTGGTTGAATCGGACACATGCACACATAACCCTAAAAAAGAAGAAATGCCGGGACACTATCGATGGCGGCTGCGGTAGAACTAACTGGCTGTTCATCAACAACGTTCAACGTCAACGTGATCACCCCTTCTGACGGTGCATCGTACAGCGTTGCCAATGAGTGGTTAATTATGAAATAATCGGAAATACTCATTAAGTTCTTCAATGACTGATGAGTAAGATATTAAAAAAAAGTTCAAATCATTTGCCACGAATCTTCAACGACAAATACATTAGAGATGATAGTAGATAGTATGGGTTACTTCGGTTTGTTGAATATTGTCATATTTCACGTTTAAGCAAAGTTTCTTAGTTCTATTTGTTACGATGTATGCATCCAGTTGAATCAACGTTGAAGTGGTCCAAAGAAGACTACAGTTTTGCGGAAATCAAGTGAACAAAGCAATCGATTTTCAACGTATCTCATGGATGTTATATTCTATCAGTTGAAACAACGTAGGAAAATGAGGAATCAAAATGGTTTTCTCGATTTTAAGCGAAGTTACGTTGTTATTATATACTCCTTTCAACATATCAAACACGTAATTCCATACCGTTCAATAAACGTAGAAAAAAAGGAAAACTGAAACGTAGAAAAAAAGGAAGACTGAAACGTAGAAAATAAGTTTCTACAATTTTCAGGTTGTTGAATAGTGTCATATTCAACGTTTACGAATTGTTTCTTAGTTCTGTTGAATAAACGTTGAGAAACCACTATAAGAACAAATTTCATAATGGAATGAACAGTATCATATTTGTTACGATGTGCATCCAGTTGAATAAACTTTGACGTGGTCCCCAAAGAAGAATATTTTTGCAGTAATCAAGTGAACAAAGCAATTGATTTTCAATGTACCTTATGAATGTCTTCTATAAGTTGAAATATCGTTGAAAACTAATCAATCAAAATGGTTGTCTCGAAGTTACGTTGTTATTAAATACTTCTTTCAACAGTTCAAACACGTTAAGTCATAATTTTCAATAAACGTAAAAAAATAGAGTTACTGAAACGTAAAAATAGGTTGCTCAAAGTTTCGGGATGTTGAATAATGTCATGATCAACGTTTATGGAGCGTTTCTTAGTTCTGCTGAATATACGTTGAGAAACCACGAAAAGAACAAGTCTCATAAAGTTTCGAAAAATGTTAGGATTTGTTAAACGATTCACGTTTGAATTCAGAAACATAGAAACAATAAAAACTCTTTACTGCACTTTTGTTCGAAGTCGCTTGGAATTTGCTGCCATCGTTTGGGACCCAGGAAAAATAATTTTGAAAAAATGCCTCGAAACTGTCCAAAACAAATTTATTTCATATTTGTATTATAAAAAATATGGCAAGTCCCCGGACCACTCATCGTATGACCCGATAAGAATCGAATTCAATTTAATGAAACTTGAAAATAGAAGACAAATACAAAAAATAATTTTTGTTTATAAAATCTTGACAAGCAAAATTAACTGTGAGTTCTTGCTATTCCAGCTCAAACTGTATGTTCTGAGACAGGTGTTGCGTCCAAAAAAATATCTCATTTCATATTCCTAAAGTGCCACTCATTATTGATAAAATGTGTACTCTTGTTAACAAATTATTACAAGCCGTTCCTACCTTAGATATGCATACCGTGTCTCTCCCAGTTCTTAGAAATGAACTACATAAATTACTCTCACCCTCAACAACCTTTCAATGATTACACATCCAAAAAACACACCTTAATTGAAATCACATTAGGTTGAAATTATCATAATTCATTTATCTTGTTTTCTTTTTATTATTCATTGTAGGTACATTGAGATAAAATACATCAAATTAGTAGTAGTTATAGCTTATAGTATATAAATAAATAATCAATAGCTTAAGTTGAATGGAAACATGTAATTAGGTTAATCCCTGTATGTTTTCGAGAAATAAATAAATAATGGTGGCTACAGTGACGTATTTGTTACAATGTATATGTATAGTTGAATAGACGTTGAAGTTGTCCAAAGAAGACTAATTCTGCAGAAATGAAGTAAACGAAGCAATTGATTTTCAACGTATCTGATGGATGTATTCTATCAGTTGAAACAACGTTGAGAAATAAGCAATCAACGTGGTTGTCTCGAATTCACGTTGTTATTAAATACTACTTTCAACTGATCAAACACGTAAAGTCATAACGTTCAATAAACGTAGAAAAACAGAGTTACTGAAACGTAACAAATAGGTTGCTCAAAGCTTCGGGTTGTTGAATAATGTCATGATCAACGTTTATGAAACGTTTCTTAGTTTTGTTGAATATACGTTGAGATTCCACGAAAAGAACAAGTTTCATATTAGTGGCTACAGTGACGTATTTGTTACGATGTATAAGTCTAGTTGAATAAACGTTGAAGTTGTCCAAAGAAGACTAGTTCTGTGGACATGAAGTAAACGAAGCAATTGATTTTCAACGTAGCTGATGGATGCTTTCTATCAGTTGAAACAACGTTGAGAAATAAGCAATCAAAATAGTAGCCTCGAAGTTACGTGAAAGATGAAGTTGTTATTGAATGCTTCATTCAACGTATCAAATACGTAATTTCATAACGTTCCATCAACGTAGATCAAAAGAGTAACTGAAACGTAGAATACAGGTTTCCCAAAGCCTCGAGTTGTTTGATAGTGTCATATTCAACGTTTATGTAATGTCTCTTCAGTTCTTATTGAATATACGTTGTAAAAGCACGATAAGGACATGTTTGATAATGGTGGCAAAGTGACGAGTTGAATTATATGCGTTCTTCATAGGTAGAATCAACGTTTGGTTGCATATGGGTTACGAAAGTCACGTTGCAAAATTCTACGAGTAACGTTTCCTCAACGTCAACTGCCACTTTTAAACGTATATGATACGTGTGTGTGTTTATTGGGTTATGGTGATTACGATATAATCTGAAGTTAGAAGTTCCAAGAATTGGAACTTCAGATGTTTGTTCAAATAAAAAAAAGACGTTTATTGTCCATAGAGGGCCAAGCCACAATTACAGGACACCGATACATTATAATTTATGATTGTGAGTCCAAGATAGAACTAAAACTATTTGTAAATATGTAGTCGGTTTCAAATAATTACTCACATTAAATACTCAACATTTGGATAGTAGTTTATGTTTTTGTCATAAAGAATTTGTTTGATCTTCGTTTCGTAAGGGTTTATAGGTTGGTTATATACATCGGTTTCTTCACTAAAGTTGTTAAATTTGTTACAGATTGCATATAAAGGTAATTTGGCAAAGATGCTAGTTCTAGGTGTTGGAAGGTAGAAACAGTTTGCATTTCTGCTGTGTATACGATGTACTCGAAAGTTCAACATTGATAAAAGCTCAGGACAATCTATTTGATAGTTAATAATTTTATAAACAAATAAACATGAATGATATATTCTCCGATCATTGAGTGACAAAAGGTTGAATCTGTTGAGTGAAATGTCATTGTTTATGCCTCGTTCAGGATGTAGTATATCCAATTTAGACCATGTACTTCATAAACGCAAGCTGAAAAGATTCAAGATGTTTTACTTGAGTTTCGTAATATGGAGACCAAATTAGGCACCCATATTCAAGTCTCGTTCCTACATATGAAGTGTATAAAGAGCGGTAGCATTGTTTGTTGGTGAAGTCTTTGCAGTTCCTATAAATGAATCCAAGCATTTTTTTGCCGCTGACGTTATTTTATTAATACGTGGGGTACAGTTAAGTTTGAGGTTTAACACTATTCCAAGATCCTTTATTTGGTATTCACGTTCTAGGTGGATATTATTTATTGAATAGTTGAAGTGCATCTGATTATTTTCAAACGAGAATGTTGCAAATTTGCATTTTTGTATATTGAGATGTAGTTTATTATCTAGGCACCATTTATGCAGGAAATCAATATCACTCTAAAGGAGTATGCAGTCCTCAGGGTGTTTGATTACTTTGAACAATTCAAGATCATCCGCAATGAGAAGTAAACTATTGCTTATGTTGTCGCATATATCGTTTATGGAGAGGGAAAATAAAAGGGGTGCGAGATTGCTTACTTGTGGGGCTCCACTGGTAGCCATAAATACATACGATTTGTAGCCTCTGTACTGTACAACTTGCGACCGGTTGGATAAGTAGGATTTCAGTAGGCCCAGCAGATTATTATCAAATCCGAACTGATTGAGTTTTGCCGTAAGAATGGTGTGGTCTATTTTATCGAATGTACAAAAGGTAGATGGATCTGTATTGATTGGGTTCTCTGAGTGTGTAATGTATTTTTTGTAAGCGGCATTTATATTGGTTTTGATATCTTTTCTTAAGTTTTTGAAAATCCTGTGGTCCTCCTCTATATTTGTCTTCTTTAGTTTCTCAAATACTTTTTTTTTTGTTTTATTTGGTTAATTATGTTTTTTGTGAACCAAGGGAGGTATTTTCAATTTAAATTGAGTTTGGTGGGTATATATAGATCAAAGACTGAGTGGAGAATAGCGTAAAATTCTTGTAGGGCTAGGTTTGGATCTGTGTATGAATCGAAAAACATCCAATCATTGTTACATAGGTGGAAATATAGCAATGGAAAATTGGCTCTGCGAAAATTGTAGCTGCTCTCATTTACATTGTAATCAAAGTTTTCTTTTGGTACAGATAGTGCCATAGTTACAATCAATGGTGGGTGATATTGATTCTCACTAGATCACTAGATCGAGTAGAGACGTCCTGAGCTATTCAATATCGAATTATACTGTTTCAAATCGTAAAATTTCGCGAGTTGTTGAACAATAATCATATTAAGGTTGTTTGCAATGTTTCTGTCTTCCATGAATTTGAAGTTTGTTAAGTTGGAGTCTCCTAATATAAACTTCCGATTTTCATACAGATAATCTAAGGTTTCGAGAAAATCTAATAGATTTTGAATTTGTTGATGGTTAATATTTGGAAGAATATAGGTGACAAATATGTATAAGAGGTTATGTGCATATAATAATTTGCAACCTACATGGTCAATTCTGCTGAAATTGTCTATTTCAACTGCTGGGACCTCGGTTCTAACAGCAAGTAGCACCCCGCCCCAACGGGTTACTTCATTGGCTCCGAGGTAGCGTCACTGCGGAACACTAGGTAGTTATCATCAAATAGTTCGCTATTGTAAATATTTGGTTGGATCCAGGTTTCAGTGATAGCGACTATGTGAAGTTCAGAAGCAGCAGCCGATGCGTAGAAGTCGACTAATACCTGAGAAAAAAAGTTCTCTCACATACGTTTTTTTTATAATAATTTGATTACTATGACAAGGGTAATCCTGTTCAAAGAACATCGTGAGAACCGGTAGAAAGTAGGTAGAAATTGAAGTTCTTCTTGAATGTCGGTAGGATGTATGCCTCTGCAAACACCAGTTTCCGAGGCAGTGAGTGCTAAAACTTAGCCGTCCCAGGTAGCACATCATATCGGCTGAATCTTGGTTTCATATTGGGCCAATATTGATATATTGTAAATGAAAAAATAATAGTGGTCCAATATGGGTGAATATTCAAAAAACAGTATTATATTAATAATATTGGTAGAATATTGGTTGAACCTGTTTTGATTGTAGATTGTCATATGTACTATTGGGTCGATATTGGTAGGATAATTTCTACCAATATTGTGAATACAATATTGTCTATATATTATTTTCCATGCACATCAAGTTTGATAGCACATTGGTTGAATATGTCATCACAACTTTATTCAACAAATTGTTATAACTCATATTGGCTCAATATTGGTTCAATGATATTTACGAATATCGATAAAACAATATTGTCTCCACATTGTTTCCTACACTGAAAAAAAAGATACGGCTCATAGTTAATAAATATTTGTTTGTGTGCATTTCATTTACAATGAGTAAAAAAAAATTATTTTGTATTAGGTAATTTTATTTAATATTAGTAAACGCATTATTATAATTTACTAATACACAATAAATAGTTTGTTTGAGGTCGATATGTTCATAATTAACAATATAAATTTATTCCTAATGAATTTATTCATTATTGATTTAAAGTGAATAAGTCATAGTACCAGATAATAAATATTCACTGAAAATACCTCGCTGACCATTATTATAAAATCTCCGCGATAGGTGCCGTGGTTGGGTTCGCTGATGGACCACGTGTCACGTCGTACGTCGGGGTTTGGTGTTTCGTCGTTTATCGTTGAGTCGTGTGTGCGCCATTTGTGTTGTGTAGGTTAAGTCGCATGTTGTAATTATTTAATTTTGTGTGATTGAAGAGTAATTCAAAATCAAACAATCTCTTCATATTTATAGAAGACACAATAACAATAGTTTTATAATTATTATATGCATGGTTTATGCAACTATTCTCTAACAAAATAAAATCATAGATTCTGTTGTAAAAGTTACAAGTGACGCATCAGTTCATCATGGCTGTCTCTCACCATAACGGACCATGTTCAGAAGCTGGAAAACTTTTTGAAAGACAACAGTTTTGTGAAATTAATAAATATATGTTAAGGTGCTTTTGAATAAACGGTAAATTGATTCCATTCTCTTCTGTATTGATTTTTTCATTCCAGAAGGCTTATATTGCCTCCCTAATGGTTCATTAATAATAGACAATATTTTTAAGAAATATTCTTTATTTATTTGGAATTTTTATTTACAAACGATCATTTTCAATAAATAAAACGTATTAATAATAAAAATGTATTTATTTAATGTTGATAAAATATATAATATTAATAAATTTTTTTTATTTATTATAAATAATGATTTATTTACTGTTGACGAATCTATAGTGAGATAAATATTTATTTGAAATAAATTTGAAATAAATGTTAATTTAAATAATTTGAATGCATCATTTGTTTCTAATAAATAAACGTTTATTCCGCAATATTCGAATAAATTATTTATTAGTTATTAATTAATTTAGTTAACTATGAATAAACTGTTTTTTCAGTGCACATCTAGATTAAGAAACTTGGCCGACTTCTCAATGAAACATATTAAAATTATATCATGATCAAACATGAATAAAAATCCTCTAGGTGGCTCTACATATAGAACGTCTTCTGAAACCAACGAAAATATATTGAATACTTCCAATAACTTGTTTTCAAGACGTTTACTCAGTGGTTATGGCGATCAAAAGGCAGACTCTGGTGTTACCTTGATCAACTAATAGTCATTTAATAATTCACCAAGGTATATTCACTTCCACCAATATATCCAAATGATATTGTACCAATATCGATACATGTTTTGAGGTTATTATTGCTTCGAGAATATTTCGCCAATATTATTCAAGTAATATTGAACCAATATCGCCAAATGTTCACAATTTTTTTCTCGCCAATATTGCATTACAAATATTTCGACAATATGTTCACAATATTGTACCAATATTGGTGTGCTTATTGGGGTTCCCTGGAAGAACGAGCACTGAGAAAGAAACCTGATTTTTAATAATACTTTGCCGGTTGACATGTTGATGATGGGTTAGGAACCATCATCAATCCTCCTGGGAGAATGCATATGCCTATACTCAATACTCAATACAGCAAGATGATGACGGTGTTACGGTTCAAAATCAAATTTTCACATCTATTTGTAGAGAGACTATTATCTTACCTTATTGTGTAAAATCCTGAAACCTTGCTATCGATGCTACATTCTATTTTAATGAACATTCGCTATAGTATGGTGTAAATTTGACCATTGAATCTCTTTCTGTTTATTGTAATTGGTACTTTCGATTGTGTATGTGTTCGGGACATTTTGCATTTTAATCATCTTATATTGGTTATCAACCCATAATTGTTCTAATGAAATCTGTTCGTAACTTCATAATGTTTTCAGCTAGATATAACGTTCGAATTATTTACCACCAGATTTGTGAGGTTATTTCATTTCTGACAGTAGTGTTTGGGGTTGTAATGTATATTGGTGGACTGTATATATGGAGCACTGAGTTTGAATAGATTTATTTACACTTGAGTATGACAGATACAATTATTGTTTCATATAGAGAATTTAATGTCGTTGACTAGATTGTCACTTGTATTGTTCGACACTATTGCGGCTAGACTCTCTCTGCACTCATCCCTGCCAGAGACTGCCCTCGGGGTGTCGGGGTAGATTCGCAGCGGCGCAGAGTGCATGCGTGGCGGGAACATCCTCCCCACCTTGAAAGGACCTCTTTTCAAACTTCTAGAGGCAGGGGGCAGATTTTCTGGAACCCTCGCTTGACGATCCCGGTGGAAGTCCTTATGGTAGCGACTCTACAAACGCCATCAGGGCCTGGATGTAGCTGGAGGATTCGTCCTAGCTGCCATTGGGTTGGTAAGGTCTGGTCATCCTTGAGTAGAACTAAGGCGTTTTCAAGCAGTATGCCTTGGTTTTCTCGCCAGCGGTGGCGGAGCTGCATCTCTGAGATGTATTCTGTCTTCCACCGTTTCCAAAAATGTTGGGACATCTGCTGAACCAATTGAAGGCGGTTCAGCCGATTGACCTTGATATCGGTGACATCTTCATCGGGAGCAGCTACTAGGGGCTTGCCGATTATAAAGTGAGCAGGCGTGAGAGGAGTAAGGTCATGTGGGTCAGAACTTAGGGGTAATAGTGGACGGGAATTTAAAATTGCCTCCACCTGACATAATAATGTAGACAACTCTTCATAAACAAGAGGTGTTTTGGATAAAACTCTTTTCAGATGGTGTTTGGAACTTTTGACTCCGGCTTCCCAGAGTCCCCCAAAATGAGGCGAATAGGGCGGTATAAATTGCCAATTGATTGCTTCTTCAGAGGAAAATCTTGTAATATTGCTAATGTTGGGTACAGACTTCAAAAAATTCCCCAAATCTTTCTGAGCGCCAACAAAATTAGTTCCGTTGTCGGAATACATTTCATTTGGTCTACCTCTTCTTGAGATAAAGCGCTTTAAAGCTTGGATAAAGTCGTCCGAAGAGAGGCTAGAAATGAGTTCTAGATGAACTGCCTTTGTAGAAAAGCAGACAAACAGTCCCATATAACATTTGGTTATTTTACATCCGCGACCCTTGCGGTCTTTAATCAAAAATGGGCCAGCGTAATCAACTCCCACAATTGAGAAGGGACTAGAAGGCATTACTCTGGCGTTTGGCAAATCACTCATTATAGGTTTAACAGTACTAGCGCGAAATCTAAAGCAACGCATACACTTTCGCACGGTAGCACGAGCTAGATTACGTCCGGAAATAGGCCAGTAGTTGTTTCTAATGGTACTGAGTAGCAATTGGGTTCTGGCATGTAACAACCGATTATGTTCTTTAATGAATAATAAATCCGTAAACTTATGTTTTCCTGGTAATAGTACTGGATGTTTCTTATCAAATTCATAGTTGGAATACTTGAGTCTCCCTCCTACACGAAGAATACCCTCGTTATCTAGAAATGGGGTGAGACCGGAAAGTTTGTTTGATGATTTCAATGTGTTGCCTTTCTGTAAGTTTTGAATATCTATAAAGAAACATTGATGCTGGCATATTTTTATTAGCGTTTTGGTAGCGCGACCTAATTCATGGGGTGTGAGACCCCCTTTAATTCTATCGTCTTTTGGTATGAAACAGTTTTTTTTGAAACGTAATGTATATGCGGTGACATTGCGCATTTTATTGAAACTTGAAAAGGTTTCGAAAGGAAAATCTAGAGTGTTCTCAGGTTCATGAGCCAAATGGGTTTGAGACTTCAGGTCTGGTAAATCAGTTATCTGAGGCTGTTCACTAGGCCATTCAGATTGATAACAAGAAAGCCAATATGGACCTTCCCACCAAAGCGTGCAGTGCAGAATTTCGGATGGTAACAAACCTCTTGAAACTATATCTGCTGGATTTTCTTTGGTGGAAACGTATCTCCAATGACAGTTTTGCGTCAATGTTTGAATTTCGGAGACTCGGTTCCCTGTGAACGTTTTTAGTAAATTTGGACTGGTTTTGATCCAGGCTAAAACGATAGTTGAATCAGACCAAAGAAAACACTGATTTATTTGCAAATTGATTGAATTTACGACCTTGTTTGTTAGGCGTGATAATAGCACTGCACCACAAAGTTCGAGTCTTGGTATGCTAATGGTTTTTAGTGGCGACACCTTGGATTTGGCGGTAAGTAGCGTGACGCGTATATTGTTATGTTTGTCCATGCTGCGCAGATAGACAGAAGACCCAAAGGCCCTCTCCGAAGAGTCGCAGAAACCGTGTAATTCGACCCGTACACAATTTTGGATTATAGCGTGTCGAGGTATACATAGATTATTTAGTGTGGGTAATTCACGTTGGAAGTTGAGCCAAGTAGATTTCATAGGATCGGGTACAGGATCGTCCCAGGACGCCTTAGTTGACCACAAATCCTGCAGCAGAATTTTTGCCAAAATTATGCATGGACTCAGTAATCCTAATGGATCGAATATGGATGGATCTTTTTGTAAAATTTTGATCATAATCATTTACATTGATATTGTAACTTAAATCGTCGCTTTGGCATGCCCATGTTAGACCTAATGTTTTGGTTTTATTGTCCGTAGAAAATTCTAGAATGTCATAGGCTAGGTTAGAATTCTCAATTTCTCGTAAGACTTCTGATGAATTGGAACACCACTTCCGCAACTCAAAGCAGCCACCTTTTAGGACGTCGGAAACCTCGCGGCATATCCGCTGAGCATCTTGAAGAGAATCCGCGCCGGTAAGCATGTCATCCACGTAGAAGTCTTGCTTTATAATGCGAGCTATGGTCGGATTGTTATCTTGAATTTCATTCGCTAGTTCGAATAAACATCTTATAGCAAGAAAACTGGCCGAAGCTTGGCCGTAAGTGACCGTATTGAGCTCATATGTGCATAATTGTTTGGAAGGGTTATCGCGCCATAGTATCCGCTACAGAGACCGCTCTTCAGGATTAATTATTACCTGACGGTACATTTTTGCTATATCGGCGGATATGACATATTGATATTGGCGAAACCTTATTATTATGGAGAACAATTCAATTTGTAGAACTGACCCTATAGCTTGTATATTGTTTAATGATAACCCGTTATTAGTTGGGGCCGAAGCATCGAATACTACTCGAAGCCTTGTAGTGAGGCTTGACTCCTTTAGTACGCCATAGTGCGGCATATAGTAGTCTTGCTCAGCGGTTGGATTGTCGACTCTTGACATATGTTTTAGAACCATATATTCGCCTATGAAACCTATGTACATATTTCGTAAACTTTCGTTTCTGGACAGGCGCCTCTCCAACGCTTGAAATCTGAGCTTCGCCTGTGACCTCGATTCTCCCAAAATGGAAGGTTCTTGCTTGAGAGGCATGTTGACTATAAATCGCCCGTTGTGATCTCTTTTGGTGGTTTCGGCAAAGACTTTTTCACAAATGAGCTCATCTGGAGAAAGTATTCGGTTACTAGAAAGCTCCTCAACCTCCCAAAACTTAGTGAGGGCTTGAAGGAGTTCTTGATTGAAGCTAAGGTTGCAAGAGGTGGCCTTTGGGCTGATTGCACCAAATGGGCCAGAAACGATCCATCCAAGTTTCATTTCCTGTAAATAGGGACCGCACTTGCCAAGGACCATTTTATCGTTGCCTAGGAGATGCCAGAATAGATCAGCACCGATCAACATATCGACATGACCGGGCTTATAGAATTCTGGATCGGCTAAAATAATGTGCGAAGGAATCTGCAAGTTCTCTGATTTTATGGCCATGTTAGGCATATGGCTGGTTATGTCAGGTAAAATATAGCAGATTAAATTCGCGGAAAAATTATTATATTGTGATTTAATCCTAACGTCGCATTTCCTTTTTACAGATGAAATATTGTTTGTAATACCGTGAATGGCAAGATGACTGACATGGCTAGTGATCTTCAGTCTTCTCTGTAGCTGCTCAGTAATGAACGACGTTTGAGAGCCGCAGTCCAGAAGGGCCCTTACTGAGTGTAATTTACCATTAATATCTGAAACTAATACTAGAGCAGTGGACAGAATAGTTTGCCCTATCGAAAATTGAAGTACGCCACTGGTCAGAACATTGGCTGTATCTTGCTCATTATTGATTTCAATCGGCTGCACCGATCTGATATCCTCGTGTAATAGGGAATTATGATGATATCTGCATTTCTTACAAGGACCTAATTTACATTTATATACAGGATGTCCTTCTCTCAGACAGTTTGCGCACATAGATGGATTTTCTTTGACATATATATTTCTATCGATTATTGACAATTTCAAAAAGTCCTCGCATGTATAAATAGAGTGATTACCTCGACAGAAGGAGCATGTATAGTGGCTAGAAGCTAAAACTGTAGGTTTTCTTCTTACACCCTGTATAGCATCCCTATTTAGTTTATTGGAACCTTTATCGCGCGATTGATTACATTTATAGTCTAGCGAGTCTACAAAATTGGCTCGTTCGCGTAAAAATTCTAGAAAATCTTCTATACTGGGTGATTCCTTTTTATTTCGCTGTTGCCGCTCCCAATCACATAGAGAAGTATTGTCGATTTTTTGTGAGATCCAGAATATTAGTAAACAATCACAGTTCTCTACGGATTGGCCTAGCTGTTCTATAGCTCCTAAATGTCGCGTGATATTGTCAGCTGCAATTTATCGCTTGAACCTTTTTGAAATGTTTCAAAAAACAGTAATGCGCCTAAATGATCGTGTAATAATTTCTTTGTATTATTGAACCTATCGCACAACGTATCCCATGCTACTGAATAGTTGTCAGTGGTATATTGAATTTTCTTTATAGACGCTGCAGCAGTGCCTTCTAGCGCACCACGTAAATAGAAAAACTTTTGGATTGCTGTGAGAGATTTGTTTTTATGAATCATGCTATCAAAGATATCTCTGAATTCTAGCCAATCTTCAAAATTGCCGTTAAATTTAGGTAAAACAATTTCAGGCAACTTTATACCGCTCGATTCGTATTTATGGGAAGACTGTGCATTTATTTGTGAACTGAAATCATGTTTTTTCAAAAATATCTTTGCTTTGTTTGTTAATTCATAATATGTTTCCTCAAAAGCCTCTCTTTCCACATTTTGTTCAGTCAAAGTATCTAATGTACAAGTCATTTCTATCTCGTTTTGCAAATTGCGAAACTCGCTGAATAAATTTAAAATATTGCCTAACCTGTCCTTAAAAATAGCAATTTCGAGATCTGTTAGCTCTTGTTTAATCAATAATTGATCTAAATGGTTTTTGAATGAGTTTAGCGAACCTTTTGTCATTTCTCGCTTTCGTATTAACGCGGCTAATTCAGACATTTTCAGGCCTTGTAAATTTTAGAAAATGTACAATATTAGAGGCAACTTTATGAAGAAATGGTGAAATATGTGTAAAAGGAACGAACTCACTAATTATCTGTTAGTAATACGGCGTAGGCCTGCTGCACCCTGCTTGTCTTCCTAGTCTTGGAGATGCGTTGACGGGTCGTCTATTTTGCTGAACGATTGCCCTGTTTCAAAGCAGGTAGTGGCTGGCGTTACACAATTCTTGGCCGTATTGACTTCAAGTGCGGAATAACTATTCTTGCAGTTCAATTTCTTGAATATCCGCTCGATGGATCATGTTTGGGGTTGTAATGTATATTGGTGGACTGTATATATGGAGCACTGAGTTTGAATAGATTTATTTACACTTGAGTATGACAGATACAATTATTGTTTCATATAGAGAATTTAATGTCGTTGACTAGATTGTCACTTGTATTGTTCGACACTATTGCGGCTAGACTCTCTCTGCACTCATCCCTGCCAGAGACTGCCCTCGGGGTGTCGGGGTAGATTCGCAGCGGCGCAGAGTGCATGCGTGGCGGGAACAAACAGTTTGATCGTGAAGATTGCGTTTAGTTGAGTTGATTACTCTTGCGCTTTAGTGACGTCACTCATTGGTTTTTGGTTGGAAAACATTATTTGCACGGAGGGTGACTTACAGTTGATTTGATTTTGATCTTTTTATATCTTTTTATTATCTTTTATTATCTATTACTCATTCTGTTCTTAAATATTAGTTGCCAATAATAGTTGATAGAAATCAAATCACATTTGACAGTCTCTGTGAGTTAGGACAGACGAACATACTTTTCATGTATTTGACTTTTGACTTTCTGGAAAAGGAAAAGTTTTTTTTTTCGAAAAAGCGTCGCTTTTGGCTTCTTTGAGACAACCATCTTATCAAACTTTCTCTTCCGTGTGCTACGTTGTTGAAGCATTTGTTTGACTAAACGCATGTAATACATTTTTGAGTAATTCATCGTTATTCATCACGTTATCGTGGATTTTATTGATTTGTGGACTTATGTACTCATTTTGGTATTTGATATATCACCGAGAGTAACTGTAATGGGAACTTATCGTTAATTTCACACACCGCCATTTTGGAAGCCGCTAGTACAGGACCTTAGAATTTTGTTGATGCCGTTCATTGTGTTCTTTAGAGTGATACTTCCATTCCACATGATAAACTGTATTACCATGATTTGTTGAGAATCCACCCACACAGACGAAAGTGTTGGATCTTCAAGTTGTACCAAGCCACTTGGCTGGCCCTGTATTATCTGTCTAACAGTCTTTTCCATCCACCTCAGGACATTGGAAGTCTTGAAGGGACAAGAGAAACCATCTATCGGTAGTCTGAGCAGATGAAGTCGGTGGACCTTCCAGTTGAACCAAGCTTCCTGTATTAGTACCTTCTGTACGGGTATATGAGCCTGTTCCATCCATCTCGGGACAAGGGAGTCTTGGAGGGACAGGAGGGACCATCCCTCAGTAGTCTGAGCAGGAGAAGGTGTTGGATTTTCGAGTTGAACCAAGCTACCTGTATTCTGCCATCTATATACTTGTCAAGCAGTCTTTTTCATCCACCTTAGGACACTGAGAGTCTTGGAGTGACAAGAGGGACCGTTCATTAGTAGTCCGCAGCGGTGAACGATCCGAGTGACTGGAGTCTTCGAACTACCCGTCCCTAGGTTGTTGACAAGAGGACGAAGGGATCAGAGTTGTTAGTAGCTGCTGAGAGGGCGAAAGTGTTGGACTTTCCAGTTGTACCAAGGCCATAGTTACCTTGAGCCACTTCGTTGAAGGAGTAGAGACTGGTGTATCTATAGCATTCTTACAGTTCAACTCTTCAACATATATTATCAAAATTTACAAAACCTCTCTCGGCCTTTATTCATGTCAATAACAACATTTGTTCATATTTATTCCTTGGTATTGTCTGTAGTGACAATTCAACTACTTAACATTAAATGTTCAAAATTTACGGAACTTCCCCTGGCTTAAATTTTTATCTATATCAACATTTATTTACACTTATTATATTGTATTGGGTTTGTACAGCAGTGGAAAAGAATCCGGATAAAGCATATTTTTTATATTATTTTCCAAATTTACAAAATGTTCTTCAGGGAGATGGGCCGTGGTGGTCGGCTGGTAAAGCGTTCGCCTCGCAAGCGTGGGGTCGTGAGTTCGATCCACCGATTTACCGGTCTCCTGCATGGCATCACACGTTAAAAGGTAAGGTCTGCGTCTTCCCTAGCTCACACAAGTCTCTCGAAGACTTTCGAAGGTTGCGCGTAGGGATGCAATCGGTTGACGGAAATAACAATTTTAACAATATTTCACTATAATTATCACTATCATTCATAATTATCATTGGTATTGATTGGTATTTATTGTACCTCAAAAGTGCCCAGATTCCACTTGGGATACTAGCTTTGCCGTATTATTTAAATGGTATACTTGAGATATATTTGATTAAGTGAAAATAGAGTTTCAACGAGTGACTATAGATGTCACAAGTTACATTTTGTTATTTCCAATTATATATTATAATTGTGGCCCGCTATCAAAGTGGAGGATATTTGTTTAATTGGACGAACAAAAGGTTTGTATTTCGTGCAGAAATTTATTTATAAAATCATAGCAAAGCGCTTTTGACTGTAAAGTCATCATCAGTGCGTACCTGTAAGTAAGTGACATTGAATTGAATTTAAGAAATTTTGATAATGAGAATTTTGAAAATTGAAAAATTACTCGTCAGGTGTACAAGAGCCAGACCATAAATATATCATGTGTCCAGAGGACCATGTAAAAATTAAAAAACGGGACATCATATGAATAACATTTTAAAAATTTATTAAAAAATCCTTACTCCAGGATTAACCTGGATAAAAGTTTCAACAGGCAGAGTAACACTGTCAAACTGAATGAATGAAATTGACATTGTGTCAAAAGTTAACAATGACAATGATGTTTGGCTTAGAACACTAACTTCTAGAAACAATGATCTGTGTTTTGAAAATTGATAAATGACCAATTAGTCAAATTGATCTGTGAATCTATTCATAGTTCTGTTAATCTAAACCTAAGGAAATGTGACAAACCGGGAGAAAAGTCTAATGAGAACCTCAACCCGATGTGCACAGAACCAGGTACAGGAAACAGTCTCTTGGGAATTTATGAAACCAATTCTATGCTAAGGATCATGGAACAGGTCTAATGAGATCCTTCACACTTCCCAAAGCGCCAAAAAGGTAGCCCAAAAACAAGAGGCACCATAAACATAAAAGATTTGAGAAAGTTTCAACAGGCAGAGTAACACATGTCTGCTGAAGCTTAGTCTACTGTCTAACTAAATGAATGAAAATTGACAATGTGTCGAAAGTTGACAATGACAATAAAGTATTTATAGTTATGTTAATCGAAACCCAAGGAAACATGACAAACCGGGAGAAAAGTCTAATGAGAACTTCAACCCGATGTGCACAGAACCAGGCTTAAGACACAGTCTCTTGGGAATTTGTGAAACCAATTCTATGCCCTAGATCATGGGACAGGTCTAATGAAGACCTTCCCAATCCCAAGGCGCCAAAAAGGTAGCCCAAAACCAAGAGGCACTACAAACCGAAAAGATTTAAGAAATTTTCAAATTCTTTCAGATTCAATCAATTCAGTGATTCTATTAATCAAAACCAAGGAAATTGCTGAACCAAGAGAAAGTCTAATGAGAACTTTACACGGCACATGCAAAAACCCAAATTCTAGAAAAACAGAACCTGAAGTTGAAATTATAAGTTTCATATTGAAAGTAATAGTTTATTTTCTGAGAATTGAAAGGAAAGTCGAGAGGGAGGGAACTAAGCAAACTGCAAAAAGGAGTTCAAGCAATATCATCATCGAGAAAGAGTTCAAGAGCAATTAAATAGGTAAGTAATTCAAATTTATGAAAAGTTTTTTACTTTAGACGTCCATGAAGAGGAATGCAAGCTCTGCTTAAATTACCTTTAGTGTTGATACAAAGGTCAGTATTCAGTTGATATGTAAATCTTCAAGAAAATCTAATCTATTGTAATTTTTGGAACTCACCTCCTAAAGTTGTGGGTGTTAAACCTCAAATGTTGACCAAAGACTGAAATTTTAATGGAATTTAAATGTTCGATTATACGGGCTTCCAAAGGTCTGCAAGTTCTTCCAATGTAGGCTGCATCACAATCATCACAATTTAAAATGTTTAATTAATTTTGTGGTTTACAAGTCTAATAATTTTGATAATCTGTATCTGTAGATATTTGTTTTTCTCTACATTGGACTTTGAGTCCCATTCAAGTGGTACTTTCCAGGTGGTCACCTTCTCACTTGTCAGCCCTTTGTGATCACAAGAGGAACTTGGAAGGCATCGAGACAACCCCGTATAAGATACCCACCTATTTGAAGTATTTTTCTGTATCCATCATACGGATTATTAGAGGTTTGTAAACTGAGCGCTTGGCATTTCGTTCCAATCCTGACACCAATACTCAAACAGGGTAGTTGTTATACTACATACCATCAGTGCTTTTATTATTTAATATTATTATAAAGTCTATTCAGAAATATCCTTAGAGATCTGAAGCAGTCTGCGTTTTGGGCTGGCTTCTTCAACTCACTGGCGCGGTATAGCTTTTAGAAAAAAACCCATGGCATCCGAATTGAGTTAGTCGGTGACTAATAAGTTTTAATTTGCTTTCTACGGTTTTTAATTATTCTTCTTTTTTTTATAATGAAGCGTAGCAATGGGGCCAACTGAACGGCTCTCAAGGCATCTTCTCGAACAGAGACGGAACTCTATTAGAAACGTGGTAGGACTCGCAACAGGGCACTACCACCTGAGAAAACACCTGCATACTATTCCACACTATGCAGGATCTGTAACCAGGAAGAAGAAACAGCTTTCCACATAGTGTTCGAATGCGAAGCCCTGGCTCGCATGAGGATGGATGTTTTCGGACAATGCAGTGCAGAAGACATCACCCCACTGGAAAGCCTCTTGAGAAATATCCAGGAGTTCATCAGAAGATCCGGAGTACTCACGAGATAGACCTGACAGCGGGGAGCAGAAAGGTTCTACACAGAGCTACCTGCACTTCGGCTGAAAGCCAGCCCCTCCTAGCAATAATGATAATAATGGGACAAACGTTTTAATGAACTGTTTTTCATAAGTTATGACCAGGAATCATCACCTGAAATCAATAACATCATTTAAGATCCACCCTGTACACTAGTACACAAAGATTCAAAGATAATATTCATAAAGATACTGTTGAGGATCTGTCAGATATCTGCTGTAACATATATGTGTTTAGATTTTTCAGATTTCCTCTTACCATAATATTTCGAAATCGATATCCGGCTTGAGAACATAAGTATCAAATTAGTTCAAATAAGTTAATTGCTCAACCGCTGTTCGGAATGGTTCGTAGAAGTCCGAATATAGAAAAAATAAAGCAGGCTACTTGAAAACATGTGTACGAAAATTGACTGCAGCCAGATGTTAACACTTCCGAGTGGGATAGTGGATTTCTGTATTAGAGAACAAAGTTTCGAGTTCGCTATTAGACACAGTGTTACTTCGATATTTAGAGCAAGGTCCATTTAGAAGGCGGACCGAAAGTGGAATAGCAGAAGTACCATTAAAACCACCTCCAAACGGCCACTTCATCAGGGCAAAAGTAATAATCATCCCACGTGTGCTTTGCTGCATTAAACTTTGAAGACAGGACCGTTTCTAGGGTAATAGTAAAGACCGGTGGATAATTTGCCTCCACTCGAATAAACATTGAACTGCCTTACATTTGATGAGTTGATCTGAGAAAATATGTACCCAATTATTAATCGCTTCCATTATTTCCACTGATTGATAAAAAGGCCCGAGTAAACTATACGAGGTATTCTTTCTAATTGAATAATGAAAATATGTTTACGTAACACATAATCAAGCCCATCAGATAATTGGAAGAACTCATATAAAAATGAATTTGCTATTCAATATTTTGGTAACATTTTTCCAGGAAGTACTCTAATGAAGAAACCTACAAACCGCCTTGAAATTAAATGTTTTTGGTCAATTTGCCTGATATTCGCGCATTTTTTTATGTTTTGGTCCTCACGAAAGGGAAAATCCTGCAATGATCAGAGAACATTGTTACATCCACATTCCAAAATAAACGTCTAGAACCTCAATAAAATTCAAGGATCCTGGAAAAAAAGCTCCAAGAAGATTCGGTGGGTATTAAAGAAGAACTCCACGAAAATTCGAATGATTTGAATGAAGAACTTCTAGAAAATCCGATAACCTGAGAAAAGAGCTTCTAGAGAATTCGAAGAGCTCCGATCAAAAACTTCCAGAGAAACTTCTGGAAAATACAGAAAGCTCAGAAGAATAATTGTGGTGTGGCAAATCGAGTAGAAGGGAAAATATGAACCATCGAGATGGAGATAGACAACACTAGGGAGCAAATAAACACAGATGTGACTGAAATTAAAGATGGAATCGAGGCAGAACTTGACAAAATGAAGGAAACAATCAGTGAGTTAAAAACCCGAATTGATAATACACGTAATTCGAAAACCGTTACTAAAAATTTATTGTCAGATAAGAGTTTGAACTTGGACGAAGTTCAAAAAGGGATACATGAATTCGAGGTCAGTTTTGAACCAGGAAAACATTCAGTGAAGCCACCTCATTTCGATGGAATCACTCCATGGGAAAATTGCCGCCGACAGTTCGAAGATGCGCCTAAAGTAAACGGATCGAATGCAGGCAGAAGAGCTGTTGCATTAACAATTGCGTTGCGTGAAGAAGCAACAAATATTTTACAAACCATAACGGCCCAAGAACAGGAGAATTCTGAATAGATGATGAAACATCTAGAACTAAAGTATGGCCAGGCCCATCTAGATCACGTATACCATTCACAACTGATAAACCACTGCCATAAATTGGGTAAATCGTTACAGGAATTGTTACTATCATAACACGCGTGGTTCGTCTTGCATATACAGCCACGTCAGAAAATGTCATGGGGCTACTAGCGGTTCACGAATTCTTGGATAGACTTCGCGATTATGAAACCAGACAAGCGTTGACACTAGCCCGCCCAACACATTTTGTAGACGCACCTGCATGCACTTTGAGAAAGGAAAACAATCCTGCGAAAGCCGAAGTGAAGCCGGAAGTTGAGAAAGTCTCACAGGAGTCTGCTAACTTCAGATCTACCATAAAAAAAAGTGATGAAGGAAGTGTTGCCTGTGAGAAGACAGATCAGATGCTGGAATTGTGGAAAAATTGGGCATGTGCGTAGCAAATGAACTACGCAGGAAAACTGAAGAATGTCGATGGGGAGGGACAATCGTTGGCCTGTATCCAGCAAGCCCCTGTTAACATTAAGTATATCGCAATCCTTCAACGACGGAACAAAGTTGACTCCGTATACGGTTTCATCATCTACAAGTCGTGCACCACGCTGCTAGATACAAATGCGATGTTTCAGTCTAATTTCAGATCAAGATCTTTCAAGCTAAGTAACTGTTTATCATTACATATACTAATATTTCCAGTGAACCTTATCCATATTCAAGCAAACTATCGAAATGTTCTGTTAATCGAGCTCAATATGTAAACATAAAAGCCCCCATATAAACGTATAAATGAATAAGGCAATGAGAACCGACAGTTAGTTTTTTGTCAAAAACAATATTTAATGTGATGGAAAAGGATGGCCAATCGGAGTACTTATCTGGTAGTACTCCGCGCATTCATGATCATGAGTGCCATTTAACATTTTTAAATTGAAAGCGAATTCAGTATGAACAGATTTCAGGCAAGAGCATAGAGGTGTTTACTTGTTCGTATTCAAAATTACAATTTATTGATTTTATCGAATATAATAATAATAATAATAAATTTATACATATGATACAATAATACAAGTTTTATGAGGAATAAATGGGTAACCCTACAGAAGATCGAGTCTGTGCGTAGGGAATACGAGATTGTGAATTAGGACTAATAGCCTAAAGCTAACATAAAAACATAGTACATCTTCTTAAATGATGATGATACAGAGATTATATAGAAAAATACAAATATGTACTAACATAATTAATAAATATATAACTATAAAACTATAAAATGAGTAAAATCAATAATAGTACCATATTACTTTGGTTACATTATGCTAATAAAAATTACAAACCTGCATAATTGCCTTTAAATGACTATCAAAATGGTTAAAGTGGTTTGGAGACAAATTATATACAATTTAATGAATGGATATACGTCTTAAATGGTATTTCTATGGAATATTTTCAACAAGTCGGTGGATTTCAATTCTTGGGGTGTTTTTTATATAATTCTTCAATTCTCTTTTGAACTGGATTTGTGGTGTTATTTGTTTGAGTGTTGGTGGAAGGGAGTTGAAAATTTTCGGTCCAAGATATAGGTATGCTCTCTGCATAATATCTTTCTCAGGTTTGACGATAATGTAATTTTCTGCGTGCCTATATCTGGTATTGTGGTGATGCTCTATCGGTAACAATTCACATTTTCGTAAGTGCTGATATATGGTAACCTTCAGAAAATAGAGCTGTCGTATATCAAACATTTTTGAAAGTTTGAAAAGTTCTTCTGTTGAATACTTTTTGGGTTTTCTGTAAATGGTTTTCAATATATGTTTTTGAACTGTTTCAAGTCCTGATATGTGAGTATAACCCGAGTGAGGGGATCAAATCTCTTTGTTTAGTTGAAAGTGATTACCAAGTTGGTTTGGTGTCTGTTTCCTCATCTCTAAAGGGATATAAAGCCAAAATCTATCTCTGAGGTCATCCACCATCTAAGGTATGAGTAAAGAACTTTACTTCATGACGAACCCTTAAATTATTGTTCTCCTTTTAATTTATCAGGCCTCTTGTTCTTGATTATAGGGTACAATCCCTGGAATTCTGCACGGGGAGGAATCTTCACGGATCCTGCTGGAGTCCATAGGACAACCCTCAGTGCATGCAGTTAGGGTAGCCAAGGATTTGGATGAGTACCCCCTTTATTTTCTTACTTTCATTGTGCCTATTGCCTTCAACCATCAATTTTAAACCCTATAGGACTTTAAGTCTATATAACGTTTGCTTAGCATTATTTATAGACTTGTTGCAACCCCTAGTACGTACTGGGCTAGGACCTTCAGCCCTTAGAACTTGTATATTCGACGTTTTCATCAATATAAACCATCATTACTCTCCCTTCATACTGGGTTTATAGTTAATATCACCCAGAACCTCCCCTTCTCCACTGAGTTATCCAGTGTTCTACCCCACTATATATTTGTAATAATCGCTAGGGCACTATAAATCTATGGTACAATCAAAAATCGAGTCATAAAAAACCGTATCAGCGACTAGGACAATCTTTGGGTCCACTTTTACTAAACAACCAGCAATAATTTAACCGTCAACCTGGAAGCTACAAACAGCATCAGGGGAGCCACGCAGTCAGTTATTTTATATGGTGAGCTATCGAATGAACTGAGTTTAGGCAGCACTGAAGTGAAACATCAGGCATAAGTAGCGGACATCGAGGATGATTGGAACGGACATCAGGAATTCTAGCGGGTTCGAGATTAATTCCAAAGACGGTGTCAGAGAACAGAGAACAGAGAAGAGCTGATGCTTCAAGAGGAAGGTATGAAGAAATGATTCGTGTTTTATCAGCTGAAGATGTGAGCGTTTTCCAAAGAGGACTGAATCCATTCCAAACGCTCGCTTGGACGGAAGTGCGAGCAATGGAAACGTGGTGATGTCCGAACCCAAGCTTCATGATGAGAACATTGGATGATGAATTGCACTAGGAAAGACTTTGTTGTGATTTGATTAATTTGTACCAGTAAGGGTCATGAATGTTAACTACCTTAAAGTAGGCAATAATTTTGAGGCACTGCTAGTCAATTTCTTTGATGATTCGGAGTGTACGCGATACTACTCGCTAAGCCAACAACCTGCTGCAGAATTGGGAAAACTCGTTGCCATCTCTTCTAAGGACATGAAACCAGCTCAGCATTTCAAACTCAGAAATTCAGTCGAAAAGTATCGGGACATATTCGATAACGGTGAAGGAAAATGGGTGTCGAACGAATATCGACACTGGAAATGCTCTACCGATTCGACAATTAATTAGTAGATTTCCTCTTTTTCAGCCCGTGGTATGCGTTCTCAATAGTTCCCCCAGAGGCGAGCCGCCGAACAGTGAGGGATACATTGCAATTATTTGTAGAATATCGAGTGAAACTTCATAAACCACCACGTACGTAGAGGTCTATCTGAGAGAAAGCTATAATATGGAAGCATGGCGAGAAGTCTCTGGTGCCAAACGCGATATCTAATTCCTCGGCCAAATGTATCTCCATATTTTTCAGAGCGTTCCATCTTCCTTGGTTTGAGGAGAAATTGAGCTGTGAAAGTTCTTTCCACAGCTTTGTCGAAGTGGTCTAGATATCTTGCGCGGAAAACTAATTATTCAACTAATTAATAACAGAAAATTTTCCACCGAAATTGGAGTAACCATCAGTGAAAACGTATAGACACAACGAATGGAATACCCCAAGGAAAAAGGGAAGGGGAAGCAAACATAAGTATAGGAACGGCTGGAGGAGGAGAAAATAAATATCAATTTCAATAGGAAAGAAATACACAGAATAACTATCCATTTTTTCATAGCAATGACAATGAAACAATGAAGAGAAGAAGTTTTTCAAAAAAATGTTGGTGGAAAAAATATTAAAGCAATACTAAATTCACGGCTTGAATGTAGAACATAGACATAGAATAAATTAATTCCAAATAATTGCAGGGTATTGGACTAAAAGGTTATCTACGTCTTTGCTTACGTTTCGCATAGGTATAAATGTTTTCGATTCTTCAAAGCAATAATGTACTAAAATATCCATGAGAAAGATCCAAACTAAATATGGATACGTGAGCAAACTCATTCTCAATTCAACCTCAGATGTAATTAACAGTGTGCTTGACTCTTTTGACAATTTGAATTGTAAAAATATTTCGTTAGACTGATAGCGTGGATCCTAATATCAGTATATTAGGATCCATGCTATCAGTATTATGAAACAGTTTGTTGTCTTATGAAAATAAATTCAAAATGAAACTTTGTTTTCATTTCAGAAATAAATATTGCCTGGATTTAGATTCTCACCGTAACAGTTTTTTCAGCTTTCTACTACCTTCACACTTTCTCAGCAGTTACAGGGTCTTGAAAAATAACTCCATAACAGCTTAGCAATTCCCCATGTACCTTGTCATGTCTTTTGAAAGCATTCAGTTAAACATTTTGATGCTGTTCAAGTATTTGTGATTTCAGGGACGTACGGAAGACGGATATTTCTAATCGACACTCCCCAAATAGTATATCTTTTATGAAATGAATATAATTGGATAATTTTTTTTTCATGGAAGAATAAATATTATAACAGAACGTATCGTATGACCGGACATAATAATTTACCCAACCCCTAGTTAATCCTCTCAGGTCAAGAAACCGTCGAACACTTGTGTAGAAATAACGTTATCCTAACAAAGATTCTCAGAAATACATTGGTTACGAAGGAACATCTTTAAAACGAGTGTATCATATTACTTTTAAGAGACTTGTAATAATATTTCCAAATGAGACATTTCAGAGTACCAGGAAACCTTTCAATATCCCAATTGTTTGCATATGTTATTTTTGTTGAGAGGCACAGATTTTCATGATACCCAGATAGGCCACCCAGAAAGCACTTTGCAGAGAGGGTAGATGATCGAACTATGAAATTGGACACAATTTCGAAAGTTAGTCTTTCGTTTCATTCGTTCAAGTCAACATGTGGTTGCGCAGTTTTATTAGTTTACTCAAGTTATTGTAATTGTCATATTTCAACTCTGTTCAACACAATATTCAATCTGGGTACTATCGTTAATTTTCATTCTTTGAATATATATATATATAAAGTCGATCTTTTCCACTTGTCTCTAAAAAGTTGATTCTTCTAATCAACTCTTAGTATTTGTTGTATTTGAATTATTTCGAGTCTTTTGCATTTTATCTTGTTAAATTATTAGTAAATTGTCTGGCCTCATTCACGTTAGATTATTAGTTAAAATCAGAAGTTGCCTAATCAATTAATTTGATAAATGTCCCTAACACCTTTGTTTGCTATTCTTTATTGTTTTGTTAATAGATATAAGTGTTATGCATTCTGGCTTTTTATTCTCAAAAGTTCACATTCCAGTTTACGAAAATCCTTTTGATTTGAGATAAAAATATTTTAATTAGTAGAGTTGAACAGAGTAAGTAAATTTGAGTGCTAAAGTGAGTTCCGCAACGAGTTCTCAATCCAGCATCTAGGATAGAAAGTCGGGATAATCGGATGAAAAAGTAAGGTGAGTTAGAAATCTTAAATGCTGTGAGGTATGATTCCTAGTTGCTAGAAAATTAGAGCCCAACGTTCCAAATTATTATTATGTTTTTAACGACTCCGCTCGGTCGAATCAGTTGTGATAATGCTCTATTTAATTATAAAGACTGCATTTGTTACAATATTTATAAATAGGTACCTACTAATCTTATAAGATGGCATATGTTTTTATAAAAATTTGTTGTGTGAAGCATAAGTTGTTTCTATATATTCGGTGAATAAAACGACCTAGTTAAACTAAAAAAAATATATTCAAAATGCAAGGCTTTTGAAAGAAATGGGGCTGCCAGACGTGAACTGAGCCCAGGGATGTTTAAAAAAAAAATAAAACCGCGCATAAATACAATGAAACCATACATTATGACCTTAGAATTAGATCTGTGAAGTTTAATGAAATTCCAGAAGGGCGATTGCCCTATAATATTTATGTGAAATTGCTGCATTCGTTTAAATGCACGAAACGCTTTCCGATTGGCGTGACGTCAACGATTCGATCGTGAGTCCTGAAATATAACTTTCGGATGTCAAAGTCTCTTTTTAAAAACTAAATTTATTGACAAAAGTACGTCTTTACAGTATGAGAGCAAAAATATATCTGAATAATAAAATGAATCTTCCCTTGAAGATAGAAATGCTAGCGCATCAGTTTCCTGGAATCGCGAGATTCTGCATCAGCATAGTCAGCGGTTCACACGGGAACGGGCGATGTAATTCCTCCCCCTGAAGATTCAACGTAGGAGGGTTAGCGAGGAAGTTGAACCCTAGACATCTCGATTTCCTGTTGTTGGTTGTTTGGTCCCTTGGGTTTGCAGCCTTCTTTTGGACAATGTATAAGCAGATTGATATTAGGACTAGGTATATGAACATCGTCCAAAAACTTGGGATATGTGCTACGTCTTTGAAGGATATCACCGGTTCGTTCTCCATTATCGCTGTTTTTATTGAGTGAAGTTCGTCCAGGTTCAAGTCATCCTATACTTGATTTGGGTATTCCTATACTAGATTTGGGTGGATCTTGCTTCATTTCTTCTAAGTCTGGTAGGATGATTGGTTCACTATTGGTGACTTGGTGATCGTTGATTATAATTTGGTCCCCACAGGATAACTGGCATCCAATTGGAATGTCAAATAGGTAACTTCCAGATGGCAGGTTTTCGATTTCATTTTGGTTTTGGCATCTTTGTTTGGTCGTTTGTTGAGACGGTAGGAGGACAACCCATTTGTTTGAGTGGTCTAGCTGTCTGATGGCTGGTCTTGATAGGTGGATGATTGTTCTCGTGCAGGTGGAGGTGTTTTGGACATTGAGTAATTGGATTTCGCATGGATTATCTCCTGTCAGCTCTCTGATGTTGGTGGACGGGCAGATATAGGTTTGATGAGAGATCTCCAAACAAGGATCGTTCAAAAATGCATACAATTTCTCGTTTTTTGTCAAATACTTATTTTGAGGTACAACAGCCTTAAACTGACCCTTAGTTAATATTGGAATAGAAAATAGGTGATAATAATCAAATTTTGATGAGTGGGTGATTGGAATATGTAAAATACAAGTTATTCTGAAATTTGATATATAGCTTTCGACATTTATGATTTTTTCAAATAGCAAAGTATTCTCAAAACTTATTTCAATTGGTAATTGGTCTTTGTTGACAATTTTCTTCAATTTTTGTAGTTCGTTGAACAAGTCTTTCGTTTTTATTATACTGGGATGAAGAATGTTCAGTCTGGAAAATTGTATTGAATTTTCGATATCTTGTAAAATTGAATTTATAATTTCGTATGTGTTGATTATTTGATTCATGACGTCTTTGATAAACATAGAATTTTCTCTATACGTTTGATTTTCAACAATTTTTGCAATTTGATTTATTTTTGATTCTAAGAGTTTTTCGTTATGTTTCACTTGTTGAACTGTACTATTGAATTGATTGATTAATGAGATTGAGAGTGAATTTTGCCTTTTGATGTTCGTTACTAGATTATTTTGATTATTTTGTAATTCGTTAATCAGACGATCGTATTTTTCTCCGTCACTGGAATCTAAATTTCCTTTAATTGATTTGAAAATAGATCCAATACCATTTATGAGACCACGTTTTGCTCTGAGTGGATATGGTAAAATGTTGGTCTATCAGTCACACTTTCTTCTGAAAATTGTAATATTTTCAAATGGTTTGATGTGTCCCATGAGTAGTCTTTGTGACCTCCTACAAGTGTCCTTACGTTTTTAGAGTGAAATTTCAGTTTATTTACTTCAATGATTATTGGATTCAAGTCGTAATAATGAATAAGTGAAAACGCGTGTGTTTCTACCTTGGCTGTTCCAAGTTTGAGAGGAATAAGTCCTGGGTTGTTCTTTAGGTTTTGTTAAGATATTTTTTCCTGGAGTCCGAGAGTTCCAGATAATCTGAAAAATTAATTAATTTTTAATGGGAGATGGGTATTTTTTGAGGGGACGTTTTAAATTATCCATATGAATTTTTTGTTGGTTTTCCGTAGATATAGTTTTCATGGTACGGTCAACCGTTTTGATTTGAACTGGTTTTTGAAATTTATTTGCATTCTTCTGCCTAATATGTTTTTTCACATAGGCTTTTTGCTTTGTTTTAAATACTATGGGGTCATCACGTTTTTTATTCTCTCGTTCTACTATCTTTTCTTTTTGTTTGATTATATTCGAATTGATTTTTGAATAGAGTAGTTTGAATCGTTCTTTATGATCGTTGGTATAATCATTTGATAGTTTTCTATCAATTTCTATATTGAAAGGGTCATTGGTTGAAATGTGACCACTTACGATATCAATCGGTTTGAACTTTGTGACCGAATGTGTTGAGTGGTTGTATGCTAAAATTGCATACAACATTTTCATTTTTGGAGGGGTTTTCAAAAATCCTCTAGTGTTGAGTAGACGAATGTGTTCCAAAATGGTAGAATGGAACCGTTCTATCATTCCGTTTGACTGCGGATGGTGAGGTGATATGAAATGGACTTCTATTTTGTGTAAAGCCAAGAGTTCCGAGATGAGGAAATTATTGAATTCGGTACCATTATCAACGATAACTCGTGTGGGAATACCATGATGAGAAAAGAATTGAATGAGATTATCTGCTATTTCTGTACCTGTCAAAGAGTTAACAAGGTACGCCTGTGCGTATTTTGAAAAGCTATCTATGATTGTAAGGAATTTTGTATTTTCGACAGTAAATGTATTTAGATGTACAATCTCGAAAGGTTTGGTCGCTGTAGGGGTGATGTTAAGCTTCATTTTGACTGGGTTTCGCTCATATTTACTTTGTTGGCAAGTAACGCATTGATTAATGTATGTTTGAACGGATTCTTTTATGTTCGGCCAATAATACTTTTCTTTAATTCTTGCGAGAGTTTCGTCAACACCCCGGTGGTTTGATTTACCTTCGTGGTGGTTTTGAATGATTTCTCGAATGTCATCTTTTTTTGTGACATCCAAAAGTTTTTTGGTACATCTTTTAAATTTGATAGAAGGCCATTTGAAATATTTTTGAATTGTTGTCGAAAATGGTTCATAGAGTTCAGGGTTTTCAGAATAGACATGGTATTGCACCCCTGGGGCTATAAATTGTTTGATAAAATTTAGAATATCGTTTTCTGTGTCATTTTGTGATATTTGTATATGAATTCTCATCTTTTTCTCAAATAGGATGGTAGTTTTGGGTTTCGCTGGGGAATGGAGAACTGAGCTTATGATCAACTGATTGAGCCCTAAGTTCACAGCACATTCTGCTATTGGAATTGCTACAACAGGGTTCTGTTCAGCATTTGAGTGAATGGTGTCATCTTCGTGGTTTTCGGGTTCTGGTAGGAGTTCATCTCCTGTACGTTCGGTGTCAGGTTGTACTTGTAGAGAAAGGTTGTCATTTCCTTCATTACTTGTGGAAGGTAACTCATTGTCTTCTGTTGGTAGGGTTTTTTTTCTTGTTCGTTCGGTATCAACTTGTACTTGTAAAGAAATGTTGTCATTTTCTTCATTATTTGTGGAAGGTACCTCATGCATTTCGTTAGGGGGTATCGTGATAGGAGTATGTTGTTTGGGTTCTCCAATGATTTGTATATCAGAAGAGGGTTGATAGTCTGGGGTTTCAAGACAACGATTTACTGGGTTTCCTTGACCACCGAAAGTAACGCATTGGTTTGCTAGACGTTGTGATTCATCTAGTATATCATCCAATTCCTCCCAGAAGGTTGTTGTATCCTTAGTATGGATTTCAACACGGGATAAAGCATCGGCGTTGGTGTTCAATTTGCCTTTTTTGTAAATGATGTTATAATCGTATTCGTCTAGTTTAATCCGCCATCTCAGCAATTTTGAGTTGGGGTCCTTCAGGGAGAATAACCACTGAAGGGGTTTATGATCAGTGACGATACTAAACTTTCTCCCAAATAGGTATGGGCGAAAGTATTTAGTAGCCCATACGATCGCGAGAAGCTCTTTCTCGATGACTGAGTAGTTTTGCTCAGAGTCGTTTAGGGTCCGAGATGCGTATGCAACTGGCAAATCTTGGCCAATAGGGCCTTGGGACTGGACGGCTCCCAGGGCAAAGTTGCTAGCGTCCGTGGTGAGGTTAAAAGGTTTCGAAAAGTCAGGGTATTGCAGAATTGGAACAGGTTCTTGCAAGTATTAAAACATTCCAAAAACTCTGCGTTATGCTCGATTTTTGCGCCTTTCTTTAGACATTTGGTTAATGGTTTCGTAAGTCTGGCAAAATTATTTATAAAGCGTCGATAGTAACCTAACAGACCCAATAATCCTTTGATCTGTTTGGTAGTTTTTGGGACGGAAATTTTTAATGGCTACGATTTTATCAGGATTTGGCTTGACTCCTTCAGGAGTCACGACGTGACCTAGATAGGCTACTTCCTTTCGTAGGAATTCTGACTTATCTAGCTGAATTTTGGAATTGGAGCTCCTTAGCCGATTGAAGACAGACTTGAGATGCTCGAGGTGTTCTTGCAGGGAAGTCGAAAAAATGATGATATCGTCGAGGTATACCAAACACTTTTCGTTCTGGATACCACGTAGAATATTATCCATTACGCGCTAGAACGTTGCAGGCGCGTTCTTCAACCCAAATGGCATTCTCATGTACTCGTAATGCCCTTGTTCCGTATTGAAAGCAGTTTTTTCAATATCGTCTTGTTCCATCTCAATTTGGTGGAAACCACTGGCCAAGTCAAGAGTCGTGAAATACTGGCATTTACCCAGTTTGTCCAACAGATCAGTGATATTGGGCAAAGGGTAATTATCATCTATCGTCTTCTCATTGAGCTTGCGATAGTCAACAACTACCCTCCATTTTTGCTTCCCAGAAGCATCAGCCTTTTTGGGAACCACCCAAATTGGCGATGACCAAGGGGAGTTACTTGGCCTGATTATTCTTTGATCGAGCATTTTTTTGATCTGGTCTTCGACTTCTTGCTTATGAATGAATGGGTACCTGTATGATTTTGTATATACTGGTACTTCATCAGATGTTCGTATTTGGTGTTTCACACGGCTTGTAAAGGTCAGTGGAGTATCCTCATAGTAAAATATGTCTGAATACTCTTTGCACAAGGAAAGAATCTTGGATTTTTCCTCATCATTCAAATGATCACAACGAATTTTTGAAAAATCTAAATTTTGTTTTGGAGAATCGTCAAAATTATGAAAATCAATTTTTTGAATTTCTTTCTCATCGAATTGTTCGACAGCAAATGGTTCCGAAAAATTTAAAGTTATTGGTTTTGTGGTATTGTTCAAAATTGTAGTAAGAGCTTTGCCTTTGTTTGCAACAGTAAGACACTCTGGCAGTTCACAATTATGAAAACGTTGGTGAGGTATTATTATTTCACCATTCTGGATTAATGTTTTGACTTGTATCACTTGCTCAGATCTCGGAGCAATCGTAATTAAATTCAGATCGTTTTTCGTTTTCTGAAATCTAAGTTTTATCTTCGTATAAGGAGTAATAAGATAACCGTTACCAAAATCTAGGTTAGCTTGTAAAAGTTTTAAATTGTCAAGAACAATCAATCCTTTAAAAATATTGTGAAATTTGAAAAGGAAGAATTTTAAATATTTTTGTTGTGGTAAATTGAGTAATTTCGAGGCTGGCATAGATGCGCTATATCTATGAGCCGATTTCTGAAAAACTGTGGAAACAATGAAAAAGTTTTTGAGCAATTTCTGGATCGATGAAGGATTTTGTGGAGCCTGAATCAATGAGAAATTTTGCATCATACTCCGGAAAGATTATGTATGACAATTCGCTAGAACTAGAATTATTGAAAGAAATAATTTGCGGAACTAGGTTTGGTTTTTTGAGGTTGACAGTTCCTGAAAATTTTCTTCGGAATAGTCAAAATTAGTTTCCTGATTCTCATTTTCGTTATATTGAAATTCGTCAAAATGTTCGGTGTAATCTTCTTCAGCGTAATATTCTTGTTCGGTAAAATTTGGTTCGTTTTGAGTGTCACTAACCACAGTATTAAATAATTCCTCTGATATAAAATTTCTCTGAGGTTGATTTTGAAATGAATTTGAATGTCCCGGACGATAATTGTTGGTGTTTCTTGTTGAAACACTCATTGGTACCGGTTTATTATACGTATTTCTAGTGGATACACTTATGGGTGAAGGTTTTGGAAAATTTTGGTTTTGATTTGGCCTGAAAACGTTTCTGTTTTGAAATGGTTGTCTATAAACTTGTGCATTGGTAAAAACTTTTGCGGTTGGCTTGGTGCTCTAGGTTGAATCGGTATTGGTTGAGATGGAAACTGATTTTGTTGTCTGAAAAAATTATTCGGTGTACTTTAATGATTAACTGGAGAAGAATTTGGCAGTCTGATTTGAATTGGAGCCCTTGGAGGCGGAAAGTTTGGTCTAAATGTATTTTTATGTGAGAAATTCTGAAAATAATGTACGTTGTCTTCCTGTAAGACGAACTGTAGTGCTTCACTAAGCGATTTGGGTTTCATACAGCGTATGGTAGTACCCAAAGGTTCCTTGAGCCCAGAAAGAAATGTTTTCAATACCAAGTTACTATATAAATCTCTTTTACACCTTTTAGAATCTGCTGTGATTTCATGTACGTCTATATAATTACACAAAAGGTTCAAAATATTCAAGCACCTATCATAAAATTGTTGAGGCTTTTCATTAGGTGACTGCCTAAGCATTACCATATCTCTGTTCAGGCAAGTTTCATCCCTCTGATCGGCAAAGTTTCTTGTTAAAGTATTTTTAAGTTCCTGCCAATTTGAAACGTTTTGAATATTGGCTACTATTTTAGCATTACCAGCTAATTTCGAAATGAGGCAGTTCAACAAATAAACATTTTGAAAGTTTGTCGGCTCGGCCGCGTTATAAAAGTTAGTTATTATTGAATCACAAACGGATAGGTATCTATTTAGATCATTAGGATTGCCATCAAATTCTGGCACACACTTTAAGTAATCTGAACTGAATTGATGAGCCATTTTCTTGTTTGAATTACTAGAAGTATTAGGTAAAGAAACTATAGGATCAGCTGAAGGGTTTTCGTTATTCAAATTTAACTTTCCAAGACCTTGTAGTAAACTATCAATTGACATTTGAAAATAATAAACTTACATTAAAATTGTAAGAACTTTGAGCATCCTTTATAAGGTAGACGACTGGTTCCTCGATTTTTGATTTCCAGAAAGACTTCCTTGCGAGACTGGACGATATTGTTCCACTCCCCGATGATCTGCCTGTTGAGGGTAGCTACAGGTCCTCGATGGACTGGGTTTCTTGATTTTCGAAGAGCCGCTCCTTCACAAACACCTCCACAGAACAAAACAACAAGTTCGATACCCGATCAATCGTTGATACGAAAACAGCACGTTCGATACGTTCAATTTTGAGTATCCTACCGACTGCGCCAAATATAACTTTCGGATGTCGAAGTCTCTTTTTAAAAACTAAATTTATTGACAAAAGTACGTCTTTACAGTATGAGAGCAAAAATATATCTGATTAATAAAATGAATCTTCCCATGAAGATAGAAATGCTAGCGCATCAGTTTCCTGGAATCACGAGATTCTGCATCAGCATAGTCAGCGGTTCACACGGGAACGGGCGATGTAATTCCTGCGCCAAAACGAAAACAGGTGCATTCGCTTCGTATTGAACGCTGGCATTTCTTTAGAAATAAAGCCGTAACCTTGTTTCCTGAGTTAATTGTTCTAATGACTACTGCATGATGGAAGAGGGTTTTCAAAAGGCTGATTTCCATAATTTATCAATTTTTTAACAGAGTGCAAAAGCCTGAATCAAACGCAAACAAGTAAAGGCTAAACAGTAAGTGTATACGTGCATATTTTGATAATTCATTGTATGGCAGAGACTATATAGTGATCCTGCTACAAATAATAGTGATGCTAATATGCACATTTGTTTCGAAATCATGTTCAACTTTTATATAAATATTGTCATAAGACTGTAAAAATCTATATTTCAGGTGAAACTAGCGGCAATACAATAAGTTAGGTGAGGTATGGCAATTTATGAATAAAAATGTATGGCACTTCCGAGTTTATTAAAATAACATATTTTTTAAAATCAGTAGCTAGTGACAATGTTTGGTTTACTTCGATTTTAGTTTGCTTGGATTTCGTGATAATACAGGCTGAAATTTAAAAAAAGTGGTAAATAATAAAGTATTTCTATAATTCAAACCGCAGTTCATGATCTTTGCTAATAATGATTGTGATACACTGTTTGGAACCTTTGGTATAGTAATGTCACCTCGCCAGTAAGATTGAACTGAGGGTAATCTGATGAGATTGAACCTGATTTAAACTTCCTCTTGAGGATGATCACTTGGTGATTGAAACACGAGTCGAGGTGTTAAAAATAATGGTTTGGTGTTGGGATAAAACTCCAGTATATTCAATAATAATGATTCAATTCAGATTCATTAAAAATTTCAGAAATTTTTTTTTTCTTGAACTTAATATCTCGCTACTATAACAGGAAGAGGATGTTTTTTATCCGCCTTCAAACTGAAAATATGCGGTATTACTCCCGGCTTCATTCGAGCTTTAACCCTACCCAACTTATAATTCTTCAATAGTTTTCCATATCTTCTGCAAGCTGTAAACATTAAATTATTTAATATTTCGTTAGTAATACTAACAAAGTCCCTAACTCACGTTGAAATGATCTTCATAACAAAAAAAACTGTTTTCACCGACACCTCTTTTATTTCTTCCTTCTTACAGCAGTAAACCATTTCTTTTTTTAAAAAAGATTTCGTGGAACTGTTATGAATATTTTCTCCATATTATTTTAGGATGTGTTTACACACCCAGGAACATAACAACTCTTATTATCACTCCTTTTGAAACATTAATACAGACGAAATCCAGCGAAACCCACAGCTGTAAATGATCAACACATAAAAGCACGCGGTATTATAATGTACTCCGCTCACACTATCAAAGAAATGACGTATATCGCTGCTAGCCTTTTGCAGGGTACGTTTTCTAGCCTCGCTGATTTCATCATATTTGTTTTGCGTTTGTTTAATCACATTTTCATTTTTGAGACTTTTTGTGCTGGTAGTGTGTTTTTAGAGAGGAATAACTATCGAAATACATCATAATTGAAAATTAGTGGACATACTTATTGCGCCCCATTCGATTTTTTTGAGGAAAACGAAATTTCGATGAAAGAACCTGATGGAAATGAATAATGCTTCTATCAACATATATTAAAATATTTTCATTCTGAGAAAGGAAAAATCAACAGAATGTTTCACACTATCCCTATCACTATTACTACCACTTTCAAAAACACATTTTGTTACATAAACAAAAATTTTCTGAGGAACAAAGAGCGAGAAAGAGTGACTAATCATGCTGGGAATTTTTACTATCAGAATTCGAGTCGTTTTTAAAGTTAATGATAATTTGATTGATCGTTGGTAGGATTTTGTATTCATTTTTCGGATTGATCGGTGGGAGGATATTATATTCATTTTCTTTGTCTATCACATGCGATACACATTTCTTCCACATAACACTTCCAGGTACTGTTTTGATATTATCCAATGAAGATACACTCAATTCTGGCGATTTATTATATTTTCTGTTTCTCTTCAACACCTGCCGAAATCACCTCAATGCAGCGGCAGATTCAGGACAACGTGATCATGTTTTTCAAAAAGTTTATCAATCACATATTCCTTCTTGAAATTTTCTTTCTCAATCAATTCCATTAATATTTTCTTCCTGTTCTTCTGGGATATTCACATCTACCTACTTTCCATAGAGTTGATTATATCAGCTTTTCTCGTATTGCTTTTGGGGATTTTTTTATCTTGATGGAATGATAAGATGCATTGTCCATAACGATTACGGAATGAGATTGAATATTCGGTAAGAGGTGCTGCTCTGCCCATATTTCAAACAATATGGCGGTCATGTCCTCATGGTAATCAGCAGATGATTTTGATTTTTTTGCAATCAACAACAACGCATAAGCAACAAACCCTTATCCATTTCCGGCATGAAGAATTATGACTCGTTTTCCCTAAAATATAGAGCTTTCAAAGAATGCAATTATTGCTTTTTTCTACCCAACTGAGTTCGACGACAGCATGGGTATCAAACCACATCTCGTCAAGATACATTACGGCTCTATTCTCGTTTTGATATTTTTCTTAAGTAGTCTCGTCGACGGATAGCGATTTGTGCTGACTCCATTATAACCATGCGTTCATCAAATTTTTTGTATTTGAAACCGCAAACAAGTAAAATGTTTCGCAAAATATCTAACCAGATATAAACATGATCTAGGTAGGTGTTCACGTAATTTATCATGAATTATTTCTAATGTCGGCACCTTATCTTCGTGATGGAACTCACACACACATCTGCGAATGTGTTCTTGGGAAGCTGAATCAAGTTTCTTGAGTTTCTGTCCGTCTCACTATTTGATTGTCTGAAGAACTACTGCTATTCTCATACTTCAATTGCGAATACATATCAAAAATATCCCTTTGAGTTTGAGAGTGTGAGGCTTCATTAAATAATTCTCTATGTAGTGGCTCTAGATCAGCTTCCGCTTGGCGAGTTGAGACGATGAGTGGTTAGAGAATAACGTGTTATTTATGCCTATGCAAATTATCAGCGGCAATATGTATATTGATATAACCTCTTATGATCGCTTGGTTGTGTGCTATCTCAATTGAGTTCCTTAAGACTTTACAATAAAGGAATAGGTTTCTGCATTGAAAATTTCAACGGTTTTCTAGATTTTTGAATTTGAATAAGTGCGTTCATGAGTGATATGGAGACTCATTGTCGATTTAGTATCCAACATCTCCTAGCATCTAGTTGATCCGTTATTTTTGATGATTAGTACCTACCACTGTATGAGCAAGTGCATTCACAAAGTTCAGAAACGGCCCTGTCGTGAGGAAGTAATTACATGACTGCTGTTTTGGGTGGCAAATTTCATGAATTATGGCTTTGTAGTATTATCTACTTGAAGATGGGGTTGGTTAGAACATGTCAAAAATTAACACCTCTTTAACTAAGTAATTCATTTGGCTAGAATCCATAGATAGTTTCATTTATCATAATGGGTTTAACTAATGATCATTGTTATTTCTACTTCAGTATTATTCTAGTCCATAAGGCGCTGGAGTAGCGAGTGGGATATTTCAAGAAATTTGAGAAACGAAGTAATAGACGGAGACCCAGAGCTGAAAATTTTCTCTGAATTTACTTAATCTGGTTTTTCGTTAATGGGTTATAGTTATAGTTATAAAAGTGGATACGACCCAACGTGTGTGTAAACATTATTGTGAGTACCTCCACTTTTAGACATGATTTTTAAATTGGATCAAAGTTACAACAAATTCTAAAAACAACGAGTATAGTTCAGTTTAGTGCTTATGATTAGTATACTTTATATAGGAAAAACTCAGTCTGCATTTGAATTCAAATCAGAATCAATAGAAATAAAACAAATTCTGTGTTGATATTAACCAAATAGTTTTCTATCAGCAATCCTTATCGAAACATTTTTTGTTGGATTCATAAAGGCGACCACATACAAAATACTTCTGGTAACAAACAAAGCGATCTTTGATGAAATTATTATGTCCAGAAATGATCTGAAAAATTTAATTCAAGCAACACAAACAAGACTCTTGTTAAAAATAGAGTAGGAGAAACAGAAAATCAACAAACTTGAACAGGAAAACGAAAATTTGAAGCAAAAAGTGGAATATCTTGAAAGCGAGAGCAAACAGAATAATCTTATATTATTTGGGCTGAATAAGTCAAGTGATGAGATAACGCCTGAATTCATTATTAGTGAAATGAAACATCTACTTGACATCGAGATAAATCAAAGTGAAATTAGGTACCTGTACACTATAGGAAGAGGACAAAATTGTCCAGTGAAAATTGAACTGTCGAACAATTTTCGAAAAAGCCTTATTTTAAAAAACTGCTTTAAACTTAAGGGGACACACATCAAAGTTGCGAACGATCTCACACTCAAACAAAGACAGGAATGGCAAATACTAAGAAAACACCTCACTCTCGCTCGCTTAGACACAACTAACAAAAACTGCTTTGATGATAAATCATACTCACCAGAAGAACTGGAAAAAAACGAAACTGAGGAAGACATAGCTCACTCAAAGCAGAACAGTGCTCCTCCAACATCAACTCCCAGTAATACGAACAGCGCGGATCAACCAGCAATATAAAAAAAACAATAACAGAGGTGAACCATCCACAAAAGCTCCAGAAACCCCGAAGAGCAAGGAACAACGCAGTCAACACAAACATCTAGGAGATGTTGCTTTCTTGATTATTATGGTAGCAAAATGAGTTGCATTTAGACATCAGTGTTGCCACTAAGTGATGCCAAATGTTATGAATTGTTCACAATTCTCTTCTCATTAGTGTCGCTTTGAGGCATAAAATGTGAAGAAAATTGCAAAGCACATTCACTCGAATTTTGGTTACATTGCGATTTTGTCGGTATAGAAGGAATTAGGTTGGTAACAGAAATATAATTGATCGTGACATCACCATCACGGCACAAAATGGCCAGAGGTGTTTGTCGAGTGGAGAGTCAACTAGAATTTGTATTTGGTTGACGCCATTCTTTAAATATTCTGTAGGTACTTCCGATAGTGTGTAGTGTTCTGTTTGCTTCTTTTTGTTTCAATAGTTGAATCAAATGTGTTTATTAACATTGCCCAATTATTATTTCTACCAAGAAATGTATCTCTTTAAGGACCGGAAAGGTGAGTAGAAACTTATAAAGGTAAATTCAGTGATTTGAATTTGGCATTTTCAGGATAGGTAGATAGGTACTGATTTCGCCGCGAAGAAAATGCTGTCCAGAGGATTGGAGTTGAATTATAGATTTTTCTACATTTCTGTATAATGTTTTTTTTATGATTCATACATAGTTTGATAATTTTTTTTGTTTGTGAGAAGTATATACTGCGGAATCAACTCACGCATTTGTTTTCTAGCATTCCAATCCATATGAACAGTAATTCATTAGTAAGAATAGTAATATTGAGGTATAATTTCTATTTATGTGGAAACATACGGTGAGCTTCGTTTTATTCTTGACATACAGGTGAATCAGAAAGTGAAGCGCATTTTTTAATAGGTACCAGTCCATTCAATTTCACATTGTTACATCCAAAGGGTCTCAATGTGCATTCTATTCCGAAGTATAAATGGAATGTCACATTAGGCTAATTTCGAGTCACATTTTGCATCACATTTTGAAGTCTCGACATGACCAACGGGGCACTGAATAGACGTTTATGCGATAATAATGAAAGTCACTTTGCGATTCTCTGGTGTGATCTGAAACATGAATGTGAATCCCACTTCCATCTCTGAGAGAGTACGTGTAGAAACTTCAGGAGCATGTTGCTGACAACGAAATGAGAAAAAAAGTTCCCATAAACACATGTCCGCAAGTTATTCGTTTCTAAGATACAGAGTGTCAAAGTTTAATTATTATATTTGTTTTTTGTGAATAAATGCCAAAATATTTGTGATATTCGAGTAAAGTTTGGTATCTGGGATGATTTTTCAATGACAAAATCAAATTTTCTATTAATTGTGAAAAACTAATTTCTATCTGAATTTATTTTTATTTAAAAAATCTTGTCATTCAAAATCACTTGCATCGATTATTTCAAATCTCAATGACTCGAAAACAGTTGCTCGCAGTGACCTCTACCAAGAATATATTTTTACAAACTAAATAATAAATATTACCAGATACCCAAATATCAAAATTATGTTGAAATTATTCACAAAAATAAAAATAAGAATTCAACTTTAACACTCTGTATCTCAAAAACGAATAACTTTCGGACATATATTTATGGAGACTTTTCTTCTTATATTGATGTCAACAATACGATCCTAAATTTTCTACTCGTACTTAAGAAACACCCTGTATATAAGTTTTCTATCTGTAACTCTTTAGCGTGATTAATCTTGAGTATAACGTATATCATGAAATCATTGAAATAGTAAAAAAACATTCTGCTCTCATTAATATGAACCAATATATAAACGAAGTTATTGTAGAAGTACCACTAACACTAGTAGCATCTAGTATAGAAGAATGTAAGAGCCATTTGAAAATCAATGTCATTGTTTCAATCACTTGGATGCCAGTCGGCGATGGTTCAAACCATGGCGACTGAAGAAATTTTTCTGATGGCACAAGAAAGTGCTAGGAATCGCACGTTAAAAGGTAAGACCTCGTTAATCTTTGGCTCGCACAAGTTTCGACTTCTGAGGGCTGCCGTTCGTAGGGGGACGACAGCTGGTTAACGGAAAAAACAATTTTTACAACAATAATAAATTTTCATTAAATTACTTCACATGGAGACTCATTGTTGATTTAGTATCCAACATCTCTCAGCATCTAGTTGATACGTTATTTTTGATGATTAGTACCTACTACTGTATGAGCAAGTGCATTCACAAAGTTCAGCATAGCAAAACATTTCGACGAATTATTGGTATTTTTAAGTGAATTCAAAGATTATTTTGATTGCATAGTACTGACAGAAACTTGGGAAATAAAAATAAAAACCTATTCAATATACCTGGATATGAGAGCATTTATAATAGAAACCCAATAAATCAAAACGATGGAGTTGTTGGGTATATACACAAAAAACATAAAATCGAGTACAATATTTAGGAAATTGGAATTCTAAGGGTTGTTAAGACTACAATATTTTCATACAGGTAGCATATAACTATAACAGTAGTATATCGCCTACGTTGTGTAGATAAAAACGTATTTATAGAGAATCTCGAAAAATATTTGCAAACACTTCATAAATCTTATATTTAAATACTAGTTGGTGATATAAACATTAAAATACGAGAAAAAAAATTGTTGAAGATTATCTTAATGTTCTATATCAGTTTGGGATCAAATCGTACATTAATGAATTTACGCGAATAGAAGGGAAAACCAAGACATGTATTGATCATATATTTATAAAAAATGATTTTGCTCAAGATAATGAGGTAAAGTCTATGCTAATTGAGTCAAAAATAACAGATCATCATCCTATAATCATTGATTTTAATGGATCACAAGAAAAAACGGAACAAACTCATCACTCAACTAAGTCTGTCGATTATAAAAGCCTAGAATTTCTGGCAAGAAGGGAAGACTGTGTTAGTAACTTTATCTAAAATAATAATGTCAATAATATGTCTGAAATTTTGACTACAAAAATAAAGACCATAATGGAAAAGGTCACACGTCCTAAAATTTCACCAGACCTACATAATAAAAGACCATGGATTACAGCAGAAATGATTCTATGGATGAAGACAAGGAACAAACTATTCAAGGAACATAAGAAATATCCTAACAATGAAGAACTGTTTGAAAAATATAAAGTCCAGCGCAAAAAAGTTACAAATATAATTACATATGAAAAATACAAATACTACAAGAAGATAGTATTACGAAATAGAAATAACCCGGAAGTTCTATGGTCCACAGTCAATGAATTTTCCGGAAAACATAAGAAAAGTCAAACTGTCGGAATTAAAGAAATAAAAACAGAAGATAATACAATAATCACTAACAAACTCGATATTGCTAATGTATTTGTTAACCATTATTCAACTGTTGGTGAAAAAATGGCACAAAAAATCAGACAAGAAGCACATGTGATAATACACCAAAATGTGATCACTGTGGGCGATACAATTTTCTTGATACCATGCAATAAGGCAGAAATATTGAATATAATTAAAGAGCTAACGTCAAACACTGCACCGGGGTATGATGGAATTTCTGTGACAGTTATCAAAACATTAGCTGATCATATAGCGCAACCTTTATGAACTTTGATAAACACCATTTTTGACACTGGCGTTTGCCTTTCAAACAAATTAACAATTGTTAAACCTGTATTTAAGTCTGGTGCAAAAAATAAAGTAAACAATCAACGTCCAATAAGCATAATATTCAATCTTGCAAAAATACTTGAAAAAATTTTCAAAAAACGTTTGATGGCTTTCACAGAGAGACCTTACATCATTTCAGATTTCAAATTTGGTTTTCAGAATAGGAGATCAACTTCTGATGCCATAGTGAACTTAGTCACCCAAATATATGGTCATTTAGATAAAAAACGACCCTGCCTGGGAGTATTTTTTGATTTGGCCAAGGCCTTTGATACCATTAGTCATGAAAAATTACTGTGGAAATTGAATAATCTTGGTATCAGAGGTCTGGCGAATGATCTCTTCAGAAACTACCTAAATAAAAAAGGCACAAATGATTACAATAGACGGCGTATTGAGCGTCCCATTAGAAATCAAATATGGAGTCTTGGGGACAATAAGGTTCATACTATATTTCAATGATATGCTATTCACTGATATTTCTGGCAAAATGATCTCCTATGCTGATGATACAATGTTTTTAATTGATGGAACAGCCTGGGAAGATGTAATATCTCATACAAAAAAGATATTGACAACAAAGTTCACTGGCTTGATGATAGTTTACTGACAATGAATATTGATAAAACATCTTACATTTCATTTTGTAGTAACAGTCGTGATTTTTCCAATGCACATCATTATTATTATGCTTACCAAAGTTCAGGTGAATACTTTCATGTGTCAAAATATTTTATTTTGGTGAAGTACTGTGCCCATTTCATATTATATACCTTAAAATAGATGATTCTTTTGAAATAAACGTTTCGCCTTTGACCATGCAAGGGCTTCATCAGTATTTATTTTTTAAAGGAGGGTGACGTAATGTGGTTCAAGCTTGGTAATTCATTTTTCGATATATGTTGTTAACAATATCTTTCAATTTTGTTCCTTTCCATATTATGTCTGAAATCGAATATTTTGTTTAGTAGCAGCTTGATAATAATTTTCAGATAATAATTTGAATGTCTTTAACGTGTGGTGTGAACTTTTCTATACACACAACACACACGTTAAGACATTCATATGAAAATGATTATCAAGCCGCTACTAAAAAAAATATTCGATTTCATACTCACTATGAAAAGGAAAAAATTAAAAACAAAGATGCTGCGTTTAAAACATATCCAAATATGAAGAAGAATGATATGGTTCAATCTTGGTGAACCATGTCACCTTCTTTGAAAATTAAATACTGATGAAGCTATTGGCCAAGGGGAAAACGTTTATTTCCAAGTGAAAAAAGAGATTTATTTTTGCACTCCGAATCCAAAACACAAGAAAACAAGAAAACAAGAATTTTATATATAATGTGTACATACAATATACTATTTTCAGATTAATGTGTTTCAAATGCTGAGAACATTGATCCAGGAAAGGGATGCAAATGATTTTACTCAAATGTGTTCTAATTTTATGGAATTTTTATTTTCTAACTTAGACACAAATGAGTTTGGTGCATACTTTCAAGATTATCATTAGAAGAATGTGAGTCATGGGCTTATTGTTATAGAGTACATTGTGGTATCAATACGCATATGCACTTAGAACGAATCCATAGAACCCTAAAGCATATCTACTTGAATGAAAGAGTGAATAAAACACTAGATAGAGCTATAAATATACTAATGAAATTGATTGTGATAAGTAAAGGAAAAATTTGTACAAAAATCCAAGTTCTGGCATAAAACAAGCGAGAAATTAGATGCTAAACGTGTAATTAAAATAGATTCTGGATTTGAGGTTTAATCATCATCGACAAACGAAATGTATTTGGTGCAAGAAAGACAGCCAGCTTGTAACTGCAAAATAGTTTGCACTGAATGCAACATTTGTCTCCACCATTATTCCTGTACATGTATAGATTCATGCATCAGGTAGAATATGTGCAAACACATACATTTTATTTGCAGATCATTGGAGGAACAAGTAATTGGCACTTCTTTGCTAGCAGATTCTGGTAATGAATTATTATTATTATCAATATTCTATACAGGTCCCTTTCATCTCACTAGTTTTCTGAGTAGATGAGCATTCTGCATTGCACCAGCTATAAGATGTGTGCCCTATCATTAATAGTTATATTTTAATAATAAATTGGTTCTTAAATGGTTATTTTATTATCACTTTTATTTGTGTCGTTTCAGAATTCACATATTATATTTGCTGAGCATTATTTAATTTGTTCTTTCCTGTATAGATGACATTAAACCACTAATTATCGACGAGAACTCAAATTGTGACTCCTACCAGCAGAAAATTCTGGAATCTCTAACAATTGGTAAAAAGAATAAAAGAGAAACGAATGACTTCTATTCATATAAAGAAATACTCAAACTGAAGTTGAACAAACTTTCAGATAGTTTAGAGTCACGAGAAGAATTGAATGCTGTTGAAAAATTTTTTGCACCTGTACAACCAACATTAGTTGCCATGAGGAGAGAACAAAATAATACTGCGTTTTCCAACAGAATACCTTGTGAAACACCTAACAATAAAAACTTTAATCAGCAGAGACGTCTCTTCAAAACTAAAAAAGCCGTTTCTAACAGACCTAGTAAACTGATCATTCCAGATGATATGGAGAGTATTGCCATTATTGAATGAATGATGGTTTTTCGGGTTTTTAGGCCGACGTTTATTTAAAACCCGAAAAACCATCATTCATTTAACGATGGCCGCGAAAGCCTTTCACAAATTGCCATTATTCTTATGTATCCACCGAAAAAGTAGGTAATTTTAATCAGGTTCTTTTTACATAACTTTGTCTTTGATTAATATATCCCGTTTAAAAAAAAAAACTTACTTTATCACATTAAAAAAGCCTTTGAAATGTTTATACCCTCCCTTGTTCTTATTCGTAGCCTAACCTGACACGTTAAGTTTTTACTGTGCTAACGCTATCACATAACCCACAAAATGAAAATATCTCAACCTAACCTCATAACCAGACATAACCTGAGTTTTCTCAAATGTCAAATAGTTCACATGCGGAACTGCGGCATCAAAAGTAGAATTGGTGCGGCTAGACGCTTGTAGAATACACTCTTAACCCTTTCACTCATGAATTTTTGTTTTTTGAATTAAAAATTTTGAATTTTGCAAATATAATAAATGAATTTTTCTAAGATTTTTGAGCCTATAGAAAAAATTTTGCGACAGCCAATTTTTGTGATATGGGTTTTGCTAAATTTAGTACACCATGAGCAAACGGTATATGGGATATTATAATATGAGAACACAAATTTTGTGATAGATATTGCAATTCAGTAAAAATGTTTCATACAAATAAAAAAACATCCGAAAACGAAAGTAGAAATGTCACAGCTTACTCTGTAATATTCCAAGACTCTTTTTATATGCATCAATCAAAATTTAGGTAGGTACTTCAGTTCAGTTGATTCTGGCAAGTTTTTGTGCTAATGTAACTACCCGTTTTCTTATTCTTCCTATGAACCTATGTCCAAGTAAATAAACGAGCATCCTGAATCAATCTCGTACTCATGAAATTTACCCTTAGGAGCTTCCAAATTAGTGCCCTAACCCAAGTCACTTTCGATTTCATTATTATTCTATCAGATAAATTGTTTTCTATTATTGATAATAACTTCTGATTACTTAAGGCCCTTCTCATAACCATGTCAATCAATGGTACTGTGAAAATAACAGAAAATACATTTTTTAATGATATAAAGTGAGGTTATGTCTACCACATATGCAATGCCACTAGCTCACAGTGTACTAAATTTAGCACACCAAAATTAATATTCAAAACTACAAAATAGTGATAAAATGTTTAAATATTTTGAATCGAGTACATAAAACACTCTAATGTGAACACACAGTATTTTTTTCGATGAATAAATTCCACACTGAGAAATTCAAAAATGACATACACCAAACTGGTGACCCAGATGATAGGATTCGTCCATTCTCGTCAGCTGAAGTTTTCCAAAATACTTCCTGAAGAATCTGATGAATGACAGATAAAATTACAGTTGGCAACTAAAATAACAACTTATAAAACCATGGCAACAATACTTGGATTAAACAGTTTTCTGCATACAAAAAACACAAAAAAGTTGTGTACTAAATTTAGGACACCATGAGCGAAAGGGTTGAACATTAAAAAATATGTCAGTCATGTAGGTCAGTAAAACGAGGCTCGTCATTGTAACTCTTGTAGGTTTTTGAAAACATACCTGTTTTATCTGACTGACAAGCGTCGTTCTACTTACCACAAGACTGACAATTTTCTTAATGTTCAATAGATGATTATTGCAATATTTCTGAGGCCGGATCTGTCGCGTCATCGACGTGGCTCACATCATCATAGCTTCCACGCGTCGGCTGACGGGGAAACCCCTGGAACCGACTAATCGAATACGGGCGAACAATCTAGGCTTCTAGAAATCTCCGGAGCGTTCGGCGAAGTGTAGATATAAATAATATCATTATAACTAATTAACGAAAAACCAGCTTTAGTTAATTCAGAGAAAATTTTCGGTTTTGGCTCTTGGACTATAACTGACGGCTACTCGGAGTATTGCATTGCTGACAGCTGTAGACTACTGCATTTTAGTAAAGAAGGTAAGGACGACGAAAATTAGATGATAACGCCATAGTGGAAAAGGGTCGATTCACTTGTGAGTACTTCTCTGATCATTTAACGTTAAAATTCGAATAATTTTGGACCATTTTTATGTAAAAAACCCCGCACGGAATATATACATGGGATTTTGGTTGATTGCGGAATTCAATGAAACTCTGGTATGTTTTGGATCATGATCTGTCGGTAACACTTCAAATGGGCCATAAACAAATCGTATGATCAGTTTCGGAGAAACAGAGTGATTTTAAAAGAAGTTACACAAACATAAAATCAAGAAAATTCAACAAAAATTGAGACTATTCCTAATTTATTTCTATTATTTGGCTTAAATATTTGATTCCTTTGGAAACTCAACATTATTATGATCCAAAACATCATAAATGTTACCAGGGTCATCACAAACGTACTCAAAATGTACTATTTCGAGGTAGATTAGTTCATTTATCAGAATTGAGATTATTTCGAGATTTTTGGCTGAGTAATGTTGATCATTCAGGAAAGCAATTTTATTATAATAAAAGCACAATATGTTATCATAACGGGGTGATCAGCAATGTACTCAAATATAGCCTATTCTGGAAGTTATTTACTTCATTCTTTCAATATCAACCTTAAAGAACCATGTTCTCAACTTTTACAGTTAATAGGTAAAAAACCTCAATACAAGGGCCCCACGAAAAGTAACTCTACATATATGACTACTAGATATGCAAGTAATAATACTTCAGACTATTTCAGGAAGCTCATTTTCTTCTTCCGCAACCTCGCGAACAGTGACATCTTGAACGCATTTCAAAAAACTGATAGTTGAAAATGTGATATATTTTTGAGATACTGTGTCCCGAATTCTCAAATTCAGCATCTGAAAGGCGTTTTCGAAGAAGTCTGTGCCATGATAAATAAATATCTGGTACATCATAATGCAGGATGCCTCAGCCGAGTTAGCTAACAAGATGCGTCGATTGGCTTTGGAAGAAAGCCACTTTGAAAACCACGTGTAGAACAAAATAATTTGGCCAAACGTCGCAGAATTAGGCAAAACCTCATCGGGCATCGGATTGATTTTCCCAGACCTAAATGAAAAAATTGTTAAAAAAATTGTTTTTTCCGTTAACCAGCTGTCGTCCCCTTACGAACGGCAACCCTCAGAAGTCAAAACTTGTGCGAGCTAAGGATTAACGTCTGACGACCCTGGGATCTTGGACTAATACAAGTGGTTCGACATTTCGCTTGTATTCCCAATATTGGATGAGATTGGTAACTTCTTATAGGCCAAGCTGTAGATAAAAATAAGAGGCTCTTTTCACACAAAATAGAAGGCGAAAACGGCCTATCCTATTTTTATAAGACAGTTCGTAAATGAACACTCTGGTTTTCGCCCCAGTAAAATCGCTTTGTGGAATTTTGTAAACAAGAAATAAAGTGAGAAAAATTACAACTTATTTGTTTTACTGCGAACATCTCAAAAAGTATTGGAGGAATCGGTTTACAGTCAATAGAATAGAGAGAATCATTATGAAACCTACGAAATTGTTTTCAAAACGACCAGATCGGTTCATCTATCACTGAGAAAATCCGGGACAACCTCCTCGAAAAAGATACCATTTTTCAAAAACTCATCATTTTTATAAATCTGAAACTGTACGTACAATGGATGATAACAGGTGGTTCAACTGTGCGCAAGATGGTTTCTGTCCGTTTCGTTGTTTTTGCACAACCGTGTTATAAACAATGGGGGATTTTGGACGCACTTTGAAGCGTTTTGATCAACTTTCAGTTACATTGTCAACTACTTCCAGCTGTCGTTCATAGAATTTGAATGCGACGATTTCTTTTAAATCGGCGCATTTCGCAAGATGTTCCCTTGAATTGTTTATAACACGATTGTGCTAAAACCACACATCGAACAGAAAACGATTTGGGCACAGTTGAAACGCATATTATTATCTATCAGTTTTCGCAATATTGTTCGTTCAGCTTCAGATTTATAAAAATTTTAATTTTTGAAAAATGATTTCTTTTTCAAGGTTTTCCCGGATTTTCTCAGTGTAAAATGTAGCGATCCGGTCGTATAAAAATCCATTTTGTAGGTTTCATGAATCTCTACAGAAGTTCAATCGACTGAAAAACGATTCCTTGAATAATCTTCGAGATATTTCTAAAAGACCAAAAGCGATATTGCTGTGGCAAAAACTGAGGTTTTGATTAACAAATTATGTTATAAAAGTCAGTATAGGCCATTTGCGTCTTTTATTTTGTGGGGAAAAAACTTCTATAGCTTGGTCTATTACTGTTCGAGATGCTTTTACTATTTTTGGTACGGCTATTACAGGCAGACATTAAGGTTCATGTAAACTCATGAAAATGTTAACAGCAAGTTAAAAAATTCTAAGAAAGATTCGAGTTATTTCGGCAGTAAAATTGAATAATTAGAGAGTTGTAGAAGTAAATCTGATGAACAGTTTTCGAAGGAAAAAATAAAAGCCTAATTTTTAGAGGTTTTTTAAGTTTTCCCAAAAACCATTCATCAGATTCCATTTCAAATATCATGACATATCAATGTCAAAGTAAAAAACAATCACGATTTTTTTCAGAATTTTCAACTTCAACGTTCCCTCAAAATTAAAAAAAAAAATCTAAAAATTTTGTTATAAAATCAAAGACAGTTGAAAAGAATCGCTTTTTCAAATGATATTATATGAAATTCAGAAAACTGAAACCTTGAGGAACTATTCATACTATATTTCAGACATAAAATCAAACGATTTATATTTTTAATAATGATTTTCAAAACCTCGGACAAAAAACGGTAAATCGCTCCAGTAAGTGATTCCTCTGTAGTACATGAACGAAAAGACAAAAATAGTTCTGCTACTGTCCACAAGGTATTGCACAGAATTATCAGAGGTAATATAATAAGTGGTATGATTATTACCGATAATTTTTTGGAATATTAATGAATTGCAATCCCAAAGCTGAAAATACAACGAGTCCACAGGACGAGTTGTATTTTCTTGCTTCGGGATTGCCAATGAATTGATGTTCCAAAAAATTATAGGTTATTAATCATACTACGAATTATGTTTAGGACGACAATATATCGATTTGAAATAAAGAAAAATCATGTCACCGTTTTAATTTGAGGTAATTCACAGAAATCAAAATCTAACAACGTTAACACTAAAGAGAAAAATTGGGGTCATATTACAGGCATAATCTTTCAAAATATCAGCCAGCTCCACAATTGTGGTATTTGTATTGACAATATAACCCCTGTTTGTGCAAAAATTGTTGAATTGCCTGTTGATTGATTCTTTATTTCTGGCCGTATTCAACGGAATACTCTTTTCTATGATACCAATAGTCATTTGTCCCCAACGATCGCTCATATTGATTAAGAAATATAACTAGTCAAAACACAAAGGTTTAACGTTTATAATTTAAATCATTATTTTCACTTGACAGCTAGTAAAACAAAAACTAAGCAGGTTTATCACCGTGAAAATACAGCGACAAGCTATATTTTCACTGTAATTCCGATTCTATTGGTTGCATTTCAAAATTTGAAATAAACTGATTGGTTGTTAAGCAAGGAGATATACAGGCCGTTTCTTTTATCATGTGGTAACATTGCTATATTCTAAACCGTAACAGATACGAAGACGATTAAATGGGAGAAAAGGTAACTATTGTGGAGAACAGTACAATGGTCAAAGAAAATTCACAGGGAGTCTCGCCCTTCCCGAGTTATACAGGGAAAACTAAAAATGCTGTTATTTGTTTTTTACGAATAGAATTGTTATTTCTGAAAATATAAAAAATGGAAAAGGAAAGTTTTAATGTATTCTAAATGTACTATGAAAATGTAACAATGAATCTTTGATTAAACGTTTCGTGTCAACACGGCCACCATCAACATTTCTTTTCAAATACGGACCTGTCTGTTTTAGTACAAATATTGATAAAGCGATAAAATCACAATTCAGTGGTACATCACACTTGATATTTTTATAACGTTTCATTTAAAATAACTAACATCATCAGTGACAACAATTTTTAATTACGGTCCTGTCGTTAGGTCGTTTATGGATTCCACAAAACCTAACTCTCCGATATAAAAATTATCAGTGACGCTTTGAATAAATGTATATATGTTTACACTATAATAAAAGATATCTGTAGTTTCAGAGACGAACGATAGCAATTTAAACTTACTTAAGAGTAGAAGAAATCAAACAAACAGAAAACAATTTATTTCATATTGAATTTTTGAGTGAAAATAAAACCAATACAGAAAATGAATTCTTCATGATAACCTTCATTAAATGCTCGAATTGCCGACCTCTTTGTTGAATGCACATAAGTTGTCTGTCCATACAATTTCTGTGGCACTTTTCTAGCATGATGGGTGTAATGCTATTACATGCATCTCTTATTTTTTGTTTGAGATGGTCGATATCTGTACTAGTTGTCGAAAAAACTTTATCCTTTATGTATCCCCAGACAAAAAAATCTAAAGGAGTCAGGTCTGGGGATCGAGCTGGCCAGGCAATTGGTCCATTGTTTCCAATCGATTTTCTTGGGAATATTGCATCTAAATGTCCCCTTACTATTGCTGCATTATGGGGAGGGGCACCGTCTTGTTGAAAATATGGTATTTCACGGCGGATGTTCAGTGGCAATTCATCTAAGTAGCCATCAAATGTAAATACATTCCACCATTCAAATGCTCGTCGTAAAAGAAAGGACCTAGTATGTTTGTTCCCAAAATTCCCAACCAAACATTTATTCCGAACCTTTCCTGGAAATTGGTTTCTCTATGTAAATGTTCATTTGTATTATTCCACCTATAATGGATGTTTCTGTTAAACCAACCATTGTTGGTGAATTTTGATTCGTCCGTCCATATTATTTTATAACAAATATTTCCAACTTCCCTATTTCTACGTCTCAACCACATCGCAAATCGTACTCTCCTTCCGTAATCCCTTTCATTGAGGTGATGAACTTTGCGTATCCTGTAGCATTTGTATTTGTTCTTTTTCAAAATATTTCTGGTAGATTTTACAGAAATCCCTAGTTCGAGGGCAATTTCTCGTAAAGAACAATCTTGATTAGAAATATTTTTGTAACTGACCAATCCTAAATTGAAAAAAAATATTTTCGTCACTTTGTTAATCTTTATGAAGTTATATTTGCTTACCTAAAACATTTATTTGGTTCCGCATACTTCCAGTAACAACACATTTTCTAGTTTTATTTCTATCAAATGCACCACAGTCTCTCAAATTTCTTTCTAATCGTCTAAACATTTGAATGTTTGGAATACGACGATTTGGGTATAGCTCACCATACATATTTTTTGCCAAAAGAGGATTTCTATTTGATTTTGCATAAGCAAATAGCATATCAGTCCTTTCGTCATTTGAATACATCTTTGATATGACTGAGTGTATAAACGACTGACAGTTCTTAACACGTATCAACAACTCATTTATTTGTCCTGCCATAGAAACCAAGCAAAGCCTACTTGTTTAAAAATGGTAAATGAAGTGAGATGCTATTTAATTGTACCATATCACACAATAGTCGTATTTGGACCAAAAACTAATATTTTCGTTACTTCCAGGATTGAGAATTATAGAAATATTCAGTATGATAATTGATTCAGAAGAAATCAGCCTTGAAACAAGGATTTCTGTAATACAAAAATGCCCAAGAAAGAAAAATACGAATGTTCGTTGTGTTGGGGTATCTTCTTATCGAAATTATTGGGTGAAGTCTGAAGTATGCCAATAGTTGAATAGGTTTTGAAGAAATCAAAATAATTTACAAAAGAACTAACGACAGGACCGTAATTAAAAATTGTTGTCACTGAGGATGCTAGTTATTTTAAATGAAACGCTATGAAAATATCAAGTGTGATATACCACTGAATTGTGATTTTATCGCTTTATCAATATTTGTACTAAAATAGACAGGTCCGTATTTGAAAAAAAAATATTGATGGTGGCCGTGTTGACACAAAACGTTTAATCAAAGATTCATTGTTACATTTTTATAGTACATTTCAAATACATTAAAACTTTCCCTATAAATTTTTTTATATTTTCAGAAATAACAGTTCTATTCGTAAAAAACAAATAACAGCATTTTTGGTTTTCCCTGTATAACTCGGGAAGGGCGAGACTCCCTGTAAATTTTTTTTGACCATTGCACTGTTCTCCACAATAGTTACCTTTTCTCCCATTTAATCGTCTTCGTATCTGTTACGGTTTAGAATATAGCAATGTTACCACATGATAAAAGAAACGGCCTGTATTGTCACTGTCATATTTACTGTACAGCATTGCCGATAATTCTAGACAGCGGTAACCGATGTAATTTGTTTAAATTTTCGAAAATGAAAGTTTGTCGATATAGAGCAAGATTCCAGGGCCGTCAGACATTACTTATTTTTAACCTATTTTTTTTACCTATTATACAGAGATTATCAATAACGCTCGATGGGTCAGTGGACAGGGTCACAGGCTCCCACCCCGGAGCTCCGAGTTCAAATCTCTGCTCCTACAACTTTTTTTTTGTAAACCCAGCCAAACACATCAATTTAGTCAGCTATCTGGTTGGAAACTCTCTGAGAGGATTTTTGTTAAAAAAGATATTTGACTTGAAAACAGAATTTTAGAACTTTGGTAAATAAAAGATTTTGTTAAGATTTCCTCATAAGATCCCATGACCTTCAGACATAACTTATTTTTAAAAAGATTAGGACTTTCGTTCTGAGTAGTATCTCATGTACCCTCAATACCTGCGTGCTTGTGGAGTTCGCTCTGTGATACCTGGGCAGGTACCAGGTGAGAAAGGTAACTGAAAATGACAGTTACTTAACTTAAATTTGTGTGGCTGGATTTTATGTATATTTTGTAGAATATCACTCTGAAGTAATTTGTGGAGCTTGTAAGCGTCTGACAAAAGTTCTGGTCCATGGAAAGCGTCTGACACTTTTGAAATCACTCAAGAGTAATATTCTACAAAATACATATAAAAATCAGCCATACAAATTTAAGTTAGGTAAATCTTATTTGTAGTTACCTTTCTCACCTGGTACCTGCCCAGGTGTCACAGAGCGAACTCCACAAGCACGCAGATATTGAAAGTACATGAGACACTACTCAGAACGTAAGTCTTCATCTTTTTAAAAACAAGTTATGTCTGATGGCCCTGGGATCTTATGAGGAAATCTTAGCAAAGTCTTTCATTTACCAAAATGTTTTCAAGTAAAATTTCTTTTCAACCAAAAATCCTTCCAGAGTCGAGCCGTTTCCAACCGAGATGGCTGAATAGTTTGACGCGTTTCGCTGGGTTTGAAAAAAAAAAGTTGCCGGAGCCGAGATTTGAACTCGGAGCTCCGTGGTGGGAGCCTGTGACCCAGTCCACTGACCAATCGAGCGTTATTGATAAATTCTGTATAATGGCTATCTAAATGAAGTATGTGATGTTTTCACTTACCTTCATTCCCTAATATCTGAAGAATGGTCATCTGGACAACCTAGCAGGTAGGCATACGAACATAGTACATACTAACACTACTCAATCGTACACATTTCGTTCGTTTGAAAATGAGTAATGTCTGACGGCCCTGGGATCTTGGACTAATAGGAGTTTGTCAGTTCATCAGTTGGATGTTGGATTGGTCCACCTGAAGCCTTGGAGTCCTTGGACACAATTGAACAAGTATGTAAGTAATAAGTTTTATGTTTTTTGATTTAAAATGTCAGTTTTGGAATTAAAACAGGACACAAAACAGAATTGAAAAATAATAATAATAATCATAATAGCGCCTTTATTGTCCATTCCAGTTGTTTTTTAATAACATTATATTATATACATAAAAAAAACGGCATAATAATAAGAGGAGTTCAGCTGTTGAAAAAAAAAGTTGAAAAAAAAAGTTGAAACATATTGATGAAAATAAATTATAGTGAGTTGTTCATACTAGCTGCTCTTTTTAAATTTTACCAACAATATTGTTATTTGTGCTAAAAGCAAATCTAATCCATGCAAGATCAAGGACGGACTGACTATATCTATAACAAACCCATGGGAACTGCAACCCCGAATATCAGGAAAACAAACGAAATGAATACAATAAATAATATACAGGTGAACCGGAAAAAAGGGGCAATACCAAAGATTCCCAAGATCTCCTCCCACAGAAAAACCGTCGGGACAGGCATCATCAATAAAACAAAATCTAAGAAAAAGAATGAATGAATGAAAGAAAATGGTTCACACCTTTGAAAACACTAAAAACAATTGAAAAGTTGACCCCTTTTAGAACAAAAGGAGGTCTTTATCCATGGTAAGCCTGGATGTTCTGCAAATCAACCGAAATTTGCAGACAAGGAAAATACATCACTGTTTCTGAAAAATGTGGTGTACACCCATTACAAAACTGAAGACTACCCATGGCCTTATAGATATTATATACAGGGCAATTCAAATTCGACCCCCACCATTGGGATCTCCTAAACTACAGGAGATACGTCGGAGCTTAAATTGTGGCAAAGTTGCGTATTCTGGTGCTTAACAAAATACTGTTTTGAAACTTGAAAAATTCCGAGTACTTCCGGAAATATCGGGAAAAAACTGAAAATCGGAATTTTCGTTTTAACTTTTTTCTATCGTTATTTGACAACATAGCTCAAAACCAAAAGTACATTTTCATTGATACTTTTTTTACTATCCGACGTTTCGTTTTCTGGCATTCATCATCAACTTTTTTTTCTGTTATGGGCGCCATATTGTTCTTTTATACAGGAAAATAGTGATTTTCATTCTGATTTCATTGATGTATAATTTGTTATGATTTGCACTTCTGAAACCACAGATACTTAAAAAAAAAACAACTTCATCTTCATCTTCATCATAAGTTTGCACAAATACTTCACTCGAAATGTCCTCATTCTCAAATGAAGAAAAACCAGATATGTTGAAACTTTATCATAAATTTGATAGGAATAGTACGAAAACAGCATTAATTCATTTTGAATTATATCCGGAAAGACAACAGCCGGATAGAACATTATTCGGAATTTTGGATAAACACTTGGCGTTTTTCAGTTTTTTCCCGATATATCCGGAAATACTCGGAATTTTCCAAGTTTCAAAACAGTATTTTGTTAAGCACCAGAATACGCAACTTTGCCCCAATTTAAGCTTCGACGTATCTCCTGTAGTTTAGGAGATCCCAATGGTGGGGGTCGAATTTGAATTGCCCTGTATACAGGGTTTTTTTCAAATAACTCTTGAAATACTGAACTTAATTGAACGAAACTTGGTAATAAGAGGTTTTTGAGGTGTCGAATTCGAACCTGATGTAATTATTTCTCTTATTCGTAGGGTGCGCCACCTACACGTCTCTTTCTTTTTTGAAGATTCATAACTTTTTTGAGCGTACTTCTAGCACATTTTTCAGTAAAAAAATCGATTCCTCTATCATATCTACGTAAAAAAGCTACCCTTGTTAAAAGTCGCTGTAAGCAACCGTTTTCTAAATATTGGGACTTGAAAATTTCAAGTCAATTATTTGATAATCGATGCATGTTGAAGTTATTACCAATATTTTGCATTTTTCACAAGAATGCTTTGGAAAAAAATTTGACGTTTAAGTAAGTAGTTTTGATAATTACATATTTTGTGACAGTTAAACGTTTAATTAAGTTCAGTATTTCAAAAGTTATTTGAAACAAACGAAAATAAAAATAATACTTCATCACCCTATATCTTGGAAACGAAGTGTTTCCGGACATATATTTATTTGGACAATTCATATTAGAATTTTGTGAGGAATCACCTCTTCAAGTTTGTCAAAGTACTTTTGAATCACCCTGTATAATCTACATCTCTAATGTAGATAATACAGTAGATAAATAATTCATTATTGAAGAGAAATAAATCACAAAATCATCTTCACAACGAACAAGAAATGTAACAATAATAATAATTATTAGTAATCCGGCTATCCGTAATATATCTACATAATGCACTGAACCACATTACCACAATTAATACCAGATAATGATTATTAATCCTGTGAGCTATTTCGCATTACTCCGAATAATGTTGAGATTTGGCAACATTGCATTAGCAGTAGAGTTGACCGTTGGATATTCGGTAGATATTCCAGCTGAAAACTGTAATTTATTTGGAAATATTATGAAACATCGCTGTCACTATGGTATGAAAAACATATCTTGTCAGGCCATTAACAGTTCAGAAGCGCGAAATATTTGACTTTATACGAACCTTAAATAAAGCTAATTTGTCGGTCACATTTTTTGTTTTCTAGCCATAGAAATTCAACTCGTTTATCTACGAAAATTGGGAAAACTACGTTGGAAATGAAAGCTATAAAAAATTTATAGAATTATTCAAAGTATGCAGACTCATACGAAATTTATTAGTCCTATTTAGAAATTATAATTAAATATCTCATTTCATATGGTTCTAGAGTGATTCATAACCAAATTATAATACGGTGTTATATGCAAAACATATTTAAAACCGTGATTTAACTACACCTATTCAATATCTCTGATTTAGGGACAAACAAATCCTAGGTCTAGGTGAATTATGCATTCCGTAAAAAAATTAAATCAATTGTATGGTTATGAACTTTTATCAAATGTAACAAATTCTACAAATAAATTAAAATTGAAGTAGGGCCAGGACTTCCAAATGAATAGTAATCAATTGAAATAAAAGGATCTCTTTCTAATTAACCCGTTTATTATCAACATGCACAATTATCGACGTTTTCTACCATATTTCCGTGATCTAGTCCGAGTAGTCTTTCGCTTTTTTCTTCTACTTCTTCTTCTCCGTCTTCTACTTGCTCTTTGCCGTACTTTTTTCAGCTTACACTTCTCTAATGATTTCGAACTTCTCCATCTCTTCATGGACTTCTTCACTGGCTTCGGTTTAGGCGTTGCCTTTTTCCTAGGTTTCGGAGCTTTCATAGCCATATTAATATAAGGAGACCTCTCCCGATCGTTCATCAACTTCCATAACTTTGTGGCTCTTTTTGCGATCTCCTCTACAGCGAGTCGTCGTTTGTGGCGTTTCCTGAAAGTCTTCAGGAAGTTCAAGAAAGGGTTTCGGAAATATTTGATTTTGTCAAGTATTTCGATTTTGGATGTGATGTTCTTAAGGCAAACATTGGTAGGACAACGTTTCATGCTCATTCTGTGAAACTATTGTAGAACTTGAAAATTTTGTATTTTATCCTAAAGTGTTTCAAATAACTAGTTTTGAACAATTTTGACACTACTACATCATGACATCTGTCAAAATAGTTCTGTCAGAAATATACCAAGAGCTCTTAGTTAGCTACATAGAAGATAATATCTAACAGTAGGGGAGCCCACGATTCTAAATGGTGATTTACTTGAACGTTGCGTCGCTTCGTAGGAAACTATTGGTTCAGTGCACAATAATTGACAGGTTTGGAAGTGAAAAATCTCATTTTCCGATTAACTCTTAATTTGAGTCTAATAACATTTTTTAATAATTTCAAAATTCAGTTATTTCTTATGAGTAAGTTGATTGTGTTAATTTTTAATTTTTAAATGATTATATATTCCTATTGTGTTGTTATTCAGTGCCACAAAAATATGAATGTGAGGTTACCCTTCCTCCAGAGCTGTCAGTTGTGCACTAAACCTATTGGATTTTGGAAATTAGATTGTACAATGGTAAATCAGTAACAAATTTATATGAGAACTTGAATATTTTCAATGATTATTTTGCCACCATAGGTTCAGAAATGGCCAAAACAATTCATAAAGTTGAATCGCTACCTACTGCTTTTCTTGAAGACTCATCCACACAGTCAACAATATTTCACAAACCAGTAACGCGGAATGAAATCATTGAAATGACATCAAAACTTACGAACAATTGTTCACCATGCCCTTGCGGAATTTTTTCAATATACATTAAAAACATATATTTATATGGCATGGTACTGTTAGATGTTTATAAACATCTAACAGTACCATCAATACACAATACAATACAAAAAATATGGAAAATTTCCTTTCCACTGGAAAGAATCAGCAGCTGCTTTTTATAAGTTGCCTTACTTTTTTCCCAGATATAAGGATATTTCCTATGAGATATCTCCATTTTTGAAGTTATCCTTTTATTGCATCATCGAAAATGCCTCAGTATTTCACTACGAATTAACAATATCCAATAAAATATGACTGCTTTTTGAAAAATCTTTGTATTGCGCCAAGTTAATATTCAATGCCCTAAAAGCATTTCTGATATCTTGGAGATGTCATTGTATTGAACCAAATAAAGGTTGTAACAAAAGTATTGCGTGTCAACAAAGAGTTTCCAAATAAAATTTATTATAAAGATACTTTCGATACAGAATCTATTAAAAAAATAGTGGTCACTCAAAAATATTACGAAGAAAATAATAGACCTAGTGATATGCCGAAGGTATCGATGAAAAACAAAGATCTTTTGAGATTACTCAAATACACGAGTATCCCACTAGAACATCGTGATTTCTTCAAAAATTTTGAAGCCTTTAAAAAAGGGCAGAAGGTAGAGCATGAGGAGAGTGAGTAACCTTCAAGTACCACCATCATGCACCACCTTAGGTTGAGGCCCGGAAGGATGAACGCCCCAGCACTCGTACGTACTCGAAAGCTCACCCCCCCTATCCACCACCCCCGCTCGTTAAAGCGGTTCCTCATCCTGATGATTGGCGATCAGCAGAATAAAATCTGATCGTTTGATATGGAGTGCTCGGCCAATTCTCGGCCTGAAACTTATATCTGACATGAGTTGAAGTTTAAATTTAACAATGACTTTACTTAATGTCCAAGGTGCCCCCCTGAAACTGGCTGAAGGTCTGAAAAACACTTGGCTGAGGGCCAAGTGTTGTGTAGTGAATTTATTGAGTTTACTTCTTGGTCGGTTCTTCTTGGAAATCTGATACATAAAAGCATGATTATCGAAATTTAGGCCTGCTGAAGTAGACGTTGGCGTCGCCGAATGTTTCGCTTCCGTCTTACTTCTTCAGGGGTGTCGTTGTCTCCCTAGTTTACTGGTCGTCTGTATTTGTCTCTGTCTCTGTCGTCTTGCTCACGTCTGTTCTCGAGGAACTCCGTTAGCAGCGGGTTCGTGTGGGTCTCTACTCTGTCTAGAGTAGTCCCCACGTGATGCATGATCAGTCTGTCGATGTAGTCCGGATGGATGTCTAAGTCTCGTCTGTTACCATTCTCAGGCAAACATTGAAGAAGGTCTGCCTCTGCCTATAACTGTTTGCGCATTGCCCTCAAGCAGTAGACGCGTACAGCATGATTGGCAGAAGGATTGTCCTGATGAGGCGTAGTTTCAACTCGAATGCCATGTTGCTCCTACGTCCGATAAGTGGATGTAGCTTATGCCTTGCGGCTTTCGGTATAGCTAATCTGTGGGAGATGTGCCTCTGAAACGTGAGTTTCTTGTCCAAGGTTACAACTAGGTATACGGCTTCGTCTCCCCATGGAATTCGCTCATCGTTCATAGTTAAATGGCCCTCGGGTATCCTACGTCACCTCATGAACAGTATGGCCTTTCTTTTGTCTGCATTGATTCCGATCTTCCAACGATTGAACCATGGTTCCAGCTTGTTTACCTGAAGTTGCAGTTTCGATGTTATTCCTCTCTCATGGGATGAATCAGCAAAGATTGCCGTGTCGTCTGCATAGAGTGCCAGTTTGGTGATGGGGTTGTCCGACATAGGCAAGTCTGCGGTGTTGATCTAAAACAGGTGTGGCGACAGTACTGCTCCCTGTGGTACTCCTGCTTCTAGCCTCCTTCGTGGAAAGAGAGCATTTCCGACTTTGCATCGGTAATGTCGACCTCTCAGGAAGGAGTATATCAGCTTGACCATTGGTGTGGAGTATCCGGCATCAACCAGTTTTGCGATCAGCCCATTGTGCCAAACTCTATCAAAGGCCTTGGAGACGTCAAGGAACCTTCAAGTAATTGATACCTTCGTTTTTATACTTTCCGTCCCTTAAAGTTCCTAATTTTACGCCGAACAATAAGATGGGTGCAAACCATAACATATTTGGGTGTCATGGCGGATCAGCACAATACATGAGATGGGGTGTTCACTTAAACTACGTAATTAAAAGACTCAGAATGTTAGTGAAAAGCTTTTATAAAGCTTTTATGATTTGCTAGATATTTTGGATAAAAAGAACCCCATTCGACGAATCTGTCTTAAGATATTGTAAAACTGCCTGGGGTGGAATGTATTATATAATATCCTTTGCCGGCTACAAACAATACAGAACACTATCCTGAAAAGTATAATGAAAAAAACCTAGGTTATTCTCAACAGATCCACTGTACAAAGAAATTGGGATTTTGAATGTCAGTGGTTTATTCCTATCACTGTCTGCTATGGATGTTCCATAATAAATATGATTATGAAAAACGCAAAGCAGAGAAACAAACCAGATCTGTTGAAAATCTATAATCTATCATCAGAATACCTCATTTCAAAAATAGTCACACACAAAGGTATATATTTCATTATGGACCCATATCATTTGATATGCTTTCTCTGAAAATGAAGAAAATAACAAAGTGGTGAACTACAATCAACATTAAAAGTTTTATTTTCGAAAACAATGAATTGAAGTGTATTTTCAATTGATACACAACCCCTTTCTCTCTTGCGCTAATTTTCAACTGCATTTTTATTTTTACTTTTTCTGATTTCCTTTTTCTTTTCATTTCTTCAGTAAATTCATATTTGTTGTAAGAAGAGTCTAATTGTAAAACATCGATCTCACTCACATAATGTTATTTCAAAACTAACTTGCACCATACATAATAGTAAATTGAATCTCCTATATGGAAGAATAGAACATCACAGCCCAAGCATTCATTTGCTTATTGATCTCAACTTCTGAAAAACAGTTTTTTTTTAGATCCTTGTATGTGACGTTCAATCATGTGCTTAACAGATATCAGCAGCAGAATTGCAATTGGTTTGGCCATTATCTAACAAATCTAAATCAACCTTAATATTGGCAATTCAAGGGATTGCTGTTCTGTTCTTCGAGAACAGAATTGTGTTTAAATAACTCATCAAACTGATCATCAACAATCTAGCACAATTATAATTATTACTTATCCCAGCCAACTGCTCCCCCAAAATATCTTTCACAGCAATATCAACATCTTCATCTATTGGTGGTTTGTAAATACGTTCTCCTATTTTTAGAATTGATTTCTTTTGATCAGCCCATTTCTAGTTGAATTTCTCGTTCGTAATTTCCCTCTTTTTTATTTCTCCTTCCATGAAATACAATAGCTTCTCTTGCATTCTACAATTTTTTTGTATTTTTCGACAAGACTTATTGAAAGTTGCTCCTCCTCCGGTGTAAAATTAGCTGGTCTAGAGTATTTAGTTTCTTTATTTTTCAGATACCGCAGTCTCCATTTCTTTCTGCAAAAATGAACTTATCTACATCACTTCAAACTTCAACCACTAGTAAACCAAATGGTCTTTGGGGTTAAGTAACTTAAAAGATCACCATATATCGTGAAACGACGAAGACGAAGACGAAGACGAAGACGAAGACGAAGACGAAGACGAAGACGAAGACGATGACGAAGACGATGACGATGACGAAGACGAACACGAAGACGAAGACGAAGACGAAGACGAGGACGAGGACGAAGACGAAGACGAAGACGAAGACGAAGACGAAGACGAAGACGCAGACGCAGACGCAAACGGAGACGGAGACGGAGACGGAGACGGAGACGGAGACGAAGACGAAGACGGAGACGGAGACGGAGACGGAGACGGAGACGAAGACGAAGACGAAGACGAAGACGAAGACGAAGACGAAGACGAAGACGAAGACGAAGACGAAGACGAAGACGAAGACGAAGACGAAGACGAAGACGAAGACGAAGACGAAGACGAAGACGAAGACGAAGACGAAGACGAAGACGAAGACGCAGACGCAGACGGAGACGGAGACGGAGACGGAGACGGAGACGGAGACGGAGACGGAGACGGAGACGGAGACGGAGACGGAGACGGAGACGGAGACGGAGACGGAGACGGAGACGGAGACGGAGACGGAGACGGAGACGGAGACGGAGACGGAGACGGAGACGGAGACGGAGACGGAGACGGAGACGGAGACGGAGACGGAGACGGAGACGGAGACGGAGACGGAGACGGAGACGGAGACGGAGACGGAGACGGAGACGGAGACGGAGACGGAGACGGAGACGGAGACGGAGACGGAGACGGAGACGGAGACGGAGACGGAGACGGAGACGGAGACGGAGACGGAGACGGAGACGGAGACGGAGACGGAGACGGAGACGGAGACGGAGACGGAGACGGAGACGGAGACGGAGACGGAGACGGAGACGGAGACGGAGACGGAGACGGAGACGGAGACGGAGACGGAGACGGAGACGGAGACGGAGACGGAGACGGAGACGGAGACGGAGACGGAGACGGAGACGGAGACGGAGACGGAGACGGAGACGGAGACGGAGACGGAGACGGAGACGGAGACGGAGACGGAGACGGAGACGGAGACGGAGACGGAGACGGAGACGGAGACGGAGACGGAGACGGAGACGGAGACGGAGACGGAGACGGAGACGGAGACGGAGACGGAGACGGAGACGGAGACGGAGACGGAGACGGAGACGGAGACGGAGACGGAGACGGAGACGGAGACGGAGACGGAGACGGAGACGGAGACGGAGACGGAGACGGAGACGGAGACGGAGACGGAGACGGAGACGGAGACGGAGACGGAGACGGAGACGGAGACGGAGACGGAGACGGAGACGGAGACGGAGACGGAGACGGAGACGGAGACGGAGACGGAGACGGAGACGGAGACGGAGACGGAGACGGAGACGGAGACGGAGACGGAGACGAAGACGAAGACGAAGACGAAGACGAAGACGAAGACGAAGACGAAGACGAAGACGAAGACGAAGACGAAGACGAAGACGAAGACGAAGACGAAGACGAAGACGAAGACGAAGACGAAGACGAAGACGAAGACGAAGACGAAGACGGAGACGGAGACGAAGACGAAGACGAAGACGAAGACGAAGACGAAGACGAAGACGAAGACGAAGACGAAGACGAAGACGAAGACGAAGACGAAGACGAAGACGAAGACGAAGACGAAGACGAAGACGAAGACGAAGACGAAGACGAAGACGAAGACGAAGACGAAGACGAAGACGAAGACGAAGACGAAGACGAAGACGAAGACGAAGACGAAGACGAAGACGAAGACGAAGACGAAGACGAAGACGAAGACGAAGACGAAGACGAAGACGAAGACGAAGACGAAGACGAAGACGAAGACGAAGACGAAGACGAAGACGAAGACGAAGACGAAGACGAAGACGAAGACGAAGACGAAGACGAAGACGAAGACGAAGACGAAGACGAAGACGAAGACGAAGACGAAGACGAAGACGAAGACGAAGACGAAGACGAAGACGAAGACGAAGACGAAGACGAAGACGAAGACGAAGACGAAGACGAAGACGAAGACGAAGACGAAGACGAAGACGAAGACGAAGACGAAGACGAAGACGAAGACGAAGACGAAGACGAAGACGAAGACGAAGACGAAGACGAAGACGAAGACGAAGACGAAGACGAAGACGAAGACGAAGACGAAGACGAAGACGAAGACGAAGACGAAGACGAAGACGAAGACGAAGACGAAGACGAAGACGAAGACGAAGACGAAGACGAAGACGAAGACGAAGACGAAGACGAAGACGAAGACGAAGACGAAGACGAAGACGAAGACGAAGACGAAGACGAAGACGAAGACGAAGACGAAGACGAAGACGAAGACGAAGACGAAGACGAAGACGAAGACGAAGACGAAGACGAAGACGAAGACGAAGACGAAGACGAAGACGAAGACGAAGACGAAGACGAAGACGAAGACGAAGACGAAGACGAAGACGAAGACGAAGACGAAGACGAAGACGAAGACGAAGACGAAGACGAAGACGAAGACGAAGACGAAGACGAAGACGAAGACGAAGACGAAGACGAAGACGAAGACGAAGACGAAGACGAAGACGAAGACGAAGACGAAGACGAAGACGAAGACGAAGACGAAGACGAAGACGAAGACGAAGACGAAGACGAAGACGAAGACGAAGACGAAGACGAAGACGAAGACGAAGACGAAGACGAAGACGAAGACGAAGACGAAGACGAAGACGAAGACGAAGACGAAGACGAAGACGAAGACGAAGACGAAGACGAAGACGAAGACGAAGACGAAGACGAAGACGAAGACGAAGACGAAGACGAAGACGAAGACGAAGACGAAGACGAAGACGAAGACGAAGACGAAGACGAAGACGAAGACGAAGACGAAGACGAAGACGAAGACGAAGACGAAGACGAAGACGAAGACGAAGACGAAGACGAAGACGAAGACGAAGACGAAGACGAAGACGAAGACGAAGACGAAGACGAAGACGAAGACGAAGACGAAGACGAAGACGAAGACGAAGACGAAGACGAAGACGAAGACGAAGACGAAGACGAAGACGAAGACGAAGACGAAGACGAAGACGAAGACGAAGGACGAAGACGAAGACGAAGACGAAGACGAAGACGAAGACGAAGACGAAGACGAAGACGAAGACGAAGACGAAGACGAAGACGAAGACGAAGACGAAGACGAAGACGAAGACGAAGACGAAGACGAAGACGAAGACGAAGACGAAGACGAAGACGAAGACGAAGACGAAGACGAAGACGAAGACGAAGACGAAGACGAAGACGAAGACGAAGACGAAGACGAAGACGAAGACGAAGACGAAGACGAAGACGAAGACGAAGACGAAGACGAAGACGAAGACGAAGACGAAGACGAAGACGAAGACGAAGACGAAGACGAAGACGAAGACGAAGACGAAGACGAAGACGAAGACGAAGACGAAGACGAAGACGAAGACGAAGACGAAGACGAAGACGAAGACGAAGACGAAGACGAAGACGAAGACGAAGACGAAGACGAAGACGAAGACGAAGACGAAGACGAAGACGAAGACGAAGACGAAGACGAAGACGAAGACGAAGACGAAGACGAAGACGAAGACGAAGACGAAGACGAAGACGAAGACGAAGACGAAGACGAAGACGAAGACGAAGACGAAGACGAAGACGAAGACGAAGACGAAGACGAAGACGAAGACGAAGACGAAGACGAAGACGAAGACGAAGACGAAGACGAAGACGAAGACGAAGACGAAGACGAAGACGAAGACGAAGACGAAGACGAAGACGAAGACGAAGACGAAGACGAAGACGAAGACGAAGACGAAGACGAAGACGAAGACGAAGACGAAGACGAAGACGAAGACGAAGACGAAGACGAAGACGAAGACGAAGACGAAGACGAAGACGAAGACGAAGACGAAGACGAAGACGAAGACGAAGACGAAGACGAAGACGAAGACGAAGACGAAGACGAAGACGAAGACGAAGACGAAGACGAAGACGAAGACGAAGACGAAGACGAAGACGAAGACGAAGACGAAGACGAAGACGAAGACGAAGACGAAGACGAAGACGAAGACGAAGACGAAGACGAAGACGAAGACGAAGACGAAGACGAAGACGAAGACGAAGACGAAGACGAAGACGAAGACGAAGACGAAGACGAAGACGAAGACGAAGACGAAGACGAAGACGAAGACGAAGACGAAGACGAAGACGAAGACGAAGACGAAGACGAAGACGAAGACGAAGACGAAGACGAAGACGAAGACGAAGACGAAGACGAAGACGAAGACGAAGACGAAGACGAAGACGAAGACGAAGACGAAGACGAAGACGAAGACGAAGACGAAGACGAAGACGAAGACGAAGACGAAGACGAAGACGAAGACGAAGACGAAGACGAAGACGAAGACGAAGACGAAGACGAAGACGAAGACGAAGACGAAGACGAAGACGAAGACGAAGACGAAGACGAAGACGAAGACGAAGACGAAGACGAAGACGAAGACGAAGACGAAGACGAAGACGAAGACGAAGACGAAGACGAAGACGAAGACGAAGACGAAGACGAAGACGAAGACGAAGACGAAGACGAAGACGAAGACGAAGACGAAGACGAAGACGAAGACGAAGACGAAGACGAAGACGAAGACGAAGACGAAGACGAAGACGAAGACGAAGACGAAGACGAAGACGAAGACGAAGACGAAGACGAAGACGAAGACGAAGACGAAGACGAAGACGAAGACGAAGACGAAGACGAAGACGAAGACGAAGACGAAGACGAAGACGAAGACGAAGACGAAGACGAAGACGAAGACGAAGACGAAGACGAAGACGAAGACGAAGACGAAGACGAAGACGAAGACGAAGACGAAGACGAAGACGAAGACGAAGACGAAGACGAAGACGAAGACGAAGACGAAGACGAAGACGAAGACGAAGACGAAGACGAAGACGAAGACGAAGACGAAGACGAAGACGAAGACGAAGACGAAGACGAAGACGAAGACGAAGACGAAGACGAAGACGAAGACGAAGACGAAGACGAAGACGAAGACGAAGACGAAGACGAAGACGAAGACGAAGACGAAGACGAAGACGAAGACGAAGACGAAGACGAAGACGAAGACGAAGACGAAGACGAAGACGAAGACGAAGACGAAGACGAAGACGAAGACGAAGACGAAGACGAAGACGAAGACGAAGACGAAGACGAAGACGAAGACGAAGACGAAGACGAAGACGAAGACGAAGACGAAGACGAAGACGAAGACGAAGACGAAGACGAAGACGAAGACGAAGACGAAGACGAAGACGAAGACGAAGACGAAGACGAAGACGAAGACGAAGACGAAGACGAAGACGAAGACGAAGACGAAGACGAAGACGAAGACGAAGACGAAGACGAAGACGAAGACGAAGACGAAGACGAAGACGAAGACGAAGACGAAGACGAAGACGAAGACGAAGACGAAGACGAAGACGAAGACGAAGACGAAGACGAAGACGAAGACGAAGACGAAGACGAAGACGAAGACGAAGACGAAGACGAAGACGAAGACGAAGACGAAGACGAAGACGAAGACGAAGACGAAGACGAAGACGAAGACGAAGACGAAGACGAAGACGAAGACGAAGACGAAGACGAAGACGAAGACGAAGACGAAGACGAAGACGAAGACGAAGACGAAGACGAAGACGAAGACGAAGACGAAGACGAAGACGAAGACGAAGACGAAGACGAAGACGAAGACGAAGACGAAGACGAAGACGAAGACGAAGACGAAGACGAAGACGAAGACGAAGACGAAGACGAAGACGAAGACGAAGACGAAGACGAAGACGAAGACGAAGACGAAGACGAAGACGAAGACGAAGACGAAGACGAAGACGAAGACGAAGACGAAGACGAAGACGAAGACGAAGACGAAGACGAAGACGAAGACGAAGACGAAGACGAAGACGAAGACGAAGACGAAGACGAAGACGAAGACGAAGACGAAGACGAAGACGAAGACGAAGACGAAGACGAAGACGAAGACGAAGACGAAGACGAAGACGAAGACGAAGACGAAGACGAAGACGAAGACGAAGACGAAGACGAAGACGAAGACGAAGACGAAGACGAAGACGAAGACGAAGACGAAGACGAAGACGAAGACGAAGACGAAGACGAAGACGAAGACGAAGACGAAGACGAAGACGAAGACGAAGACGAAGACGAAGACGAAGACGAAGACGAAGACGAAGACGAAGACGAAGACGAAGACGAAGACGAAGACGAAGACGAAGACGAAGACGAAGACGAAGACGAAGACGAAGACGAAGACGAAGACGAAGACGAAGACGAAGACGAAGACGAAGACGAAGACGAAGACGAAGACGAAGACGAAGACGAAGACGAAGACGAAGACGAAGACGAAGACGAAGACGAAGACGAAGACGAAGACGAAGACGAAGACGAAGACGAAGACGAAGACGAAGACGAAGACGAAGACGAAGACGAAGACGAAGACGAAGACGAAGACGAAGACGAAGACGAAGACGAAGACGAAGACGAAGACGAAGACGAAGACGAAGACGAAGACGAAGACGAAGACGAAGACGAAGACGAAGACGAAGACGAAGACGAAGACGAAGACGAAGACGAAGACGAAGACGAAGACGAAGACGAAGACGAAGACGAAGACGAAGACGAAGACGAAGACGAAGACGAAGACGAAGACGAAGACGAAGACGAAGACGAAGACGAAGACGAAGACGAAGACGAAGACGAAGACGAAGACGAAGACGAAGACGAAGACGAAGACGAAGACGAAGACGAAGACGAAGACGAAGACGAAGACGAAGACGAAGACGAAGACGAAGACGAAGACGAAGACGAAGACGAAGACGAAGACGAAGACGAAGACGAAGACGAAGACGAAGACGAAGACGAAGACGAAGACGAAGACGAAGACGAAGACGAAGACGAAGACGAAGACGAAGACGAAGACGAAGACGAAGACGAAGACGAAGACGAAGACGAAGACGAAGACGAAGACGAAGACGAAGACGAAGACGAAGACGAAGACGAAGACGAAGACGAAGACGAAGACGAAGACGAAGACGAAGACGAAGACGAAGACGAAGACGAAGACGAAGACGAAGACGAAGACGAAGACGAAGACGAAGACGAAGACGAAGACGAAGACGAAGACGAAGACGAAGACGAAGACGAAGACGAAGACGAAGACGAAGACGAAGACGAAGACGAAGACGAAGACGAAGACGAAGACGAAGACGAAGACGAAGACGAAGACGAAGACGAAGACGAAGACGAAGACGAAGACGAAGACGAAGACGAAGACGAAGACGAAGACGAAGACGAAGACGAAGACGAAGACGAAGACGAAGACGAAGACGAAGACGAAGACGAAGACGAAGACGAAGACGAAGACGAAGACGAAGACGAAGACGAAGACGAAGACGAAGACGAAGACGAAGACGAAGACGAAGACGAAGACGAAGACGAAGACGAAGACGAAGACGAAGACGAAGACGAAGACGAAGACGAAGACGAAGACGAAGACGAAGACGAAGACGAAGACGAAGACGAAGACGAAGACGAAGACGAAGACGAAGACGAAGACGAAGACGAAGACGAAGACGAAGACGAAGACGAAGACGAAGACGAAGACGAAGACGAAGACGAAGACGAAGACGAAGACGAAGACGAAGACGAAGACGAAGACGAAGACGAAGACGAAGACGAAGACGAAGACGAAGACGAAGACGAAGACGAAGACGAAGACGAAGACGAAGACGAAGACGAAGACGAAGACGAAGACGAAGACGAAGACGAAGACGAAGACGAAGACGAAGACGAAGACGAAGACGAAGACGAAGACGAAGACGAAGACGAAGACGAAGACGAAGACGAAGACGAAGACGAAGACGAAGACGAAGACGAAGACGAAGACGAAGACGAAGACGAAGACGAAGACGAAGACGAAGACGAAGACGAAGACGAAGACGAAGACGAAGACGAAGACGAAGACGAAGACGAAGACGAAGACGAAGACGAAGACGAAGACGAAGACGAAGACGAAGACGAAGACGAAGACGAAGACGAAGACGAAGACGAAGACGAAGACGAAGACGAAGACGAAGACGAAGACGAAGACGAAGACGAAGACGAAGACGAAGACGAAGACGAAGACGAAGACGAAGACGAAGACGAAGACGAAGACGAAGACGAAGACGAAGACGAAGACGAAGACGAAGACGAAGACGAAGACGAAGACGAAGACGAAGACGAAGACGAAGACGAAGACGAAGACGAAGACGAAGACGAAGACGAAGACGAAGACGAAGACGAAGACGAAGACGAAGACGAAGACGAAGACGAAGACGAAGACGAAGACGAAGACGAAGACGAAGACGAAGACGAAGACGAAGACGAAGACGAAGACGAAGACGAAGACGAAGACGAAGACGAAGACGAAGACGAAGACGAAGACGAAGACGAAGACGAAGACGAAGACGAAGACGAAGACGAAGACGAAGACGAAGACGAAGACGAAGACGAAGACGAAGACGAAGACGAAGACGAAGACGAAGACGAAGACGAAGACGAAGACGAAGACGAAGACGAAGACGAAGACGAAGACGAAGACGAAGACGAAGACGAAGACGAAGACGAAGACGAAGACGAAGACGAAGACGAAGACGAAGACGAAGACGAAGACGAAGACGAAGACGAAGACGAAGACGAAGACGAAGACGAAGACGAAGACGAAGACGAAGACGAAGACGAAGACGAGGACGAAGACGAGGACGAGGACGAGGACGAGGACGAGGACGAGGACGAGGACGAGGACGAGGACGAGGACGAGGACGAGGACGAGGACGAGGACGAGGACGAGGACGAGGACGAGGACGAGGACGAGGACGAGGACGAGGACGAGGACGAGGACGAGGACGAGGACGAGGACGAGGACGAGGACGAGGACGAGGACGAGGACGAGGACGAGGACGAGGACGAGGACGAGGACGAGGACGAGGACGAGGACGAGGACGAGGACGAAGACGAAGACGAAGACGAAGACGAAGACGAGGACGAGGACGAGGACGAGGACGAGGACGAGGACGAGGACGAGGACGAGGACGAGGACGAGGACGAGGACGAGGACGAGGACGAGGACGAGGACGAGGACGAGGACGAGGACGAGGACGAAGACGAAGACGAAGACGAAGACGAAGACGAAGACGCAGACGCAGACGCAGACGCAGACGCAGACGCAGACGCAGACGCAGACTGAAGAATCTTCTGGTTGGGAATTGGCACAACTTCAGACTAAATGGTTAAGGCTTTCGCGGCCAAAGTTTTCAGTGTCACAATTCAAACTCGGGTTTGAAGGCTGTCGTTTTTTGGAATTTTTTCCTAACGTTTTGCTAGCTCGAGTGGCTAGCTTCTTCAGAGGCTTATACATCATGAATAATCTCAGATGACTGGAGATTCCGTCTGTGGTGATTGTATTTATTCTGACTTACTTATTACCGTAACTGGGTTACACACATTTTCGATGTAGAGTCACTTTGACGACAAGACTGAGCCCTCAAACCTAAAATGTGCATAATATAAGGATGCACTCAGTAGTTCTTGGGGGTGGGGTGCCGCTGACCGCATTTTATATTTTTAAAATGTGCATAATATAAGGATGCAATCAGTAGTTCTTGGGATTACTAAGCACTAAGCGTTTTTGTAAAATGCTCGGAGCACTAAGCACTGAATTCAAAAAGTGATCGGGAGCACTAAAATGCTTTAAGCACTTTCACGTGCTTTAAGCTCTTTCACGTTCTCTAAGCACAGTGTTTTGGGACAGCTCTGTCCATATATCAGATCTTTCGGACTCGACTCTCACGGTGGTAGCTTGCATAATTACCGTGCAATGCTCGGTATTGTAAAAGATGACTTTTTGTTTTCAAGTTTCTGGCAATATCAACATTGCTGCTCCAAGCGTGAACGTCTTGATAGGTTGTCTGTATTGGTGTGTTTCCCACCACTGCGGTGAATAATTTTAAAGTCATAGTGTTGGAGTCTCTCTAACCATCTGGCAACCTGATGCTCGGGCTTCTTGAAGCACTGTGATGAGTTCCTACGAGAAAACGTCTGCCATAGAGTTAGGTATGGACATTTCCAATGGCTTTGATTATCGTTTAAAGTTGTTTCCTCGTAACACAGTAGTTCCTTTTGGCTTTGCCCAGAGTTTTACTGAAGTAGGCTTCAACTTTATCTTCTTTATCCTGCCCGAAGGAACTTTTCACTTCGTGTTTCTGGGACGTGGCCAACTCCTTCAACAGCTTCGATTTTCGTAGGATCGGTCTTGATTCCTTCAGCTGGGATGGCATGGCCTGAGAAATTGAGTTCTTTTTGAAAAAAAAAACAGCAATTATTTGATTGAGTTGAATATTGGCATTCTCTAACCTTGAAAATACTTATTCCAAATTTTTCAGATGATCGTCAAATGCCCTTTTCATTATCAGGACGTCATAAAAGTATAATAGGCCAATTTTACATGTCAAACCTCTCAACACTACTTCCGTATTTCCCTCAAAGGACACTTTTGCTGACTCCCTGGACTTATCTTCCAACGTCCTTTTTGGATAAACTGATTCAATGCAGAGTAATCAATAGGAAAGGAATTATTTGCAGACGAAAATCTACTATAGCTAAAATATATTTTCATTATGACAACAATATCATCTTTTTTTTTAAACAATATAAAAATGTACCTATCAAAATACAATCTCCTAACGAAATCATCAATCACTTTCCCTATTTCATTAGGATCCAAAATATATCATATGAACGAAATTGTGTTATTTGTGTTGGATTATTTCATCAAGTGATTGTATTTTGTTATACATGTTCATGTTGTTTTGAAAATAAAAAAAATTATGATGTTGTTGTCATATCAAAATACAGTTTTGCTGTTGTAAATTTTTATCCGCAAATAATTCCTTCCATATTGATTAATCTGCATTCGATCAGTTTATCCAAAATGTTATGGGCCCAGATTACCTCATTCTGCAGAACTGAAGGAAGGAATACGTGCTTGCCGTATTTTTGTAAAAGATATCTTATATAAGTTATGAGTTTGACACTGACAACATAATTCAAAATGACCCAAGTTGAAAATACGGGGACATATAATATAGAAATTGCCAGAATTGGTAAATTCGATGGAACAAACTTCCAGTTATGGAAATTCAGTGTTACAATAGTACTGAAAGCTAGTGATTTGATGGAAGTTGTCACCGGAGAAAAACCTGTAATGTCTGCCAGCAATGCCGAAGAAGTTAAGAAGTGGGAGAAAAGAATGACAACCAAGCCATGGTCAGTTTCGTCTCGTCCATCAATGAAGATTAGTTATACTACCTACTTATTGTCCAAACTACCGAAGAAATGTGGAAGAAACTGATAACGGTTCATGAACAAAAGACAGAGGTGTCGAAACACATAGTTTACCAGAAATTCTATGAAATTCGTATGCCCCAAGTTCGATATATTGCCAGTTTTATTTCCGAAGTTGAGTCCATTGTAAAGCAGTTGATAGATATGGGTGAAGACAAATCTGCAGTTGGTGTGATTTCGAAAATTTTCAATAGTCTGCCACCTAAATTTGCTATGCTCGTTATTGCTTGGGATTTAGTCGATGCTAGTAAGCAAACTGTCTCAGATCTTATTGCAAGAATTCTTAAAGAAGAAGAAAAAATGTCCGTTTAGCGCTCCAAGTTCAGTCTATATAAAGATTCACCATAATAAAAAATTGTATTTGAGAAAACAAAATATCCAAGATCTTAAATAGAAAATCAAATGAGGATATTGCAAGCAAATGGTGGATAGAGTGTCTGATTCGAAAATCAGAGAAATATAAGAAGGCTAATTTTTAAACTGATTTTCTCCATAAAAATGCCAAAGAAGCTCTCACTTGTAACTTCCCAAATTACATCTTGAACTGTGCCAATAACCTCTTGGATAAACTTGCTATGCTTCTTTAAAAGAAAAGAAAAAGTATAATAATAATAATTAAATACCATTAGAAAGCAGATGGAAACATAGCAGTCACCCACTAACTCAATTCGGATGCCACGGGTTCTTTCTTAATTTTGTACCGAGTCAGTGAGTTGAAGAAGCCAGCCCAAAACACAGACTGCTCCAGGTCTCTAAGGAGATTTCTAAATGGAATTTATAATAATATCAAACAATAAAAGCACTGGTGGTACGTAGTATGAAGACTATACTGTTTGAGTATTGGGGTCAGGATTGGAACGAAATTCCAAACGCTCAGTTCAGAAACCTCTAATATCTGTATGTTGGGGACAGAAAGATCCTTCAAGTAATTGAGTGTCTTGTACGGTGTTGTCTCCATGCCTTCCAATCTCCCGTTGTGATCACAAAGGGCTGACAAGTGAGAAGGTGGCAACCTGGAAAGTATTATCAAAAATCATCAGGTTTGTAAACCACAATTGGACCGCGTTATACATGACTTGACCAAGCGACAAAACGCTTTTTTTCAGGAGAGTAAAATAACTTTACTGGTCCACCAAAAATCAGTGCATCAGTGTTTATATCTGCATTTTTTTGTGTTAACAGAAACGAATGCTAAATATTCATGGTCACAATTATTTTTCTAAAGGCACCTATAGCCGAGCTCTGAAAAAATATAATGGCGCTTAGTCAAGTTATGCTTTAAGGGATAATCTCCTTTTTACTTCTACCCAAATGACCATATGACAGAAATGTTATTTGGTCGTGTTATGCAAAATTTCGAAATACATGAAAAATAACAGTTTAGGTTTTGGAAATTAACCTCGTATTCACCCGCTAAAAATAAAATATATAGCCGGTTTACAAATTATATTTAAAAACAATTTTTATCATTTACTACAAATAAAGAGAAAATAAATTTTTCTATGCATCATCCTCTTGATCAAAATCAGGGTGACCATTGTACCCGTCTTCCTCAATACTGGGGTCACCCACCAAGTTCTTGTAGAACTTCTTGGCATCTTTTGGTATGAAGCTCAGTAAGAATTTTAAATCTTCAATTTTTTTTTCCTGCAATAGGTTTTCCATTGGGCCAGAGACTTTCAAAGAGTTTATTGAATTCCGGGTTGGAATTATTTGAAGGCCTACCTCATTTTTTTTTTTTCGATGTTTATTTCTCGGGCAGCAGTTTCAAAATGAGTTTTAATAAAAATGCTAAAAGGCTTTTTCTTCAGAACCTCAATCTCTATAATTTTCAGCCAGTTCACCTTATTATTTTCTACGTCAACTTTTCTGTTCACTATAGATTTTTCTATGAGAGAAGTACCAAAAAAGTTTTCACTTTTCATTCTGTGAACAATAAGGGGATTCTTTTGTCTGCAAGATATCATAACATTTATATAGTCGTCCGGAGAGTACATTCGTTGTTGCAGCTTTAAGGCACGTTCTATGTCGCCAAAATCAGTGTTGTTACGGAGGAAGCTATGCCCAGATATTAGAAAGCGGAGAGTAATTTTTTGAATAGTTGGATGAACCTCTAGTATCGCTTTCAACATCAAAACTATTTTGATGTTTCGGTTTTGACCGCCACAGCTGTACCAAAGTATCAGATGATTACATTATATCATGGTATCGTCTTCCATTATATGTTTATACAGGCAAGATCCGACTCCCTGTGCAACACGACCAGCTTCACCTTCTAACCATAAGTAAGAATGACCTTTGTTTTTTTTGCTCTATGAAGTCCTGCATTGTACAGCCACAGTTGACGCTTATAGAAGACCACATTGGTAGGTATACGTGGAAGAGGAAGAGTCTTTTCCAAATCAAAACAAAGAACTTCCAAATCTTTGTTGTCTACTGCATTTTTCCTGTCGTCTTTCAGTAAATTTCTTGCATCCTCTGCTGATTTTGAATGTGTTGCCTTCTGTTCCGCATACACATTTTGTTCCTCAAGTGTTCCAGAACATTTCAGTATCTCTAATTTATCACATGTGTTGCACGTATCTTTTTTGAATGACTTCCTTCTCAAGTTGAAATGAGTTAGGAAAATTTGTTTATATTTAGAGAATGATTCAGGAATTCTTGATTCTGTTTTGTATATCTGATACATAACAGGCAAGGTGGTAATAGGTATTTGTTTATTCTCGAGCATAATGGGATTTATATTTCGGAAAAAGTTTGCAAAAAAAATTGTTTGCATACTATAATATCATTCACTTCGTACTGTCTGGAGAACGTTATTTTTTGCTAATTTTTATTTCTTTACCTCTTAATAGGCACTTCATGTACCATTGCGCAAATTAAAGCTCTTTGGGCATCATGTAAACTTACTGTGTAAAACTTATCAAATTCTTCTTTTACTTTTTGTTCTTCAATTTTCGAAAAACATTGGCATTTGCACAAAAACTGGCGAAATTCTCTTGGTAATTTTATTATTAATTTTTGAGTGAAGTACTTTTTATTCTGGACACAATTTAGCTTTCTCATATTTCTATTTTGAGATGGAAATTTTCTCTTCCTTCCTTTGTTCGGGCGACCTTTTTTGATTATTTTCTTCCAAAACTGCATCCTCATCCTCATCTTCAACAGATATTGTTGCTTCAGGTTCCAGTTCAAAACTATTAGGTTCTACTGAGACGATATTCATTTCCAATTCATTCAGCTCCGTATCAGTGTTTGCATTTTCATCATTTTCTGGTTTCAAGTCTGTATATACCTTTTCCTGTAAAGAAACTCAACTTTAAAAAGCATATTAATATAATGTGTGTACCATTATTTAGTTTGGTTAATTGGGATGTTACTGATTTACGGTTTTCACTTTTTTCGAAATGTATTGAAAATTCTAAACTCAAAAGTTTTAAATATGGATTTTAGGAAATCATTTGATTCCGCAACCTACATACAAGATAAAAAATGTTACTCACTATACAGCAAGAAATATTTTCTGGAGATCTCAATTATGGTGAAAGGTTCCAAAAGACCTGGAGCAGTCACTAATATTTGACTATTAACTGCCGTTTCCTGAATAACATGTTCTTGTTCCTAAAGTTTGAAAGAAAATTATTGTCATGCTTTATATCTACTATAATAAAAGAAATCCGTACCTCAAATATCATTTCAGGAGCACGTTGCTATATTAAAGAAGTTCTTTTCATCATTTTAAAACTGTTTTATTTTTATCACTAGAAAATCGAAACAGCGGTTACTCTGCACTTAACTACACTATTTCTTCTTCACACTTTTCCTGGAGATATAGACATTTTGCATTAGGTGACCAACGATCAACTTTTTGGTGGTTGGTCGCATTATGCAAATCAGTCAAGGCATGTTTCTGAACTTCAATGAAAATGTATCGTTTGGGCAAGTGTTGCAAAATAAGAAACTGCAGATTTAATCTTTGGCGCTTAGCTCTGGACGTTATAACTTCAATATTGCTGGTTCCTGTATCTGCTTAAATTTTTTATAGGTAAATTACACTATTGTGCTTTAGATGGCACCAAAATCTCGGAATTTACGAAATGGCGCTTGGTCGAGTCATGCATAACGCGGTCCAATTTTCAGTTATAATATGCAATTAAATATACCTCAAGTACACTATTCAAATGAATGGCAAAACATTTTACTCAAGTAAATAAATCTCCACACTGATGGTGTGTAGCTAATTCAAATCAATACAAACTGATAATTATTATAAATGATAGTGAAATATTGTTTTTGATATTGGGTGATCTGAGGTTACTATTATACTGATTTATTCGAATGTAGTAACACCGCAACTAGTAACACCGTGCGCTTCATATTTTCATTTTCTGTAAAAGGTATTGAATTAAGGCTGGACACCGGCAATACATTGATTCGTTGTAATATACAGGGTGATTCATTAAATATGACGACTGGCTTTATTATCAGATATAATAAAAGTTATCAAAAAATAGTTAAATCAAATAATTATAACATATTCACCTTCAAACTCAATAAAGGACTTTGCACAAATCAAATGAGTAATGGATCCCTGTTGAATTGTCTGAAATTTGGATAGGTTGTAGTTTATACCATTCTGATCAAAAGTCTCAATGGGTCCGAGACCTAAAAATGGACAGTTTTTCAGGTACCGAAGGTCAAAAGTTGCGACTAGTGCAGATCTCCCACGCGATCAAAAAAGAATTTGCATCTCTTACTTTGGGTGGTCTATTCAACTACTCTCGTCGGCGTATGGCAATTTCACATTTGTCGGCATTTTCTTCTAAAAGCCATATTATTCAAAATAAGAATCTTCAAATTAGCTTTTGTAGAGACTTGACATTTATTGACAATTCAAAAATTGTTATTATTCCTGTCAAAACTGAACAAAGTCATCGCCATTATACATGGTCAAAATCAAATCTGATCGCTTGGGAGATTTGCACAAGTTGACTTTCGATACCTGATTAACTGTCCATTTTTAGGTATCGGGCCAATGGGGACTTTTGATTAGAAGGTTATGAACTACAATATATCCAAATTTCAGCCAATTCGACATGGATCCATTTCCCATTTGATTTGTGCGGGGTTCTTTAATTCAAATATTCATTCAGATTACAAATACAGGCAATTACAAGACAAATAGAATTTATTTATTATAATACAACTCCCTGTACATTTATGCTGATTTGGAATTTTGGCATACTCTTGGAGTTTAAAATAATAATATTGAAACTGTTACATCAGCTAAAAGAGTAAATGCTGTCAAGATGGAACTAATGCCCAAAATGACTAATAATTAGTTGCTCACACGGTATGTATCGGCGATGAAGATCTTCATTATCTGTCGAATATGGGGCTATATTTCTGAAAGGATTAAATCATGTGCACATCATTAAGATAGGCAAGGATGTATTTTAGATCCGTCTATTAGGTAATATTTATTGGATAACATAACATTAACCGATCGTAAGATGAGAAATCTTGTCATTCTTTCAAAGATATAACAATAAATCTGACGAGAATATACCACGAGAGTAGTTTGAGTGAAAATGAATTTGATTGTTTATACACCTATTATAAATGCATAATGAATAATAAAATGTCCTAATTACTCCACTTGTGAATCTGGTGCTCGGAAGTGTCGATACCTTCCACAAAACGATAAGTCCGTATGCTTTTTGTGTTATGCATCAACATTTTTAATGCAGTAGTCTCCCATGTAAAAGCGAAAGCTGCATCATCATGCCGTTGACCAGAATCCGTATAAGATGCAACATATAGACGTGAATTGTTAAATTTGTTATTTCCGTCAACCGATTGCACCCCTACGCGCAACTCTCGAAAGTCTTCGAGAGACTTGTGTTAGCTAGGGAAGACGCAGCCCTTACCTTTCAACGTGTGATGACATGCACGAGACCGATGACCATGCGAGGCTTTGAACCCTCGACCCTTCGCTCCAAAGGCGAACGTTCTACCAGCACGGCCACCACGGAATATTGTCCATTTCTATTTAATTTTCTACTTTATGATCAATTTGTATACACATGTTTCTAAAAATATAAAAAAATACATCTAAAAGGGAAAATTTTGGGTGACCTTGAATAATAGTAATCTCAGATCACCCAATATCAAAATCAAATGATATTTACGTATTTTGCAGGTCTACGAGTTTTTGCGTTTGACTGATTTTGTTCAAAGAATTACTTAAACATTTTGTAATTATTTATAACCCTGTATAGGGAGTCTTAGAACTTTTCATTATTTGTGGGTGGATTCTAACTTATCGTGGCATTATGGTTTATCAGGTGGAATGGAAGTATCACTCCAAAGAACACAATGAACGGCAGCAACAAAATTCTTTAGTCCTGGGCCAGGGGCTTCGAAAATGGCGGTGTGTGACACTAACGTTAAATACCCATCACAGGTACTCTCGGTGACATATCAAATACCAAAATGACGACAAAAGTCCACAAATATTACCCTAGATCATTCAAACATGTAGAATCAATAAAATCCACTATAACGTGATAAATACTCAAAAATTGTCTACATGCGTCTAGTCACACAACTACTTCAACATCGTAGCACATGGAAGAGGAAGTTCGTTAAGATGGTTGTCTCCAAAAAGCCAAAACGACCCTTTTTAAAAGAAAAACTGTTTCCTTTTCAGATAGACAAATACATGAAAAGTTTGTTCGTCTCTCTTAACTGACAGAAATTGTCAAATGACATCTGTTCGTACATAACTGATTTTCATCAACTATCATTGGCAACGAATATTCAGCAACATAAGGCGTGTTCCGTTTCATGCATTGAGGACATAATGCACATATAACCGTTCCGTTTCCTACATTGGGAGCGCATTGACACGACCACTTTTTATATTCCCCTCTTTGGCCTTGATACACCAAAAGCGCATCAACTATTGCATGTTCTTCTAGTGCGATGAATCCGATCTAAATTATACTAAGTTAGATCTGTCGCCCGTCAAAATTCAAAACACAGAATTGAATGAGAGTTTGTATTTGTAGAGTACATTCGTTTTATTTTGATATATTTTTCTGGGAATTTTAACCTTCCACAGTCTGAAAAAGAAAAAATGTTAATTTAGGGAAATCTGTACAAGTGTAGATGGTCAATGATCAATTTTCCCTGATAAAAGTTACAGCGTTCAGAAAACTGTTGTCTTGAAAACAGTTATTTATCAACATTTTTTCATGCTCGGACTGTGGAAGGTTAAAATTCCCAAAAATCTATTTCAAGAAGATTTTTGTATCAGAATATGAGCTACTTTAATTTCCACAAAATTCGCTTCCTGTTAATATTGCCATTAACACTTTAATTTGATCCATTCACAGATTTGTTTAGGTTAGAAAGAATTTGGTTTACTGATCAATGTCATCATTTGTGGGAAACGTCATCACGCATAGCAATTCGTTCCGATTCAACACACTTACGTCAATGTCAGTTGAATCGGAGCACCTGCAACACTAATGCAATGAGTGCATGAAACGAAACACGCTTATAGTTAGTGTAATGATTAGTAAAAGTCAAAAGATATAATATTAGGATCAGATTCAAATCAACTATAAGTCACTCTCCGTGCAAATAATGTTTTTCAACCAACGGATGGATGACGTCACTAAAGCGCAAGAGTGACCAACTCAACTAAACGCCTACTCCACGAACTAACTCTCAAGTATTGAAATGAACTTCTGACAGAAACAACAAATTAACTACTGTCAGAAATGATAACCTCACAAAGATTTCGACTTCCGGTAATGGTGGAGGACAGACGGCGTCCTTAGTTGGAAGTCAAGTAAATGAGTGTGAATTTGTTGAAAATTAGCAGTATTGTGCATCGTTTATAAGTGTTATGTGAATTTGTTTACTTCTCTAGATTCCTACGCCGGTATCCAGGCTAGATGACAACGGATTTGTCGGAGCTAGGGGCATACTGCTATTTAAATCTACTTGAATTTATCAATATGGGATGCAGTATTGCCTAAAGCAAGACAACTGCGTTCCAGCTTTGCTGTCTACGCCGGTTAGAGGCCGGATGGGAACGGATTTCTCGCAGCTGAGTACACTAGAAGCTGGATATATGTCGAAAAAACGAAGTTCGTTTAATTAATTTAGATTAGATTAGATAACCTCACAAATCTCCTCACAAATAATATCGTTTTGAACGTTATATCAAGCTGAAAAACAATATAACTAATGTTACGAAAAGATTTCACTCAAACAATTATAAGATGAAAACCAATATGAATAAAATGAGAAAAGCCCAGAAGAAAATCCAAGGTGCCAATTACAATAAACAGAAAGATATTCAGTGGTCAAATTCCTACCATACTATTATGGGCGAATGTTTATTAAAATTAAATGTGGAATCGATAGCAAGGTTTCAGGATTTCTTACAATATAAGGTAAGAGAATAGTCTCATATGCAAACATGTTGAAATTTGATTTAGAACCGTAACAAACTGATTCAATGCAGAGTCATTGATATGGAAGGAATGGACCTTTCCACGAGGTATGAGAAAACACTGTTATGAGAAAGTAAAAATGCTAATATCGCTCAGGATTTTTTTTTCTGACCGCTAGTTTCTTTATAATCAGGAGAAAAGTTATTCGTTAAGTCAGGTTAATCAAAACTAGACTTGGCAACGTGGTAAAGGAATCTCAAATTCTCATTGAAAAATATAATGTGTCGTATGACAGTTGTCATTTGAAACCAGATGGGTTTGTTCGTCTGTTCCACGGAGCAGATCAATAAGAATCGTTTTTTTTTTATTTTATTAATGATCAAAGGTATAATTCCAATATTAATACAAAATAAAAGCGATAAAAATACAAATAAAACATATAATAAAACTAGGAATGATCTGAAAGCGGCGATTTAGTGCTTTCTTTCTCGTAGAAAAGAACATAGGCATCTCCACTCACCAGGGATCAAGTTGAAACTGGGGTCACAAGTGAATCATTATATTAATGCAACACGTTTGCAAACGGATGTCTACAGTAAGCTGTGTAGTGTCCGCAATAGGTAATCCCACTATGATTAGATATTGCATACAGACTATATCCACAAGAGGTTACGTTTTCTGCTGCATAATTACTCATATCCAATCCCTCTAAAAGGAATATTTCTGTTGAAGAAAACTGTTTCAAATGAATTACTATAATTTGAGGGAATTTATGAATTAATAGGGATTTCGTGCACTGCCTCCTCTCCTTGCTCTTCGCACATGTCGGCTTCTCGTCATCATCTGAAGTTTCTTCTCTTTTGAATGAATCCAAACATTGTGAAAAATTAAGTTGCCCTGCTCTTCGTAGTATTAAAAGGGAAAGATCCCAAAACGGATCGAAAGAGACTGAACAGTGACCACAATAAGTGCATTTCTATGTAGATTTTAACTGGCCAACGAAGTTGTCTACAATTTTGGAATTGTTCGTCCTTAAGTATCTTGACCATGACTCTTTTGCCTTCTCACTGTCACTCAATCTCTCATCTAACTCTAACAGGAATCTTAAAAACTCTTGAGAATCTTCCTGGGCAAAACCGATGAAACAAGGAGCGATTTTTTGGATTTGACTTTTCAATGAGACTGTATTAACAACTCTACCAGACGAATCATCTGACCAAAGTTCCTTGATGTGGGTGTTTATATTTCTTGTTTGGGCGTCTCTATTCAAATACTCCAATAACCATCTTGTGTTCGATAAACACTGGATAATACTGTTCATAAAACAATTAAGTATTACCAATATTGGTCAACCCAATGAGACCAGATAATTGGAGATTTCTATCAACTGCAGGCCAGATGGAGTTTGAGCTGTTTATGCTGCTAAGACTACTGCTAGCTTCTTCTGAGGAATTTATATCACATGTATACGAAATTGGATAAGCAATGCTGAATATGTGAGAATCCGAATTATTAACTTTAGATCATCGAATACTGGATCCACTTTCTTCATACGAAATCGTATAAGATTAGTAATTGTGAATTTCCACAAATTTCACATTCGTTGACAAGCTTGTGAATGAGCATATAATATCGTTGTGATTGAAAGTGGAATACCTCATCGAATCTCATTGTTCCCTCAAACAACCACTGCCTGATACAAACTCTCATGACATGTATTCGAGTATGCTTATGAATTACACCTACTTATAAATCCTCATACATACTTCCAAAACGTGTATGTGCCAGGGAAAACGTACGTGTAGGTTACAGACTTTCCACGTAGATCTATATTTTTTTATGAGATTATATGTGATATTTTTGGCAGGGATCGGACATTGGATAACGGATCTGTGGGAATCCACTTTAAGTGATACCTAAACTTGACAACACTGTACTATAATTGTCACTTCAAACATGTATCATTCATAAACTGTCAGTCACTGAACTATCAACTCAACTCATACTCAACTAGACTGAATCTCCCAATTGTGCGACTTCCAGGAAAAATATAATTCTTGAACCATAGCAAAGAGTGAATCGGAATCTCCTAGCGAAGTAATCGTTCTTTAAAGTGAGTAATAGGGAGGATTTTTGAATCGGATTTTTGGAATGAGGGTCATTTTCCGGACGCACTGCAGCCCAGAAGGCTCACTGTAGCTTAGTATCGATTCTTAAAATCTAAACGATGCTTGAGAATATTACTTTATATATGTAATGATGTTAATTTTTTCAGATATACCTACCGGTTGTCCCTCTGGAAGATAACTCATCAGAAGTGAAGTTTCAAACCAGTCTTCTGCTGCAGATATATCATAACTATTACATATTTGAGCGAAATTCAGAATTCAAAGTAGAATATTCCATTAATATGAAGAGGGTGTGTATATTGATTGGATTAACATGTTTGTGTAAAGATTATTGTGGTAATTAGGAATGGCGATTTCCCTATCCTTTATGGTGATTGGTGATATTGTTATTCTCATTCCTCAGCAAGTAAACTTGTTTTTTATATATCATATAATCTTCAATAATTCAGATGTTTCATTTCAGGGGTTAATTCTAGTCCTGCTACCTCCCATTCTGTTGAATCACAAACCCCTGCAGGTTTGAACTCTTCAATTACCAAGACAATAGAAGCTGAGAGTGAAAATTGTTACTTTGAAAATAAAAATTTGTACCCATTGGAGTTATGTGAACAAAATGTCAAGTTGTAACGAAAAGTGGATAATTATGAAAGTTCATAGATGTGCAAAACATTTTTGAGTGACCCATTCGCAGAAATTGTGATGGATAATCATTATTACAAAACTAAATCCAAAGCTTTCAGAGGAGGGTTACTCTTAGTATAAACGATTTGCCTTTTGGTTTCAAGAAACTGCTTTGCTGAAGTTATTTGCTCTGAAATGAGAATAATCTTGAAGATCATCTGGAAGTGATCTCTCATTATGTTATCAAAATATATACTTTCGGAACACACATTTGAGTTTTCAAAATACTTTCAATTGTGTATGTGGATATTTGATCAAGAAAGCAATTGGGATCCATAATTATGATATTTATAACAAATATCGAATCTATTATTTAGAAAAGAAGTTTCGATCTTTGGAAATCTTTGTAATACCCCAGGAATTTAAAATTTAATTGAAAATGTCCATTTTGCTCATTTACCTTCTTCATTTTCATTTTCACATAAAACAAAATTACTTATAACATTACCTAAATTACTCTATCAAATGAGCCAATAGAAATTTCGAAATAGAAAAACTCAAAAATCAACCCAGAAAAATCGACATTTCATAATATTTAGGATTTGAATAATATATTGTTATTCCTTGTACCAACTACTTTATTGAAAATTAAATGTTTGTTTATGATTCTTGCATCATTTGCAATTATTCATTACTGTCGGAATGTTTTTTGTATACAGCAAAAAAAAACAATATGAAGATAAGAAAAACTGATGTAAATGTGGAAAAGTATATTAAGTGACAGTGACAGTGATATTATTTTCATTTCTTCTGCACGATAGAGCATATGATATTAGGTATATTAAAAAAAAAACTAGAATTTGCCGAGCACAGAATGTCTATATCATATGATCAGGTTAGTTCCACTTTCCAGCAAGCTTTGTGTTTTTTGTATCCATTTTCCTCAATCTGGATGTAAAACTTTTTTTGCACTCTGAAATATCGAAAATGCCCCTACAGACATTCTCTCCTCTATTCTGAACTCTTGGGAATGAAGATTACGTATTTCCAATAGGCATGCATTCATCTAAGGTGAATGAAACAACATTATCGACAAAGACATTTTATTCAGACTATTACTGATAGGACAGACACACATTTGACTCAAATATAATCACGTCTGACATCATCGTAACCAGTAGACTTGTATCTTATATCATCATCATCATCTATTCGGTTTTCACGATTTTCGTCTCCTTTATTGTATCCACCCTTCTGATCTTTGCTATCCCGATCACTACGGTTCTGTTTTTGCTCATCACGCTTATCATGTTTTGGTTCCTTCTTGGGTTTTTCTGATCTCCTTCTATATGAATGTTTCCTTTCTGTACTTGTATCTGATTCTGTGAAGGAAGATGAACTTGACCTAGCTCTACGTCTCCTTCTACTCCTCCTTTTCCTACTTCTCCTCCCACGTCTTCTGCTTCGCCTGCCCCTTCTTCTTCTTCTCGACCTGGACCGTTTGAATTTATACTTTGGTGCCTGCTTAGAAATGTTTCTGTATGGAGACTTTTCTCTAGCACTCATTCCTCTCCATAACTGAGCTCCTCTTCTGGTCATTTCCACACATGACAATTTTTGCTTGTTGGATTTTCTGAAATCACTGAGGAAGTTCAGAAAAGGATTCGGATATATTTTTGATGGTACTTTCCTGGCTGGAGATCTACTTTTGCGCGTTGCCTGGCTTCTGGAACGTCTGTCCTCCATACTTCACTTGGGATTTTTACTGCACAAAACTTTAAGGATCCATTTAAATGATATTTTATATTTGACATTCAAAAATCATTTTTTCAAACAAAGTACGTGTCAGTGATTGTAGGTTGCTCTGATAATAATATTGAAATGAGTTTACGGGATGTTGTGAAGTTGATTGAGTCGTCTTGAAGCGTTCGTCATCTCCAGTCAATTATTGACAGGTCGATTTCTCCTAAAACTATGTTTTTTTTTCAATGAGAAGGTTAAGTACAGTTCATTGAGAATTCTTATCCAGGATCACAGTAACATAATATCATGATTAATCAACAAATTATGTCATCACACAATCAATATTCGTGTTACCAACATCAATACAGCACGGGGCTCATAGTCTTTACTGTACGGTCAATCACGATGAAACAGCCAAATGCGGACTAACTGACATTTCAGAAGAGCATCGATCATGAAAATATAAGCGGCCTTTACATGCATCTCACATCTATGGCATTGGGCAGGGAATTGGGTAGGTAAGTGGGCAGCGTGAGTATTTGAACATGTCACTCGAACTGCAATTATTGCTCATGCCACTGCCACTGCCGCTCGCTCTCTTCGGTGGCGGTATATTTAACGGAAATCAACGGACTGGCAGCACGAGTGGCAGCGACTGTTTACATGTTGCCCTTTCATTTACTCACCGAGTGCGTGATGAGAAATATTTTGGCTCAACTTTCGTTTAGCTGAAATTTGTTACAGAAAAACTGTTGCCATGTCAACCATTGCTAGTGTAGGGAGAATACAAAAACCCGATTCCCGTGGTGCGGAAATGCGTGGTTGCCAAGTTGTCTACTTTAGTTCAGCTAAAATCAGTTATGGAAAAAAGGTTACCATGGTGACCATTGTTAGGGTGGAATGTAAACAAAAATGATTTTCTCGTTTTGCGGAAATGCATAGTTGCCAAGTTGGGCCAGTAATAGTTCAGTTGAAATCAGTTATGGAAAAACTATTGCCATGGAAACCGTTACTATAATCACAAGTAAACAAAAACCTAATTCCCATGGTGCGGAAATGCATGGTTGCCAAATAGTCTGCTTTGCTTTAGCTCAAATTTGTTATGCAAAAAATGTTGCCGTGATAGTCGTTTAAAGTAAACAGAGTGTTTAGTGGAAATGCGAGATTGTCAAGTTGGAAAAGTTATAGTTTAGCAAAAATCGGTTATGGAAAAACTGGTAAATAAAATCAAAATAAATATTTATCCCAATCAGTTTGTATAATTTCAATTTAACGAAACTTTATTAAGGTTAAGTTGGCTCGTTAGACTTGACATCACTGAAAATCTGAAGGTACATCGTCCAAAAAGATTATTTATGTAAGTATTTACTGTCAATCTTACTTTGATCACAAATGAGCAAAGCAATCGCTTGCCACACAGGCCACATACTTTGAAAGATCAAGAACTTTTTCATAAATTTGAGAAATAGGACAAAGTAGTAATATGAAGGCGAGCGGGTCTGGCTGCGCGCGCGGATTTGCGAAATGTAGGCCAGACGCGCACGCTTCGCTCGCGTTTGGTGTGTTCTGGATCTGATATTATTTATCTGTAATTTTGCAGTAAATGAATTATATGATCTATTCCTAAATAAACGACCCACAATTGGTGTAAACAGTGAATTCGCCTCTTTCGAAGCAACAAGGTTCAGTTTGGTTAATTCAATATAGTTCAATGCCCAGCGTGGTCTTAGCCTGAAAAGTAGTTTTTCCCTGGTAATACAAAAAACAGCTTCATTTAATTTCAATAATCTGAATGAGAATGCCAATTTCACTTTCAGATTTTTGTTTCGAGTTAGGGTCTTTTCACAATATCTATCAGATGTAGTTGAATGTCCAGCGTGACCTTAGCCGGAGAAATAGTTGTTTTCTGTTAGACATTACAAAAAAATGGCCTGATTTTCATCGTAGGTTCTTTCCATTTCCAGAGGAGTCATGTTTTTTGTATTGAGAATGTTTCCCTTTTCAGGTAAAATTTATTTTAACATTGATAATTTGGCAAGCGTGCATTCCGGCACAACGTAAATCGAGTGTATTTTGTCACTCATCCTAGCAACGGTTGCCTCGGCATCTACTTTTTCTCAACTGATTTCAAATAAACTAAAGTAGACAATTTGGCAACCAGGCGTTACCGCACCATGGAAATTGGGTTTTTGTTTACTTGTCATCAAAGAAACGGTTGTTATGGCAACAGTTTATTCATAACTGATTTCAGCTAAACTTTAACTAGCCCCACTTGGCAACCATGCGTTTCCGCAAAATGGGATTAGCATTTTTGTTTAATCTTCAACTCAACAACGGTTACCATGGTAACCTTTTTTCCGTAACTGATTTCAGCTAAACTAAAGTATACAACTTGGCAACCACGCATTTCCGCACCATAGGAATCGGTTTTCCATATTCTAGTTACCATAGCAACGGATGACATGGCAACAGTTTTTCCATAACTGATTTCAGCTAAACGAAAGTTGACCCAAACCTAGAAAATACCCCAATTAAAGAGTTGAAGTCAAAGAAAACATCGCTAATGGTAACATTCCGGCCGCTTTTGGAGAAGATAGCGCCTATAAGATCTGAAGCAGGTGCTGATGTGGTGTCTCATTCCATCGCCTTTTTCACGTCAACGTTTCATTTCTATCACATTTCTTTTCAATGCAGTAATATAATTTTGCAAACGTAAGACAGCCGCAGCAATTTCGACGATCTCCATTGCTAGAGAATGGAAGCTGCATGTAAACAGTCAATTGCTATCAAAAACCTGCTTCACATGCAGCCACTGCCGCTGCTACTCGCACTGCCCTGAATGCTTCCTAGGCAGCCTTTAAAGCAATGGACTGTTTCATTCATTCTCCAGCTATGGAGGAGGATGAAATTGCCGCAGCGACATCGCTGTGTGTTTTAAGTTTGCAAAATTATATTAATGTGTTGAAAACAAACGTTACAGAAATGAAACGTCTACGTTGACAAAGGCGAAGTAGTGAAACACCTCATCAGCACCAGGTACAGACCTTATAAACGCTATATTATTTTTTAAAAGCTTCCGGAATGTTGTCATTCGAGATTTTTGTTGAAAATTTGGAGAACTGAAAATATGTTATGGAAAAAAAAATTACGTCGCGACTGTCGGCCAATTTTAATGTTGCCTTTTTTGTTTTTCGGAAATGCCCTATTACCAAGTTGACCTCTTCAGATTACTGGAAATCTGATGAAAAAAACCCTTTGAACGTCTCGATTATAGACCCACAACCTATTCTAATATTAGGTACTGTTGTGCGGAAATGCGCCTTTGCCAAGTTTTGGTAACTTGAGATTATTGGAAATCTGATATGGAAAAAATAATGAAACGTCGTGATTTTGTGCCATCACGCTTCTAATGGTACCATTTTTGTTTCGCGGAAATGCACTGCTGCCAAGTTGGTCACTTCGGATTACTCGAAATCTGATATGGAGATGGATCGAAGTGTATATTATTTTATTCAAACAGGTGGTTCTTGGTATGACATTTTGACTTTGCGGAAATGCGCTGTTGCCAAGTTATGGATGCGGGAAATCATTCAGAGAAGCTTTATAGAAATTTTCAATTGAGGGTATTAATATAAATTTTCTGCAGATTCTAATGCTGCCATTTTTGTATTGAGGAACTGAGGAAATGCGCTGTTGTCAAGGTAGTCACTTCGGATTACCGGATACCTGGTAATGGGGATTGATATGTCAAACGATTTGACATTTTGACCTTGAGGAAATGCGTTGATGCCAAGTCAGGGACGGAAAATCATTCAGAGGAGTTTCGTAGACGTTTTGGGAACAACGTAACCTAACCTAACTATCCTAGCTATCCAAGTTACTGGTAATTCGACCACTAATTGACATGAAAAAGTTAAATCGTAGCAGATAATCGCTGCGCTCGCATTTTATGAATTACCAATCCTTTGAGAAAAATTCCTTAAATCTTGTTGGAGTTTTATTAAGGAGTAATTCTCTGGGGTAATGCTAATGCTACAGATTTAATGAGAGTTTTTCGTTTACAAAAAAGAGCAGTTAGGCTCATATGCAATGCAAACTACAGTCCCTTATTCAAATCTCATAAGATTCTACCTCTCGCCTGCCTTTACATCTTCAGCTGTGTAACCGAGATACATAAAAATATGTCTACCTTTCAAAAACATACAGACCACCACAACTATTCTACAAGAAATGGAAACATGTTGATACAACCAAAATACCGACTCGCAGTGTCGGCAAAAAATTCTGTGGATGTCAAGTTGTACAACAAGCTACCTCAAACTATGAAAGCCATGAGCTTGAATGAATTTAAATGTAAAATAAAAGATTTCTTACTAGTCAATTGTTTTTACTCAATCAGCGAGTATATGGAAACGCCCATTAACTTGCTCAATCCAGGAGTGCTGTGATATGATGATATACTCTGTTTTTTTTTAAATTGATAATTTTTTTATTACTCTTGAAATTGTCCTTTTTGCCATAAATGTTTTTATTCTATGTACTATTAGATGAATGTATGACCTGCTACAAATGTAATCTTTTTATATAATGTAGTCAAATAAATGATTGATTGATTGATTGATTGATTGATTAAGAAAGTTTTATTCATGTTACATGTATTTGAACAATTCGTATACATTTTCAATTTTGAATAGTTACCAAAGTTTGTTTGAAAAATAGCAAGAAATATATTGACATTAATTTGACAAGTTGAACTGGAATTTTTATTTTCGTTCTTCGAGACCGGATATTTCCAATAAACCTAATAATATTACAGGTAAAGTAATAACATATGGTCCTCCGAGCCGGATATTTCCAATAAACCTAATAATATTACAGGTAAAGTAATAACATATGGTCCTTCATCGCCTATAAGGAACCGCACTTTGGAATTTACTATGTCTGAAGTACGTGAAAGTGAAAGACTTGCCGGAAAAAGATCTGGGAAAGATACAGAAAAAAAAGCAATAGCCAAAACCGAGAATCCAGGACGTTCAGATGAGCACAAAGAGACCAGTTCTTCTAAACATTATTTGGTTGATTATAATCTCGACAAAAAATCTACCAGACATTCTTTCATTGCTGACAGCAAGAAGAACTACTCCGCACACAGCAAATTACGTCATGGAATCAAGTCGGCTAGAAAAAACGAAGTTCTGTATCTTCACGACGACAAAAGGAAATGGAAATCGAAACTGAAATAAGGAAGAGACAGATAGAACAAGAAATTTTAAAGAAAGAACAGGAGATTGTGGATTTAGATCTCGCAATGAAATTAGCACAGATGGATTCGGGTTCAAGTGATACGGATCACGACGAAATAAGGTCAGTCCAATACAAAGAGTCAGTGGTAAGTGATGGTCCTGATGTTCAGAAATGGATGACTGGAAAAGTTTCATGGAAAAGAAATGATGACAACAGGTACTGAAAATAATCCGAGAGTTGAGTTGTTCGACAAAAACTTAGATCTTTATTCATCCAAATCTGAAATAACTTCGATGAAAAGTCAAAATCTTTGTAGCCGTCAATATCAATTGACAGATAATGACATTAGGAAGATTTTGACCAGACAGGGTGTTCCTAAAGATCTGCCTGTATTCAGTGGTGATCCAACGGAATGGCCAAATTTCATTATACAATATAAGAACTCAACATCCATTTGCGGTTATTCTAATGAAGAAAATCAATGTCGTCTTCAAAAATGCCTCAAGGGTAACGCCAGAAAGATAGTACAATCTCTTTTGATACTACCGCAGAATGTAGACAAAGTTATCAGTCTTTTAGAAAAACGATTTGGTCGCCCTAAATATATAATTTCCCTTTTATTAGACAGGGTGCGAAATTTTCCTACTGTCAAGGAAGACAAACTGGAAGTTTTAATTGAATTTTCAGATGAGGTAAAAAATCTGGTAGCTACTATTGAAGCATTGAAAGAGGAAGACCATTTGCGGAATCCATTACTTTTACAAGAGTTATTGAATACATTGCCAACTTCTCAGAAACTCAGTTGGGTGGAACAGTTGGCTAATAAAAATATCAAATGTTAATTGGTTGAATTTTCTACTTGGTTAGATTCAAAAGCGGATGCAGCTAGTCAACTTTTGATTCCGCGAATTTCTGACGAGAAAAATGCAAGTTCTAGAAATAAATTGAAAACTAGAGATACAACACTCACAACTAAAACTGTGTATAAAACCTGTTTGTGTTGTAAAAACGAAGTTCATCATCTGAGTATTTGTCCAAAATTCAAATCTCTTTCAACAAATGAAAGATGGTCATTTGTGACATCAAATAAGATATGATTTTCTTGTCTTTTTCCATTCCACAGTATAAAAGTGTGTAGAAAAAGGAAATCTTGAAAAGTTGGTGGGTGTCAAAAACCTCACAATGAAATGTTAGACCATGAAAGTATTGTGGAAAATTTACCGAAAGGGAGCGATGTTGAAATAAATTGTAACATACTAACAGACAGAAAAGTTTTACTCAAAATTCTGCCTGTTGTAATTTCAAGAGGTCGAAAACAAATCGAAACATTTGCTCTCCTAGATGACGCTTCTACTGTCACTTTGATAGACGAAGACTTAGCCAATGAATTAGATTTAACTGGACCCCAACAATCTCTTAGTTTGCAATGGACAAATAATCAAGTTGAAGAACAAAATGATTCCAGAGTTGTTAGTTTCAAAATTTCATCCAAGTCAAACTTAGATTCCAATTTTTATTTGCGCCTTGTAAGAACAATCGAAGGTCTCTCTTTACCAAATCAATCTGTTAATATTCAAGAAATTTCCCAAATTTACCCATATATAGATGGCCGATTCACATCTTTGGTTAACGCTCAACCAAAAATTCTAATCGGACAGGACAATTGGCATCTATTGGTAAGTATTTCTGGACCTTGGCATGGCCCTGCAGCTAGCAAGACAGCTCTAGGATGGGCTATACATGGAAACTTCAAAGTGAATTTTGAAAATGAACCAGAAAGATTCGTTTGCTTCGTGGACCACAAAGTGAAAGATGACCTCGATATTCTACACGATCTTGTAAAAGAGCTCTAGAAAATTGAGGCGTACACAGAATCTGGAAGATCAATGTCGAAGGAAGATCTACGTGCTCAAAATATTTTAGACGCCACGATGAAGAGGGTCGACGATGGCTTCGAAACTTGACTTCTCTGGAAAGCTGACAACTTGATTCTTCCCGAAAGTAGAAATAATGCCACGAAGAGACTTCTATCCACAGAAAGAAGAATGGATAAGGACAATACTTTTGCTTCGAATTATGTAAAAAAAATGCAAGATATGGAAAAAAAGGCTACATTTCCAAACTTCCCTCTGAGGACATTGAGAAACACTTCAATAATGTTTGGTATCTTCCTCATTTTGGAGTGACCAATGTCAATAAACCAAACAAATTGAGGGTGATTTTCGATGCCTCAGCAAAATCACAAGGCGTGACCCTCAATGACTGCTTGTTGACAGGACCCGACCTTTACAATTCCTTGCAAATCATACTTCTCAATTTCCGTATTAAAAGATTTGCTTTCACTGCAGATATCAAGGAAATGTTTTTGCAAGTGAAGGTGGGGAAGGAAGATCGCTCGTCTCAAAGGATTTTATACAGGGGCATGGAAAGAAATATAAAACCGAATGTTTACGAAATAAATGTCGTTTTTTTCGGTTCTACGTGTGGCCCATGTTTGGCACAAGAAGCCAAGAATAGAAATGTTCGCGACTTCAGCAAGCTGTTGAGGCTATCATCAATTCGCACTATATGGATGATTATTTAGGTGGGGCAGATACTGAAGAGGAAGCAGAAGAGATCATACGGGATGTAATTTATGTACATAGCAAGGGAGGTTTCACAATCTGTAATTGGGTAGCTAACAACCCAGACATCTTAAGACAGGTGAAAGACAATTTGATAGCCGATGGTCAGAAAAATTTGGACAAACATTTAGAGTTATCAACCGAACGAATACTTGGTGTATGGTGGGATCCAAGGAATGATGTTTTCACATTTAAAACCAACTTTCATAAAATTCAAAGAAAATTGTTGAACAATGACAGTAGACCGACAAAGAGAGACGTTTTAAGAGTGGTAATGTCAGTATTTGACCCCCTCGGATTCCTAGCAAATTTCATCATATAGGGTAAAATACTTTTGCAAGATATCTGGAGGAGTAAAATAGATTGAGATGATGAAATTCCTGATAATCTTTTTACCAAATGGGCTAGATGGATTGAAGACCTGAAAAATATTCAACAATTCAGACTCCCTCGACAATATTGTCCAATGAATAGACAAGACAGCACTCTTCAGTTGCATATATTCACCGATGCTTCTGAGAATGCATATGCTAGTGTTGCATATGTTCGTTGGGATAATGGAGAAGAAGTACAGGTTTGTTTTTTGAATTCCAAAACTAGAGTCTCACCTTTAAAACCCTCATCAATACCTCGTCTAGAACTTCAGGGAGCTCTGATTGGGGCACGACTAGGCTCGAGTTTGAAAAAATCTTTGGAATTGAACATTTCCAGTACATTGTATTGGACCGATTCAAAAACCGTTCTGTACTGGATACGATCGGAGGCAAGAAGATTCAAGATGTTTGTTGCCCAACGTCTTGGAGAAATTCAAGAAATCACCAACATTCTGGAATGGAGATATATGAAATCCAAAGACAATGTTGCTGATGAAGCCACCAAAAGCTATGACAAAACTGATTTTTCAAGTTCCAGTAGGTGGATTACTGGTCCAGAATTCCTATGGCAAACACAAAATCACTGGCCGCAAGAGGAATGTTCAATCGATTTGAATCAAGAAGAGTTTGAAGATAGAAGAGATTTTATTTTTGTTCAAACGTCGCCGTCAACAAAAATTATCGTTACTCCAAAACTTGAAAGTTTCTCTAGTTGGCTGAAATTATTAAGATCAACAGGATTTATAGATAACTATAAGAAACATAAAAGAACTGGCAAACTTGATGTTTCAGAACTGGAACAGTCAGAAATTATCTTGTTGAGGAAAGTACAATTAGATGCATATCCTGAGGAATTGTCGATTCTCAAATCAAAAGGAAGATTATCACCATCCAATATGTTGTACAATCTTGATTGTATATATGATGAGACAGATGGACTGATCAAACATAGTGGGAGAATAGATAATGCTCCTCTGGATGAAAATACCAAAAAACCTGCGATATTGAACTCGAAACATTTCATCACCAAATTGATTATCAAACATCATCATGAACTCGTGAATCATCATGGACAAGAAATCGTCGTAAACAATCTTCGACAAAAATACTGCATCACAAAAATTCGACAGGCAGTCAGAAGCTGTTGGGCGAATTGTCAAGTCTGCAGAAACAGAAAAAGTTTACCCAATGTGCCTATCATGGGACAATTGCCGATTTGTCGAGTTGAACCAACCATAAGATCATTCATAAGGACGGATGTGGATTACTTCGGACCAATAGAAGTGAACAGTGAAAAGATCCCATGAAAAGCGATATGGTGTTTTATTTACATGTATGGTAACACGATCTGTTCACATAGAAATCGCGCACGATTTGAGTACTGACGGATTCATCCATGTATTCAGGCAATTTGGCTGCAGGAGAGGTTTTCCAGAAGAAATGTTCAGTGATAATGGACTCAACTTCAAAGGTGTCGAAAGAGAATTAGCAGAAAATTTGCAGAAATTGAACCAAGATGAAATTCAGAAATATTGCGCAGTAAAAAAAAACAAGATGAACTTTCAACCCACCATTGGCTCCACACATGGGAGGTGCGTGGGAGCGACTGATACAATCAATCAAAAAACATCTCAGAGAAGTACTGAAAGGAAGATACCCCCAAGAATATGTACTAAGGACAGCTTTCGCTGAAAATGAAAATATTTTGAACTCACGACCACTGACTCACGTATCGACTGATCCCAATGATCCCGAAGCGTTAACCCCGAATCATTTTCTGATAGGCCCTTCGTATGCTGCGCTATCATGTTCTAAAATTGAGGAGAAAAATCTCAATCTCCTAACAAAATGGAAGGAAGCCCAGAAAATAGCTGATATATTCTGGCAACGATGGTCCCACCTTCTCTAACAAAACGAAACAAATGGCACAAAGATCAGAACTCCATCAAGTTAGAAGATATTGTGCTAATTTGCGATCCGAATCTACCACGGAACTGTTGGCCCAAAGGTAGAGTTGTTAATCTGTATCCATCCAAAGATGGAAAAGTCCGAGTTGTTGACGTTGTTACAGCAAAGAAAACCATTTTCTGAAGACCTGTTTCAAGATTATGTATTTCACCAATCCAAACAACCGAAGAGAAGAAATTGTTAACGGAAACAATTACTGAGGAGGAGAAATGTTGGAGTTTTATTAAGAAAGTTTTATTCATATCACATGTATTTGAACACTTCGTATACATTTTCAATTTTGAATAGTTACCAAAGTTTGTTTAAAAAATAGCAAGAAATATATTGACATTAATTTGACAAGTTGAACTGGAATTTTTATTTTCGTTCTTCGAGACCGGATATTTCCAATAAACCTAATAATATTACAGGTAAAGTAATAACAAATCTTTTTTTCAATGATATCCAGGGCCCTCGACTTGGCGACATTGGCTCATTTCTGCATGGTTCAAATTTCATAGCGCAATTCATCTGATTGAATACCATGGTATCCACTTAGAACTATCCTCATGTCAGACAAAACTCGGTAACAGTGCATTTCCACAAAACAAAAGTGGAATCATTAGAAGTGCGTTATATAGATCCTAACGCCCGGAGAATTCATGAATATACAAAGGTTGCAACTCGTTCGAATTTTTTTTCTCCAAAATATCAGAATTCGTTTACTATTCATATTTTATTTAGTCAAAAACTCTATTAGAACCGTGACCAGGACCAGGACCAGGACCAGGACCAGGACCAGATGAAAACAAAAACTTATTCCCAAAAAAGATCGTGTGCTGTTAAACAAGTGTCTTCTGGAGAGGATCACGGCATCATTATGTGTATGAGTATAAAAGATATTTCTGTTTTGCAACATCGAATGTTTTCACATCTCGTTCTAATAATGACAGATGAAAAATTATAGAGAGGAATTATATGATTGATGACCGAAGCATCAACCGATTCTCTAATTATTAGCGAATGTTATTTTAGTACAGTATATTGTGTTCAGTTAATCTGATATTTTATAATTGCCTTAGGCTTTTTAAAAAACGTTAAGGAGACACAAAAGAAATATGGCAGTTATCAATTCAAGCAAGTCATGTTTACACTGCTGGTATCAAGTGTACTACTTTTCTATGCAACTGTACACAATTCGGGAATATGTAAAACCAGACCACCTGAACTTGAAACTAGTATATCAAAAGACAACTTCTGAAAAATTAAATAGTTCTGGGATTGCAGGGAGATCTACGCCCCTTCCACTTGGAAAACACTGCAATACCTTGGCCATGCTTGGCATGACACTTCACTGGCAGACACATTTGAAGCAGCATCGGAACTTTTCGGAAAATTGTTTTCAGTCTGTATTTTCATGAAACATAAAATTAAAACCATGGTCCTCATGGAATTTTTATTATGTATGAAACATGAATTGTATTCGTATGCTCATGCATATGCCCGAAAATATATTTACGGAATGAGACTGAGACAACCTTTGTATATTCATGAATTCTCACAGAATGAGACTGAGTTGCAACCTTTGTATATTCATGAATTCTCACAGAATGAGACTGAGTTGCAACCTTTGTATATTCATGAATTCTCACAGAATGAGACTGAGTTGCAACCTTTGTATATTCATGAATTCTCATTTCAGATATTCTGTCATTGAAATGTTTCGAAGTTTGTCTAGGAAACAATATTATTTCCCGTTACAAAGGAATTATTGATTATTCGAGAAATCGATGAAATACTAATTGAATCAAAATAAAACGCAGTAGTCAACTTGTGAATAAATCAGAAAATGGAGAAAACTTAAGTTTTATTCAGACAGTGACAACTTCGTGAAGCGTATTTCAATAACAACTGACTAACTTCATATATAAACACACAGAGTAAAAATATAAAGACTACGCCAACTTCACAGTTTGTTTCTTCAACAATACTACACTTCAAAGCCCTGTGTAATTCAAACCGTAGCAATCGCGAGGTAGGCACCGTGGAACTTTTTGATCAAGAATGACTCATCTACATTAGGTCAGAAAATAAAAAAAATTCACGGATGATTTTAGAAATCATTTCAAAATTATTCCGAAACATCACTTCTCTATATTTTTTGGATAATCACCGCAATTTTATTTGGATTCAGATTGAAGAGCACATACGTTGACACATTTGTATATATTGTAATGATTTTAAAGAGAATAATAACTAAAACAGGTTAAAAAAATTCCAAAAATATAAATTCAGAGATAAACACATTAGCAATCAGATAACTTTTGTATTATTGAAAGTTCTTATTGACAAACACCCCATAACTCATTTGAAAGCACACAGTAATTATAATAAAATAACTTGAATAATAATTTTATAATTCACAAAAGCAATTTTCAATACCTTCAGTAGAAATCGCCCTGTACAATGCAAATACAAAGGTATGTTGCTCAGTTAAACAATTTAAAAGCAACAACAATTGAAAAATTACATTTTGGTTTGGGAATGAGGGAGAACAATGCCGGTTGGTTGCAGAAAGTTTTCACGAAAGTTTTTTAATTGAAAAACGAAGTAAAAAGTAGTAAAAAGTGAAAAATGTTTAATGAAATGCGTTTCCAAGACTGAACCTAACATTTGTATGTAAAATTCCTTCCTGTAAGAAGTGAAGTGTAGTGGAAAATCCAACAAAACCCAGAAGATGATGAGCGGCCCCAAACAACATCCAGAAAAAGTATTTACAAAAATTATTTTACACCATCCTCCGATCCTCCATTGTGGAAAGAACGATTAGTTCCTGACGCTCCTGCATCATTGCACCGTATTTTTTCACAATTTGCCAGTAAATTGAAAAACTTTTCCTTCAAGAAAATAAAAACTGCTGCTCACAACTTGCGAAAATCTTCTCATTGACATAAGCTTTATTTTATTTGATTCCCATAAGAACAATAACTAGTTTTAATCAGTAATAACTCAAAAATAGGTAGAAATAGATTTGTAATTTGACTATTCGACACATCTTGGCAAAATCATTAAAAAATTTAAACAAAATTGAGTACTCAAATACAAATGATAAGTAGGTAGTAAGAAATTTTAAAATAAAGAAAATAGTAATAGTATTGTTGAAAATTGATAATGTTTGTAGAACCTGATTGATTTCTTTGTTAAAAAAAATATATTTTCATAGGAAGGTCTTGGAATTTTATTGAAAAAAAGGAACTTATTGAAACATTATAACTGGGCCTATCCTATGGAACTGACCCCTGAGATAGAGTAAATCTGGTAAGAGCCGAGCAACAACAATTCAAAATTTCAAACTTAACAAAATATTTTTTTATAGAATTCATAATATTATATTAGCTACATATAGTTTCAAAAAATCTACTTAATATATTGGTGGAAGCCGACTATACCAAGAGATACATTTTTCCGAAATTGAAAATATATTTTGACCACGCATGCCGCATCTGTAGAAATTACCTAGCATTAAATCGATGTTTATCACATCAAACGCTCTTTTTAAATCAAAAAAGAGCGCTAAGGACTTATTAATTAGTTCAAAATTAGACATAAGGTGAGAATATAAAGATATTATAGCATCTTGGGTGGAGCGACCCTTACGGAAACCAAATTGGTAACTGCTGAAAATTTTTTCTTTATTTAAGAACGATTCGAGTCGTATATAATAGCATTTTTCAAATATTTTGGAAAAAGCTGATAAAAGTGATTTACTGCAATAATTAGACATTCTGTGTTTATCACCTTTTTTATGAATCGGAATAACAATAGATTTTTTTAGTGCGGTTGGAACCCTCTTTTCTGTAAAGTTAAATAAAAAGGAGCAATACAGACGGTAGTTCTTCGTCGGTAGGCACTATGGGTTCGTTTATAATTTATAACAGAATTATATCATTGAACAGTAACATAATGGTCACAAAAATAAGAGGGGGCGCCACAGCAACTTCTAATATGTCTATGTCAAAGAGTACTTACTTGGGAAGTTAAGCAACCGAATATCGACAATTGGCTGTTATACCCAAAACTATAAGAGACTTTACAATACGATGTTGTCAAGTTGAAGAGTGTTAATCAGTAAATAAATAAAACATAAATAAACACACAAACATTAAATATGAATAAATCTTCACTGGAAATAGTTACAGTTTCTCAAAAATAAGACTGTGATTCTAATAATATTCTATATTCAATATCTGTTGCATATGAGGTTGAATTCATTACATGTAAGATTTTATTAGGAAATCAATTTTCCCCGCGCATAGTACTATGTGGTGGTTTACAGTTATTCGTTGAAAGATATATATATATATATATATATATATATATATATATATATATATATATATATATATATACTTCAACAGGAGAATATAAATATTGAATAAGAATTAATAATTAAAATGAAATAGTAGCATTTCATCCGATATAAAAAATTGTAAGTGAAACCTGTTCCTCTGGTGACACCAACGTGAAGATTTTGGACTAGATCCTAGGCCAACCAGGACTGGAGTGTTGATGGAAGGGAGTTTACAAAGACTATCAATGAAGAAGGCTTCGTCTTATCTGACAGCAATCGGCATTTCATCAGGCGAAACCAGACATTCTACACTTCAGCAAATCAGCTATACTTGAGCTATAATACCATAAATTTCCAACAGAAAGACGTGGGGCTTAACCAAAGCTTGTGAGATACCCAACCAGGCAAGGAAACGTGACAAATCCCTGGGTTAAATTTCTTCGGGTACAACAACAGCTCTATAATGTTTTCCATTTATTAACTGTTCTATGAAGTCGATAGCATGGAAACGATAAAAAAAAAGTTGGAAAACCCACCTTCCGTGAAGGGTTTTATCTTGTAGAAAAAATGTCGGTGTGGTACAAAGTTTTCAAACGCCAAATTGTCCAAGATAGGCATCTATCAAAAGCCAGGACTTTGGAGTTGATAGTGAGATAAGTAGAATGGAATATCCAAAAAGAATCACTTTACAAATTCAGGATTCGTCAGCCGAACAGAACCAGGAACCCCTGAATGACTAGACACCTGTAGCTTCTACCAACTGCACTATTCGCGATCACCACGGAGTGGGCGACATCTACATTTTGAAATTTGTACGTAAAACTCTGGGAAAACAAACATTCTGCCATAAGATCTAGTGTTAATAAATTGATGATTATTTCTGTGTTGTTCTATATTTAGTTTGATTTTTCTGATTCAATGCAAAAAGCATAGCTCTGATATGACTGGTTAGTCAAAAAAATTTCATTCAGTGTCGCAGTGCAAGAGTTATTCATCTGCAAATGTGTCCATGCACTCTTTTCCCAGAAACCAGAAATTAGTTAAAACATGGGGATTATTGACTGAAAATCGGGAAGCCAATTGGTAAATATATGCGAACACTTAATTTTGGAAAATTTCAAAGTTAGTGAATTTTTGTTTGTAATTGGTGTGTTACTCCACAATAATATTGAAAAAAATACTAGTTCGTGTTTAACACAACAAACTTTACATTATTTATAATTTACAATAGTGCATTGGTAACAAATAGTAAACTATAAAACGTTCCGTATATTGAAGAGTTCCGCTCTCTTTGCTCGACTCACTAATACTGTCCGGTTCATTCTCTTATCTCCATTGAGTCATCTAGTGTTGTAGCAGGTCTCCACAATTGGCGTGAATTTAATTATCTTCTAGTCACAAGAGGCAAAACATTAAAACGATTGATCAAAAGGGGTCATTCCATAAATTAGTTTATCAAAGAAACGAAATGAATTTTGTAGACATGTCCAAAAACTCGTTGCTCATCAACATTCTTTACCTCATAAAATAAAACATGATTACTGCCTCCCCTTTGACTACTCTTTCCGCTTAAATACTTAAATATCAGCCGAATACATCTTCCCGACAGGCATTTCTGAAGAAGCATTCGAAAGTTGAAAGTAGAAATTCAATAATAAAATTTACGTCAACAACTGTCAACTCATAGATAAATGACGTTTGCTTTGTTCTCCCGGAGTTTTGGTGCGTCACCTGGAATCTGACTCCTCGTCTCTCAGTCGGAAACGAAATCCACCTTGAAGTATTTTTCCATCCAGGAAGTTATGTTACCAACATTCAGATATTTCGATATTTGCATGTTCCATGCTCAACCGACCAATCTGACCAGCTTAAAGTTAATGATGTTTTTGGTTGTCTCTGATCAGACACTCCAAAAGTTAAGTTGGCTACACTGATATTATAAACATGACACAGTTGACAGCTGACAGTTGAAATATCATCGGACAGCTGACAAATAAAAATTAAAGTAAACACAAAAGCAATTAAAACATTTAGTTTATAATCACTTCAAACCCTAAAATTAAAACAGAGACAATAATTCGAAGACCCTCCTTATGAACCTTCTCAATAACCAGAACTCAGACACACATATGAAACACTCACGAAAATTCGTTCGAAGACAACATTGGATGCCAAAGTGAGTAGGATATATTTTCTTTCGAAGAAATTCTTATACAGGGTGTCAATTTGAAAACTTCCCACCAGTAAACAATATGAGTAATCGAAAAAACAGGTCGATTTTATTGTCAAGGGGGACACTTTCACGGACTATTTGTAGCCCTCGTGGTTCAACCCCCTAGGAGGGGTAGATGTTACCCTTAGAATTTTAAATGGGAAGGGGGGTCAAGTGGCACATCATTTTGATGGGCGTTCAATTCTTGTTCCAATGGTACCCTGACTTATTATTTTGTGATGAGCATTTTCCGAAAAATTGCGTTCTAAATTAACAGAAGTAATTATTAGAACGCCTATACTGAGATGCATCATTGTATTGACTCCCTTTAATAAAAATGGTTAGAAGAGTAGGTGACACCGCTACAAGCCTTGAATGACAGGAATAAATTTATTACGCATGGGATTTTTTATTTGGTGGTTATTTTCCTTCTACACAATAAAATTTAATTTGCGAGAAAGACATTTCCAACATAAAATCTACTTACGCTTAACTTATTAGCTGTTCGAAATGTTGTCCATTTTGCTCTAAACAGTAATACAGTCTGTTTTCGAACTCCCCTCTAACATTACGGAAAACTTCACTAGGAATTGACCGGCATGCTGCTGTAATTCGTCTTTTAAGTTCGTCAATATCAGAAGGTTGTGTTTTATAAACAACGGATTCAAGATGCCCCCAAAGAAAGAAATCTAAGGGTGTTAAATCTGGTGATCTCGGAGGCCATTCAACTGCTCCCCTTCTGCCAATCCATCTATCCGGAAATCTCTCGTTTAACCACTGTCGGACGGGAAGAAAATAATGAGGTGGAGCACCGTCCTGCTGGAAATGTAACAGATCCTCCTGCAAAAGTTCATTACCTTCTGCATCAATTTGAGTTTCTAGCTCGTGAGTTATAAGAGGATCGATAGTCTCTTCAAGCATATCAAGGTACAGATTGCCAGTCAAGTTTTCTTCCAGAAATAATGGACCAAGAATGGCATTTCCAAGAATACCAGCCCAAACATTAACTTTTTGTGGGTGTTGTGTATGCCCTTCCCGAAAAATATGTGGGTTTTCGTCACTCCAATAGCGACAATTTTGTCTATTAACATTGCCATTCAGAAAAATGAACACTCATCGCTGAAACAGATGTTTAACAGAAGATTAGGGATGGTATTGACTCGATGAGACATGATTTCACAAAACTCTATTCTTCTATCATAATCATCCTCGTGGAGCTCTTGAAGAATCAGCATTTTATATGGATAAAATTTATGCATTTTCAATGCTTTTCTTATAGTCTCGCGTGACATTCCCGTCTGTTCTGATACTGATCGTAAGGAGCTCGTGGGATCTGCAGCAAATGTTCCCTAAACTTCAATTTGAGCTGCTTCATTTAGTACTCTGGGGTTATTTCTTTTTTTATTTGTCACTGAACCAGTTTCGTAAAACTTATTCACCAAATCAAGCACATACCGGTGACTTACATTACAATTTGGATGTCTTTCGTTAAAAAGACATGCCGCCCTTCGTGCGCACTTTCCAACTTCGCCATAAATTACAATCATTTCAATTCTGTCTTGAAGAATGTAAACCATTTTTACACTTTTATACACTTATTAAAGTAATTCCTAAACAGCCCAACAGGTACAACGGTATTCACAATACTACCACATAGTTCAAATTTGCTAACCAATTTTTTGCCGGAAAAGAGAAACTTTTTACAGCAGAAGTAGCAAAAAAGGAAGGCTATCTGTACAATTTCTGCGATGACACTTAAAAATTCAGCATTTAATAAACACAACTTTACTACCATCTACGTTTTACTATTAGACTACTTTTTTATGTAAAGTGTTTGGAGCTAATGGCTAATGTTACCCCTAATAAAGGGTTAGAACGGTACCACCTAATATTCTAACCAGTTCTGGCCAAACCATGCATCTCAGTATAGGCGTTCTAATAATTACTTCTGTTAGTTTAGAACGCAATTTTTCGGAAAATGCTCATCAAAAAATAATAAGTCAGGGTACCATTGGAACAAGAATTGTATGCCCATCAAAATGATGTGTCACTTGACCCCCCTTCCCATTTAAAATTCTAAGGGTAACATTTACCCCTCCTAGGGGGTTGAACCACGAGGGCTACAAATAGTCCGTGAAAGTGTCCCCCTTGACAATAAAATTGACCTGTTTTTTCGATTACTCATATTGTTTACTGGAAGGAAGATATTAAGGGTGGGATGTTTTCAAATTGACACCCTGTATATTTTCTAGTATATATATATATAGTATATTTAAAGTAAAATTAAAGAACATCATGCTGAATGAGTGCAAGCCTTGACTTTGATATTTATTTATCGTTCTTTTATTTTATTTGTTGACTGATATGTTTCTTGCTGTTTTAATTTTTATTGTATTTTTATCTAATTAAGTGACTTATATTTTATTTTATTTATTTATACATGTACATTAGTCTTAGACTAAATAAAGGATTAATATATATATATATATATATATATATATATATATATATAATATATATATATATATAAGTAAGCAGAAATACAAGCACTACTTGGAAAACCAAACAGGACCACAACCTACGCAGTTTCACTGAGAACGAGTCAAAAATATGATTTATTCTGATGGTATTCTGATAGTGCATCCAGAACTTAATTATTCTTCCTGTAGTGACAAATTGTAAAATGTGAATTGATCATTAAATGTGGTTTTTAATGGAAATTACCATGGGAATGTTGATAAGGTTTCAATGAATGACGTCAGACAACGAAGTAGGAACACATATGTATGTTGTGTTAAGGCTCATTGAAAGTAGGTCACCATAGGCTGAAGTCTACCTTGCTCTGAAACTTTCTAAAAATTAACAAAATAAAGTAGCGAAAATTTACATGCTACAGTACCATCAATTGCATACGGATCTGCAGGAAAACGAATATTTTCTCGAAAAAAAGTTCGATAGAAATGACCAAAAACAAAATTAAACCCTCTGCATACCCGCCAGTTTTGATTCTAGAAACATTTGAACTTTTTGGTGTACATATTGTGGACTATTCCATTATGGAAATTCAGATCGATACGATGAAAATGAAATTCCGGATTTTTTGAAAAATCGTCAAATTATCAAACTTTGACCCCCTAGAATCCATACGACCGCATTCAGAGCGTTGGCGCAATGGTAACTTTTGTCCATGGGCTACATCAAACCGGTTTTCCATAAGATTAGTGCGGTGCCCTTTGACAACCAAGCTCACAGAAAATCTGCTGGAATTGTTTGCCGATTGGGTTTTGCACCTGGAATTTAAGACTGCCAATTTGGATACCTCTTGGTTGAAAAAAAACAGAATACCCAGAACTAACAACAGATGCTTTGGAGTGTTTGCCACCTCGTAAGTGCGTGAGCGAGTTGACATTTGCATCAATATTCAATGGCCCAAATAAAAAATAAGGAAAAAAATCGCCTGAGTATTGAGATGGACGAGTACTCGTAGGTTTTTATTTATTTTTATTAACATACAAGTGTTTATATCGTTCATTTAACATTGTCTCAGTAAATATTTCTTTTTAAACATTATTGTTTCTTTCTACAGAGGCAGTTTTTGAGACCTCTTGCTACCCCTCTATGAAGTCTTCGCGACGCACCTGTCATGAACTACTTCAAAATGATTCAATATCTTCGATCTTCCAAAATTTCCTTCGCTACAAAAACAACATTTGAATTCTTCAACCTTCTTTACACTCTCATCGGAGGTCCCTTCCAGTATTTTTGGTATATATTCCAACTGAAAACACAAATTACCTCACAATAAAATCATTATTCAGCAGATATATCTATTCAAAACTAACAATGCCATTTCTAAATGACCAGTAATAATCATTCCAGATGATGTGAAGAATATTGCTATCCACTGAAATGAGTAATTTTAATACATAACTTTGTGTTTATTGATAAGTCCAATTTAAATGAAAAAAATTACTCCACACATCAAAAAAGGGCTTTGAAATGTTTATTTCATTTCAATAAAATGACTTTGATCTTAACCTAAATGTCAAATCGAATATCAGTAATATCGCACACATGCACAATAGTATATTGTGCAACTAGTGCGGAAAGTAGGATATTTCAAACGAATTTGAAACGATTATGAGCCGCAGGCGAGTGGCTCATTATCTTGTCAAACGAGTATGAAATATCCAATTTCCGCACGAGTTGTACACTATACTTTTCCGACGACCTTCATCAAAAACATAGGTATGTCAGATTTTAATTTTGCATAACTGTATTATACCTACTTACAAATCACTTTTACAGGAAACCAATTCAATTGCCTGAAGAAGCATACAAGAAAGATTTATCGCACAAAGAGAACACATTTCAATGAACATTCTACAAAAATATTTGGGTACATTTTGGTCTGTATTTATGAAATATGGGAAAAATAGTTATTTAGATATTTGAACAATTATTCAGTACTAACGGAATACTATTATTTTCTTTTTTCAAACCTTGAATGGCTTGATTATTAATTCCTGTCATATCATTATTCGTTAATGGTCTCGCAGCAGGGACTGATTGTGATACCGAGCTAGTATAATAAAACGCTATTTCGGTGAAATAGAGTTTCATCACAACTGATACTAGGCCGAGTGGTGCCTGTCAGTATTTTATATCAGCGTTTATATAGAAACGCATCAGGAAAATTATATATTTACTAACCTATCAAATCTCAATCTCCGGCAAACCATATCTACCAGTTCTGCACACACACTATAGTTTTTATTAAACTATTTACTTTATTAATTATTATTATCAACACTTTTCTGGATTTCAATCTATTCAAATACTGATCAATTTCCTATTTATTAATATCTGGGCCCAAGGCCCAGGTGGAAGATCAAATTTAACTGAATAAAACAAAGAAATCTGCCAAAATCATTTATTATGCCGAAAAGAAAAAAATTAGAACGCCGGAATAACTAAGAAGCTTCAAATTTATACGTTCTTAAACCAAACCCAATTATAATTAGTGAATTGAATGAAATCTGATGATATTTACGTTTTTGAATTATCCAAAAAGTTATTATTCTTACTAAAACATTAAACTGATATTTTGAAACAAATCATTTTCCAGAAAAGGTCACGTTACTAGCAAAGCAACCATCTAACTCTCTCAAGATTTGAAACAGGACTGAAATTTAGGAGGATAAAATATATATCCTCCAGTTAGCCTGGGTCTCGTGTTCCCAATTTCTGTTTAGGTCTGGCAAATACGAGGGGTTATTCTAAAAATCAAATAGTGAAATTAATCTCTTTTCGGTTTCTTCTACAATCTGCTTGTGCATTAAATATTTTTTAACTCAGATATTCCGACGTTACGAGAAAAAAAAACATACTGCAAACTTGTCGCATTATGAAAAAACTCTCGGTTATAATTTGAATCAATTCTCTTAATGGAAATATGACGTTGAATTCATAATGAAACTGATTATTGGATACAAAATATTTGGTTGGAATTTATAAATTCCCCTCGTAACTCTGAAGTCGATATTGAAACGATTTTCACAGCAGCCACATGGGCGAAGGTTTTGGTGCCCTTCTCGGTATTGTAAATGATGAATTTAATGGCTTCCGGATGTAGATTCAATGTTTTTCGAGTTTCGTCCTCTGTTTAGAACAATAAATGAATTTGAAGATTACATTTTGTTACAATTGCCCCCCCCCCTCCTCCTAAAAAAGTCACAATTTTTTTCCATAAATAAATTGTTACTTCAGATCCATTCAAATATCTAATTTTAACAAGTTACGATTTTGTCAAGTCTCAATGGTGCACCCTGTATACTGTACCGCGCACTGATGAAATTCCGCGACGCATAGATGTTTCGCGAACTACCAACCCGCGCACTCACCCGCACTTTCGTGTTGGTATACCGTGTATCGATTCCGCGCGAATGTGGTTCTTGCGGTAATGGTCAACCAAAAAACAAATGGTTTCCTGGGACTGCTGCTGCACCCAATGCATTTCCAACAAATGCATTTCAGGAGATGACAGTTGCCCCTAGATTTGGAAAAGAACTGCGCCTATGGTGGAAATATCGCCTTGTTCACTGATGGCAAATGGCAAGCTGAGACCTAACTATATAACTCTGAAACAGACTTGTTAACTATATCAACTAATATCAATACACTTTACAATCACTCAGCTTCTTGTTTTGAGGATGCAAGTGCTGCACTTCTTTCCTGAAATTTTCATGAATATTGGTTAGCGTTAAACGTACAAATTGACAAATACTTGGTTCAACGACTCGGATTACTGTTTGTTTATTTCCTTTTCAACTTTTTTAATTTACCATTTATTAATTTTTCGCCGATCTCCACAGCATATAGATACATAAGTGATACATTTCTATTCATTTTACTCCAACACGCACCTCTGACAATATTAAAAGTTATCAGTCTATCTTTCTCTATGTGATATACTCGAAACGACTGAAATAATTACTGAAAACTAAGTCATATGTGAACTTCAAGTGATTAATGGCCAATTAAATCCTGAAGTTAGAACAATATAAATCGATTGACGTATTCAACTATCATCTCACGCATTTGTTAGTTCTGTCACCTAATTTCATTCTACATTCTCTCATATTTTGGTGCATAATTCATTTCTCACAAGTTATTCTTTCATTCAATATACTCATACCAAATTCATTCACCAAATAGTTGAATACGTGTACCACCACGACACTAAAACGCTCGAATAATTATGTCATTATGAAGAAAAATCGTTAATCAAAATTATTACACTCAGAAAAAAAAATCGCTCAGTATATCACAAATCGTGGGCGATGTTAAAGTCTCAATTGATATTAGTATAACGCTAGTGGCATGCTCTGACAGTGCATAAAATGCCATGCTGACATCACTACCATACTTGGTCCCTACGAGTCTACTCAATCTTTTCAACTCTTTCTCTGTAGGTTCTTGCGAGCTTTTTCTCCATTTTCTTTCACTTTAACGTAGTATAACTTGGGGATACACAATGTGCTTCCGCGGGGTGTTTCACCAAATGGACTCCATTCGTCCATGGGCTCATTTATTCACCTACTCGGACAACCTAGAATGCAATGTCTCAATTCGACAAGTTCCGAATATGTTCCCAAGGCGTGTCATCACCATTCAACATCACGTAGTTAATCACGCCTCCATTCGGCTAATACGGCCCTCCTACATCTGTCACACTCACGTTCGTTATATCAACTCATCAAGATAGATAACTTTTTACAAATTTCCGTACTCGCTACTATCCGAGTTTCATATTCTATACTTTTATTTCTATGTCTCTAGATCTTAAAGGCTCGCTACATTTTTCACAATTTCATAGACGCGCGTCTATGGGAATTCCTTCACCATTCATGTGACGTCTTATTTTACTATTTTCATTGTCAGGTTTCTCTTTTTCTTTCTCATTTTCCGCGTTTGTCACCTTTCCCATATAACTTTTATTTTTCCCTATATTTCCAATTTGATGTTTCCGTTACCCCTGTATTTCACGTAGTTCCAATTTCTCGATATCTCTTCATTTTCTCACTTTCACGGGGTTGCTATATCTATTTTATCTGTTTATTTCTCTCGACGTCTCAATTTTTATACAATCCCTCGCTACCATTTGTCAATCTGTTTCATTTTATCAACAATTTTTCTCGTATTCGACTCTCATTCTTTTCAATCAATTGATTTGTCTAACCAATACACATTTTTAAAACAATATTACATTATTATTGCAAAATAAGTATACATATTTAGAAACACTATTATTCAAGAGACATTTTATGGGTCTAAATTTTACAGCGAAAAAAAACTCGCAAAATGGTTCTCGTGTACGAAGATACTTTGTATGACACAAAACTGATTTATTTTCTTTTGTTTACTTGTCTATTCAAGAAGTTACTAGATACTGTTTTTTAATTAAATAAAAATTCACACCAAATTTTATAAAAAAGATTCTGTAAATGGAATTGGCCCGTCCTTGACTTATACTCAGTAGAATTTTATTATCCGTTCAAAGAGGTTGACTCATTTACTGCAAATATTACTATTTACTGAAAAATTTTCTGTAATGAAATATGTGTTAAATTTTCCTTCTGTTCAAACTAGTAGCATATTTTATTTTCAACATTAAATTCTGAATTTAAATGAAGTTATTGAGGCCCTTTCATGTCATTAACCCTTTTTCATTACTATTCATATGTCCATTTCTATCTTTCCAATTACACTCACGCCATAAAATATCCCTTTTAGAATAATAAACGAATAACTCAAAAATAATATTTATCAACTCGATTACCTTGTTACTTTCAATTTAATATTTGTATTTTTCATTCATTTTTTTTGTTTAGTACCTACTGTCGATATACCTCATGACGTTCAACTAATCGATACATCTAATTACATTTATACCTGCAGTGGACATGGAGTTCATAAAATAATTTTATAATAATAATAATACTAATAATATAGTTATTTAAGTAACAAGGAATGTAAAGACGTATTAACATTCGAGGTGAGCGAGTGCGAGACGAGGCAAAGCCGAGGCTTGTCGCTTGCCGAGGATGATAACAGTCGATACATTCCGTGTTACTTATTACGTTTTTCCCGCTGCTTGTTGACATTTCTCAAAATTTGCCTGAATTGAAGTTTGTTTTCTTACCCTTCCATCATGATTATTCGTTCGCTATTTCATTCTAAGTTGCTTGTGCGTGTAACTAATTTACCGAATAAGCAGACAACAATAATATTCAAAAGGTCTCATAACCTAAAAATTGATATGAATGAAGCTGAAGGTATTACTTGTCAAAGTCAAAGTCATTATTACCCTAGGCATGTAAATGACACTATTAAGTTCCGTTGTCAAGATGAATTAGTAAACGAATGATATAGGCCATTTACCTGTTTTGTTGCTAAGCATGTATGGACTATTTACAGTGTCGGCAACGGGAAAATATTTTTATTACCCATCAATCACAATTAATATAAAATTTTTCATGTAACAATTTCATGAATGAGGTAAATGGTAGTTCGGTTCAGTTTCCGGCCAAGGCCGAATCTGTTCGTCCACCGACACCACTAAAACTAACTAAACTAGAGAATGAGAAAAAAAATCAGAGACTTAAGTATTACAAAATGTATGCGCTTATACAGAAAAGAGAGAGACAGCGTAAGGGAGAATGAGTGTATGTGAGAGAGAGAAAGAGAGAGAAAGAAAAGAAGAAAGAGGAGTAAAATGAATCAAATGTATATCACTGAATGCTCAGCAAATATCCTTTAAACTTCCTCTTGAATGACATATTACTCATATCAAAATATGTTCTATTTATTTTAAAGATATTATTAATGCAAACGGCTGAAGTATAGGTGAAGCTCTTTTTAAACAATGCCTTGGAGTGCTTGGGTATAGTTAACAGTGTTTGTCGTCGAATATTTATATTATGTACATCAACTCTGAATGATAGTTTGTCATAAAGATACGGTGGGGTTTTAGTTTTAAATAAATTAAGGCATGCACATGCATGCTAAATGGAGATATCTCCTATTGAACATGTTCAACCATCTTAGTTCTTACAAATTGTGAAAGGCTTTCGCTGCCATCGTTGAATGAATGATGGTTTTTCGGGTTTTTAGGCCGACGTTTATTTAGAGAAAAACTCGACGTTTCGCCAACACGAGTGGTAGGCATTTTCAAGAGAAATGTTTACAGTTTCGATTACTGAACACTACTTGGCGAAACGTCGAGTTTTTCTCTAAATAAACGTCGGCCTAAAAACCCGAAAAACCATCATTCATTCATCTTAGTTCTGTTAATTTATGTGATATATGTTGTCGACTCCTGATTCCACAAATTAGACGAATACATGAGCTCTGTACTTTTTGAATGCGACGTGATTCGATATCACGTAGACAAGGACCGTAAACTATGTCACAGTGGTTGAAATGAGAGAGAACCAAGCTATCGCATAGCATTTTTTTAACTTCTGTTGATAAAAAATGTCGTTGAGGATAAATTAATTTCAAACAAGCATTTGCTGCTTTCAATTTATTAGCTATATCAGGTATAAAGCGCAATTTGGTATCTATTATAAGTCCCTGGTTTTTACTTTGGGTTTTGAATGGAATTAATGTTTTACCGATTTTAAGAGATATAGTATCATTAAGATCTTGTTGTTGATTTTCTTTGCAGAATATTAAAGCAGAGCATTTTGTAGGATTTAGTTTGAGGGAATGTTTGATTGATAGTTGATGAGAGGTCATTATTAATATTTCAGCTTGTTCAATTTCAGAAATATCGAAGTGGTAGTATAATTGTGTGTCATCAGCATATAAGTGATAGTTACATTTTTTTAAGCAATTGATGAAGTTTGAGGTGCATAAGGTGAATAATAAAAGTCCTAAAATGCTTCCTTGGTGTACTCCAGAATGTACCACTAAAGTTGATGATTTTGCATCTTCAATTTGTACAAACTGCAGCCTGTCTTCTAGATATGAGGATAGCAACGAGCAGGCTGTCACACTGAATCCAAAAAATTTCAACTAGGACAAAACGATTTTATGATTTATTAAATCAAATGCCTTGGAATAATCTAGCAGAATCAAAAAAAGTACTTTATCTTCATCTAAAGCATGTATGTCATCGGTGACGTCAGCAAGTGCGGTATTGCAGTTATAACCACTTCGGAATCCAGACTGTTTTATAGGCAAAATATTCTGGTTATTAATATATTCTCTAATTTGTGATGCCATTATTTTTTCGATTATTTTAGAAAAGGTAGGTAAAACACCAATTGATCGTAAGTCATTAAAACATGTTGGTTGGGTAATTTTCGGTACGGGAATTACTTTGGCAACCTTCCATTCAGAGGGAAAATAGTTTTTATCAAGACATTCATTTATTATGTGTGTGACGACAGGAACTAGGAATGGGCAACACATATTTATTATTGATATGTTAATATTATCATTTCCATATGCTTTAGAGTTTATGTTTTTTATTGTCTGATAGATAATTTCTTCCGAAACTGGCTGAAAACTAAATGATTTATTGATACCTTGTTTCAAATTATTGCTATAAAATTTAAGTTGATCATCAACAGGTCTATCACTTTCAGAAGTTTCAATAAAAAATTTGTTAATACTGTTTACGTTTCGTAATGTTTCAGGGATCATCCTTTTTTTAGTTTTTGATACGTTGAGTTTTTTCAGTTCTTTCCACTGTTCCTTAATATTAGAGTTTCTTAATTTGAAGTTTAAATAAGCTTTTTTCTCTCCATTTATCGCATTGGTTGTATTTTCAGTTATCCATGGCGAGTACTTTTTTTCGTTCACAAGACAAGATTTCTTTGGGGCATGATAGTCTAATAAGTTTGTAATATTATCTGTGAGAAATTTAATTTTTAAATCAATATCTGCAGCTGTGAAAATAATATGCCAAGGCATTGAAACAAGATCTCGTTGAAACTGGAGCACATCAATTTTATTAAGTGGACGATATGTTATTCTATTCTTGACTTTTAGATTTGTAATGTTCAGTTTAAATTTACATGCAACAAGGCAATGATCATTTACTACAGGTGTACAGTCTTCTAATTCGAAATCAGTGATAATGTGGTCTAAAAGAGAGTTATAGCGTGTGGGTTCATTTATCAACTGAATAAAATTGAATGATTCCATAATAGAATTGAAGTGCTGTGTATGTGTAGAATCAGTATTGTACATATTTATATTGAAGTCACCCATGCATATTAAATTACTATTTGACGAAAATAAATTAGAAAATATATTTTCGATTTCATTGAAAAAATCGCTAAGAGTTGATTTTGGAGGTCTATAGATAGTACCGATAACAACCGAATAATCATAAAAAAGAGATATTTTGACTCATAGTTGTTCTATATAATATTTTTGCTCGCATAGGACAACTTCGAATTTGTATTTGTTTTTAATATACATACCTACACCACCGCCATGAGTTCGTCTATCATTTCGTATAAAACTGTACTGGTTGAGGATAATAGTTTCAGTTTCGATTCCTGCATGTAACCAAGTCTCAGTAATTCCGATAATATCATAGTTTGCATCAATAATATGATTGTGAAGGTCATTCAAGTGAGGAAAAAGTGATCTTATATTCACATGTGAAACATTCAGAGACATCTGAAAAATAAGAAAAAAAAAAGAAAAAAGAAAGGGAAAATTAGAAATATAATATAGTAAGACAAAAATATTTATAAATGCATAAGCGTCACCCTGTGCACTACAATAAAGCAAAGTTATGCCCATGCTGGCAAGTTTTGATAAAATCGATCCCTTTCTCATAATTTCAGGACTTTCCACTATTCCCGTTACTACCTGTATTTATTACTATACCCAGAGTTCAGAGTTGAGTTTTGAGGTGTTACAATATCCGATATCAATTTCAATTTATAATTTGATTTGTCTCAATTTTTGTTACAGCGGCAAGATGTCAATACTATAGTTACCATTAATAAATTTCAACAATAACCTTTTAAGAAAAGGTTGTATATAATTAAAAATTCATATCTAACAGAAATTGTTACTTAGCAAATTTAATTACAAAATATTTTTTATTCAATTCTTTAAAATGCATACTTTCAACTCAATATCAAAATGCAAAATGCTTGCTTTCAAATTCACCCAAAAATGGGAGTTGAGATGTGAACTTTGCTGTCAACACTCCTCTGAGATCATCCAATGCCATATTATGACTTCAGTTTTTCTACATGACATACACAAGGATAATTGTCTTACTTCATTTCGTGATTCATTGTATATCTTCATTTTGTAGTGGTTATTAAGAACAAACTATCTCAGAATATTCGATAATTCCAAAACTTTTCTGACATAAATCTTAATTGAGGCCTATGGATGTAATGTATTCAAGTTCAAGTAATTTTATTTCAAATATTCAACAAATGCTAAATTAAAAGGACAAAAATAAAAATGATTATGAAATAACTAGCTGCAGCTAGTTTATTTATGGTCATATTGATAAAATTATAACACTTTACTAATAATATAAATTGAGAGGTACATACAACACATGTGTCACGCAATCAAATCAAACAATGGCATTTATTTTATTTCGGGAAACATATGAATAATCTCAGAATATCGCTGGACAATAGGTTCGAATTGAGAAGTAAGGCCAAATAACATTTGTAGCCTTCTTATTTAAACCTACTTAGGGTACGGTATATTTATTGCTGCTAATAGGACCAAGTTTTCATTATTTCAACTACTCGACCACCCATAGAGATAATATTGTATCACCCAACCATTCAAAAACATATGTTTGACTGTTTCGTAAAATTATTCCGCTTATGCCAAAACTCTAGTAGGTAAAAAAGAGCAGAGCACCCCTAAATCAACATATCCACTGAGGCGACTGGGATGAATTGATTAAACTCATTAACGTATTTCTTTTCACAACTACACTAATTCTTAGTTCTGTTTTCTATTTTCATAAAATTCTTTTTCTACTTGAGGTTTATCAACTATCCCATTTTACAACTATGCCGGAGTCCTGCATTAAAATCTGTTTTATTTAATTTCAATTGTCTACTTTGTCAATTTATAGATGCCGAAGTGAAATTTCCCTTCTGTGTTCAGGTCCATTTTTTCTTGAAATTCGAATGTCTGTTTGATTTCAACAATTATTTTTTTAAATATGGATGTCCATTTTTGCAGATTTTTGAATATAAAAACGCCAGTTGTTTTAGTTGTGACTAATAGATTTAAATAATCAGACTGATCTAAAAGCTACATACATTTTTCTGTATCCAATCTCCTGAATTTCGAGAGTCTACTCTTTATATAATTGAGTAATTAAATCGGATGACAGGCTGTTTACACAATTTCAATGGAAAAAATTCAAGATTTGTCTTTTTTATTTATTTTGTAACTTCATTAGCAAAGTAAAATTTCGTTTCTCATGGGTTGTTGCAAACTTAGCCTTATATCCTTGCCGTGCTTGTGAGGTTTTCTAAATATATAATGACTGAGATTGTAGTGAAAATTAAAATAAAATTGTGTGAATTGAAATCATACAGAACCATATGGAGATATTTCTATGCATTTTTTTTCGAGGCAAAAATAATAATAAATTTATCTTATATCGTTTGTTTATAATTAAATTTAATACAGCAGAAGGCTCTCTAGGTTTGGTCCTGGACAAATAATTGTCAGGGAATTTGTGAACAATAAAAATATTATAACTTTTTTAGTTATTCAGTACAAAATTCATAAACGTTTCGTACCAAAATTCCTGAAAAACAGACTACAACAAACATTTTTCTATTCCAGATTGGAATTCGAAAATTCTATTTTATCAAAATATGAAATAGATATACAAGCAAGGCATAAATCCTCTAAGAGTAGCAAAATGTCAAAATTATTAGTACATTACTTCACTCTACATATTCTGTATTATTAATTTTTTAATGGATTGAAATGAATTTTTTAAACCAAGTATCTACCAACAAATTCAAGATAACACCACACTCACATTGTGAAACCAATATAAAAAAAATGTATACTTGCAAGGAAATACTATACAAATTAAGACATCAATATAATAAATACATATAATTTCAAGAAAATACTCCGCACATTCGAAACCAATATAATAAATATATATTTTCAGTTGTAATACCACAAGAGAGTGAGAACAAAGTGAAAATAATTTCACAGATTTTTCGAAAACTTGTTGCCAGGCAATAGACACGAGAGCCAAAAGGGCTCGAGTGGCTATTGCCAAATGGCTACAAGTTTGAGAAAAAATGTAGAGAATTATTTTCTACTTTATCGAACTCTCGTGTGGTATTCGATTGATTATTTTTTGATGCCCCAATCATAGACACATTCTCTATATAACATTTTTATTCATTACGGTTATCTAAATGCATTTTTCAATTTGCATGCAAACTGATGACAGACGTCAAATCAAAAGTATCAGTTGTTGTCACACAATAAAAACAAAATACCTCGAATATTACCGAGGCAATAATCTAAGTAGAAAATTCCCACCATAATAAGGTTGTGATTGGTTTGAAAGTACATCATAGCTTTAAATTGATGGTTTTCATTGGTTGCAAGATATGTCGAAAAGTAATCAAGAAAATACCACACACATGCGACACCATTATAATAAAATGTTATACCGGTGAAATAGAGTTTCATCACAGCTGATATACTATTAATTGTTAGGCCGAGCGGTGCCTTTGTCAGTATTTTATATCAGCGTTTATATAGAAACACATCAGGAAAATTATACATTTACTTACCTATCAAATCTCAATCTCCAGTACACCATATCAGGAAGCTGCTACCAGTTCTGCACACACACTATAGTTTTAATTAATCAATTTACTTTATTAATTATTATCATTAACACTCTTCTGGATTTCAATCTATTCAAATACTTATCAAATTCCTATTTATTAATATCTCGGCCAAAGGCCCAGGTGGAAGATCAAATTTAACTGAATAAAACAAAGAAATCGGCCAAAATCATTTATTATGCCGAAAAGAAAAAAAAATTAGAACGCCGGTATAACTATGAAGCTTTAAATTTATACGTTCTCAAACCAAACCCATCAGTTATAATCAGTGAATTGAATGAAATCTGATGATATTAACGTTATTGAATTATCCAATAAGTTATTATTCTTACTAAAACATTGAACTGGTATTTTGAAACAAATCATTTTCCAGAAAAGGTCACGTTACTAGCATAAATTCTACTAGGATAAATTCCCCTCGTAACTCTGAAGTCGGTATTGAAACGATTTTTATAGGAACCACATAGGCGAAGGTTTTGGTGCCCTTCGGTATTGTAAATTCTGAATTTAATGGCTTCCGGATGTAGACTCAATGTTTTTCGAGTTTCGTCCTCTGTTTAGAACAATGAATAAATTTCAAGATTACATTTTGTTACATTAGTTCCGAATAATTCTGTTGAGAAGGTTGTTGCATGTTAATAGATTGGGTTATTTGATTGGATATTTCAATTTTTTATTGATTGAATTATTAATATAACCCTGTGCAACTGAGTTCTTTTTCCAGCCACCATGCCTTTTCAGAGTCAATAAATCACTGCCACTATCCACTAATATTGTGGCTGAAGAACGCCTAAATGAATGGCCAGTGTAGTTTTCTGGGTTTGGTAATATCAAAAATGTAGCGATTTCTTTGGCCATTGCACCTAACTTGTTACTTCCCACAAACTGAGAGGTACATTTGCCTTTCAGGTAATTATTGAAGAATCTGTTATTTTTATCCACCATGGTTTTGGGACGTAGATCAGCGTACTTTTTATATATTCCATAATATGTTCCTGTTGATGTAAATGTTCGTGGTACTTTATTTTTGGTGTCCGGGACCTTTACAATTAACGCAGTTGTTGCATCATTCAGATCGTTCATTTTCACATTGGCCAATTCAGCCCGTCTTAGGGCTCCACTTATACCGAATGCTAAGCATCATAGAATCATCAAAATACATAAGTATTTGTTATTTCTCTTATTATTATTCATTTTACTGCCTTCACATTATTGTTGTAATATCAAACTTATCTATATTTTTATGAATATCATACGCTATTTATCCTATCCATAATGTAACCGGACAAGTTTGTTTATATGTCAACAATCCACGCCCTGGCTGTGCCTTAGTAGATTTGTTGTTTGTTCACATAACTATGTATGTAAATTAATTTTGGTCAATACTGATCGAACATTACTGTGTTATATTTATATGCTCAAAATGTATACATGTTTGATATATGATGATGAATAAACATTATTATTATTATAGTCCTGAGGACTGTTTCTTTAAAAAAAATTCAGACAATTTGTTCAATATATCTACTATAATAATAAGTTTATAAGTGACATGAGTATCACTCTTTAATTATGAAACATTCAAATAGAAAAAAAAGTTATTTCAAGAAGATTCGAACCTAGTCCATAGATTCTGTTTTGTGACCCGTTTCGAATGTTTGGTGCAGCTATTCAGTGACATCAATATTGTTTGTCAAAAACAGCGATTTCTTCATACAAAATATAAGTAGTGAGTGAATTATTAAAATTTTAATCATCTTTAAAAAGAATCCTCATTCTAAATAAATCAACTGTAAATGCAAATCAAAAAATACCTTGATTAAAAAATATTTCTCATCCGGAGCAGTCTCTATAAATTATTTGATTTGCTGAGGATTTAAAATGTTTGATTTTTTTGGTTTATATCCGACTGAGCGTCTTTTGAGTACCGCTATCAATTTCAGGTAATTTCCAATGTTTATGTTATGTTTAGCTATCAAGGATGTTCGTAACATAGAATAAATTGACCAGACAGTACTTGGCTTGCACTGATTTCCTAATTCTCCTATGTAAGCCAATAAAACTACATCGGAGAAGCTTTTTGCGTTACTTCTTTTTTTCCATGCCATAAAATTATCGTACCTACGCCGAATCATACTTCTGTTTTGATTTTTCTGCCAGCAATTCTTTCATTGTTTTGTTTGCTAAATTGCATACTTCTGGGGGAGTGAAATCTAATTCATCCTCAGATGACATTGTACACGAAAAAAAATTATTGTAACAGTAACCAGAATTTTAACCAGAATTCAAGTTAGTATGGGCACGACCAGAAATATCCTTACTATAACTAGTTGTATATTGTTAGCTCCAAATTGGTCTGATAACCATTTCTGTGTTGTTCCAATAACTACATCATCACATGGTCACCCTAACCAGATACATGTTGTCTTCCAAACAATATCATAGTGTTATCATCACAATAAAATATTGCAGTCCGTCCAGTATTTCATAGTTATCATAACTATATTATATTGTAATGCTAACTGAATAGTTCCGTCATCTCATCAATATGATATTGACCTTTGAATCAGATTATCTTGTTATCCTACATATTATCTTTGTATCCTAATCAGATTATCTAGATATCATAATATCATACTGTTTTATTTACCCTACTATCTTGTCACCAGTCACCATAACTACATCATATTGTCACTTTCACTTTATTATATTGTTCCACTATACCATATACCATATTGTTTCTTCCTCTATATCATATCGTTACATAAACAATATGGATTTTTTAACATAACCATATCGTACTGTCATGCTAGAAATTGTACAGAGGTTGTTCCAGAACATGTGACCAATCTCCCAGATGTGAATAGGATACTGCAAAATAAAGGTGCTTGACATACGAAACTGTTGGAAAAAGGCACCCATTTAAGATATCCACCCTCGAAGTCAGAGGGTGGAATGTCCCAGAAATATCTTCATTCTGTTTGATGGAAATTTGATGATTATGTATACGAACTGAACTTTTCATGCCCAATACGGTTAATCTTAAACGATATTGGAATCAGGGGAGTATGAAACAGGAACAAGACTGAGATACATAGTGCCCAATCATATTTGTTGTTTCTCTTCATTCTGGTTCCTTATTATGCGATTTTGGACATTTTCGCACAATAAAGTTACACATGTTCGATATCGATTAGTTGCACAATCATAGATAAAGTAGAAACAAACATATATAATAAATAAAATTCCATAATATGGAACCAAAAAACTGGAATACAAAGAATTGTGACTGGATTGGACTGCAAAGTCCAGTTTTTATACAGAATTTTATTTACATCCGAGCAATTAGCAACATGTTTTGGAATGCCCTGCGACAAATATTATTAAATTTCGTTCTCAAATAGCTGAAGAAGGTTATTGTAAGATTGAATGGGAAATACAAAAATTATATTTGCCATAATATATAGTATCATTTGGGAAATTTTTTATTATGGATTTTCCAAAAAATTTCATTCACCATAAAAATTGATGAATTGCAAAAGAGTTATCAAAATTCTAAATTTCCAAAAGATGTACGGGAAGAACAAAAAATAAAATTTTGATCAAGTCTAAACTACCCTTGATGTGATTCCAAATTTGAATATTATTTTCAATGTAATTTCAATATTTTACAGCTTCTTTGAATGCACTTTTTTGATGTCAAAAATAAGGGTAGTTTACACTTTATCAAATTTAGTTACCGATATTTTTGTAGACTGCCTGACTGCCCTGAAGACTAATAAAAACTTCAATAATAATAAAACTGAAATTAAACTGTCTTCCTACCGAACAGAGTACAAGAAGAACTATCAGGTTATTACCATTTAGGATGTAGGTTATTATGAATATTACCATAATTTCAAACCTGTCGAATTAAAGAAATCGACTTACCTCTGAATATCGGCACAAGGTGATGTTGATACATATTCAACATTGCTCCAATCTTGAAGCAGTGGAAGCTGACACATTGAATTAAATCCTTTTGCCGGGCGTGCAGGGACACTACAAAATATAATATTCATTTCACCCTCACACAACACAACAATTCAAGCAAAGCAAATGTACATTCCTCCGCTTGCTGACCGCTCTACTTCGACAAATAGGTATAAAACTAAAAAAATTATTCGCCGATACGTATAATAGGTGTCGGAAAGACGAAACAAACGGCGCCGGCGTTGTGATTGGCTGGCGAACCTCGTAAAATTACTGGTAACCAGACTTTCTGGTTACTAGGACAATATCCATATATAGACCGTCAGATAGTGACAGATTTAGGTGCCCCATTTTCACATACAAGCCTCGAATAGGGTTGAACAGTAAGTCGATGTTGATTAAAATGAAGGGAAATTTACGAGTGGCTCGTGGGGAAAACATAGGGAAAAATCAAAAAGAATTTCCATTAAATTTTCCGACGACAAAATCTACTTTTCCATTCACGCCACTCAAGCCATTATGTTTTTCGGTCTAGTGACGATGTAGGTTTTCATAGTTTCGATGGGCTTGCGTGGGAAAACCTGTTAAAATCTCAATTTTTCTTTACAAGATTACAGCATCATTTTAACCCTTTAGCCACCTTCAACACTCAAGCCTTTGATCTTCTGACGCCAGGTTATATTAATCAATGATAAGGTGAACACGGCTCGCGTTAAAATATGGAAAATCGAATTTTCCATATGTTATCCCCAGGAGCCACTTGTAAATTTCCCTCCATTTTACTCAACATCGATGTACTTCTCAACCCTATTCGAGGCTTGTATGTGAAAATGGGGCACCTAAATCTGTCACTATATGACGGTCTAATAGTTAGTGATAGCTTTTGGCTCAAAAATTTATTTTTTGTGCGGATCATTGGGAATTTTGGTTATAATAACTATATCAGTGACAATATTATATAGTAAGGATATAGTTGGCGCTCATGTGTATTTCTAGTGTGGATCACAATAAATGATCGTCATAATAGCTATAATCTGGTTACGATAACTATAAAAATCCTAACAATATATTTCAGTTAGAATTCACTATCATAATTCTTTCCGTGTACCAAAGAAAACTGAAGAAATTTTACGATTCGGTATTACCTATCTACTTAGTCAATCACATTGACATTGACACTATATTGTTATGAATTCGTTTCTAGATATGTCATTGTCACAGGTACCTATGAGTAAAAATTAGAGTATAGTTAACTGTATTTGGTACTCGCACCAATCGCCGAGCAATATTTCATTTCACACTAGTGCAAAAATGAAATATTTCGCCCTAGTACGAAATATCTAATTTTTTGTACTAGTTTACAGTGCGAAATGATACGTATTTCAAGGAGGTCGTCAGAAAAATATTTTGTGCACACATGGTGAATTATAATTTTGAATTTGCCGCGGTCACAATGTGCATGCGGAACTACGGGATCAAAAGTAGAATGGTACGGCTGGACCATTGTATTTACCTGCGATATAGGAATTTCCGAGTTTAAAGTGAGAATTGAATTTAAAGTCGGAAAAACAAAATTCCTACTTTGAAGTCGGAATTTTCGAGTAAAGTCGGGAAAACAAAATTCCGATTTTAGAGTCGGTATTTCCCAAAGATAGTAAACTAAGAGGAGGGTTTAATAAGCTCTAGCCAATCAGAATCTTCTAGCATCGACGCGTTATAGTGACGTACTTGGACATGAGTACAGAGTCGAACTCGAACCAAGAAACAAAACTGTCACATGTAACTCTCATATACCAGGAGCTAGTCCGTCACTGTCTATGCAGAATCGCGGCCATATGACATGTCCAACGACGTCACATTTCGTCACAAATATTCTTTTGATCTCTTTCTATAAGTGCCCTCATTGTCTTATGGGGATTAGACTCTCCTAGTCAAATAACGTTTAGTCTTCTTGGGTATTTCTGACTTTGAAGTCGTAGTTTCCGACTTTGAAGTCGGAATATCCTAGTTTATAGTCGGTAAAACAATAGTCTGACTTTGAAGTCGATAGAACAAATTCCTACTGCAAAGATTTTGAAATCGTAAAAATAAATAAAAAACTTTTTGGCTTTGTACTTCGTGGAGTTTTTCCAATCCCAGTCCAATTCAACTACGGCCGATCGCAGTCAAAGCCTGATACGATTCCGGCGCGTGGGTCTGGTGGTGATTCCGTGTGATGTTCCTCCGCTCCGGCCGCTCCGCTGTTTATAGCGTGCGGTGGCGGCTTTCTGTTCTATACATCAACATTTTGCCGAAACGACACACAACCTGGAGTGTCTCTGGCGCTTCCTGCTACTTCCAGACGATGACGGTGCTCGGGCTCGCAGTCAATGACATTTATGAGGTTATCGCGTGGCGTACCTTGCATAACGATGTGGACGCATCGTTCGGCTTGCTTATTGAAGTTTCGCTGGAATTCATATGAGTACGCGATTTTCTGCAGGAATCTTCGGCGGTGTTATATTGAGGTGCGAACTTGGTGAACATGTCTACACTGGTAAACAGGCAAGAGCGTCGGAGCACCAAGCCGCCAGATTTCTGTGTGCCCCAATACTTTTTTATATTTATCAAATCAAGTTTTAACATCTGTTTGCAGATGAAACGTATTAATTCTTGATAAAGCTCCTAAAAATATGAGCGATGGCTTATTCGATTCGGAATGACGTCTAGAGAAATGTATCGAAAGTATGTAATAGCACAAAAAATTCTATTGTTATTAACACGTTAGGATGAAAAAAGAAAGCATATCGTGTTTTGTTAATAACTCAGAAATTATTAAGATTTAAGGAATTTTGAAAAAATATTCTCATAGGAAAGAAAATTTCCAAGAAAAAGTTCCAATTCCCGGAACTCTTTCTCTATTATTTATAATTTTAATTCAATTCCGAAAATACGGCTCCGTCCAGCAGTAATGACATATCGCTAAAGACAGTGTACCACATACAATATTTTTTTAAATAACAAAAATTGATTTTAAAATTTTAATAAATTATGGTAACATTAAACACCTGAGAGAAAAGTTATACTATTGTTAATAAATTTTTCTTTTTAAATAATAAATCTACAAATTTTTGGCTTCGTGGAGCCCTTCTTATACATATACTTAACAAATTCAAGAAATAAAAGTAAATCAAAGTTTATTATTTTGTTCATAATGATTTTTTAAAGTTAACAAAGAATGAAATGTCCAAGAAATGTAGCGACTAAAATTATTTTCACCAAATATTATGGTATTGCTGTCTTTGTATTCAACAATGACATTCAGTAACGTTGGAAAAAAAGTTTACATTATTTGTAGAACAATTTTTTATAAGCAAATGGACAAGATTAAAATTTTTTGAAAAAAATGTTTACCCTCTATTGTCTTGTCAAAATATGGATTAAAAATTGAGAAAAAATCTTATATAAATTTTTATATTGGTTATAATCGTTTTTTCAATTTTTGATTGTTTAAATGATTACTTAAGAATTTATTTGTAAGGGTTTTACCAACAATAAAACTCCGACATTGTTTTCATTTTTTAAAGAAAATAATCTTCTACATCCTAATTATTTTATATTCATTTCTTTACTTCCTAAATTAAATGGTCGTTTGTCCGACTATTAATGTATATGATGGGGAAATTACTGAGAATGCCATAGTTAAATTTTTGGTAATCGGATTACCTCCGATACGAAACTGCCAACAAGAAATAGCTCTATCACCCTTCCGTAAGCCGCACGAACACTGGAAATTTGCAATGACTGGATTTTCCCTTATTTCTGTCCGGCAATGAAAGGACGGAGTTTGAATGATGAGAAAAAATATTCAGTTGTTCTTGAGTTCTCAATCCGACATGTTCTCCGTTTTCCGACTAGCATTTATCTGGTCGAGCTCGATAGTTATTATTTGGCAATTGTACTATGTACTTTAATTATTAAGTGTTTATGTAACAAGTGTAAATATATCGTTATCGTTCCTTATTAGCTGCAGTGTCCGTCATCTCATTACAAAAACTCACCCGTCACCCCAAACCTCCGACATATTTTCTCTTTAAATATCATGATAGGCATTTCTTCATAGATTAACAAAATTTTTTTTTTTATTAATTTCATTGTTAACTTAACAATTTGTTATAAACAAATTCTGACAACAGTAATATTTTTTTCTCCAGAGCTGAAACAACTTACAAAAACTGACATTTATATCAAAGTGTTAAAAAATGTTCCTATATTTTTTATAATACTTTAAAATATTACGCCGTACCGAAGTTGAACCGGTAGCATGATTTGTCAAGTAACAAATTGATATAATTTATAAACTATTAAAGATACAATAATAAAAATTCAAGTTGTTTTTATAAAGGATTGATTATTCTTTAAACTAAGCTAATGAACAAGTTTATAACTATTGTTTATTTATAAAAGTGGATCGACTCATAAAGATGCCCATTGTTTGTCCAGAAATGCAGTTTTAGCACCAAAATTGGAAGAGGAAAATTTATTTTTTGATGTACCTACCTTTCTTACTACGAATGAAGATATGGCGGAAGAACAGAGAAAAGATGATAATGTCAAGAGATTGATAGAAGCCCTGGAGAATCCGAATGGTGAAAACGTCAATATTAGCTTGAGGAGGAGAGCCAAAACTTTTACGATAATCGATGGAGTTTTATATAAAAAGAATGTATCGCTAGAGGGACTGGAAAATCTATTGGTTGTTCCAAGACAGTTAGTTTTTGAAATTCTATTTTCTAATCATAGCGAACCATTGGCAGGACATTTGGGCATTTCGCGGACATATCAAAAAATCAAAAATAGATATTTTTGGGACGGACAACAAAAAGACGTGGAAAAGTATATTAAGGGTTGCCAAGATTGTCAGGCAAAAAAGGGGGAAACAAACAGAAAACCTTTAGGATTTTTACAGCCAATCCCAGTAGGAGTGCCGTTTCAAAAAATAGGCATTGATCTTTTAGGGCCATTTAAACGTTCCAAAAATGGAAATAATACAATAATTGTTGCGGCGGATTATGCAACAAGATATCTCGAAATTGCTGCAGCACCTGATGGAAAGGCAGATACGGTCGCAAAGTTCATTTTGAATAATATTATAGCTCGCCACGGATGCCCTAAGGAAATATTGTCAGACAGAGGTCAGGTTTTCAGATCGGATATGATCAAATAATTATTGCTTATCATGGGAATACGAAAGCAGCAAACAACTGGGTAGCATCCTCAATGCAATGGAAACTGTGAACGAATGAATTCAACAATAGCAGCCATTCTAAGTATATTCACCTCTACCAGCCAAGACGATTGGGATCATTTTATTCCTCATGCTCAATTTGCAATGAATACAACGCCGCAAAGTACAACAGGACTCAGTCCATTTTTTCTTGTATATGCAAGACAGCCCGTTCTACCAACCGACGCAAATCTGATGGCCCCAGTCGAAAATAATACTGTTATTCAGATAAGAGAACGAGCACTTGCAGCTAGAAGCATAGCTGTGCAAAATATTGAAAAAAGACAAGCAGTGGACAAGAAAAGATATGATGAATGCCATCGGCATATTGAGTACAGCGTGGGGGAGAAAGTTAAAGTGTTCATACCCATGAGAAAAGTAGGTAAAAGTACAAAGTTGCTCCTCAAATACCACGGCCCTTACACAATTTTAGAGAAGTTGAGTCCAGTTACCTATAGAGTGAAACTGGGATCTACAAAAAATGCGAAAACGGATGTGATTCACGTGAGCCGTATTTTGAAATATAACGACCCATGGAGCCCTGTTGTCGATGAATCTTGATTATATAATAATTTGTTTTATGTTTTAGGTAGATTGTAAGCTATGTGCGCACACAATATTTTCTTCAGGCGAGTTGGAACTCAAAGAAAGTCAAGAATTCGTAGGAAAACGACACAAGGGTAAAGAGGCCATGGCCGACATGTCAATATAATTTAAAGGGTGAAGTATGAAATCAATAATAAAACTGTGCACAGTGTGTTAGTGAGTAAGAAGTAACGAATGGGGTCGAAAAGAATTGAATGAATATTGTTGAATGTGAAAAGCGAATGTGAAATTGTTTTGTGATATTCTGTATCTAATCCTAGGCAAAGAATTTCAGGGTATCGCATCACAAAATTAGCCTCGTATTGTGAGAAATGGTGGTACTTTTAATTGTTGTGAAAGAGAAAGTTTTTCGCTACAGGTGGAATGAATATCGTTCGGAGAGAGGAGGAAAAATGGACTAAATATCGAGATATTATCTTCGAACTCCGCAGGTTGTATCCAAACCATTCTGTCAAAATAATGGTTTTGATCATAGGAGTCCTTGGTGGAATGATGAACATACTGTTCTCAAATTTGAAGATGATACCGGCTTGCCTTGATATGACAGAGATCTTAGCGGCACGAATGCAGAAGGCCGTCATCCTTGGTTCACTTCGTCTGCTCAGAACAAATGAATCTCGGACCCAATAGTCACGTAGGAAGTGGTTATTAGGGTAAACGACACCAGCTCTCCCTTCGGATGGGTCGGAGCTCTGGAGATAGAGCCTGACTGGTACATTCCTAAAATAATGATAATAATAATTATTATTGGGGTAAATGACATCAGCGCGCCCTCCGGATTGGTCGGAGCTTAGTAGACAGGGACTGACTGGTACATTCCCAACGAAAATAATGATAATGGTAATAATAATAATAGGTTCTTATTTTTCAAATATACGTACAATATAAGAGGAAAAACCCCGAAGATCAGATGATGATATACGTGTTACCTCTGTTATTATTGTGAAGCATATCTGAAAAAATATAACAAACAAAAATCACTATGTTTATAATTATTCTGCCGCGCTCCTTAAATCTATATTTACCTACCTGTGAATAGCCATAAAAAAAGAAAAACTATTCCATAGACTCATGCATTCATTTGTTCCGTGATGATATATTCTTTTATACATTTTTAAATGAATTCATATTTAATTTCTTCATGTTTGTTGGACCATAGTTTTAAATGAGTGGTATCTGATGAGAGAAAGACCGCATGAAGGTTTCAGTTCTATGAATCGGTGGACTAATAGTTCCCTTGTAGCGTATGTTTAAATTGTGAACATCTTCAAGAAATTAAATTTTCTTCCATAAGTATGAGGGTGTTCGAATAGTGATTACTTTATGGAAAAAACAAGTCGCATAGAGAAGTTGTCTACGCTGCATATTGAGCTAAATTATTGCATTCAATTTATGGGAGATGTAGCATCCCCTACTGATCCCAAATATCAATCTCAGGCATGAGTTTTGCCTCTTGTCCTCATCAACCAGACATGGACTATAAACTGAGTCACGGTAGTTGAATTTGGAGAGTACTTGTAAGTCACAGAGCACGGCCTCAACCTTCTGATTCAAGTACCTCCTGTTGCCATAAATGAGTTCCAGATTCCTGAACGCCAGGCCACGAATATTTCGTATGTGCGATTTGAACATAAGATCATCATCGACTGATAAAACCAGATTCTTCATGTATTTGACAGGTTTTATTACTTGGTTTTCATCATTTTTCTGGATTTAGTTTTCAAGGAGACGTCTGTGATGCCGTGTTCCAAATAGCATTACCGATTTTCCAACTGCATTATTTTTGAGCACAGGACCAGCATCAGAAGGAGAAAAAACTCGCCAACAGTATTCTTTTTATGTATTGGATGACTTTTTTCAAATTTGGAGATGACTTTTTTCAAATTTGGAGATAAACATTTGGGTGAGACCAAAATTCGAGATATGATTTATAAATGGTATCAAATAAGGGTAACACATAAGTAGGAGTTTCATATTGATACCATCCCACCCTTGAGCATTAGATAACAAGTTATATAGGACATGTTGGGTTCCATGTTGGGTTCCATTTTGGGTTCCATCTGAATGGAAAATGACCTGCTTTCTCATTAATACTATTGGAGTAGAATTCAATCAGATTTTGATCTGCAGCGACCGCTGCAATACCTTTCACGAAGTACTGATTCAATTCCTTTACATCAAACAAATGATCGGAAATGGTGGTCGATCTTTTTTAAGTGATGTAGATCCTTCCATATCTTGCTTACCCCGCTGTCTAAAAATATATTGAAAATATGCCTTCTTTCCATGTTGACAAGCCAGGGTTGTGGAGCTTCGGAATGTCTTATAATATTCATAGTGACCTGGAGATTCTGTTTTTTGCCACCTAGAACGGGCTTTATTTCTCTATGATATCAATAATTTAATATTACCTGTGATCCATGGTGCATAACGTTTGGTTATTCTAATCAGTTGAACAGGAGCATGCAGATTGAATTTTGACATAATATTTTTATTATGAAATTTAATTTTTTCGTCAATATTATCTGTCACATAAATATGTTCGAACGGGATTGATATATCTTCGTGAAATCGTTCCTTATCAAAATTTCTAAAGTCTCCAATCATTCTATATGTCGGTGAGCAGGAACTATCACCAAGATTTTTTTTTTTATACTATCAACACTTGATATGAAATACCTGGTACCAAGACAACTTCGATATTCTTGGAAATATCATCACTGTTATTTGTGATGATCAAATATATTAGTGAAAGTGATGAAACGGTCACTCATGTGGGTCTATCAACTAGTTGAACGAGTCCCGATCCCTCCAACATATTATTCAGCCTGATAGCAGCCCTACACTCATTTTTCAACAAATCAATATTGAGATCACCCAGAATGAATACATCATCATATTTGGGAATTAAAGATGGTATACCATTCTCTAGTGAACTGAGGAAATCAGTTTCGGAATAGTTTGAAGGCTTGTAGACAACTCCAACAGCAACGTTAAATTATGGAAAATGGAAATGGAAATTTATTGTCAACACACATACCAACGCCCCCTCCTCTACTTTTCAGACGATGTCTTCTTCACATGACATACATTACTATGAATTCGATCGGACAGCTAAGTTTCACTCAGGCATAGGATAGATTTTTCTGTAAAGTATTGAGATCTTTCGGAGATGATAAGTTTGGTAACAGCGATGTAATATTCAGGTGGCTAAATCTCTGTGAATGGACATTTTCTCTAAAACAAAACATGAGTGAAAATCAAAATACGGAAACACAATTGAAATAAATAAAGAAAAACAAATGTGGTGAAAAATAAGAGATATAGGAAAAAAATCTATTTTGGAATCTTCAATGAAGATCTCGAAAGTTCGAGCTGATTTATTTACTCTAGGTCTGTCGGCATGTTCCAATTCTCCTGCTGTTCATTTCTTCGGGTTTTCTTCTTCATCTGTGCTTGATTTACTTGCAGTCGTATCTGTTGAGTTTTCTGCTGCCAACTTGCTCTCTATATAGTTCTTCGTAAGTATGGCTGATTCTATCCACTATTAGAGAGGTTCCTTTATTTTTGCTTCACGACCGTTTTCTTCTGCAGCCTTTTGTTGTGACAATAATAATGTTTTGATCTGATATAGTCTTCCGGTATAATATCTCAGACCTCAGTCTTTTAGTCAAGCACTCAATTACAATGGGGCGAGTTTTATTATTTTCATTCTAAATTCATCCCTTATTTCTATATCTTTCTCATCAATCCCCAATTTGAGTTGAAATAATCAGGTTATACTTCTTCAGTTTCCTTTCAGTGGATTCAATCCGTTGAGATGTTGAGATAATTGTTTATTATCTTCCTTCAATATAATATTTTCCTGTTTGATTTCGTTCATGTCAGTTAACGTCAGCGATTAAAAAAAAGTTTTTCTCTGTAAATTTAAAATAATATTTTCAAAAAGGCAAATTTGAGAATACGATGAGTTTACGAAAAAATGAAACAATTTTTTTCAAGACGACAGTCTTTCGAAGGCAGTAACTTTTCGGGTAAATTGATTCGTTGCCCTTCTACACTTTTACAAATTTTCGTGAATTAACAAATTTTCATTTTCAGACTGTGGAACGTTGATATTCCAACAAGCTGTCAAGAGATACTTTTTATTATTAATTTGTTTGTGTTATTTCTGTCATGCCAATTTGAAACTATCATAAATCTAGTGGCGTGGTAGAATTTTGTTTAAAAAAAATGATTTTTGGATTTTTGTCTCTGAACAAAATTATGAATTTAATTTATAAAATATAGTTATAGTAGAGACAACTTGTAAAAAATTCATTGAGGTACCCACATTCAAATGGGTTACTCTATAGATATTCAAAAGATAGATCTGTAACAGGTATAGGTTGTCAGGCAAATGAAGGGAGAACAGTATATATTAGGTTTATTGAAAATCAATAACAGAGTCTACCATTAGATCATCGGTCAGCAAGAAAGTATAGCTGTATTTCCAAAAAAACAAATATTCCAAATAAAATTAATTCATTGATATGGAATTAACAAAATATTCCTACAAAAAATAACATAAAACATTCATGTCACTATTGAAATAGAATAAATTCAAAAGAAATATCGATATTGTCTGTGTTTGCCCATTAGGAATTCATTTGAAGCAATTCATAGTACATTTCTTGAATCAGGTCAGCTCTTTGAATCTCAAAGGGAAAAACACTGGTTGTAGATTTGAAGAAATTTTCGGTGACACCATTACTTGAAGATGGTTCACCCGTCAAACGATAAACTTTTTATTTGTGATTTTATGAATTTTCTTTGAAGAGTTCTGCTTTCTAAGAAATTATCAAACTTAGACAAGTGATTTGCAGAGTGGTGAAAATACGCAATTGACGGGCAAAACTTGAAACATGAAAAAATGTTGCGAATAATGAAAAATTATTCACAACGAACAATTTTTAACAGAGTCATTTCTAAAATTACTTTGAATTTTGCATATACTCTAACAATATTGAATAAATTGAAATGGATTTCATCAGTTCTTCTTTTACGCGAAACGACAAATAATAATATCGGGCCTCTACCCGCACATGCAGTGTGTTTGGGTACATTCTACGACTGTTTCAAAGAAAGTGTCATCATTATTATTGAAATTTCGCCTCTTCATGATCACATTCTCTTTGCATAAAAATAGCTGTCCTTGTAGAAAATTTTCCTAATACATTCATTAGAACGTCTGGAGTTACATTTTTTGCTCTCAAATTGTTTTTTACGAATCCCCAGTTTTTTTATGAAAAGCATTAGAAACTCATTCTTTCAAAAATATTATCATTACATCTCTTGTACGACTGTGCCATCTATAAATTTAAACAATGAGATTTCTTAAGAGAAAATAATTTTGTTATACCATTTTGCTCGACAATCATAAGTTTATTTTCCACCACTGTACATGACAAGTCAATATTTGATACTTGAATATTATTTACTTTAGGCTGCAAAACTCTTCAGAAAAAATCAGATTTTTATTAAAATCAATGCCTTTTCAAAAATGTTTTTTCCTTTTCAAAAATGTTTTTTTCCTAACAAAACTTGTATTTACAAAATAATTCAACTAGGATTTGTGTGATTATCATTTTGAACTTATACAGGGTGACCCAGGGTTAAACTGCCAAACAATCAGGATCGTTTGTTTAGGTGAAAAGGAAACTTTTTTTCCTATAACAATGTGTCCTAACTTGCTTTGTTTTGGAAATACAGAGTGTTCAACGTTTTTACAAAATATCAGTTTTTCATCATATTATTTAAAAACCTTCTAGCTGATTTCAATAAAATCTGTCATGCTAATATATGGTAATAAGGGGTTTCTTTTAATTTACTTATGGCAACATTATTATTTCCAGTGGCGTCCCAAGGGCTAATCTCATTAATGTTAGAACGAATCATTGTACAAAACTGTTTTTTGCATGTTCAGTTTTTTTTCTGGATTAAGCCAATAAAAATACAATTTTTTTGTTTATTTCAGTATCTTCCTTCATTTTTGAGAAATAATTCAAAAACCGATTTCATGTAACAAGAAATAAAACTTCCTGAGAAATTGATATTAGGACAAACGTATTCATTGTATTTTATTAGTAGGTAAAGAGAAAACAAAAATTCAAAAAATGGCCACCATTTCTTTCAATGCAAAGTTCGCACCTACGAAGGATGGATTCTGCAGCTGCACGGCATCTTGCTGGTGTGATCTCTACAGCTGCTTGTACAATCCTTTCTAGGAAAATACCTTGGTCGTTGATGGGCTCAGCATACACTTTGGTTTTCATTGTACCTTATTCAAAAATCCATAGGGGTTAAGTCTGGAGATCCTGCAGGGTAAGAAATTTTGACACTCTGTATCTCGAAAACGAAGCTAGTTAGGAAACATGAGTATAAGAAACAAAAGTCTTATTTTTACCTAAAAAACCGATCCTAAAAGTTTGGCGGTTTAACCCTGGGTCACCCTGTATATGAAATTCAATTCTGAACAACTTTTCTGAGTAGCATTTTTCGATGTTCTTCAGAATGAAGGTACTTTACTCTGAAGCTGAAATGATATATCCTTCCCTGCATATGAACTTGACTTCAAATCTACACACATCATTTGGAACAACTTTTTCGATCAGCATTTTTCGTCAGATTTCGAATTGACGGCCAAAATAATATTATCGTTGTCCCTCCCCATATATCAAGAGATTTTTACATTTGCGTTGAAGCGCTCCTAGTTTTGTGATATGCAGAACTTCTTATTGGGAGTTTTTCTTTCATATACCAAGTATCAAGAAAGTTTTCTGAGGACAACTTATAACCACTTGTACCAGTTGGGCCGTGATGGTGATGGTTCGCTTCTCTATCATAGGGGCGTGGGTGCAATTGTCGTACGTCTTCTATAGCTTCCACAAGTCTTTCGAAGTATACTTCTGAGGGCTGTGGTGAGGGTGCAGCAGGTTGAAAGAAAAAACAATTTTTGTAGTTTTTTTTGAAGGGGGTGAAAAACTTCTAGAGTTTGATATACTTTTGGAATATTCAACTTTTTATGGACTGCAACACAATCCTATGAACTCTTTTGGAAAACAACACACATAAATTTGCCAAAATCAGAAATGAAAATGACTCTCAAAACTGAGAAGGATTTTCACATAATTAGCTGTTTAATTCCCAAAACCTTTGTCGCAGATATGCATTTGGATTTGCTCGTCCATAAACTCAAGCTGAAATAATGAACAAGTACAATGACAAATATTACTGTCAGTCCATTCTTCATTTATTTTCCAACTTACTTTACTATCAGCACACCAAATATCATTCACGATTACTAACGAATACCGCAAATAACGATTTTCAAACAATGCTCATTGAAATTCTTCAGCGTTGCCGTATTCACCACAACTTGAAGGACGCTTGGAAATCGGCAGTCTAAGTAAATCATACTCCGAGAAATATACAGACGGTGCTCTTTGCGCCGCTAGCGGTAAACCCGGTGAACTAATAATATACAAAAGTATACGAAAAAGGAGGTCCCACTATTAAGACGGCGTCCGGCAAATTTTCAAATCTGTAAACTACTATGAAGATTTGAGCACATTTTCTATAGGAAATCAACAGAGCGTCCGTATACGGACGCTCAGTTGGAGACGGACGCTTGGAAGATAGTGATTTGTCAATGTACGGACGCCCTGAAGATAGTGGGATATATATATATATATATATATATATATATATATATATATATATATATATATATATATATATATAAATATATATATATATATATAAATATATATATATATATATATAAATATATATATATATATATATATATATATAGCTCCATGTTGTCTAGTAAAGCTGAGCCAAAATAGGGTATTCAACCGGACCAAGCAGTGCCAATGTCCAGTAAAGCCATGCCAAGTCCCGGCAGGCAGATACACGCCAAATACAAGGAAGCAGAGCCAAAATGGAGTTTAACCGGACCAAGCCATGCCAAGTCCTAGCAGGCCGATACATGCCAAATACAGGGAAGCAGAGCCAAAATGGAGTCCAACAGGACCAAGCCATGCCAAGTCCCGGCAGGCAAATCCATGTCAAGTCCACTGAAGCCATGTCAAGTCCCGGCAGGCAGATTGATGTCAAATACAGTTTGTCCAGTATGTTTGGGTCATACCACACCTGGTCCAGCCAAGCCAATCCAAGCGTGACTAAATTGATGAGCCAATTATTGTACCCAGGCAACGATGAACCATGGTACAATGGAATGGAACCGAAATGAACCAGTCAAAGATGGAAAAGGCAGCAAGGAGAAGAAGAATTCAAATGGAGATGGTGCAAGCAGACTTCTTCTGCGCATATTTATTTGTATATTTATATTTACAGTGTATTAATTTCATAGTTTTTGTAAACCTGTATCGAATTGTCAGTTGGTTTTAATATAATCGCTCGAGGCGCGCGATTTTGAACGGGGGGGTATTGTCAAAAATATATGGAACATCCTGTACATTAAAATATTTCATTATAATTCAATACGTGGGTAACCTTTTTACCTTTCATATTTGTATACTTTGAAATAGGCGCTGTGGTAAGAATATACTATAAAAACTACTCCTCGCAATTATGGATGCTCCATTCTTTTCACGTATAGTCATGCGTTGTGATAGTACATACCTAAAAAATTAGGTCTCACAATTAGTTGTGGTGATGGTATACTGAAAAAACTGGATCAATCAATTTTAGATGCCATATTGTCTACGTTAGGAAAGGCTTTGTGGTAAGAGTTATAGCCTCACAATTCTGGATGATTCATCATGTTGACACCAGTTTGAGTTTAGGCTTTAATGCTTTATGCTATATTCTCTCTACATAAGGTCAAACGTTGTGGTCATAATATATTTAAAAATTATACCACACAGTTCTGGATGCCCTATTTTCTCTTCTTAAGGTTTGACGTTGTAGTTAGAGTTCGCCAAAAAAAATTACTTCTCACGCTTTTGAATGCCATATTTGGTATATGTACGGTTAGGAAGTGTGGTAAGAGTTTACTGAAAAAAGTAAGCCTCGCAATTTTGGATGCTGTATTTGTCTAGAATTTACTATAAAAACTACTCATCGCAATTCTGTATACGTACGGTCAGGAGCTGAGGTTAGAGAACAGGCAATGAAAAAACTAATTCTCACGATTTTGGATGCCACATTTGTCTACATTAGGACTGGCGTAGTGGTTCGAATTCACTATAACAAATAAGTCACTACATTCAGGATGCTCTATGCTCTATTTACGTAATATATAGTTCAAAGTACATCTTAGGAATTCTCAACATAAGCTGAACAGACTTTTTGACTCAGTTGAGTGAGCTAGCATTCGATAATTATCAGCGATAACCATGAAAATACTACGTGGGTGTTCTTCTACTTGAATCAATATATTTTTTTTTGAGTTTTAGAGAGCATTGTGTAGTTCTTGTAAGAAAACTTCGCTAAGAATCTAACAGATATAGTTCAACGGTCGTAGGGGACAATAGTTGTTTTCTGTTGGAGACTTGCCAAAAAAAAATTCATTGTGTAGTTTTATGAGAAAGATTCGATATGTCGATCAATTTTCGATATTTCTAATTAAAGTTAACTTTGTTTACTCCTATCAACAGAGACGTCTTAAGTATAACTGATTATTTGTCATCAGCATGTGGTCGAACCCTCTATACCATATATCTATATCTGCACAGTGTGGTTAACTCATCAGAAATGCTACAGATGAAGGTAACATGGTTACCGAAATACGAATCTGGAAATATGCATGAACAAGAAACCTGCAATACAATGTTATTGCATTTATCTTCGTACAGTCTGAAGTTGGGGATATCACACAACTACAAGCTTCCTACATTCACTTTTTTTTAAGTTTGTCAGATTTCTATAGCAAGAAACTAAATCTATTTAAGCTCTGATCTTCCTAAGATATAAAAGCCATTTAAGCAGCTCTAGCCACAAAGATGTAAAAGTACAGAAATATTGTCATTCGAAAATATTTCGCTGACGTTGAATCATTCTTACCCATCGGGACTGCTTGATACTTTTCCTTCCATCGTATGATATTCGTTAAGTATTGAAGAGATTCTGCTACACAGCACTCAGCAACGTTGGGAATTTCAAGCCTCCGTGTATTTAGTGAAAGAACGTCCAACGAAGTAGCCGACGTTCTTCGAAACAAGTATCCCATGTTCGTATTAGCATTTTCTAATGATAAGAATGTAGCTATTTCAAGAGGAATTTTAGCAAAAGGATTTCATTTAACAAGCAGATGAATAAATCATCTCAAGAAAATCCGTTGAAGGCTACCATCATAAATAGCGAAGGATCGCGTGAATAGTGTGATATTTTCAATCACTCTTCTCAACGACTATCAAAACATTGGATGCCTACTACATAATTCAGCATGTTTATTTTTGCGTTAGGCTGCTATCTAAATGATTGGAACAATTTAGAAGAATAAAATCGAGTTTTTTCGACTATGTGTTTATTTTCATTCAATCCACCTCAGTAATATACCGAGTGATTCGTCCTGGTATTCGTGGTCCTGTCACATTCTTATTTGGAGAAAAAACATAACTTAACTCGTACAGTTTTTGAATGGTTGATTAATAGCAATTAAAGGACTCACACCAAGTGAGTATTCATATTTCTCTTTGTGAGTGATCATGGAGGCTGTCTTCCTGAGGTCAACCATATTGTTTTGGTCGGTGTTGCGGATAACTTCATTTCTATTAATTTTATTTATAGTTTATTTGAATACGTGTATCTACAAATACGTGTATGATTTTTTGTCTACCCAGTAGCATCAATTCCACTAAACAATCTTTTCGAACTTAAAAACCTTAGCAAAAAACAGTTGAAATGGAACAAGCCGGTTCTAGGAAAAGCGTTCGGTGGATGTTGTCTGTGATAAAACGGTAAATAAATAGTCCGGGTCGATGATACGAACTGTGATTTATGAAACCCAATATTGAAAATATTACATATTTTCTGCATAAATTGATCGTGATTTAATGATAGTTGGATTCTTTTGGAGTGCATAGAGCAGATCAGGTATTCACCGATTTCATTTCTTTCCAACTTCATCCTTCCCTTTAATTCCTACATTCAAGGTGAAACGGGAAAAGACCAACCTTTTCAACAATTCATAGGACCATAGGTAAGCGATTTCGAAGCTTATTATCTCAGGTTTCACAGTCCACATTCCTTTAGATTATATTTAAATGTAGTTGTTAAAATATTGAACATTTAACAATTTCGCAACCCCCCCCCCCCCCAATTTTTTGGTCCTTCGAGCCGGACTGAATCAATTTCGTAGTTATGTAACCGCTTCAATCAATTATATTTAGCGTTATCGAATAATCCTGTCTCCATAATTTTCAAGTCGCGTTCGTAATTACATGTAATCACGAGCAATTCCTATCGATGCTCCATTTCGTAATATCGCATTAGCAAAGTTGAATTTTTCAAATCATCCAAATACCGGTTTGAGGAAAAAACGCAGTTCTACCGACCGGCTGATAGTTCTTTCTTGTTGTTATATTATAAACTGTCCACAACACATCAAGCATAAAACATTCTGTTCATAATTTAGTCGAGGATATAAATTATTCTGAAGATGAAGAAGTATAAAAATGATGATATTTATGCACTTTCAACCAGCCGTTACTGTACACGGGTATTAGGAAAATTTACCTTCGTGAAAAAACATTAGTGGTTAGTAAAACATTGGTAAAGCATCGTTACAGAAAAGAGCTATCGTTACTTACCGATCTTCCTGAAAAACTTTGAGCTTTGTTTTCCAGACACAACTTGTTCATAAAAACCTTATAGCATATTCTTTGGAGACTGATTCAATTCAACCTCAGAGACTGGGTGCGTACTCTATTCTCGAAGTGTTCTATATTTGCAAGGACTCTAACGTCAACAAGTTCTTTGAGACAGGGCAAGAGAATAGAATCCAGTTGAGTAAGATCTGGCGACCTGACAAGCCGTTTTGTCCCCGTGCTACCCGACGTGATTGTGATGTTAATGTATATTGCGTCATTGGGTTGAACTCTGAAGAGAAAAGAAAGTTGTCATGTTAGACTTTGACAGGTGACAGAAAGTGGATAAATGAAAATGTTTTTAATAAACCATTCTAAGACGGCATTAAGTAAGTAATTTTTTTTTTCTCCAAATGAGAAAGTTTTGCGGCCGCGAAAACCTGGTTTTTAAACTGATTAACAGAATTGCCTTGTTCTAATCGGAAACATAGTAAAAGCAGCTGAATTTTGACACTGTTGGATTGGTAATTCACTACTGGCATGACAATACTTCAATTATAAAAAATCTTTCGGCCAGCCTCGTATTATCACTTATCATCAACTTCATTGAATTTCATTTCTGGACCAATGGACTATTCAAATGCGGTATCGACTGCACATTTTTGATAAATATAAAATCGACATGTTCACAGGTTTAGCGGCAAATTCAAAGAAAAAAATATTGAGAGGCAAAAAGTAGAGTTACGTGAAAAGAGTTTCTTGAAAATGGATTTGAATAAAAACTTTTTTATAAAAAAGCTTTCATTTTAATGCACAAAAAAGAAGAAAAATTATTTCAAATTAAATTAAACCTTCCATTTTGTTATATTATAAAATTTAATTGATATAAATGCTCGTCGCGAGAAGTATCTATGTATTTATTTCCAAATGTAAATTGAATTTAAAATTACCTCAAGATTTATTCTTGCGACAAGCTCTAATATCGTTTAAAATTTCATAATGTAACAAAACGATGGGTTTAATTCACTTTGAAATTTATTTTCTTTTTTTTAATGGATTTACATAAAAACTCTTATCTATTTTTTTTTTAAGTATTTTATTTATTTCTTTTCAGTTTTCTTTGGATATGTATCTTAGTCTGTTCATTCCTATTGTTGCACGGTCACTTGCCTGTTAATTTACTACAAACTAATTCTTCAATGACGACACCACCTTCCAGTAATACTTTCACTATTTGTACGGATTTTTCCGATTTTGTTTTCGCAAGCTTTCGCAACTTTTTTGAAAAGAGGAGAGGAAGCAAGCCCACCGGCAGACATATTTCTAGTCGTAATTATCCATGCATGGAACCGTTGGAAATTTTACCGAATTTCTACGCGTTCTCAATATGGTTTTCGAAGGGGAAAGAGGGGTATAGGACCACGTACACTTCTTATGCAAAAAGTCTCTAGGTCAAATTGTACAAAATTTCAATATGCTGTTGAACTCCAAATAGTGAACAATAGTTACCATTGGCAAACAAATATTCCATGTGTAGTATACGAAATACAGTGTTGAAGATGTAAAATGTAACTTTCATACCATTATTGACTGAACTTCATTGCGGGTAATAACTACACCATAGTTTCGAACTTGGCCAGTGCAACAGTATATTTTCTGAGCATTTTAGATACAGTGTAGATCAAGACTTTTTCTGAGTTACACAAAATGAAAAAATGTCAGAACGAAGCATCGCCGTTATAAGTGGGACCGTATCGAATTTGAAGTTTCTGTGTTGAATATACTCCATAAGATCTGCTCAACACGAGAAATATGAATATTTTTCAAGTATACAGTAGAGATTGAAAGTATAAATACTGTATCCGACATATTTGCTTCAGATAACGCGATTTGACAAATTCATTGCTCCGATTATATGTGCTATGTGGCCACTTCCAGGAACAGAAATTTGGAGTACTATACATTGTGATTCAAGAACTTACGGGACGAATAATTCCAAAAATTATTAAAATTCCCTTTATATAAAATCTTGATCTGTTAATTTTTTGGTTTCTTCTTATTTCACAGAGGATATATCATATAAACTTGTGCGGAAAATGAAGAATTTTTCTATGCCTAGTTTTCTTTTAATGGATGAAGATGTTGAAAATCCGAATTATTATTGTTTTGAGCATATTTCAAATTAATTACTCACAAAACGACTCCCACGTTTTTTTCCTTTCTGAGAATACTCTCCGATTATAGATGAACAAGGTTTGCCAAAACCATAATTTTTTTTCAAATACGGGATAGGCCAGTAGGTTCCTGATAATATACCGAGTTAAATGAAGTTCGCACCATGGCCGTCATCAGCATGAATAAATACTAATAATACTGTTTCTAAACACAAATATAATTGATGAATATTTCAATGATGCATATTTAATAGCTCCCAAATGTCGATCATGTCATATATCATTATGAACTTGTGTGAAGAATACGAAATTTTTCTATGTCAAGTTTTAGTTTTATGGTTGTAGTTACTGTAAATCTGAATGATTATTGAAGCATATTTCGAATGAATTCCCCACAAAACGCTCCTCGATGAATGTTTTTTCATTAGGAGTATGTATACACTCAACTAAAGAAATTATGAAAATTTTCAGTGATAGTTAACGTAGGGTTAGTCGAAAATAAGAGGATTCGAAGTTAGTCCTTAATAAAATACCAAATGTAAGTACGGATAAGTTCACAATAATTCATCACTATCACGTAGATAAATAGATTTTCATTGGGAATGATGATTGTTGAACAATTGGGCCAACTAAAGAAATTATGATAATTTTCAGTGATAGGTAACGTAGGGTTAGTCGAAAATGAGAAGATTCGAAGTTAGTCCTACAAAAAATACCAATGGAAGTACGGATAAGTTCACAATAATTCATCACTAATACATATATGAATAGATTATCATTGGGACTGCGGATTGTTAAACAATAGGGCAAACTAAAGAATTTATGATATCTTTCAGTGATAGGTAACGTTTGAAAACTCTATAACATAATTTGTTTTTTCTACATTCATGCAAAAAGCAAAACTTTATTGAACTTTCAGTGGAAAAAGAAGTTCTTTATTGCACTAGTGCAATAAAGTTTTTATTGCACTCATCTGTCATTCTACTTCAACGTGCTGTCATCATGACAAAGTACTAGTACGTTTACAGCAGTAACAAATCAAGAAGTGGATTTAAAAAGTACTTCACTACGAAATATTCATATTGAAAATTGCACAAATTGTTCATTCACTTTCAACATTGAGGGTAAAAATAAAGTTTGAGTTAAATCGTTCGTAACGTATTAGTTTCTGTTTCAATGCAAATCGATATTAATAATAAAGTATTCAAGTTGCACTATTCATTTTCCTACACCTAGTGCAGCACCTCAGTAAATCATTTTTTTGCTTTTTGCATGAACGTAGAAAAAATGTGGTATGCAACTCGTGCAAAAATTGTTTATTGCACTTGTTGCATAAATAACTATTTGTACACCAGATGGTATTTTTACCTGAATATGAGTTAATTTAGCTCCAGTATATATACAGGATAAACTACAGCGAGAAGAGACTGACATTTTTTAATTTAATGAGTCAGGACATGATACCAATTCTTTGATGATTCGGGTGTAAGTATTCAAAGTTGAAAAATTAGTGCAAATTGATGTCAATGAAGATCCACAGATACTGGAATATTATTACACGCAAGTATTCTTCGGTACATGCTCGCCATCTGTGAGCTGTTTAATATTGTCAAAAATATATGGAACATCCTGTACATTAAAATATTTCATTATCATTCAATACGTGGGTAACCTTTTTACCTTCTACAATTCAGTACGTGAGCGAAGATATTTTATTTTGAGACACAACTTGTCCTCAACAGAACATAAACAAGAGTTTTCAAAAAGGCCACTGATAGTTCGATCTGGTAGTCGAGTTTAGAGTTCTGCCGTGCCCACAGCTAGTGATGGCTATGGGGGGAGTTTGGAAGATCAGATATTAGATAAAAGGAAAATGTTCCTTAAATGTAAATGCCGATATGTATTGTAAGTAAAGATCTTTTTAAAATTATTTATTCAATTAATAACTAGTCTAGGAGAGATTCTTCAATTCTTTAATTCATTAATTCTTTATTGATTATTTCCTTCAATAATTTCAATCGTCTTAATCTCATATTTGTACCTAGTAAAATAAATGTTTTTATATTTTTCTAAAGTGTTTTAAATCTATGAATGATCAGTATCTACCTAGTTAGTCGTGAATCAACCCCAATTCACGACAAGTGGTGGAGGTTGCTGTGCTTTAGTTTTGGATTCATTCTTCATAATGGTCCAATTTATATTTTGTTAGTTATTTGAAAGTATAGTGATAAATTCAACTAAATCGTATTTACGTTGCAGTTCATAAACGTTGAACTTGACCTAGATCCGGTACAACTAGGTAGAAATTGCTGATCCATATATTTTGTTTCTGAATGAATCTCTCCCAAGTATTGTGCAACAATAGCATTTCTGAATAAAAATATTATTTGACGAAAGTACCCTATTTCGTACGCAATAAACTCCAGAGAATTTTATGAAGATTAAATAAAAATGCTATTGATGTTAAGTTCTAACGATTTATTTTCAGTATAATTATTTGAATTTTGTTGTTTTCCCTATTGATTTTTACAAGAATAATTTGTGTAAAATTGTTATATCTTGGGTATACGGTAAATGAGAGTAACTACCTAACTACTACGTGTAGGTACTAATTTAACAGTACTTTTTACTGAAACTTCCTCTCCCCCTCACAATGGGTACTACGTTGGCAGAAGCAAGAAAGAAAGGGACGCCCGCTGCCCTTCCTGAATTCATAGCACCACGGAATTTTGACCCAAGGAACGATTGTCCTTACGAATTTTTGAAGAATTATGAAAAATGTTCTTCAGCGAATGCATGGACAGAAGCGTTAAAAATTTATTATTTCGGAGTTTACCTAATAGGAGCCGGATATTATTGGTTCGAATCATACAAAGGGAAATCGGAAAACTTGTTGAAAACCTGGTGTGAGCTCAAAAATGATTTTCTCAGAGAATTTGACAATGGATATTATTTGAAAAAACAAGAATGGAAGCTGTACAGTAGAAGACAAGGTGAAAATGAAGAAATACGAAAATATTTCTACGATCTCAGGGAGTTAGCTTATGATTTTGACCCAGACATGAGCGTAGAAACGTTTCTGAGACATTTCGAACGAGGGCTTCTAAGCAGACTGTACACCCCTTATCGACTCTTGAAGAATGCTGAGACAAATATGGATGATTTGAAGAATATTGTTTTCAAAATCGAGGACATAGATAATTATGGAAAAAACGACGAGGTATGGAATTTCGGGCAGCATCTATATCAGAATACATTCTTTTTGAACATGAAAAGAACCATTTTCTGCAAAGTTTGTGGCAAACGTGGACATTTTACTTCTGATTGTTGGTATTTACCAGGTATCCAAAGTAAAATTCATGTGGGATTAAACGTGGAGTCAAATTCTCTCAAAAATAATGAAACGGGTGTTCTTAAAATAAACGGACTTCTAAATGATAACACGGCAACCATAGTTTGTGATACGGGATCAAATCATAATATAGTTTCACGTCAATTCGTTAAAAATTTCCAAAAATTACGGTATTCACAACATGTACAGACAGCAGGTGGTTTCAGGGTACCAGTTTTAGGGACCACAAATATTAATTTGAAATTAGGTGAAATGGAAACGTATTGAAAAGCTTTAGTTATCGAAAATCTACCGTGTGATTTTATTTTGGGAATGGAATTTTTGAAACAACACAAATCAATAATAAATTTAGAGGAAAAAGTTGTCATTTTGAGTCAGGGGTTATTTAAAATTACACTACCTTTTCAGATACGATATGAAAATGACAACGCGAATTTGTTCTCATATGGGTACGGAAATAAGAGGCAAAATAACAAAAGGGAAAATATTGAAATAAAGAATCAGGCATTTTATAGAGAAAATGAATCTAGAAGAAAGAGTTTTGGAAATGGATGCGTAAGAAGACATTTCAATTGGAAAAATAACACTGGAAGAACGGAAAATCGAACAAGAAGTGACATTTCTTCGCATGAAATAGAAAATCAACGGAAAATAAACCTCGAAACTGAAATCCGAAGGAGAAATTTTGTGAAATTAAGAGAAGAAATAAGCAAAATAGTTAAGAGAAAAAATGAGAAATATGTTAATCAAACAAGAATGGACTTACTTTCTCAAGAAATAGAAAACCAACGGAAAATGAACTTGGAAAATGACTTGAGAAAGAGAATTTTTGAAAAATTAAAAGAAGGTATTAGCCAAAAAGTTGATAGGAAAAATGAGGAGTATGTATATAGGAATACGGAAGATAGCTCTACTGAAGTGGAAGAATCAAGTTTTCTGCAAGATTTGGACCCTTCCGTTCTACTGGAAATTGAGAAAAAGGAAATGAAAGTGATATTGAAGTGCTATTGTCGATTAGAACCCCAAGAGGAAGTAATCGTTGATGTCGACATTCAGGAATTACAAGGACTTGAAAAGAGCAGAGTATTTTTTAAACCAAAAGAACAGTTCTTGACTAAAAGAGGTTTAGTTTGTATGGAGTTTTCGGGAACACTGGAAAATTCAACTTTGAAACTCAAGAATATATCAAGTATTGGACAGGTTATCTTCGAAGGTACAACTTTAGGCTTCATGGAAGAAGAAAATGACATAAATATGGCTAACCTTCCTGTGACGTGCTCTGAATTCTTCAAAAAACACAAAGCGTGGTGGTCCGTGGTAATCTTCACAGGTTTCCCATATATAAAATGTCGAAAATAGGTCAACCCCCAAATTACCGCCAAAGCTTCGAGTTCAGAAATCGTGTAGTTTTTTTCACTTTTTGTCAATGTGCGACTTCCATAAGCAATAGGGTGCATTTCACCTTGAAATTCTTGTAAAAGTATCACTCCTAAACCTTCTTTGCATGCATCCGATCTTAACTCGCATCCAATGTCTGGGTTGAAATGCGCTAGTACTGGAGCCTCTGTAAGTTTTTCCTTTAGAATTGAAAATGCCTCCTCCTGATCTTCTTTCCAATAAAACCCTGGATCGTTTTTTATTATTTCATAGAGCGGTCGTGCTATGATTGAGAAATTTTGTATAAATTTTCTATAGTAATTTGCAAGTCCTAAGAAACTCTGGGTATGTCTTTTGGATTTTGGTCTAGGGAATTCCGAAATTGCCAATAATTTTTCTGGATCTGGATATATTCCTTCTTCGTTGATTATGTGTCCCAATACCTTGACTTCCTGAGACGCGAACGTGCATTTACTGGTTTTTAATGTCAATCTCGCCATTCGGAGTCTTTCGAACACTTTCCTCAATCTTGCTAAATGTTCTGGAAATGATTCTGAAAATACTATAACATCATCCAGATAAACCAGTACGTTTGACCACTTCATTCCCTGGAATACTCTATCAGCCAAATCCGAAAAGGTGGAAGGGGCATTACAAAGTCCGAAAGGTAATTTATTGAATTCGTACAGTCCAAATCCAGGTGTGACGAATGCGGTATACTCTTTTGATTTCTCTTCGATCCCAACTTGCCAATATCCGCTGAATGAGTCGAGGGTGGAGAAGTACCTTGATTTTCCGAAATATGTTGAAATTTCATCGATATTTGACAAGGGGTAGTTTGACTTCTTGGTGATATTGTTTAATTTCCTGTAGTCTACACAAAATCGCGTTTTTTCCTCTTCTCCCTTTTTCTTTACCAATACGATAGGGCTCGAGTACGGTGACTGTGATGGCCTTATGATACCGACATCTAACATTTCTTCTACTTGATCCTCAATTATTTTCCTTTCTTTAGGTGAAACTTTGTAGGGTTTACTTTTGAAGGGTGAATGTTCTAGTAACTCAATTTTATGTTGAACCATATCTGTAGATCTCATATCTTTGACGTCCATAGCAAAAATATCCTTAAATTCATCAATTAGATTCTCAATTTCCATTTTCTCCTGTACGGTGAGCTCAGTTCCCAATTTGTAACATTTTTCAATATTCTTCGCTTTTTCGTCTATTGTGTAGAGTACCATATTTATGTCATTTTCTTCTTCCATGAAGCCTAAAGTTGTACCTTCGAAGATGACCTGTCCAATACTTGAAATATTCTTGAGTTTCAAAGTTGAATTTTCCAGTGTTCCCGAAAACTCCATACAAACTAAACCTCTTTTAGTCAAGAACTGTTCTTTTGGTTTAAAAAATAGACCAAAATCCAAAAGACATACCCAGAGTTTCTTAGGACTTGCAAATTACTATAGAAAATTTATACAAAATTTCTCAATCATAGCACGACCGCTCTATGAAATAATAAAAAACGATCCAGGGTTTTATTGGAAAGAAGATCAGGAGGAGGCATTTTCAATTCTAAAGGAAAAACTTACAGAGGCTCCAGTACTAGCGCATTTCAACCCAGACATTGGATGCGAGTTAAGATCGGATGCATGCAAAGAAGGTTTAGGAGTGATACTTTTACAAGAATTTCAAGGTGAAATGCACCCTATTGCTTATGGAAGTCGCACATTGACAAAAAGTGAAAAAAACTACACGATTTCTGAACTCGAAGCTTTGGCGGTAATTTGGGGGTTGACCTATTTTCGACATTTTATATATGGGAAACCTGTGAAGATTACCACGGACCACCACGCTTTGTGTTTTTTGAAGAATTCAGAGCACGTCACAGGAAGGTTAGCCATATTTATGTCATTTTCTTCTTCCATGAAGCCTAAAGTTGTACCTTCGAAGATAACCTGTCCAATACTTGAAATATTCTTGAGTTTCAAAGTTGAATTTTCCAGTGTTCCCGAAAACTCCATACAAACTAAACCTCTTTTAGTCAAGAACTGTTCTTTTGGTTTAAAAAATACTCTGCTCTTTTCAAGTCCTTGTAATTCCTGAATGTCGACATCAACGATTACTTCCTCTTGGGGTTCTAATCGACAATAGCACTTCAATATCACTTTCATTTCCTTTTTCTCAATTTCCAGTAGAACGGAAGGGTCCAAATCTTGCAGAAAACTTGATTCTTCCACTTCAGTAGAGCTATCTTCCGTATTCCTATATACATACTCCTCATTTTTCCTATCAACTTTTTGGCTAATACCTTTTTTTAATTTTTCAAAAATTCCTTTTCTCAAGTCATTTTCCAAGTTCATTTTCCGTTGGTTTTCTATTTCTTGAGAAAGTAAGTCCATTCTTGTTTGATTCACATATTTCTCATTTTTTCTCTTAACTATTTTGCTTATTTCTTCTCTTAATTTCACAAAATTTCTCCTTCGGATTTCAGTTTCGAGGTTTATTTTCCGTTGATTTTCTATTTCATGCGAAGAAATGTCACTTCTTGTTCGAGTTTCCGTTCTTCCAGTGTTATTTTTCCAATTGAAATGTCTTCTTACGCATCCATTTCCAAAACTCTTTCTTCTAGATTCATTTTCTCTATAAAATGCCTGATTCTTCATTTCAATATTTTCCCTTTTGTTATTTTGCCTCTTATTTCCGTACCCATATGAGAACAAATTCGCGTTGTCTTTTTCATATCGTATCTGAAAAGGTAGTGTAATTTTAAATAACCCCTGACTCAAAATGACAACTTTTTCCTCTAAATTTATTATTGATTTGTGTTGTGTCAAAAATTCCATTCCCAAAATAAAATCACACAGTAGATTTTCGATAACTAAAGCTTTACAATACGTTTCCATTTCACCTAATTTCAAATTAATATTTGTGGTCCCTAAAACTGGTACCCTGAAACCACCTGCTGTCTGTACATGTTGTGAATACCGTAATTTTTGGAAATTTTTAACGAATTGACGTGAAACTATATTATGATTTGATCCCGTATCACAAACTATGGTTGCCGTGTTATCATTTAGAAGTCCATTTATTTTAAGAACACCCGTTTCATTATTTTTGAGAGAATTTGACTCCACGTTTAATCCCACATGAATTTTACTTTGGATACCTGGTAAATACCAAAAATCAGAAGTAAAATGTCCACGTTTGCCACAAACTTTGCAGAAAATGGTTCTTTTCATGTTCAAAAAGAATGTATTCTGATATAGATGCTGCCCGAAATTCCATACCTCGTCGTTTTTTCCATAATTCTCTATGTCCTCGATTTTGAAAACAATATTCTTCAAATCATCCATATTTGTCTCAGCATTCTTCAAGAGTCGATAAGGGGTGTACAGTCTGCTTAGAAGCCCTCGTTCGAAATGTCTCAGAAACGTCTCTACGCTCATGTCTGGGTCAAAATCATAAGCTAACTCCCTGAGATCGTAGAAATATTTTCGTATTTCTTCATTTTCACCTTGTCTTCTACTGTACAGCTTCCATTCTTGTTTTTTCAAATAATATCCATTGTCAAATTCTCTGAGAAAATCATTTTTGAGCTCACACCAGGTTTTCAACAAGTTTTCCGATTTCCCTTTGTATGATTCGAACCAATAATATCCGGCTCCTATTAGGTAAACTCCGAAATAATAAATTTTTAACGCTTCTGTCCATGCATTCGCTGAAGAACATTTTTCATAATTCTTCAAAAATTCGTAAGGACAATCTTTCCTTGGGTCAAAATTCCGAGGTGCTACGAATTCAGGAAGGGCAGCGGGCGTCCCTTTCTTTCTTGCTTCTGCCAACGTAGTACCCATTGTGAGGGGGAGAGGAAGTTTCAGTAAAAAGTACTGTTAAATTAGTACCTACACGTAGTAGTTAGGTAGTTACTCTCATTTACCGTATACCCAAGATATAACAATTTTACACAAATTATTCTTGTAAAAATCAATAGGGAAAACAACAAAATTCAAATAATTGTACTGAAAATAAATCGTTAGAACTTAACATCAATAGCATTTTTATTTAATCTTCATAAAATTCTCTGGAGTTTATTGCGTACGAAATAGTGTACTTTCGTCAAATAATATTTTTATTCAGAAATGCTATTGTTGCACAATACTTGGGAGAGATTCATTCAGAAACAAAATATATGGATCAGCAATTTCTACCTAGTTGTACCGGATCTAGGTCAAGTTCAACGTTTATGAACTGCAACGTAAATACGATTTAGTTGAATTTATCACTATACTTTCAAATAACTAACAAAATATAAATTGGACCATTATGAAGAATGAATCCAAAACTAAAGCACGGCAACCTCCACCACTTGTCGTGAATTGGGGTTGATTCACGACTAACTAGGTAGATACTGATCATTCATAGATTTAAAACACTTTAGAAAAATATAAAAACATTTATTTTACTAGGTACAAATATGAGATTAAGACGATTGAAATTATTGAAGGAAATAATCAATAAAGAATTAATGAATTAAAGAATTGAAGAATCTCTCCTAGACTAGTTATTAATTGAATAAATAATTTTAAAAAGATCTTTACTTACAATACATATCGGCATTTACATTTAAGGAACATTTTCCTTTTATCTAATATCTGATCTTCCAAACTCCCCCCATAGCCATCACTAGCTGTGGGCACGGCAGAACTCTAAACTCGACTACCAGATCGAACTATCAGTGGCCTTTTTGAAAACTCTTGTTTATGTTCTGTTGAGGACAAGTTGTGTCTCAAAATAAAATATCTTCGCTCACGTACTGAATTGTTGAAGGTAAAAAGGTTACCCACGTTTTGAATGATAATGAAATATTTTAATGTACAGGATGTTCCATATATTTTTGACAATATTAAACAGCTCACAGATGGCGAGCATGTACTGAAGAATACTTGCGTGTAATAATATTCCAGTATCTGTGGATCTTCATTGACATCAATTTGCACTAATTTTTCAACTTTGAATACTTACACCCGAATCATCAAAGAATTGGTATCATGTCCTGACTCATTAAATTAAAAAATGTCAGTCTCTTCTCGCTGTAGTTTATCCTGTATATATACTGGAGCTAAATTAACTCATATTCAGGTAAAAATACCATCTGGTGTACAAATAGTTATTTATGCAACAAGTGCAATAAACAATTTTTGCACGAGTTGCATACCACATTTTTTCTACGTTCATGCAAAAAGCAAAAAAATGATTTACTGAGGTGCTGCACTAGGTGTAGGAAAATGAATAGTGCAACTTGAATACTTTATTATTAATATCGATTTGCATTGAAACAGAAACTAATACGTTACGAACAATTTAACTCAAACTTTATTTTTACCCTCAATGTTGAAAGTGAATGAACAATGGGTGCAATTTTCAATATGAATATTTCGTAGTGAAGTACTTTTTAAATCCACTTCTTGGTTTGGTACTGCTGTAAACGTACTAGTACTTTGTCATGATGACAGCACGTTGAAGTAGAATGACAGATGAGTGCAATAAAAACTTTATTGCACTAGTAGTATTTTTTGTAGGACTAACTTCGAATCTTCTCATTTTCGACTAACCCTACGTTACCTATCACTGAAAATTATCATAATTTCTTTAGTTGGTCCAATTGTTCAACAATCATCATTCCCAATGAAAATCTATTTATCTACATGATAGTGATGAATTATTGTGAACTTATCCGTACTTACATTTGGTATTTTATTAAGGACTAACTTCGAATCCTCTTATTTTCGACTAACCCTACGTTAACTATCACTGAAAATTTTCATAATTTCTTTAGTTGAGTGTATACATACTCCTAATGAAAAAACATTCATCGAGGAGCGTTTTGTGGGGAATTCATTCGAAATATGCTTCAATAATCATTCAGATTTACAGTAACTACAACCATAAAACTAAAACTTGACATAGAAAAATTTCGTATTCTTCACACAAGTTCATAATGATATATGACATGCTCGACATTTGGGAGCTATTAAATATGCATCATTGAAATATTCATCAATTATATTTGTGTTTAGAAACAGTATTATTAGTATTTATTCATGCTGATGACGGCCATGGTGCGAACTTCATTTAACTCGGTATATTATCAGGAACCTATGGCCTATCCCGTATTTGAAAAAAAAATATGGTTTTGGCAAACCTTGTACATCTATAATCGGAGAGTATTCTCAGAAAGGAAAAAAATGTGGGAGTCGTTTTGTGAGTAATTAATTTGAAATATGCTCAATACAATAATAATTCGGATTTTCAACATCTTCATCCATTAAAAGAAAACTAGGCATAGAAAAATTCTTCATTTTCCGCACAAGTTTATATGATATATCCTCTGTGAAATAAGAAGAAACCAAAAAATTAACAGATCAAGATTTTATATAAAGGGAATTTTAATAATTTTTGGAATTATTCGTCCCGTAAGTTCTTGAATCACAATGTATAGTACTCCAAATTTCTGTTCCTGGAAGTGGCCACATAGCACATATAATCGGAGCAATGAATTTGTCAAATCGCGTTATCTGAAGCAAATATGTCGGATACAGTATTTATACTTTCAATCTCTACTGTATACTTGAAAAATATTCATATTTCTCGTGTTGAGCAGATCTTATGGAGTATATTCAACACAGAAACTTCAAATTCGATACGGTCCCACTTATAACGGCGATGCTTCGTTCTGACATTTTTTCATTTTGTGTAACTCAGAAAAAGTCTTGATCTACACTGTATCTAAAATGCTCAGAAAATATACTGTTGCACTGGCCAAGTTCGAAACTATGGTGTAGTTATTACCCGCAATGAAGTTCAGTCAATAATGGTATGAAAGTTACATTTTACATCTTCAACACTGTATTTCGTATACTACACATGGAATATTTGTTTGCCAATGGTAACTATTGTTCACTATTTGGAGTTCAACAGCATATTGAAATTTTGTACAATTTGACCTAGAGACTTTTTGCATAAGAAGTGTACGTGGTCCTATACCCCTCTTTCCCCTTCGAAAACCATATTGAGAACGCGTAGAAATTCGGTAAAATTTCCAACGGTTCCATGCATGGATAATTACTAGAAATATGTCTGCCGGTGGGCTTGCTTCCTCTCCTCTTTTCAAAAAAGTTGCGAAAGCTTGCGAAAACGAAATCGGAAAAATCCGTACAAATAGTGAAAGTATTACTGGAAGGTGGTGTCGTCATTGAAGAATTAGTTTGTAGTAAATTAACAGGCAAGTGACCGTGCAACAATAGGAATGAACAGACTAAGATACATATCCAAAGAAAACTGAAAAGAAATAAATAAAATACTTAAAAAAAAAATTAGATAAGAGTTTTTATGTAAATCCATTAAAAAAAAGAAAATAAATTTCAAAGTGAATTAAACCCATCGTTTTGTTACATTATGAAATTTTAAACGATATTAGAGCTTGTCGCGAGAATAAATCTTGAGGTAATTTTAAATTCAATTTACATTTGGAAATAAATACATAGATACTTCTCGCGACGAGCATTTATATCAATTAAATTTTATAATATAACAAAATGGAAGGTTTAATTTAATTTAAAATAATTTTTCTTCTTTTTTGTGCATTAAAATGAAAGCTTTTTTATAAAAAAGTTTTTATTCAAATCCATTTTCAAGAAACTCTTTTCACGTAACTCTACTTTTTGCCTCTCAATATTTTTTTCTTTGAATTTGCCGCTAAACCTGTGAACATGTCGATTTTATATTTATCAAAAATGTGCAGTCGATACCGCATTTGAATAGTCCATTGGTCCAGAAATGAAATTCAATGAAGTTGATGATAAGTGATAATACGAGGCTGGCCGAAAGATTTTTTATAATTGAAGTATTGTCATGCCAGTAGTGAATTACCAATCCAACAGTGTCAAAATTCAGCTGCTTTTACTATGTTTCCGATTAGAACAAGGCAATTCTGTTAATCAGTTTAAAAACCAGGTTTTCGCGGCCGCAAAACTTTCTCATTTGGAGAAAAAAAAAATTACTTACTTAATGCCGTCTTTGAATGGTTTATTAAAAACATTTTCATTTATCCACTTTCTGTCACCTGTCAAAGTCTAACATGACAACTTTCTTTTCTCTTCAGAGTTCAACCCAATGACGCAATATACATTAATATCACAATCACGTCGGGTAGCACGGGGACAAAACGGCTTGTCAGGTCGCCAGATCTTACTCAACTGGATTCTATTCTCTTGCCCTGTCTCAAAGAACTTGTTGACGTTAGAGTCCTTGCAAATATAGAACACTTCGAGAATAGAGTACGCACCCAGTCTATGAGGTTGAATTGAATCAGTCTCCAAAGAATATGCTATAAGGTTTTTATGAACAAGTTGTGTCTGGAAAACAAAGCTCAAAGTTTTTCAGGAAGATCGGTAAGTAACGATAGCTCTTTTCTGTAACGATGCTTTACCAATGTTTTACTAACCACTAATGTTTTTTCACGAAGGTAAATTTTCCTAATACCCGTGTACAGTAACGGCTGGTTGAAAGTGCATAAATATCATCATTTTTATACTTCTTCATCTTCAGAATAATTTATATCCTCGACTAAATTATGAACAGAATGTTTTATGCTTGATGTGTTGTGGACAGTTTATAATATAACAACAAGAAAGAACTATCAGCCGGTCGGTAGAACTGCGTTTTTTCCTCAAACCGGTATTTGGATGATTTGAAAAATTCAACTTTGCTAATGCGATATTACGAAATGGAGCATCGATAGGAATTGCTCGTGATTACATGTAATTACGAACGCGACTTGAAAATTATGGAGACAGGATTATTCGATAACGCTAAATATAATTGATTGAAGCGGTTACATAACTACGAAATTGATTCAGTCCGGCTCGAAGGACCAAAAAATTGGGGGGGGGGTTTGCGAAATTGTTAAATGTTCAATATTTTAACAACTACATTTAAATATAATCTAAAGGAATGTGGACTGTGAAACCTGAGATAATAAGCTTCGAAATCGCTTACCTATGGTCCTATGAATTGTTGAAAAGGTTGGTCTTTTCCCGTTTCACCTTGAATGTAGGAATTAAAGGGAAGGATGAAGTTGGAAAGAAATGAAATCGGTGAATACCTGATCTGCTCTATGCACTCCAAAAGAATCCAACTATCATTAAATCACGATCAATTTATGCAGAAAATATGTAATATTTTCAATATTGGGTTTCATAAATCACAGTTCGTATCATCGACCCGGACTATTTATTTACCGTTTTATCACAGACAACATCCACCGAACGCTTTTCCTAGAACCGGCTTGTTCCATTTCAACTGTTTTTTGCTAAGGTTTTTAAGTTCGAAAAGATTGTTTAGTGGAATTGATGCTACTGGTTAGACAAAAAATCATACACGTATTTGTAGATACACGTATTCAAATAAACTATAAATAAAATTAATAGAAATGAAGTTATCCGCAACACCGACCAAAACAATATGGTTGACCTCAGGAAGACAGCCTCCATGATCACTCACAAAGAGAAATATGAATACTCACTTGGTGTGAGTCCTTTAATTGCTATTAATCAACCATTCAAAAACTGTACGAGTTAAGTTATGTTTTTTCTCCAAATAAGAATGTGACAGGACCACGAATACCAGGACGAATCACTCGGTATATTACTGAGGTGGATTGAATGAAAATAAACACATAGTCGAAAAAACTCGATTTTATTCTTCTAAATTGTTCCAATCATTTAGATAGCAGCCTAACGCAAAAATAAACATGCTGAATTATGTAGTAGGCATCCAATGTTTTGATAGTCGTTGAGAAGAGTGATTGAAAATATCACACTATTCACGCGATCCTTCGCTATTTATGATGGTAGCCTTCAACGGATTTTCTTGAGATGATTTATTCATCTGCTTGTTAAATGAAATCCTTTTGCTAAAATTCCTCTTGAAATAGCTACATTCTTATCATTAGAAAATGCTAATACGAACATGGGATACTTGTTTCGAAGAACGTCGGCTACTTTGTTGGACGTTCTTTCACTAAATACACGGAGGCTTGAAATTCCCAACGTTGCTGAGTGCTGTGTAGCAGAATCTCTTCAATACTTAACGAATATCATACGATGGAAGGAAAAGTATCAAGCAGTCCCGATGGGTAAGAATGATTCAACGTCAGCGAAATATTTTCGAATGACAATATTTCTGTACTTTTACATCTTTGTGGCTAGAGCTGCTTAAATGGCTTTTATATCTTAGGAAGATCAGAGCTTAAATAGATTTAGTTTCTTGCTATAGAAATCTGACAAACTTAAAAAAAAAGTGAATGTAGGAAGCTTGTAGTTGTGTGATATCCCCAACTTCAGACTGTACGAAGATAAATGCAATAACATTGTATTGCAGGTTTCTTGTTCATGCATATTTCCAGATTCGTATTTCGGTAACCATGTTACCTTCATCTGTAGCATTTCTGATGAGTTAACCACACTGTGCAGATATAGATATATGGTATAGAGGGTTCGACCACATGCTGATGACAAATAATCAGTTATACTTAAGACGTCTCTGTTGATAGGAGTAAACAAAGTTAACTTTAATTAGAAATATCGAAAATTGATCGACATATCGAATCTTTCTCATAAAACTACACAATGAATTTTTTTTTGGCAAGTCTCCAACAGAAAACAACTATTGTCCCCTACGACCGTTGAACTATATCTGTTAGATTCTTAGCGAAGTTTTCTTACAAGAACTACACAATGCTCTCTAAAACTCAAAAAAAAAATATATTGATTCAAGTAGAAGAACACCCACGTAGTATTTTCATGGTTATCGCTGATAATTATCGAATGCTAGCTCACTCAACTGAGTCAAAAAGTCTGTTCAGCTTATGTTGAGAATTCCTAAGATGTACTTTGAACTATATATTACGTAAATAGAGCATAGAGCATCCTGAATGTAGTGACTTATTTGTTATAGTGAATTCGAACCACTACGCCAGTCCTAATGTAGACAAATGTGGCATCCAAAATCGTGAGAATTAGTTTTTTCAGTGCCTGTTCTCTAACCTCAGCTCCTGACCGTACGTATACAGAATTGCGATGAGTAGTTTTTATAGTAAATTCTAGACAAATACAGCATCCAAAATTGCGAGGCTTACTTTTTTCAGTAAACTCTTACCACACTTCCTAACCGTACATATACCAAATATGGCATTCAAAAGCGTGAGAAGTAATTTTTTTTGGCGAACTCTAACTACAACGTCAAACCTTAAGAAGAGAAAATAGGGCATCCAGAACTGTGCGGTATAATTTTTAAATATATTATGACCACAACGTTTGACCTTATGTAGAGAGAATATAGCATAAAGCATTAAAGCCTAAACTCAAACTGGTGTCAACATGATGAATCATCCAGAATTGTGAGGCTATAACTCTTACCACAAAGCCTTTCCTAACGTAGACAATATGGCATCTAAAATTGATTGATCCAGTTTTTTCAGTATACCATCACCACAACTAATTGTGAGACCTAATTTTTTAGGTATGTACTATCACAACGCATGACTATACGTGAAAAGAATGGAGCATCCATAATTGCGAGGAGTAGTTTTTATAGTATATTCTTACCACAGCGCCTATTTCAACGTATACAAATATGGCATTCCAAGGTGCGAGGCGTAGTTTTGTTCAAATTTCAACCACAACGCCAAACCTTGGATGAACAAAATAGGTCATTTAGAATTGTGCTGCTCAATTTTCTTCATTTTGTTCTATCCACAACTCCGAACCTTAAATAAATAGAATATGGCATCCAAAAGTGTGAGGTATAGTTCTTTTTTTTTTTAACCTAATCACCCTGCTAAACATTACGTAGAAAAATTAGGGCAGCCATAATCGTGAGGTTTACTCTTACCACAGCTTTTGATCTTACGTGAATAAAATCAAGTATCTAGAATTGCGAGTTGTAGACTTAATTGAATTCTAACCCCCATGTCTGTCCAGACGTAGATAAATATATCATCCAAAATTGTGAGGCCTATTTTTTCAGTTTAGGTACTCTAAACATGACTCCCGACTTCACATCAACAGAATATGGCAACCAAAAGTGTGACGCGTTGTTTTCAAAAATTGTGAGACATAGCTTTTCACTATACGCTATCGACAACTCCTAACCATACATATACGGAATATGGCATCAAATATTGAGTGTTATAGATTTTTGGTAAACACTAACCACAACGCCAAATCTTACTTAGACAAAATTGGGCATATAAAATTGTGATATTTCATTTTTCAAGTATATTCCAACCACATTTGACATCGATAATTGCGAGGCCTAGTCTTCATACTGAATTTTAACCACAACACACATACTAGCTCAGACAATTATAGCATCCATAATTTTTAGGTCCAGTTTTTTCATCATACCCTATCCACAACTGAGTTAATAAACGGAAAATGTGACATGTAGTTTTTGTTAAACTCTAACCACAAAGACTTGTGTCACGTAGACAAAAAGAGCATCCAGAAATGTGAGGCTTGGTGTTTCGAATATATTCTAACCACAAAGCTTGACCTTACATCAACAAAGTAGAGTATTCATAGTTGCTATGATATAATTCCAATTATAATGCATCCATAGAAATGGACAAATAACATACACAATTGTTCGACCTAGTTTCTCCAGTATACTTTAACCACGACTCCTAACCTTATTAAAGAAGGACATGGCTTCTGAAAGCGTGAGCCGTAGTTTTTTTGGTAAACTCTAATCACAACGCCAAAAGGAAGGCAAAATGAGATATCCAGAATTGTGGGGCTTGATTTTTATAGGTATACTCTACCACAACGCTTGACATTTTATGAACAGTATAGAGTATCGAGAATTGCAAGGCGTAGTTTTTTTGTGAATTCTTTCTAAAACACGTGTCCAAACGTAACGTATGGCATTCAAACTAATACTTTATCCACAACTCCTGACCTCATATATACAGAATAGTATTTTTGTTAACTTCAACCACAACGTCAAACCTTACTCAGGTCAAAAGAGGCATTTAGAATTGAGATGCCTAATTTTTTAAATAGGTAAACTCTAACCCCAACATTTGTTCTTTCGTAAACAGAATATAGCATCCATAATAATTGCGAGGCGTAGTCTTTATAATAATCAATTTCAACCACAACATCTGTCCTAACATGGAAAGAACATGACTTCCAAAGGACATGGCACTGGATACATGTATTCCTTGGGCTCGACAGATTTTGGTTTAATATTGATGCCTATATCATTTTAGAGGTCAAAAGAAACAACTTCATCCATTAGACTCTTTTTCTAGCCCTACAGGGTGAGCTAAAAAAATGTGTTGAATGTCTGATCTCAATGGACCTATACATTTATGAAAAATAAATTGCAAAACTCTTTTAAATCGATAGATTCTAGTCTGAAACGTCCATTTAACAAAGAGTTCCACAATATATTTTTCATTTTGAAGAAATATCTCATTTGAAAGTATGCCACTAACGTCACGTTCATCGGAAACAACCCCCACCGCAATCCACTTTCCGAAACATTCAATACCATTCTCCTCAAAAATATAGATTCTAGCTTGGTATAAGCCATTGAGAAATTATTAAAACTTCGTCACTTGATCGACTCATAGAAAAAAATCCACATTTTAGCTACTTTTTATTGTTTCTGTAACTTTCAAATTTCCTGAACGGACCATCCTTTCGATGAATAACGATCATTGACAACACCGCAAATCATTATGACAGTTCTCATGCAACAAAAGTGATCTCGAGATTTGAGGTTAATGTTTGTTTTCATTTACATTCAACATTTAACTGATACTTTCATTATTACTGTAGCGAGGTGTTATTATGACCGATGTGGTTTGGATTTATTTGTGTATTAAATATGGAAAGGCTTCGTGAAGGGAAGTTAGGATAATTTACCGAGGGTAGATTATGAGATGATTGACAAATATGAATTTATTTTTTGCAGTGACTAAAAATTTAAAATCGTTTTTTGAACGTTGCTTAAATACAGTTGTATTCAGTTGGAAATGTTCTTCACAATAACATAATAAATTATATATCCGCCTTTTACACAATGTTTATTCATTGCTTCGAACCACATTTTACAATGTATTGAGGAGCATAAAAAATTATTTATTAGAATATTTACTGGTGTTCAGACAACCGGGTACGAAGCACCTTTTCGACATGTTCACAGTTATTGCAGGGATACAGATAGAGGAATTAAGAAAAAAATTTAGAGCACAAACAAAAACATTTCAAAACTTGGAAAACCGCATTAACCTCAAAAAAGAAATCAAGTAGGGCCAGTTCGTTTACATCATACATATTTGATGGAACTGCTCTACTTGTATTAAATATTGAAGTAGGCACACGAGTTAAACAGAGACAAACGATTCTCATTGATACTCCGTGAAACAGACGAACGAACCCATCTGCTATCAAATGGCAACTGTCATACGACAACAATCAGTGTAATGAGAATTTGAGATTCCATGGTGCACAAATTTTACAACGTTGCCAAGTCTAGTTTTGATGAACATGACGTCACGAAACCACTTTTCTTCTGATCATAGAGAAGGTAGCGGTCAGAAAAAATGAATAAAAATCCCGAGTGATATTAGCGTATACACTTTCTAATTACTCTCATATATCGTGGAAAGGTCCATTGTGGAATATACTGTCAGTTAGTTGATTTTTCTTGATTTTTGGGTATAGCATGCTGTGAAAAATATCAATAGACTTTGAGTTGTGTGCATACTTACTGGATGAGGCAGAATGCTCGATTTTTCTAAAACCTGTTCATTAAGTTCACGCCCAAGTGTGGACTTTTCATTGAATTTATCGAAGCCAAAAGATCTCGCGAGCTTGCTCTTGTTAGCGTTTTTGTTTTTTAAATATTTGTACCCATTTACAGTGTGTTTCACTTCTCATGGAAACACCCTCGTATATTCCGTAATTTTTGACTTAGAACTGTGACATTTTCAGAGTAGATAGATACACTGAAAATGAACTCACTTCTCGAAAATGGTTATCCTACGTGATATACTGCACGCCAGCAGCGATGGAACCAACAATTTTTCCGGAAAGTTATATTAGGGGGAAAAATTGGCCCGAAATTTCTTCGGATTCGTGTTGCAACCCTATTTTCTTCAAAATTGGATGAAAAGGAACAATGCAGGTGGCAGGTCTTAGTCGCTAGGCACTATGGGTTCGTTTGTACTCCATAACAGAATTATATCATTGAACAGTAACATAATGGTCACAAAAATGAGAGGGGGCGCCACAGCAACTTTTAATATGTCTATGTCAAGAGTACTCACTTGGAAAGTTGAGCAACCGAATAATGACAATTTAGATGTTATACCCAAAACTTTAAGAGACTCCACCATACGATGTTGTCAAATTGAAGAGTGTTAATCAATAATTAAATAAAACATAAATGAACACACAAACATTTAATTTGAATTAATCTTCACTGGTCAGAGTAACAGTTTCCAGAAATAAGACTGTGATTCTAATAATATTCGATATCTGTTGCATATGAGGTTGAAATCATTACATGTAAAAGTTTATAAGGAAATCAATTTTCAGATCGTCGTTAAAAGATATAATCTCCAAACGGAGATGATATCAATATTGAATAATGATAAATAATAAAGACTGAAATGGTAGGATTTCATCCTATATAGAAAATTGTAAGTGAAACCTGTTCCTCAAGTGACACCAACGTGAATATTTTTGACTAGATTCTCGGCCAACCAGGACTGGAGTGTTGAGGAAAGGGAGTCTACGAAGACTATCAATGAAGAAGTTTTCATCTTATTTGACAGCAATCAGTATTTCATCAGGCAAAACCAGGCATTCCACAATTCGGGCAATTGAGCTATACTGGAGCCATAACACCATAAATATCCTCAACAGGAAGACGTGGGGCTCAACCGAAGTTTGGGAGATTCCCAACCAGACAAGGGAACGTGACAACTCCCTTGGTTAAATTCCTCCGGGTCCGGGTACAACAAACCTATGACTGTTTTTTAGTAAATAACTGTTCTAAAGAGTCGCTAGCATGAAAACGATGAAACGGAAAGTTGGAAAACTCACCTTCCGTGAAGAGATTTATCTTGTAGAAAGGAGGTATCGGCGTGGTAACAAGTTTTCAAACGCCAAATTGTCGTAACTGTCCAAGATAGGCATCTATCAAAAGCCAGGACTTTGGAGTTGATGGTGAGATGAGTAAAACAGAATATCCACAAGGATCACTTTACAAATTCAGGATTCGTCAGCCGAACCCCTATATGACTAGACAGACACCTGTAGCTTTCACCAATTCTACTATCAAACTCTCCTTTCTCAGTCGGAAAAGAAATCCACTTCGAACATTGTTTCCGTAAACTTAGGGAACCAACATTCAGGTATTTCAATAGTTGCATATTCCATGCATAATCGACCAATCTGACCAGCTTAAAAATAATGATGTGTTTTGTTGTCTCTGATCAGACACCCCAAAAGCTGAGTTGGCTACACCGATAGTTTAAAATATGAAACAGTTGACAGCTGACAGTTGAAATATCATCGGACAGCTGACAAATAGAAATGAAAGTAAACACGAAAGCAATCAGAACATTTGGTTTATAATCACAAAACCATTAAAATCAGAACAGACAATAATTCGAAGAAACTTTTTATGAACCTTCTCAATACCCAAAACTCAGACATACATATGAAGCACTTACGAAAATTCGTTTGAAGGCAACATTGGATGCCAAAGTGAGTTGGATATATTTTGCTTTGAAGAAATTTCTTATTCACCTTTAGTAATTTTCAGATGGACACTTCCAAAGCGTAAAACAGATCACACTTTTTTAGTTAGCAGAAGTAGAAGCTTCACTCTGAAAACTAAACAGGACTATAACGTTACAGTTTCAATAAGAACAAGTCGAAAATAAAAAAGTTTTAATTTATTCTGATGGTGCATCCAGAACTTGATTGGTTTTCTTGTAGTGACCACTTGTAAAATGTGAATACCATGGGAATGTTGATAAAGTTTTTACGAATGACGATAGACAACCAACTATGAACATATAAAATGTCTGTTGCGTTAAGGCTCATTGAAAGTAGGTCACCACAGGGTGAAGTCTATATTGTTCTAAAGCTTTCTAAAAATACACAAAATGAAGTAGCGAAAATTTACAGGCTACAGTGTTCAGGATCCCCAAATCACTACTGAAAAACCTATCTACTGAAAATTTTTCAGTCCTGAAAAATTCTAAATTGTTTCACTTCTCATGGAAACGCCCCCGTCTCTTCCGAAATTTTCGACGTAGAACCATACAATTTCAAGAATCAATAGACGCATCAGAAATGAACTCATTGCACAAAAATGATCATCCTACGTGATATACACTTCACGCCAGCAGCGATGGAAAAATGCGTGGTTCCATCGCTGCTGGCGTGAAATGTATAACACGTAGGATGATTTTCGTGAAGTGATTTTCGTGAAGTGAGATCATTGTGTATCTATCGATCCTGAAAATTTCACGGTTCTACGTCAAAAATTACGGAAGAGACGAAGAGGGTTTCCATGAGAGGAGAAACACACTGTATATGGGTGCAAACATGTGAAAAGCAAATTTGCTAACCTCGGGAAAACTTTTGGCTTCGAGAAAATTAATGAAGAGTCTATACTTGGGCGAGAAGTTAATAAACAGGTTTTAGAAAAATCGCATATTCTGCCTCATCCTTTAAGTATGAACACCATTCAAAGTCAATTGATACTTTTCACAGCATATTATACCCAAAAATAAAGAAAAATCAACCTACAGACAGTATTTTCCACAATTGACATTAAAAATTCAACCCAATATTTTAGCTCACCCTGTTGTGCCAGAAAAAAAGTATAATAAAAAATTTGCTTCTTTTGAACTCTTGAATGATTCATTCAGAAATAAAACAAATTTGTCGAGCCTCAGGAATACATAAATCTATGTCCTTTATGAGGTTTAGTTTTGAACAAGAAAATTTTTCCCGAAATTACAATATTTCTATCGAAATTTCGAAATTTCTTCAGAAAAATTTTACTGTTTTCAAAATTCGGTAGTCTCTCGAAATTTCGAAACATTTTCTGTAAATTTGGCTATTCCCTCTCTTTGTTTTAAAAATATCAGTATAAAAGTCGAACAAATGAATAACATATCTATGTGATCTATGTGAGAAAGAATGAAGCGGAGAAAGAAAAAATTAAATATATTGAATAATGTAAAAGAGCTAAGGAATTAGTAATTATGCATGTGACAAAACAACAGAAAAAATGAAGTAATCAGTATACGCACAACAAAGGGTCTAGTTTTTGTAGACTTTCTGCCCACGCGAAAACATGACAAATATCAGACTTTACTTTTATCATCTAATACAATGTTATTTTCTTCTTTGAAGCTATGCAATTCTGTGAAATTTGGTGGTATGAATAAACCTAGAGGAAATGCTACTGATCAGATTTCTTGGAAAAACTCATTCAAATTCTTGAGTTATGACAAAAAAACCTTCATTACAATCCCTTGCGATTGATTTTATCTGTACAACCAATTATTGAGTACCGAAGTATGAAGATTTTGCAAAATGTGTATCAATATCCCGTTAGACTGATCAATTTTCTCATATTCTGAGTTATTTATGTCTGCATATTCTGTTTTCCAGTAGTTTTTCAGTGATTTTTCAATTAAACGCAAATAACACAAACGCTACCACAAAAAGCTGGAAGTGAATAATCAGGAATCACCTTTAAAAGCAGATTGCAGAGGTGATGTCATACAGTGTTCTTGAAAGAGTTGGCATCATATTGGAAAAACTTTTCTTTACAATCTACTTTGTAATTTGACTTGGGCGTCTAGTTGTGCATTGAAAAAGATATAAAATATCCTACTCGGATGGTGTCTCGCGACACGCAACCGTCAGAAGTTATATTTCTTTCAAAATAATCGCATAAAACAGGTTTAATTGTTCAAATTTCAAAACATTTTAGTAATTCTCATTTTCTAAAGAAAAACAAATTTTGTTAATAATTTGTAATTGTAAGTTAGTAGCATATTAGAGTCTCTGGTATGAAACATTATTGTCGAACTTATTTTTTTTAATATTCCAGAAATTTCGTAATTACCAACAAATGGCAAATAGTGAAAGTTGCAACAGTTTTGAAATGAAATATTCCCCATTAATTCAATAAATGAGTCTGATTTCGACGATGCAGTGGAAAACTTGAGCCTAAAAAATCTGAAGGTACAGATACATGGAGAACTTCTATAACTATATACTTTTGCATAAATTCCGAAAGAAAATGAATGAAAAGAACCATAGCGCTACCTCAATAATGTGCTCACCAGAAAAATCATTTGAACATATTATTTTCAACAAACTCAGTAATTTTACTAACAAATACATATGGTACCACAACAGCACGGTTTCACGAGACAAAAAACGATCGGTACAAACTTGGTAGTAAGAAGTAGTAGTCAGCAATAATGTTCAGAAGATAAATTGCCACAGTGAGGCATTTGACCAGGTCATGGCATCATTCCCTTGAAAATATAAGCAAATATGGAGTGTCTAAAAATTTTTGGTATTGATTAAATATTTTTCAATAAATAGATATAATGGAAATACGTCTGAAGAATTTCTGTCCAATTCTGAAGTGCGACATGGTTCGAACATAGGGCCCCTCCTTTTCCTACTCTTTAAGAATGATCCACCATTGAATCTAAAGTTTTCGGACTGTCTACTTTTTGCCGATGATTTGAAACTTTACAAGATTTTTATAGTATTTTGGAGTGGAGCCAGAAGAATGAACTACATTTCAATTTCAAGAAATATTCTGTCCTCGCTATAACTCGTTTGAAGGAACCAATTATTTTTGGGTGTGAAACAGAAATAAAAACAGATAAAAATAATCTTGTGGTAACGTAAAATTCACAATTCCAGCCACATTAGGAAAAATGTGAAATCTGCCAATAAGATTTTAGGATTTGTATTCAGACAGACGATCAAGTTATTGTATTATTCCTTAGTCTGACGAAAACTAGAATTTGCTACTTTTATTTGGTTTGGAGAATTTCAACATATTTGTTCTGAATGGAAAAAAAATCCATAGTAACCTTCTGAGGTATTTATATTTCAAGCAACATCTTAGAACTTTTCATTTGAGATCCGAATATAAGATACTATCCCTGGAGTAAATGGGAAACTTAACCTTTATAACGTTTTTACACAAAATTATAAATGAAAAAGTGGATTACTCAGAAATTCTCAACATGATTCCCTTCATGTACCTACACATAGAACGAGATACTCCATTATGTTCGATGTGTCAGCAGTAGGTATCTGTACTGAAACTAGCCAACAATTTCAATATTTTCATTGATTTAGACTTGACCTTACCCCGAGCGCTTTATCGTAAAGGTATTTTGAATCATATAGTGAATAGCTCTTTAACCAATTCGTCAATATTCCAGGAAACATATTGGGATATTAGTAAATTTCCCACAATTCTGATTTACTATTTATAATTTCCACCGGAATAGTACCAAAGGCTTTCAAAACTGCCAATATAATACCAATTTTTAAAGGTGCCGACAAATCAAGTGTGTCAAATTACCAACCGATTTCACTCACTTCGGTCTTTTCAAAATGATATGAGAAAATTATCAAAAAACGACTTGTGGAATACCTTAACATCCACAATTTAATTTCGAACAGACAATACGGGTTCAGAGAAAATCGAAGCACCCAGGATGCCATTGCATACTTCACTTCACAAATATACGCTGCTGTGGATAATAAACAGACTTGTTTGGGTGTTTTCGTAGACTTAGCAAAGGCTTTTGACACGGTCAGTCATGAACTTTTGTTGGAAAAGCTTGAGAATCTAGGCGTACAAATGGTAAAAGTGAATGGAGAAGTAAGTAATCCAAGATTGGTTTCGTGTGGTGTACCACAGGGTACAGTTCTTGGTCTTTTCATAATATATTTAAACTCCTTGCTCACCTCAGATATTGTTGGGGAAATTGTCTCATTCTCTGACGATACGGCTATCATTTATGTTGCTGATTCGTGGGATGATGTGAAGAAAAAGGCTGAAGAGGATTTGATAAAAGTAAAAAATTGGTTCAAATTAAATTCGTTAACAGTAAATGTCACAAAACAATGGTACCCTTTTCCTCATATGATACCAACTTACCAACATACTCTATTGATGGACAAAATGTTGCAACGGCCCGTCACTGAAAAAACAGTTTATTCATAGTTAACTAACATAATTAACACCTAATAAATCATTTATTCGAATATTGCGAAATAAACGTTTATTTATTAGAAATAAATGATGCATTAAAATTATTTAAATATACCTCATTAACAGTCAATTCAAATTTGTTTCCAATAAATATAGGTCTTACTATAGATTAATCAACAGTAAATAAAACATTATTCATAATAAATAAATAATATTTATTAATATTATCTATTTCATTGACATTTTATAAACACATTTTTATTATAAATATATTTCATTTATTGAAAATGAACGTTTGTAAATAAAGAACCTCAGCATTTATTCCAAATAAATAAAGAATATTTATTAAAAATATTGTTTATTAATAATAAACCAATAGGGACACAAGATGAACCTTCTGAAATCGAAAAATAAATATAGAAGAAATTAGAATACCTTAACATATATTTATCCACAATCACCTTATAATTGAAGTTTTCTCCACACTTATGAAAGACTTTATCCACTAGTGGAATAATGAAACATACAATCTTGAATATCAATCACATTTTACTTATTTTCACCAACTTCACAAATTTTTACAAATGGAGTCGATAAACAATCGAAAATTCATAGCAACCATTCGACACCTCCCGATATTTTTGTATGTTATTTCAATGATTTTTGAGGTGGTGACAGCCGCTGTCAGAGCAAAATGTCAAATCATTTTGTGAAAAAAAATTTCCGCGATTCTGATTCTAAATGAATGTGATTGTGAGTAAAACGTTATATTGCATACGTGTTTTAGATACATTTTATTTGCTTAAGAAATTTAAACGCTCGAGCTTCGCTCTCGCGTTTAAAGATTCTTGCGCAAATAAAATGATATATAAAACACTTATACAATAAATAACTATTATTAATTTGTTTCAAAAACATTTCCAGCTCCTGAACATGGTCCATTATGGCGAGAGACAGCCTTGATGAAATGATGCGTTACCTACCTACTTGTAACTTTTACAACAGAATATATGGTTGTATTATGTTAGAAAATAGATGCAAAAACCATGCATATAATAATTAAAAAACTAGTGTTGTTGTGTCTTCTATAACTATGAAGAGATTGTTTGATTTTGAATTACACTTCAATCACACAAAAATAAATAATAACAACATGCGGCTTTAACCTAAACAACGCAAATGGCGCACCCACGACTCAACGACAAACGACGAAACACGAAACCCCGACGTACGACGTGACACGTGGCCCATCAGCGAGCCCGACCACGGCACCTATCGCGGAGATTTTATAATAATGGTCAGCGCGGTATTTTCAATGATTATTTCTTTCGTCTATTAAATATCAGTCATCAACCAATCATACGTTTGTTTCCTGTTTGACAGGACCAATCAACACGCTCTATTAGCGACTATTTACATGATGCACAATAGTCACCGACTATTCAGCATGATACTCATATCAAGGAGCCTGAGCATCTGACAGTACTCTAAATAAATACATATTAAACGTCAAATAAAATCAATCGTGTTGAAGCTGTATAAGAGAATGAATGTGGACCTTCTACGGTTAATACTGCAAGTTCTTCAAAAGCTGAACAAATGTCACAAATTACGCATGGTGGAAATGTCACATACAATAATTGTGTTTTTGATTTCAATTGATAAATTATAAAGATGGTGCTGTTTTTGTTTAGATTTTGTGCTTTGTTCTTGATATTTTGAAAAAATTATTCCAAATTGTTTAATTTTCATTCATTCATATGACTGATATAAAGAAGTAGATTCGAGCAATAATCTTCACAAATATAACACGACCTTGATTAATTGTCGACTATTTTATTGCTGCTAAATTTCTCTTGTATTTATTAATTTTACTCGACATTATTTTGGCATTTATAATCAGAGATGAAAGCCCTCGAGCTTCGTTCTCGGGCTCTCATCAGATTATTAATGCCAAAATAATATCTCGTTGAATTATTATAAAATACAGTCGAAATTTAGATGCAATAAAAATAGTCGACTATTTATCAAGGTCTTGTTATATTACCCTTGAATATTTGTCTGGTAGGTACTATGACTTATTCAATTTAAATAAACTTAAAATCAATTTTGAAAAAATGTTTAGTAATATCACCCAACAAATTATTTCATTAGGAATAAATTTATATTGTTAATTATAAACATATGGACCACAAACAAACAATTTATTTTTTATTAGTAAATTATATTATCGCGTTTATCAATATTAAATAAAATTTTCTTTTTTTATTAATTGTAAATGAAAGGCACCCAAACAAATATTTATTAACTATGAGCCCTATCTTTTTTTTCAGTTACCTTGGAATATTTATCGACTCTTGTCTGAAATGGGACGTCCACAATGAAAACCTCAAGAAAAAATTCGTTCTCTAATGTACAAGTTCTACCACTGTCGATATATACTTCCAGTAGAAAAACCGAAGGAAATGTATTTTGCGATCGGAGAGTCGATCGTTATTGAGCTATGATATAATAGGATGGGACGTGGCCCGAAAGACTCTGATGGAACCCCTGCAGGTACTCCAGAAGAGAATTCTTAAAATAATATCATTCAAACCATATCGTTACCCATTCGATAAACTCTTCAACGATCTTGAAATGTTAGATATTAGACAAATATATGTCAAGTCAGTGCTGATATTTATATTCTCAAATAAGTCATCCTATCTCAATAAACCTGACCACTCTCATAATACACGGAGCATGAGAATAACGCATATCTACCGAGAGCCAACAAAGCGTAAGGGCAACGATCTCTCATGTATAATGCCCCAAAATTATACAATAATCTTCCGGAAAATATAAGAAATATGGAATCAAAATTTATCTTCAAAAAATCTATTGAAAAATGGATTCTGCATCGTGGAAGAGCATACTTTCATACAATTATTGATTGAGTAAGAATTAAAGTTTTCTCAAATAATCATAAAATGCCTTAATTCTTTCATTCTTTACCTTTATTTATATTTGTGTATACTTTTCTTGTAGACTTAGTTTATGTCGTCTATATATTTTACTTATTTATTGTTATGCTATTTTAGTAAGTTTTTTTTATAGATTAATTTTTTTTTATCTTTCATGAAAGCCAATAAACATAAACCACTCCCATAGACAGTCCTTTCCAGGACTAAATGGCGTTTTTGTTTATTCACTTGGTATTTATACATATTCTGTTTTGTAATTTTTTTTTGCTTGTTACCAAGTGAATAAACATATATTCTTATTCATGATCACAAATTTTCTTTTACAAAGATGAATTATCCATGTACATATATTAAGTTGATGTACCAGCTGGTCAAAGTATAATTTTTTGTAATTTTGTGATGTTTTTAGAATCATACAGGTAATCATTTCCCTGTTTGGGTAATAATGAACGAATAAATAAATGAATGTAAATGAGTATAACCTCAAGAGTATCGTGAGCAAACATAAAAAAGTATGGAATTGATATTCTCCAACTTTTCAGAAGTCGGTTAAAAAGTTATAGTTAGTTCATGAGTCTCCTGACATGTTGATTCAGCGGATTATCTTCCGAACTCTACGTCGCATCGTCGGCGACACTCACCGCTCAGTTTCAGTGGAGCTTTTCAGCGGACGAAAGCCGAGTCGAATTTACTCGTCCTCTTTCAGCCACTGCGCCCACCGAGAGCCGGCAGACTCTGGGTCTCTAAATTCTGCTCTCAATCGTATTCGGTTCGCGATCAGAGGTGGATCGTGTGTCGCTGGTGCAATGGATCGCGCTGCGTGTTTTGTGTGTTTTGCTATTTGTGTGATCGCCACGGTTTTGGGGCAGCCGCCCGGAAATCCCGTTGGAGAACCGTGTCAACCAGATAAACTCACCGTTTATAAAGTGGTTTTGCACACTTTCTGGTCCAGGGACACCTTCCCGAAGCACTACCCGGATTGGAGACCCCCGGCTCAGTGGTCCAAAGTTTTCGGTAAGTCAAAAGTACCATATTAGCGACCGAGTGGTTCACAGCCCACGAAATCAAATTGAAAACAAAAATCGAATTTAATCAAAACAGTTACTCTCGGAATAAGGTGGCATATCATACAGAGTGATTCAAAATTTGATAAAAATATGTTGAGGACGTATTGTTGAGATCATTAAAAATTTTACGTCAAATAAACATATGTCCTAAAATGCACCCACTCCGAGATACAGCCACTGTAAGATAAGTAAAATGTAAGATGCAAAGTAGAAAGAAGGTTGTACCGCAGCAAGGGGAGGACATTTCCAACATTTGTAATGAGATTAATAATTGTTTAATGAATAAATGTTCTGTTGGTTTCTCTTTTTGAACATAAAATTTGAGACAATTAAAGTGTGGACCCCTCTCCAACTCCCCCAAAATTGGGTTCACATAATTTTTGAAGCAAAAAAGAAATAGAGTGCCTAAAAAAACAGGGGAATGCCAATTTTCTGAAGATTTGATTCCTCATTATAGTCACAATTTTAGATAATCTTGTTATTCTACCCAACATTCAGTTGCTGTAGGACAAATGTTTTTTGAAGAAAAAGTTTGATATGTTTCCCAACAATACGCCCTTGAAATATTTACATTTAATTTTGTATCACACTGTATTTGGGATCTGTATCTAGGTCTCTAATGCGAAAAACTGAGGCTGCTCTTGTTACAGCCAATCAGTTTGTATTGTTCTATAAGAGATTTGGATTCAATACCATAATAATATAGTGGAAGTTGCAAATAATAGAATAGAAAAATAGTTATTTATTGTATAACTGTTTTAGATATCATTTTTTTTGCACATCAAGAATGTTTAAACGCGAGAGCGAAGCTCGAGCGGCTCTGACAGCGGCTGTCACCTCCTCAAAAATCATTGAAATAACATACAAAAATATCGGGAGGTGTTGAATGGTTGCTATGTATTTTCAATTGTTCATCGACTCCATTTGTAAAAATTTGTGAAGTTGGTGAAAATAAGTAAAATGTGATTGATATTCAAGATTGTATTTTTCATTATTCCACTAGTGGAATAAAGTAATTTCATTATTCCACTAGTGGATAAAGTGGTACTTTATACGGTTCATAAGTGTGGATAAAACTTCAATTATAAGGTGATTGTGGATGAAAGACTTTATTCACCATAAAAATGCAAACTATTATTAGGTTTTTGTCAAAAGTATATTTATGGATAACGTAAAATAAACGAATGCGATTTGAACAATTACAATATAAATATCACAGTTTAGGCAGAGGTTTTTCACTAGAAAGTTTGACTAGAATATTTGTAGTTATTGTCTATACATAGATTGTAACTTCGAAATCACTTTTTTTATTTCGTGTTGAAGTCGAATGTTCAAAAATTGTCAATACCATATAAAGTGTTTTTCACGCAAATATTCTTCATGTGCTTTGAAAACGAAAATGTACTTACTATATTATCATGAGGATCGGTATCAGCAGCAAATGACGTCTTTATACACCAGAAAAAAATAATCAGAAAGGTGGTTCGAGCTAACTTTACAGATCATGCTAAACTTTTATTGAAATAGAAATTCGTTCTGTCCTGTGTATATATACATAAGTACTTGAGCAATGTTATACCTACACAAAAATAAATATAAAAACACTACCGGAGCACTTGTACATGATTATAATACCAAAGGCAACTAAACTGATATTAGTAAGTACTGATAAACAAACCCAAGGATTATACGTGTGGCAACATATTTAATACTATTCCAAAAGAGTGGAAAATTTTCACTACAGAGAAATTCAAATAAATGAATATTTTGGAACCTTTGGTGTGAATACAATTTAAGAAAAAATACACTACCCAAACACCAAAACTACATCACAATCACACTCGACGCGCGTTTCGCCAACAAGGTTAGCATCTTCAGGAGCTGAAGATGCTAACTTTGTTGGCGAAACGCGCGTCGAGTATAATTGTGACGTAGTTTTGGTGTTTGGGTAGTTTCTTTTTTTCTTAAATTACAGAGAAATTAAAATTTGTGATGAAGCAGACACTTATGAGCCAAGCATGTAATTCAATAAATGAGGTATGTGTTATTATATATCTATGGAGTTTTTCACGTTTCTTAACAAATAATCACAAACAGGAATGCAAACAGGACGAACCCAGAAACGATATGTGTGCTATTTCTCAGTGTACCTACACAATATTGTAACATAAAGATCAATAAATTCTATTTTCTGGTAGTTTATTAAATAAAATATGACGGTAACAAAATTTCTAAAAGAACGGCAGTGATTTAGCCATATAAATTCAATTCTGATTTGTTGTTATTGTCTGGTTTCATGGAAATAAAAAAAGTTTTGATTCAGGTACAAGTGTGGATTTTTTCTTTTATAATTTGTACACGAATAGACGTAAAGACAGGGTTATGTAAACAGTTTATTATTTATAAATGTTGTTTTCACGTCTACTCGATAACCCAGTTTGAAAATAAAAATTTTCATTGCATTCCAAACACTCTTTTTGCATGGTACGAGTGCCCCCAAAGTACTGGACCAAAAAAAGATATGGGACATGAAGAATGAATGATAAACAATGACATCGGTTTCAAGAGTCGATATTCCCATAAAATTTCTTACAACGTCAATGATTTTTGCCAATGTTTTATGGAATCTACATGTTTTTCCTGAAACAGTTTTGATCCGTTTGGAAACCAATATATTTGATCGATTCATTTTGATCTACTTATAGGCAGTTGCTCGGGCAGTTGTTTATGTGTGAAAAAGTAATGTTGCGATTTGTTTGTATTCCTTTATCAGCATTCGATTGTGATTCCTTCATTTCATTATCTACATCCTTGTAGTTTGGATTTTGGAATGAAATTGATGTATCATCGGTAAATTGCATAATCTCAGAGTCATCGTCAGTCTTAAAATCAATCACGTAAATCAAGTATGGACGTGGTCCCAAAACCGATCCTTGGTAAACTCCGTTTTTCATTTCTGTGAAAATCGTACTGTTTGTGTCCCGATAAATATGATCTAACTGGATCATTCGAATATTCCTTCAATTTTTTAAGTAGAATTTGATGTGACACCCAATCAAATGCAGCCTGAAGATCTCAAATAACTGTGCCTGTGTAGAGACATTTCTGGAATCCTACTTCTACTTTGAATATTGTACAACTATGAATTTTGAGTCATTTGAGTCAATTTTCAGTCCTTAAATCTTCGCATATCAGTCTCCAAGTCATTCAGTATTTCAGTCTTCGGCTTGAGTGTTATCAGATACTTTCAATGTGTGAGTCTTTTTTAAATCGTGTGTCTTTCATCTGAGTCATTTAGTAATATATTCCAGTATTCTAGTTTCATGTTTGAATTGTTTAGTTTTATGTCCGAGTCTATCAGTCATTGAAATCATTGACAAAGAAACGTATCACTGGTGAACGCTGGGGATGAAGGTTAGTTTCTATTCTTATTTCTACACTTGGCAATTTCCAGATTCTCGAATGCGTAGAGAAGTGTAATGGTTATGAACCTGTCTGATTAATTTTGAACTTGCGTTGTCAAAACGGTGGTTGTCGTCCAAAGCATGCTGATGGGCCACACTAAATTTTTCTTGTCTTGAAAATGGGATATGAGCAATGTGCTCTTTGGACCGCACTTTCATGGCCCTTCAAATTTGGCTTAAAAACTCTTTCTCGCTCCGATAAAGTTATCAAACATACACCTCGTATAAGAACGGCAGGAGACTAGGGCAAATGCTGATCGCTAAAAACGATACCATGCGCCACAGGGTAAAACGCCTTCAGCAGCAGGGGCTACCTGTCCGCTCCGATAGGACGAGAACAACAGGTATCCATCAGGGTCAATTTTCCCTCCAGCCAGCTGGCAGAGCAGATCTGTACTCACCGATACCACATCTCAGTTCTACCTCCCGATGCACCTTGGTCTCTTATTCTGCTCTTAATCGTATTCGGTTCGGATCGTGTGTCGCTGGTGCAATGGATCGCGCTGCGTGTTTTGCCATTTGTGTGATCGCCACGGTTTTGGGGCAGCTGCCCAGAAATCCCGTCGGCGAACCATGTCAACCACATAAACTCGTTTACAACACGTTTACAAAGTGGTTCTGCTCACTCTTTGGTCCAGGGACACCTTCCCGTAGCACTATCCGGATTGAAGACCCACGGCTCAGTGGTCTAAAGTTTTCGGTAAGTCAAAAAGTACCATAACAACTCATACAGCCCTGAAACTTATTTTTTACGAAAGTTTTTCTTGTGATTTTTGTTTCATGGAGGGGTTAGAATCTCAAAAAATAAAAATATGAATCAAAAGGTTACATCTGACCCAGACAAGCTGTCCTTTTAAAAGGACGGTAGGTCTATCCACTGCTATGATATAAAATTAATGTTAGTGAACATCATTTTATTTTATTACCTATTATAGATACAATGCAAGAAATTTAAAATAATTGATTAGTATTATATATCACGAAACAATCCTTTGGGTGTAAACCGACATTACACTTTCGATAAATGAAATTATATTTTTTTGTGGCATACAGTGCATCGTCGCTGATTTTCGTTGTACAGAACTAGGTGGTCTATTCTGTCATAACGAGAAAACTCATGAGAATTTTTGGGCGGGTTTGAAGGCCCCCTTTCTGTTTTTTTTGTGAGTTTCCAGAAGCTGCGTAGCTATAGATCTTCGGAACTCTAATTGTTCCAGCTTTACTCCGGTGCAGTTGCCAAGAATTTTGAACAGCCATGTCTATGTCGTAAGCAAACAACGGAAAATACAATTTTTCCCCTTATTAATAGGTACTCTATATATTCACTCAACTTTTGGTCACCACGATCCACACCTCCCATATTTTCGTTGTAGGATCTTAGTCTCGGTTGATCTACCTGGATGTATTTTTTTTTGGATGGTGAGAAGCGTTTCACTTTGTTTATTGGAAAAACGGTGAGAGCGTTAGGAGCTACACTCACAACGCTATTGTCATTCCATTTACAGATGACAACTTCCTTGTCAGCCAACAAGTACCGAATATAACGAACGCATCGTCAATAAAAGGTAAGTGAACTTTATTAGAATCATTACATGATATTTACGAAATTGCATTCAGGTTTCTTCTGTATAATATGTAATTGTCTGATGAAATTAAGAAACGTAACCTTAAAATCATGATGCGTTTTGTGGGAAACACCGATAGTATGTGTTGAGTTTGGTACCTACATATGAAAAATGACTTAATCACATCAAAACTTTTGATTTCGAAAGGTGATATGTTTTGAAACGTGTAACTTTCAATTAATAAATCCCAATTTATTAGTCCGGGAAGCACCGACAGAAAATTTGCACATATTTCTAAAAAGCTAGTTTTTTGTCAGTTTGTTGTTTCGATGTAACAAGTGAACAAAATGAGAGTCTACCATTCCAATGATGTTGCGTTCATATACAGTGAGTTTCGGTAAATTTTTTATTATCGATTTGTCAAAAAATTTTATTCTTCATAAAAATTGGTGCATTTCAGAATAATTTCATATGTGTTATCAAAATTTTAAGTTTCCAAACAGTGTACAGGGGAGAACAAAAAATAGGAATTTTGATAAAGTATAAATTATCTTTATTTTTGACATTATCAATAAATTGTATTCAAAGAAGCTGTGGAAAATTGAAAGAACATCGTAAATAGTGTTCAAATTTTAAATCACAGCCAGGGTAGTTTAGACTTGATCAAAATTTTATTTTTTGTTCTCTCCTGTACACCGTTCGGAAATTTAGAATTTTGATTTGTCAAATTCAGGTATTCCTTAATTCACCAATTTTTATGAAGAATAACATTTTCTGACAAATCGGTAATAAAAAAGTTTCCCGAATAGTGCAAACTTTTGAAACTCACTGTACCTATATTGGGGTGGTAGACTCTCATTTTGTTTACTTTTTATACCCATCAAAACAACAAACTAACAAGAAACTATAGCTTTGTAGACATATGTACAAATTTTCTGTCGCTGCCTCCTGTACTATATAAAACGACTTTATTCATATTCGTAATAATGAAAAGGCGAAGCGTCACTTTACAGTGTTTTTCAGCTTGATCTACCTATATGAGGAAAACTAATAAATTCCTCGGTCGTTTTTTATCTACATATACTTACTTTTTTAAGAGAATGTTGGCTGTTGTTGGATTCAATTATGACACTTGCTCCAAAAAATTCAAATTTTTAAAAAGTTACAACTCACACAAAAAACTTCACAAGTACTTGCCTAACTGTTCATTCAAGTGCCATGAACAGGGCTGTTATAAACAGTTCAAGTCATATAAAACATTTTACATGCACGTTTACAGAAACCATGAAATTAAAGGGAATGAAAGAATTTCTGAAATCACAAAATATGGAATTCTAAATTGCCCTTATGAAATTAAAACAAAAAGAGATTTGTCAAGACTTATGTCTCAACACATTATTGCTGACCGAGAAATAAACTGTCCCTTCGAAATTTGCAAAGCAACTGGAACGATATATCGTAATATTCATAATATACTATTATTTGTTTTGTAGATCGTGAACGGTATTACCTACGTCGTCATAGAAAAAATTGTAATTAATGAGGTACTCCTGTATTTTTTGATGCATTCCAACAATTATATGCATCCTTCTTCATTTTCAACCTAAAGTATCCAGAAAAGGCAATGTCCACCCTTGAATTAGTTCAAAGGTATTTGATGAAAACTAACCCTAAGGGAACGAAGACAAACAATTGCAGAAAGAACGCAGTGATTCGGTTCCTGAAGAATTTGTCAGATTTTGTAACAGTAAGTTTTTACTTCATTTCTTCTCTCTTCATAATTTTGTATGTAGACAATACCTCTACCTCACTGGTAATTCGTGAATCATGAGTTAAAAATAAAGATATCAACTAACGTAGATATTTTAGGGAATTTTGAAAATATTACTTTTCCTAGAGAATGTTCTTCAATCGAATGAACTAGTCTCATTTGTTCCATCATTGTCAAATAACATTTTTCCGAAAAGAAAATATTTAGCTGTCGAATAATATTTGCATAACTCCATGTTCTATGATGATTGAAATTTTATTGGTATTCTAGAATTAACAAGACGAAGGAGAGCCTTTGGCTTGTTGTATAATACCACTTTTTTTTTTAGGACAATCGCACTGACTATTAGGACGACCAGATAAACACATCTTTCTTTATATATTAATAATTAATGTTGATTTTTAATATGCAATATGTTATTGGTACATGTTTGGAGTTTTTTCTATATTAGAATTAAATATTCAGTTTATGTTTGAAATTGTATTTTTATTTCCAATTATTAAAGGGACCTGTACATGATTGACCAAAATATTGTAAGATAATGAAGTTAAGGACATAATCTATTTATACTTATAAACCATAAAATTTTAGTTTTACGACTAAACGCCACAGATTCAATTTGATTGTTTAGTATATGAGTAGCGGTAGACGATTCTCACCCAGAGAATACGGTTTTAATCCGTCAGCCAGAGTGGTGAATAAAGTTATAGAAGTGGATGGAAAAATGTTGAGGATTTTGGAAACTTTGAATTCTTCAAAAATTTGGGCATTATATCTCCACTTCACCAAAACACTTCATTGCTATAAATATTCATATGGAGACTATTATCACTCCTGATGATGCTAATTTTATTAGCGAAACATAAGTCGAGTATAATGAAGGGCTTTGGTGACGAGGAGACAAATTTCTCAAATTAATGGATACATCGATGGGGTATTGAATAAAACACAAAATATACCTATACGTATACAATGAAACAATATACAGTGAGGCCCTAAAGTAAGGGCTAAATAAATTTTTTACGTTCTTAGCAATTTTTAAGAAAAACCCTCATACACGTCAATTTATGTTTTCGAAAAGACACTCTGTAACATGAAAAAAAATCGCCGCTCCTTCACCCTCTCCAAGTGACAGCCACTCCCCAATTCTTTCAAATGAAATAGGGGATCAAGTGATACCTCATTTCGAAGGATACTCAATTGTCTAAGCCATGCCTATTTTTTTAAATTTCGTTGATGCGTCATGAAAAAATTACTTTCAAAATGTTTAAAAATTATATATCACATATGCTACGAAATTCGCTGTATATTCAATCCACCTCAATTTTTTCAAATACATTTTTCAACTCTTCTGTCACGCATGACAAATAACAGTAAATGAACCAAACAAAATTAAGGTGCATTGAATATACAGCGAATTTATTAGTTTTCGTGATATACTTTGTAACATTTTGAATTATTTTTTCATGACGCAACAACGAAATAAAAAAAAATAGACATGGCTATATAGACAATTGAATACCCTTAGAAATAAGGTATCACTAACCCCCTATTTCATTTAAAAAAAGTGGTGGGGTGGCTGTCACTTTGAGGAAGGTGGATGCGGGCCAATTTTTTTTATGTCACAGAATGTCTTTTCGAAAACATAAATCGACATATTTGAGGGTTTTTCTTGAAAATGGCTAGTAAAGTAGAAAATTAATTTATCCGTTACTTTAGGATCTCACTGTATGAATTCATGATGATGTAATCCCACATTATGAAATTCCATAGCAAATTCACATCGAAGTGTATTTTTAAAATCAGAAAATTAAACCGTAATATTGCAATGTGAAATTCCAGTGCAAATTATTCACGTTAGAAAATTACACCGTAATATTGCAATGTGAAATTCCAGTGCAAATTATTCACGTTAGTAAATTACACCGTAATATTACAAAATTATGTCACAATGTAAAGTTCCATCGTAAAATTATGTTACAACGTAAAGTTACATCGAAAAAGTGCTGTCAGTTATTCAGAGTAAATATCCAAGGTGATATAACACGTGATATGCAAAATTCCATTCGAATGTAAATTCCCGCCAAAACGAGCGGTAATTAAATTGCCGCTACTGGGAGCGGAAAAAATTCTCCCAGTGTATGCCACCCTTGCGCACATAGATACTATTATTTCGTTTCTGGCACCACAACCGTTTCTGTTTTCACATTGGTCTCGTATCTTCCGTCATTTTTGACGTAGAACTAGGTAATTTAGGATCGATAGAGACACTAAAAATGAAGTCACTGCACAAAAATGGTCATCCTACGTGAAACTGCACGCCAACAGCGATAGAACCACCCATTTTTCCAGAAAGTTATATTAAGAGCCAAAATTAGCACGAAATTTAATAAATAACCTGTTTCCCGAAAAATTTTCAGTCCTGAAAAATTCTATTTTATTTCACTTCTCATGGGAACGCCGCCGTGTCTTCCGTAATTTACGTCGTAGAAGTTTCCATAATCAATAGATGCACTCGAAATGAACCTACTGCACATAAATGATCATCACACGTGATATACCCTGCACGCCAGCAGCGATGGAAAAATTAGTGGTTCCATCGATGCTGGCGTACACTGTATAACAAATAGGATGACCTTCTTGAAGATGAGTGAGTTCATTTGTAGTGTATCAATCGATCCTGAAAATTTCATGGTTCTACGTCGAAAGTTACGGAAGATACGGGGGCGTTTCCATGAGAAGTGAAACAATTTAGAATTTTTCAGGACTGAAAATGTTTCAGGATACAGGTGTATTAGTAGTAATTTGGGGATTCTGAACACGAATCCGAAGGAATTTCGGGCCAATCTTGCCTCTAAAATAACTTTCTGGAAAAATAGGTGGTTCCATCGCTGCTGGCGTGCAGTGTATATCACGTAGAATAGCCCCTTTTATGCAGTGAGTTCATTTCTAGTGTATCTATCGATTCTGAAAATTTCATGGTATAATATCAAAAATTACGGAAAATGCGAGGGTGTTTCCTTGAGAAGTGAAACACATTGTATATATATATGGGTGCAAACATGCAAAACACATAAATGCTAACACGAGCAACTTTGGGAGAACTTTTGGCTTCGAGATAGTCAATGAAAAGTCCACACTTGGGCGAGAAGTTGATAAACAGGTTTAAGAAAAATCGCGTATTCTTTCTCATCCTGTAAGTATGCACATTATTCAAACTCAATTGATGTTTTTCACATTATGTTTCACCAAAAATTCAATAAAAATCAACGTACAGACAGTATTTTCCACAATTGACATTCAACCCAATTTTTTAGCTCACCCTGTATAGCTAGAAAAAAAGTCTGATGAAGAAAGTTGCTTCTTTTGACCTGTAGAATGATATATCCAAAAATGAAGAAAATTTTTCTAGCTCAGTTTCTGTTTGCATATTTTCTGATATTATATTTTAATTAAATATTTCATATTCGTATAAAGTATCTATTAAAAATTTGGCATGATTCTGATGTGACTTTTATCTGATTTTTCATAATTTGGGGGTTATACCTACCACGATTTGTTACTGCTTTCTCTATTATTATATTTTGACTAAGAGAAAAATATTACTACTAAGAGAAAAATGTGTGTGACATGATTTGAGTACCTATACAATTGTTTACCAAAAATACCTATTCATCAATCAGCAAAAATTTATTCCAATATGATGATCCTTGTTTAGAACCCCTAGCAATTGGTGAGAAATCATTCAGCTCATCTCCATAGTACCTCAATGAAGGTACTTCAATCGGTTGCACCCCTACGAACAACCCTCAGTATCAATCAATCACATTTGATTTCCTTCAAAACAAAACTATAATATGGAAAGTTATTTGTACCATTTCAATAAAATATTATTACTGATATCAAAATTACTTACGTTATTAGTGAACTTGGTAAAATTTATTTATATTATAAAAAACACTTGTTGAAGGAGGAGATAGTCTGTCTCATTATAGAATTCTAATGTCGCTAGACTTGTACGAGATGTTGGTCGACGAGGGCCGTATGTTTTAATATGCGATCCCAAGCTCGGTATGTTTTATGACATCTCAGCAATTCAATTTCCTGACTTCTTCTTTGTAGTAATTGAATTTTAAAAATTGTACTCAGAGTGTTGATATGAAATTGTTTATCATAAACTTTCCTGTTTAGTTTTCAAATTCCCGGATGAGGTTCTGTTGTGGTTTCTAACATTTCCTCTTGAGTATCTCCAGTTAAGTATACCTCGATGAATAATAACTAGACTATTAATTATAGAATACTAGTAACTAGTATCGGCTTCGCACAGGTCCAGTTCACAAGTGATACCATTTAAGTTTAAAAAAGCAATGTTCACAATGTTCGATTGATTTGGTATTGATAAGTTAACAAAATGTTTTGTAAATAATGTTTATCTACTACCAATATGTAATATCAAATAGTACGATACTGATGAGTTTTGTAATGAGATACTTTACCGCACTTGTGTGGGAAAGTTCCTTTCCCGCACTAGTGCGGTAAAGTACAATTCATTTGTTTCTAATTTTAAATGTCAGTCTATTCAATGGAAAAGGATAACAAGAATTAATTTATTATTAATTTGAGTATCTATCCCGGAATTTATCAGGTAATAAGGTTAGAATTTTTTAATGTGGAGCGGATTCTATGTATGAATCTATTCTCTGAAGGTCTGAAATGGTCCATGAAATGGTCCATGAAATGTTTCTAAATTGGAATAAACATGTCAAAGTTCACAGTTTGCAGAATGAGTGACAACCGATACACAATAAATCAACGAACTCATTTATTATGAATATAGACGTAACACCAATAATAATATTATGAATTCAACAAAATGTAATGCATCAATTCATGAAAAAAAATTAAACCTTGTTTATTATAATAATTTAACACAACACCTGTACAATTAGTGATATTTGTTGCAGCTGAACAATTGTAGTTTTCAATTCCAATTGAATTTTTTGTAGAAACGATTTCCCCTCCCATTATTTCAGTAGCTATATGTTTTTTGTTTTGAAAGGATGTTTCTACATATCCTTCAGCGACACTACTGGATTTCCATCCACCATGTCTCTCCAACATGTGCATATCAACACCAGCATCAGCAGGTAGAAATGCGGATGATCTTCTAAAACAGTGACCTGTAAAATGTGATGGATTTGGTAGCTCCAGAAAAATTGCAATTTCTTTTGGAATGCGTCCAAGAGTATTGATACCAATTGGTTGAAGCAACGTGAACTTGGCTGCCAGAGCTGGCTGCTAAAATTTCCGAACATTGCCGATCGATCAGTGGCGTAGTGAAATAATATCCCAAATCGAATATTCATTCATTCTGTCTCATCGTTTGGTCCTGTTTTGTGTATGTGAATAAAGCATGGAAATATTTATGTTTGGGTTCTATTTATTCTCATTTGGAAACGATTTCCAAGACGAATATCGTATGGAGAGAAAGAAAAATAGTCAACTTTCTCAAGCGAATGCCAAAACGAAAAAATATGGAAAAGTATCCCTCATACGTGACATAAGACTTCCTCAGTCTTATGTCAGGTCCAATGAAATTGATGGATTCAAGTAATTCAGGTATACCTATTTAAATACTCTATTACCTACGTTGAGTACGAATAAAATACCAAGCGTATTGCGTCGCTCTCTCTAGCATTGAATAGTTTCCAAACCCTATGCTTTCTGTAAAAGAGTATTCGGGGAAATGTTACGTCCTAAGTTAGTCAAATAATTGACCAACTGACGTCAGAAAGTGACGTCTCAGAGACTCTGAAAAGACGTCAAAATGTCACAGCCATAGAACGTCATCAGCAGGACGTCATTCTGACGTCTGAAAAGAAGACTATAAATGACGCCATTTTGAAGACGTACAAGACCATTATTAGACGTCAGTCAAATGAACAATAAATGACATCTTGTGAATGACTTCCACAGTCCCTAGTCTTCATCTGGAAATTGATAGTTTTAGGGAAGTATAATAAGATAAACTGAAATAATAAATTTCAAATATAAAACATATTAGGTGCTGTAGTAAACTCAAATTCAATATAAATTAACAGTGCATAAAATATGATAGACCTTGGAAAATAGTTTATTTTTGTGAAAGAAAAACCACCAATTTGTATTCTCTTGTAGGAATTTGGGTTTCATAATATCACAAAGACTTCATTACTTCAGCAATCCTTTATACCTGATTCGCAGTTTTTCGGTGTTTTTTTGTTCATGAAAACTAACCTGTACCATACAAATATCGACTGGTTCAATTGAACTTCCAATCTTCTTTTTGGATGGCGGCCACAACGCTTCCCGTTTTTTTAGCTTTAGCCACCTTTTGTTTTTCTTGGAGATCCCTACCAGCACGTAGGACATTATTTGTTGATTGATCCGAGAGAGTAATAGCAAAAAACAAAAATATGTAGCACCAAACCACCAAACAAACCAACACAGCAGCAAATCAGAAGAGAGATTTTAGCTTTATGCTAAAGGCAATGACATTCGACTGATTCGACAAGGTGAAACATAATCCAAAAGCAGCAACCCGTACCGTACCGCTGACGTCCGGCGCAGTGGACCGAATCCAGCCGAGTCCGAACGACAACCCACGCTGCCGCGACAGAGTTGCCAGGTCAAAGAAACCATTATTTCATTCCACCAATTTTTTAAAGATTATCAATAACTTTTTCAGACTTGACCCATTGAAAACCTTTTTGTGATGAGAATTCAATTGACAGAATTAAACAAAAGATACTTGACTACCATCTAGTGACAAAACAAAAATAAAATCCCAACTTTTTGAGTTTTGAGAACATTTTTACACTTTCAGACACAAATATTTCATGATTTATGACAATTTGTTGTTTGACATTAGGAATTATGAAGAAGACTACTCATCTCATTGGAATTTGTCATCCAATACGTACTTATTGTTGACGGTATTCTGAAATTCTAGTCTAGAACTCCATCAGCCTATTTCTTCTTCATATTCCATCATGAATTCATTGAGTTTTTTCTGTTCCTCTAATTGAAAGTTATCTTGAATTCTTTATTCTTGAGAAATATTTTTCAGTATTTGCAACGCTGCCCGCTACCACGGCATTCAGCCTGAGTGTTTTCAACAATGTTACAATACAACAATTATTTATTCAAATTTCATTCAAGACGTAGACGCAATGTAACAGAACGCTTTATACAACCGGTACTAAATCATTTTTAGCGAATTGCTAACAGGAGATGTCCAGATTTCTGTAATCACGAATTCTGGAATAATTCTCAGTAACGGACGCTATATGTCGATAATTCTTGAATAACAAATAGTTGACTTCGAAGGCACGTCATTATGACCTCCACGAAATACGTCAGTTTGACGTCATGAAATAAAACGTTATTTTGAGGTCTCATTGTGGTCGAGGACGTCACGGACCAAAAGGGACTTTGATAAGACGTCATTAAGACGTTATTTCACTAACCTGTCCTACCTGGGATACAGTGTACCATTTGGGAAGAAGGTTTATTGTTAGAGTATTGGAGAAACATTTCTGAGAAAAAGTTTGTGCAATAACCTAAAAATCGATTTTGACACATGTCACGTGACTACTATTATGGCGGCAAATTGATAAAAAATACTATGAAGAGGCCAAAAGTGGGGTAAGATGGCAAGATATCAAAAAAAGTTATTTGGAATTTAATTTTATACTTACACAGTTTCAAGCAATGAATCGGAAAAATTTTAATTTAAAAATTTTTAAAAATATTTTCTTTAGTTTTATTCATGAATAGGTTGACGGTTAGACCAAGCTATAGAGGTTTTTCACCCACAAAATAAAAGACGCAAATGGCCTATACTAATTTTTATAAGATAGCTCGTTAATGGAAATCCCAGTTTTCGCCCCAGCAAAATCGTTTTGTGGAATTTTTTAAACAAGAAATAGTGAAAAAAACTACAATTTTCCTAGTTTTTTGGAAATATAAAGATTAGTCAAGGAATCGTTTAACAGTCAATGGAAATTTTGTAATGGAAATGGAAATGGAAATGGATTTTCACACGACCGGATCGGTGCATTTCCCACTAAGAAAAACCGGAAAAACCTCGAAAAAGAGACCATTTTTCAATTTATTTTTATAAATCTGAAGCTGGACAAACCGATGAGAAAACATCTCCTTTAAATCTCGTACAACTAAAAATGTTGAGTCAATTTTCAGTCATTAATTCTTCGCTTCAGTCATTGGTTTGAGTCTTTTAGTCATCGGCTTGAGTCTTTCAGTCATCAGTTTGAGCCTTTCAGTATTTTCAATATTTTAAATCTCGTACACATTTTAGCGAGATGTTTCCCCCTCGGTACAAACAATATTGCGGAAACTGATAGATGATAGATGATAATATGTGGTTCAACTATACTGCAAGATGTTTTCTTTCCGATGTGTACCTAGTTTTTGCACAATCGCGTTATAAACAATTTAAGGCACATCTTGCAAAATGCGCCGATTTAACACGTTCGATACACGTATTTAAAACATTGTGTATCTTAAAAGATACACCAACTAAATTTTTGTTTGGCGTGTGTATCGCTAAAACACACTTTATGAACATTTTAGGTGGGGAATCATAAGTTCTGACCACCTAGAAGTTCCTCTGAAATTGAGGTTTAGGACGGATGAATGTTATGTTTGTTAATTGCGTGAATGCTCAGATTATTAAAATCAAATTCTTTAAAATCACGAAAATTTTCCACCAGGGCTTGGTGCTGAATGTGTTAAGGGAAATCGTCGTATTCAACTTCTGTGAACGGCATTTGGAAGTAGAGATCAATATCTACAATTTGTATATTTTGAATTTTCACCTAAGAGGTGGGAAATGTGTTGAAAATGTCACTGAGAGTTCTTACGTCCAAATCCGTCAAGAAAATTTCCGAAACACTACGCGTTCTCTATCTAGCTTTCGGGGGGCAGGAAAGGGACAATTTCTTCGACATTAAAGTACTGTTCTCGGAACTGAACCAACATGTGATATTCAAATTCCATAGGATAAGAGAAAGTGGTTCTAATTCAGCTTGCAAGATTTGTACCCGTCTAACAAACACACATACACACACATCCAGAGCAAGTTAAATAAAAAATTTAACAAATACTGCGTTTGCAAGACTGTTATAAAAATTGAGTTTTCAGCAAGTTTTGATTACGGAGGTAGTGTGGTAGATCTCCAGCCAACTCCCTATAGAATCATTTAATTAGATGCAAGATAACGTCGAAAAGTAGGGAAAATAATTAAAACAATAAAAACCCCAACGTAGGACAAACTACAGAAGGAGAAAATCTAACGTAAATACATATATTCCACATGCATAAAAGTTTTAATTGATTATTCACCAAATTGCAGCTGGCAGGTCAGGTGGAAATTATGATTGTCTGAGGAATTTATAGACTATAAAAGTCTATGTAATTATATTTAGAATATATCTATAGGTGTGATAAATATAATTACAATACGCGATTCTTGACACTTCTCGGTGATGAAACTCGATTTAAGCTCATTCAAATCAACGAGTAACCGATTAACATCATGAAATATATGATGAAACGACTATTAGAGTGTTATTAATAGCCGTAATTAATGCCGCTATTGTCAAGTTTATTGATCATTCAAATAAGATATACAGCTTTTCGAGGATATAAAATGATCCGTATCGTATTCTTGATCAGTTCAGATTCAACAAGTGAAGAAACAACCGTTCGCGATGGTCAATTCTCAGTTCGCAAGTCAGATTCGACAGTTCGTGATGTCCATTTTCGTGTGTCGTTAAGACTAAAACTGACGATAAGAAATGCCAGTGTCTCTTCTAACTGAAAGTAGCAGTGTGCTAGTCGTTGAGAGTTAGACTCAGTATTGTCAAATATTCGTTGGAAAGTCTGCGACGAATCAGCAATTGTAGTCAAATCCACTAGTTTTTTCGTACATACTCCATTTCCATCAAGACTCGGAAGTACGTTTTAAAAGTCATGAAGAAAGTTTCGGAATCCTCGGTTGTGCCATAAATTTCCCTTCAGGGAAGAGCCTGTCATCGAAAACCAATGTGTTTCTTCGTTTTTCAACAAGTTTAAGGTTCTTCCTTGCCACGCGTCGGTATTAACAGCTGAAAGAAGGCATTATGCCCGAGATGTTTCTGTTTTGTAAGTGATATTCCATAAATTACCCTATCAATTCAGTTGACATTCTGGTCTGCCGTAGAAATTTTAAAGTTATATTACCCTTGTGTTGAACAGTTTATTTTGTCACATTGTTTTACTGTTTTTATGAATAAATTATGAATGCGTTCTTGAACACTTTTATTGTAACTGAAAATCCATTTCTATTAGCAAAAGGAAACAGAATTTAGCGCACAAGATTTTTTGTCTCTATAATGTACTGGGTTGTGCGAAACGAATTTTCAGTTAAATAGTTGTCGATATACTTTTTTAGAATCAATAAGAAAATTACTGGATTATTGTTCATCAATTATATACATATGAATTTTTGAGTCTCACGTTTTATCTTAGTAAACGTATAAATTAATACAGTGTGTGCGAACCATAATTTATAGCTGTTGCAGCTCATTTTGTTCTTATACCAGATGAATTTTATTTTGGCTTACTGTGGTCAACAATCGTATATGTCCATTTTTTAGATCAAATTAAATTTATATTAAGTATAGATTTTCTGAGTTTCTTTTACTGTCCTGAATTACCAAGCATTATAAACACGTTTCGTGAGTACCTCACAATCTATTAAATCATTACTCAGTCGCTCGAGTATTGGTTCTGATGCTGAGACTTTCAGTGCTTTTATTTTGATATCAGGGCAGCCTCTTGGCGAAATAAATGTGCGCTGTCTCGTCTGAGTATCGTTACGTATGTAGTGCTCTACAGGGTGTTACAGTAGATATAGTCTCCGAAACGTCAACTTTTTTCCACTTTGATTCGTTTGATACCAAGACCAATATTTTTCACCGAAGATTTGAGTAGAAACGGGGTAGGAAAGTGAACGATTTGAATATGAACCTAGCAAAAATTTCATAGTGGTGATCCAATAACTTGGTAGGATTCAATGCGAATAAAACCCAAGCATGCATTTTCTTTAGAAAGTCCGATCTTACAGTGGCTAACGTAATTATGTCATTATTACTATCAGCGGTACCCTTTCATAGGAAAGCCATGTGAGGTCCATGCCAAAGTGCCTCTCAAACACTTTCTGTACAGGTTATCAAAGTTGGTAAATGGCCATTTTTTAAAGTAATAATCCTTTCAGGAAAACAACTTGAATAAAAATGTTTTGCGTGACTAACATTGCTTGCACATTGAACAAAACTTTTAGACTGGTTTTTGATAAAATATATTGTTGGATACAGAGTGAGTCCAGTCGAAATGAAATTCTCAATTAACCGTATGAAGTGAAGATGTTACCAAATTAAGTAACTCACTGATATGCTCATTGTTTGAATATGTCAAAAATGATGAACTTAAACATTTTGTACAGGGTCAGTCAAGAAATGACAGTTTTTCTGCTGACATTTTGCATATTTTTATTTTATATTTTGAGCATTAGGGATACTTGACTACGAACCAATCAGCATACTGCGCTTGTTTGAAATTGACATACAGTGTGACACAAACGCTAGGTGATGTCAAAACTTGCGAAAATGCGTTCAGTTCGTAATTCACTCTGTAATTAAAAATTTCGTTGGTGAAATTTTCCAATTTTTTGTCATTACTCTTAGTTTGAATACACTATTTTAATGTCGAACATTATTGACTTTGCTATGACCAGTCTTTGAGATACACAGGGTAATATATCAAGGAGGCCTCTTTTTCATATAGTTTCCCAATAGACCCAATCCATGGTTCACAGGACATCAAAACATATAACAATCAATAAACAAGAACAACAGTAGGTTGGTACAAATACAATACAATCATTTCGTTTTTTTTTAAATACTGAATACATTGTCTTTCAATGTACTTTGACGAAATAACAATAAATGAACGCCGACGTCTCTCTTACTGTTACTCTGTATGACATTTTCATTGTATGCATCTTTTTCGACAACTTTTGTGATAACGGATATAGAGAGCCGGTCGTTTCTCTAAATATATTACCCTGTGTATCTCAAAAACTGGTCATAGCAAAGCCAATACTGTTTGAAATTGTAATAGTGTACTCAAACTGAGAGTGATGACAAAAAATTGGAAAATTTAACCGACGATATATTTAATTACAGGGTGAATTACGGAATAAACGCCATTTCGCAAGATTTGTCATCACCTAGCGTATGTGTCACACTTACATACAAAATGTCAGCAGAAAAACTGTCACTACTTGACTCACCCTGTACAAAATGTTGAATTCATCAATTTTGACATATTCAAACGATGAGCACATCAGTGTGTAAGTTGGTTTGGTCACATCTTCACTTCATAGGGTTGATTAATTTAATTTTGAATAATGCTGGACTCACCCTGTATTCAACAAAATTTTTTATCAAAAACCAGTATGAAAGTATTGCTTTATGGGCAAGCAATATTCGTTGAGCAAAATATTTCTATTTGAGATGTTTACCTGGAAGCTATATTACTTTAAAGAAATGGCCACTTACTTACTTGATCAGCTTGACTTGAACAACATCATATCAAAAATTCATCAAATTTTCCCAGGACCCATTTTCCGTAAGAATGGTGCGGAGTTCTTTATTCCAGTAGGATTATTCTCATTTCATCCTGTCGAATTAATTTTTTACCTGAAAAGATTTGGCGATAAGAAAACCTTTTCAATGATTCCCACGTTTTTTAATGATTCAATAACAATATTATTGGACACATATTTTCTTCTTTGCTGTTTGCAACCAGCCATTTACAATGGCCAGTCTTTTATATCCCCCATGCGCTGATTTTCAAAATATACTGAATCAGGTATAGTAAGGTGGGGTAAGTGTGCATTTGGGGTAAGTGTGTAGAGGCGTCATAACTTATATTCGGTGGTTTATTGTGGCTCCATCTATGAGCAGGGAGTACAACTACAAGTTATGACATGTAATGCAGAATGCTAGAGTTCAAATAATTCTTAGACAAGCAGTGTTAATTGAAGAAAATACACGACAGTGTGGGCATTGAACACAATAAAAAGTTTCTTGAATAGATTTTCCTTTTTTAATATTTTTTATAGCATTTTAAACTTCGTTCTTTCCAGACTCACACACATGCCCCTGACTTCTATAAATGCATAGATATGTAAAATATACATTAACAACATACTTGCCCCACTCAATGGGGGCAAGTGTGTATTACATACCTTGTTTGAAAAATATAGCACCTTATGAAAAGGTTTGACATTTTAATGACTTCGCTACTGCGGCATATAAGGAAGACACCAAGTATAGTACTGATATCCTTAAATTTAATTATTTTCTTTGGTTGAATTTTCACGAGTAAATATATGTAAACTTTCATAATTTTACCAAACTCTTACTCCACATTACTTATATATTTAATTTTTCCGGCACCTTTTACCAATTCAGAATAACAGAACAAGTACCTAATCACTTTCAAAAATACTCCAATTCTCATCAGGAAATTAATAAATTTGTTCCTATCATGCTCAATGGCAATAAACTCTTTCAATTTCAACATTGTCAAGCTATTTATGAACAAACTGGAAATAGAGTTGAGAAACAATTGCAAAAACTTGCACAAGCTCATCATTCATATTTGATTTCCAAAATCCGGCAAAAGCCGAGAATTCACGAGAGCCGAATAATCAAATCGCGTTGCCACCATTTCATGAATAAAAATACCAGACATCCAGTTGAATGATGACATTACCATGACTTGTTTACGTTTTCAATAAGGGTGAATTAAAAAAAATATGTAATAGTTTTTTTTGGTGCAGACTGTTAAAAAGAAGTGAATATGGTCGTGTGCGGTGTTTTCATTGAAAGAAAGACAAATTGTGTGTATTTCCGATAACATAAATTTGATCTGTTAAATGGTTCAAGTTTCGTATATTCGAAAATAGTCGTGACAGCCAAGCATTTCATATGGATTTTCCGGAGACTGAAATACCTACGTAAGTTCCACAAATTTATTTTTTGAAATTCTTGTGCTCACTGTAATCAAAGATTTACCTTTTTGCTAGATACCTACATACTTAAGGTGCATTTAGTCAACATCATTTTAAAATTGTGCTTAAATATATGTTAAAAACGAAAGTTGAATCTGTTAAATCAAATGGCACCATTTATACAACAGTATTAAGTTTATGCTAAAAACATGTCACTTTGAAAATCCCAACTTTATAAGAATCTTACTTTTACGATAAAAATATTGTCCAAAATTCACGTGTACCTAAAGTTTCATGTCATAAAATATACCTATCATTCTTAAATGTAAGCCTAAATCTAAAACTCCTGTAATATTAGGTCTCATACAAAATTATTTTCAAGGTTATGTTTATGTCAGTGCTTGTGCTAAAATTACGTTTATGTTGACTAAATGCACCTTTATTTAGGTTAAATTGCACAATATGGTCACCAAAGCGATTTAGCTGAAAATTTCACAGAATGTTTGAAAAACCGAAATTTCAGCGCGGAAAAGTATGTGATATGCTTTTTTTGGAAAAATGTGTCATAGTAGTCTCTTCACAAATACACATAAACATACCTACAGATGGAAACGTCCAACGTATTCTACAATATAAATGCATGCGTGCTAAAAACGTACGTATATAACTATTGAAACTAAATCTTAGGAAAATAGAAGAAATCGTTGGCCATATTATTACCCAAGAAATTAACTAAATAAATAATTTTTCATTTGTAATTCATTTGAGTTGACAGCAGTGAATAATCACATCTTACAACTGTCATGTCACAAATGGAAAATGCCACGTTGCCAAGTTTTACGAATTTATCAAAACATGATCAGGTAAAATTGCACTTTACTTACAGTGAGCACGTAAAAGTGGAACAAATTCGTTTAACGCTTGATATGGCCATTGGGGAAAATTTCTCATTTGCGCATTTTTTGGTAGGTATACTCATATTTTTTATGACATCATCACTGTCCGAGGTATGACGTCATTATAATTAGTTTTGATGGCATGACCCTATGTTGATGATACCTTCAAAAAGAACGCATTTTTCTGGGTATGGGTGTCATATTTTTTATTATATTAGATAACCTTATGTTCGAAAAATAAAAGATATTTCACTCATAGTAATGTAATATTTTTAACGTAAACTTTTGACTTGAGGTATTCCCACGAAATAATCTAGTAGAGTTAGATCAGGAGATCTATCTGGTCACTCTAAAAATCTTCGTCTGCGATCGAAATCATCTTTATTAAGTTCATGAATCACTTTCAATTTGTATGGGTGCTACTTATTCTTCTTTAGTCATATCAAAACAGTCATTTGACATAATGATTGCTCCAATGCAACTTGATGAATTTTCTTGCAATGATAATAATAATAATATTCCCTAACAAACCCTTGGAGAGTGTATCCAAAGGCTTAGCCTGTGCGGGTAGACGAAGGCTTTTATTATCATTTGCCGTAACGCTCCGGGGTGACTCGCTGATTTGTTGTGGTCTATTTACTTTTCAGCTGCAGTAAATCCCGGAAAAACCTACAGCTACAGCCTGGGTGGTCGGTTACACACCTCGAGCAAGCACCAGGCGTCGGGATTGGCATCTAGGCAACTCATATCGCGCATGCTTCGGAACAAGGTATGAGGTCGCCTATCCATACCGATGTACTTGAGAAGAATTCACTCATACTACGAATTAGAACCGGGTCAGATGCAAGAGAAAGATTCAACTGCCAACACAACGAACATTCGTCCACTGCATCGAACCGCTGAGCTACCGGCCAACACATAATAATACAAAATATATCCAATTGTTGATCTTCCTTAACGACTGGACGACCATTCGGGATATTTATTGTTGAATAAGTTACAAACCTCAGCTTGCGTACGGGTATTATCTACCTAACCTAACATCATTTAAATATCTATGCTTTGCTTCTTGCTCAAAAGTGCCATGATTTCGATAACTTATTCAAACCAAAATTATTTGATAGCTACCTATTATTGTAAAGTCAAATTCAAAAACATATTTACAGTCAGTGTCAAGTTGCAATGGAACAATTAATGTGTCAAACTCTGTTTCAAAATGACCTAAAAATAATAAGTGGCACGCATATAGAGTGAAAGTAATTCATGAACTTAATGAAGGTGGTTTCGATCGCAGACGAGGATTTTTAGAGTGGCCAGCTAAATCTCCTGATCTAACCCCACTATATTTTTTCATCGAGTGCTTGAAATGAGTGAAAATGTCCCCACCTTCGTGATAAAAAGACACTTATGACAGTGTTGGCATCTGTCAATTTTAGATGTTCCAGCTAATGACTATGATGCAGCATTGGCTGAATGCGCCAGAAGGAAGCAATAGCCAAAAAAAATACAAGAAGAAGAAGACTATGATGCATTGATATAAAAATTTCTGAAGACAACGACTACGACTAGGACTGTGATAGTAATTATTACTATGATAATGATATGTTTCATAAATTGGCGCTTAATCTGTTGTGACTCCAGTGGCATTACCTGCAGTCGAATAGACTCATTGTTTTCCACAACATTCTATATTTGATTTGAGTACATGTTCAAAATGACAAATCCATACATTCAACTCCACTTATAGACTGGTGCCTTCAATTTTTGTGAAAAAAAGTAACAGACAAGGACTAGGTGGGAAATGTTGTCTAGGTTTCAACTTTGAGGAAAAAAATTATACCCGAAACCACACAAGATGAAGAAATGGGGATGCAGTTTAGGGGTTCAAAACAGTTTTTTTTGTGATTTTCGGCGAAACGTGGCCTCTTATCGGAAAATGTTTGAGAGCAAAGTTGTACATAATAAAAATATCAAAAACTTTTGTATTCAACCTTTCCACAATAACCTCAAATTAACCGTCAAAATTGCAAAACCCTATTTTTCAGTATTTAATTTTCTTCTTGCGTATACCTACATGATTTAATTTACATGAAAATTTGGAAGTCCATTTTGGTGTCGAGTGAGCATGATTTTTTTGCAATTCAGAAGACGACTAGTTTTTGAGTTATGTACATTTTTCGAAAAAAATACCCTCATCTTTCACAAACAATTGTTCTGGTGTTTTTTTGTATTTCGAAGGTCTCTAAGTGATCATTTTACTTGTTGAAATGTCTACTTTCAAATGGTCTATGTGACTTGGGGGTTTATTGATCGCTATACCGCTTGAAAATGAGAAAAACGGACAAAAAGGCTCATGATTTACTCAATATTTTCAATGATTTTCAAGAGTTGTAGAAAAAAAGAAACAGGCAAGGACCAGGTGAGGTTCCAACTTTCAGGAAAAAAATGTTTAGACACAAAAACACTCAAAATGGTGAAATGGGGATGCAGTTTAGATGTCGAAAACGTTATTTTGCAATTTGCAGCGATACCTGACTTCCTAGCAAAATATTTTCAATGATAAAGTTGTAGATACTAGAATAATCAAAAAATTCTTTATAAAACGTTTTTAACATAACCTCAAATTAACCGTCAAAATGGCAAATAACCGATCTTTCAGTTTTTATTTTTTTCTCGCGAATGAATGACTTAGTTCAGATGAGAATTTGTAGATATTCTTATTTATTTTTGTTTCGAATAAGCATGCTTTTTTCGCAAATCAGAAGACTACGAGTTTTCGAGTTATTTACATTTTTCGAAAAAAAATACCCTTATCTTCCACGAACAATTATCTTGATATTTTTTTGTATTTCGAAGGTCTATAAGTAATCATTTCAATTGTTCAAATGTCTTCTTTCAATTGGTCAATGGGACTGCGTGTTTATTGGTCGTTAAACTGCTTAAAATAGAAAAGAAAATTATCTGAGTCATGATTTTCTCAACATTTTCAATGATTTTCGAATTTCTTCATTATTTTTATAACAAAAAGTAGTTTATATTAAATTCCTCATAATGAAATATTTGAATACGTAATTCCACTACAAAATTTATTTTTGTGTATAATTTTTATTTTTTTTTACCAGAGTTGGGTCGGATACAGGAAAAAAGGATCCGAATACCGGATACGGATACTCTTAATGTATCCGGATACTTTTTAAAAATTTACGGATACTTTCACCTAAAAATGTACTAGGATACAAGTATTCGGTTACTTTTTTCGGATACTTTTTTCGGATACCTTTTTCGGATACTTTTTTCGGATACTTTTACGGATACAAGTAAAAATACTAGGCATGAATATCAAAAACAAAAAGTGATAAAAAAAGATAGAAATTAAAAAAAAAACTCAATAAACTGTTTATATTTATTTTTTAAACAAAGAACAGTTCGAATTAAAAATATATATTTTTAGCTTTTACGACATTGTTCGTTAGATATGACATTTATATCTATAAAAGTATATTTGAGTTTGAATTTGTCTTCATCAGTACCAATACCTCAAAGTGTTCATTACTTAAATTTTTTCTCTTTGGCGTATCAATCATAGTTGCAAAAGAGAAAAGTCTTTCTGCTGGTGCTGACGGTGGTAAGCATGTATTATACTTATGTGACACTTTTTTTAACATTGGGTATTCATGTAATACTTGTAAATTCGTTCTTTTATCTTCCAGATATCTTAATAATTCCAGCTGAATTTTTGTAGTTTTATTGCTACTTTTACTGGTACCCTCAGTACCCTGTTCGTTCATAGTACTACTATACTGCCTACTTCTTGGTTATCTTGGGTATCCGTGAAATAAAAAAAGTCGTCCACATTTTGGTCCCCGCTTTCATCTGTTTCGTTGTAAGATTCATATTCCATCTGCTTTTTTGCAACATTTATTATACATTGTTTAATATCTTCCAAAGATTTTTTTTGAATTTTTCACAATATCATACCACTTAAGTTTAAATTTGGGAAGCAGAACTGCTGCTATAATTGGATCTTCCCATTCCAAATTTAAAATTTTATCAAAACGAATATTTAAACTTTTTATGCACATTTTTGCTAAATGTTCTCCATATTTCAATTTATTTTGGGTTTGGACAATCAGCTCTTCAGGAAGAATCTTAAGGTGCATTGAAATATACAAGGTGTTCCATTTGAAACAAGGAAGTTGCCCTCAACTTCCGGTATAACAGAAAAAGACCGGAAGTTGAAATTATTTTAGATCAGAAGGCCATTTTGTAAAACCCACTACCACAAAATTTCAAGATTTTATTTTGAATCGTTATTCATATATTCCTAACGAACGCTCGTCGTGAAAGACCCTGTATGTATAGAACAAAATATATTTAGTATTTGTTTCATAATTTTTTAGATGACTGTTGTGATGTAAAACCGAGTTAAGTATGAAAGTTATCCTATATCTATATTCTAAAATTTAGAAAATGTTTTAAAAAAATATTTATTTAATAATTTGAGTTTCTTATTATATTTCTCGACAACATTTTGATAACCAATGAAATACTTGACTTACCTTTAAAAAATGTAAGTAATTCGAATGTAATGTACACAACTTAACACATACAAAATGTTTATGAACAGATATATTGCACGATAGACGATAATAATTATAAAATTCACAGTAACAACCTAAACGACTCTTCATCTGGGACAACTCAATCATAACTGAGCTAACTGCTAAATGCAACTACCACAAGTTCGTGATCCTTGCACAAGATTTTGACAAGATTTTTCAGGATTTTTCCTGTAAAAAAACGTGCCGCTAGACGCTAGATGCTGAATCCCGACCGTAAACTGGGTTGGATGAATCATCGCATTCATCGTTCGATATGTAGTTCACACATAGCAATATTAAATTTCTTTGTTGAAAAAATACAGAAAGATAGTAAGACTTTAGGGTAATTATTGAACAAATTACCTATTGCAATTGGGTCATAAATACAGTATTATTGGAAAACTGAGAAACAACAAATTAAAACGAATATTTTATTTTCAATTAATACAGAGTTATTAAAAAATGGATACAAAAAATGTTCACAAATGAAATGAATTTTATCAGGGTTCTTTATAAGGAATGGATAATTGATATGGGAATTATGAAATGGCCACGCACATACGACATAGATTCTGATTCAACGACACTGATTGGTAATTGGTATCTTGTACCGCCTTACCTCACCCCGTTTTCGAGGATGCTGAACTTCGAGTTTGGGTGTTCAAACCCCGTAAACGGAGGAAAACAAGCCCCAATTGGGGTCTACTGCACATTTTTGATATATGAGGCACTCTAATAACTCATGTTTCGAGTTTGCAAAGTGCTAAAATTGTATTTCACCGTTTTCGATGATGCCCGACAAGATACGCCTGTTTGGCCTGGTTCTCACTCATCGAATAATTTAAAAGTATCCGAAGATCGAAAAAAGTATTCGGTATTCGGATACTTACAAATTTGGCGACTGATACGGATACTGAATACAAAATTCGAAAAATATCCGAATACAGCTTTCGAATACACATAAAGTATCCGGATACTGTATCCGAATACAGAAGTATTCGGATACTACCCAACTCTGTTTACGACTATTGAAAATATTGAGAAAATTATGATTCAGAGAGACTTGTCGGTTTTTCTCAATTTTAAGCGGTATACCGATGAATAAACCACCATGTTACATAGACCAACCTATAGTAGACATTTCAATAATGATCATTTATAGTCCTTCGAAATACAAAAAAAATCGAAAAATGTATATAACTCGAAAACTAATAGTCATCTGAATGGCAAAAAAATCATGCCCATTTGTCACCAAAAAAGACATAAGCTTAAAAATTTCCATGTAAATTAAATCATTTATAAGTAGTGGAGAAAAAAGAATCTGAAAAATCAGTTTTTCGCCATTTTGACGGTTAATTTGAGGTTATGTCGAAAAGTGTTCGATACGAAAGTTTAAAATTCAATTTGACACTAGCCTATTATAAGATAATTCATTAAAAAACTCAAGTTGTAAAAATGATTTGTTATCTGTAGCACTACTACTTCTGCTTAATTATGATCGACCCTCAATTCAACGCAAATCACTTAGACTGATTGTCGAATTGCAGGACATCATCAATCACTGCTTTCGAACTACAGATATAGACGTTGTTTGTTAAAGTAAATGGAAAGGATGAAAAGTTTTTTCCGTGTCACGGAAAACATGCAACTAAACAACAATTTCGTGCGCCTTCTCTGAACATCATTATAGTCTTATTGAGGACAGCTAGCTCAATGATCCAAAGTTCTCCGTGAGTTATTAGTGTTTGGAAAGTTCTAGTGTTGTTTATTGGGGTTGTTTTCGAAAGGTAATGGTGTGGACAATTTATTTTATTGATTGAGGGTTGCTGGAAGGATTTCGCAAGTTTTGTGATAAATGGCGTTATAAGTTCCACTGATTTATTCCGTGTGGAGATCGTATCTTCTGGGTGATTTGATGGTACGAAAAGCACATCTTTTTTCGTTATCTTTGTCCAGACAGTTTTCCACTTCATTTTAAAATCCGATACTAATAGAAGGTATTTACATGGGCCATGGTGGTCCGCTGGTAAAGCGTTCGCCTCGCAAGCGTGAGGTCGTGTGTCCGATCCACCGATTCACCGGTCTCGTGCATGGCATCACACGTTTAAAGGTAAGGGCTGCGTCTTCCCCAGCTCACACAAGTCTATCGAAGACTTCCGAGGGTTGTGCGTAGGGGTGCAATCGGTTGACGGAAATAACAATTTTAACAACAATTTTTTATTGTCATGACTTTGAAAAGCTACAAAATTAAAATCACATAGCATTCCTAAAATCAGGTGGAAATTTTGGATAACGATGGAAATTTTGGAAGTCAAAGATGAAAGAAACTTTTAAGTAGGTACCCCGTATAATATGAGTGAAACCAGCATCAGCATTTGACATAACAATTGTCAAACAGAATTCAGGAAATTTCAATCAGTAAATGTAAAAAACTGGCAATCGTGATTCAAAGAAAAAGATACTTGGTCGATTATTATCAAATAGATATAATACTTATGCAAAAAGAGAAATATAAACAGGAAGTATTTCACAAATTGATTAAAATAAATTACATCATTGATGAAGTTTGATATTCAATTATTTCAGGACGTAAACGACGCTTTAGGAAATTTAACATGAAAGGAAATAGTTAAAACGGAACCAATAGATTAAATAAAAATCCTGACATTTCAAGCTTTCTAAATTATGTCAAAATCATTTTCCTAGATATAATATTTAAAGTAATGAAATTCAAAATATTAGCATTTGAGAGATTTCACCTCTTGTTGCTAGGAAACGGGAACATTAAATTAAACTGATGGAGGAATGTTGCATAATTTGTATGAAACAACAAATTGTTTATAGACCACTCCATTTCTATAAATAATAAGTTAGCGACTGTGTCGTGATGAACACTAAGTGTTAGACAAAAGTTTCCAAGACAGTTACCTTTATATCCTCCAACAAAGACATTCGGTCGTGAATTAAATTTTTCCAGTATCCAGTTCCCAATGAAGGGGCATCTACGTAGATTGTCATGAACAAGGATTACAGGCAGATTCAACACCAACACCCACAGGTAAAAGGCCTTTTTACATAAAACGTTGCAACGTACTCCTTTCCAATGAATGCATATATTTTCTGCTGAGTTCATGAACGATATCCATTTGCTTTTAAATATTGCACAGTGGTGATAAAAAACTCGTATTCACCGAAAACTCTTCCATAAACAATCGTTGTTTAACAATTAGAAATCACAAATTCTCGGAACTGAAGAATTTAGAAATACCTAGTCAGATTAGGTCCATAGGCAAATCCTGCCACGCCAGGTTGTCGATTAAAGATGGTTTGATCATATTGATATAAGGTTTGCTCATTTGCGTTTGAAATCGAATCATGAAGTAATGGAATATCATCAACGTCAAAATTGATTTATTTATTGTTTGCATGTATTGAATGGTTATATCAATCGAAATTTCATTGATTTTATTGAAAATATGAACAGGATGTTCATAAAGTCAGTTGTGGAATCATCTGCGACTGAAAGTTGGAATTTAGTCGCTATTTTCCATCGTACAAGATAACCTCTCTTCATCATCAAATGCTGATCATTTATTTACCGAAAACCATACTTTAGACCATGATTTTGGAATCGTTCATGTTCTAAACAAGGGCATGGCGCTGAATCATTTTGAAAGAATGGTGATTAATAACAGGAAAAAATTCTCAGAACTTTCTCAATGACCTACTCGAACTGAATAATTCACCACTACTCAATTTTTTCTGGATAGATTAGATTAAATAAAATCAGGAATATATTGGTAGGTACTCATAGGGTGTTTAATTGAAGTCAGGTACACAATCGAACCCTAATCAAATTACGATGAGTATATAACGAAACACAGCAAATATGTTATTTGGAATATCTTCTTCACTAGAAGAAGCCGTTGTACAGTGAAACAATGGCCGTGAAAAATTAGTGATGGAAATTTGAAAATTAAATATAACATTGTTGTGATATTAATCTAGTAGATACATGTCAAGCAGTTCATGTCATTATATGTAACATGTATTGTCACTAATAAACTGTTCTTGTAGTTCTTGAAGTAGTTATTCATTACATACAGATACTGAATAACATAACATGGTGTCAGGTTTGTAAATACCTAAAGGAAGAATAAGTCGAATCAAGATATTCGTCACAGTAACGTCATTTTCAGGGGATAACATTCCTATTAAAGGTAAATCATCTATAGATTGCATCATAAATAATAATTTGTCGGTCATAATTGATTTTATAGTGGCAAACATAGATTGTCAGACTGTTATAGGTCTACCAACCTGTGAAAAGCTAGGTTTAATCCAGAGAGTATTTTCACTGAATCATACATCTCTGATTGACGATTACAACGATGTTTTTTATGGACTCGGGTGTCTGCCTGAAGAGTGTCACATAACTGTTAATGAAGAAGTCACACCTGTCGTAAATCCTCCTCGAAAAATTCCTTTTCAATTGGTTGACAAATTTAAAAAAGAGCTAGAACGTATGATATCTCTAAATGTCATCGTAAAGGTAAATGAGCCCACTGACTGGGTGAATTCGATTGTTTTAGTTGAAAAGAAAAACAAATCACTTCGAGTGTGTCTGGATCCCAGAAATTTAAATAATGCTATTAAACGAAGTCATTATCCATTACCTACAATCGAAGATATGCGATCTAAGTTAACAGGTATGAAATTTTTCTCTACATTAGATGCGCAATGAGGATTTTGGATGATCAAACTAGATGATGCTAGTTCTAAACTATGTACATTTGGAACACCTTTCGGTCGATTCAGATTTTTACGCTTACCTTACGGAGTTTCATGTGCACCAGAAATATTTCACAAAATAATAAGTGAAATATTCATCGATATACAAGGTGTTGTTGTTTATATCGATGACATTTTGATTTTCAGTGACACCTTGGAAGGTCATAATAAAATTTAAAAAAATGTCTTATAGAGAGCACGAGATGTAAACATGAAATTCAATAATGAGAAATGTAAATTTTTACTGTCTGAAGTTAATTATCTTGGACATACTTTCAGTAGTCGTGGTATGGGGCCAGATAGAAGGAAAATAAAAGCAATCTGTGATTTACCAGTTCCATCAAATGTCGCAGATATAAAAAAGATTTTTGGGGATGATCAATTATTTAGGTCCATTTATCGATAATCTTTCCAATAAAACTATTAATTTACGTAATTTACTTAAAAAGAACGTAGCATTCCATTGGAATGAAAGACATCAAACTGAGTTTGATAATTTGAAGGAAACTATTAGTAAGTCTCCCATTTTGAAATATTTTGACTCAAACTCACCACTGACGTAATCAGTCGATAGTTCAAAATTTGCTGTGGGAGCTGTCATTTTACAAGAAAACAGACCTGTTGCATATTCTTCGAAGTCATTAACACTTTGTCAAACTAGATGGGCACAGATTGAAAAAGAATTATATGCAATACAATTTGGGTGTCAGCGCTTTAACCAATATATTTATGGTCATACAGTTACTGTTCAAACTGACCATCAACTTCTCGTTTCTTTATTTAAAAAACCGTTGTCTGAGGTACCACCAAGGTTGCAGCGAATGATGCTTAATCTACAGAAATATGATTTGAAAGTTTCGTATGTTCCGGGAAAATTGCTCTACATTGCCGATACTCTAAGCAGAGCTCCGGTAGAAGCAGCAGATTTTGGTGATAGTATTGAAGAAGAAATTAATATTCATGCCAATTTTTTCGTGTCTAATCTAGCTGTTACTGAAAGTAAGCTGAAAGAAATCAAAGATGCTACTAAAGCTGATTCAGATCTACAAGTTGTTATTTCATATTTTCGTAACGAATGGCCAAATTCAAAAAATAAGATATCTCCATCGGTGAAGCCCTGTTTCAGTATTCGTGCGGATTTGCATACTTTCAATGGTCTTTTGTTCAAAAATAATTTACTAGTTATACCTACTTCCATGCGTCATGATATTTTGAATATTATTCATGAGGGTCATTTAGGAATTGATAGATGCTTAAGACAAGCTCGTAGTATAGTTTATTGGCCAAATATATCTGTTGATATAAAAAATAAAGTTGAACATTGTTTAATTTGTTTGAAATACAGAAATTCTAATTCATCAGAACCACTCATGCCACATGAAGAACCTTCATTGCCATGGCAGAAAGTTGCCATTGATTTTTTTAATTTCAATAAAACTAATTATTTTTTAATTGTAGATGATTTTTCGAGATATTTTGAAATATCTCAAACAAATTCAACAAACTCTCTACAGGTGATAACTATATTGAAATCTATTTTTTCTCGTCATGGCATACCAGTAGAGTTAATTTCTGATAATGGCCCGCCTTTCAATTCCACAGAATTTAGGAATTTCACCATGGAATGGGACATCAATCATAAGACATCAAGTCCTTATCATGCAAAAAGTAATGGTTTAGTTGAGAGAACAGTTGGTATTGTAAAAAATATTTTAAAAAAAAGTCATGAGTCAAATTCAGATCCCTATATTGGTTTTCTTCAGTATAGAAATACTCCACAGGCCAGTGGTATTTCTCCAGCACAATTACTTATGTCTAGGACTCTGAGAATGAAGTTGCCAATGAACGAATCACACCTCATACCCAAAGTTGTAGACTATGACAAATATAAAAAAAAATATTAGACAGAAAAGAAATAAAATGAAATCATATTATGATACACGTACTAAATCACTTTCACCTTTGAACGTAGGAGACGATGTACATTATAAGAAAACTCCAACCTCTCCTTGGTCTCCAGCTTCAATTGTTCAAATAGGTGATGAACCACGATCCTATATTATCAGAACACCAGAAGGTGTTGATTATCGGCGTAACAGACAACATTTGATCAATCAGAAACAAAATATAAATTCACAATCTTCATCTTCGAGTGAAAATCATCAGTTGCAAAATGTAGCGGATAATATTTCCAGCAACAGTCAGGCAATTGTGTTTCCAAACACTACAGTTACTCGTAGTGGTAGACAAATAGTTAAACCTCGTAGATTTACATTTTCTGAAAATGACGATGGTTAGCAATGTTGTTGTAATTGAATCTTTGTTAAAAAAGGGGCATGTTGTGATATTAATCTAGTAGATACATGTCAAGCAGTTCATGTCATTATATGTAACAAGTATTGTCACTAATAAACTGTTCTTGTAGTTCTTGAGGTAGTTATTCATTACATACAGATACTGAATAACATAACAAACATAACATGTATTTTTAACCGAAGACAGTAGATTTGTACTTTCCCCAAAATTTTAGGACTGAAATTACTGATTTGAAGTTATCAATAGCCTTCTAGAATGAAAAATAAATTTCAAATTGAATTGGGTGAAAATGAGAAAGTGACAAGTGATACATGGTTTCATTCAGTATGTCATATGGAGACAAAAGAAGTGAAAATATACTGGGTGTCCCTTTTAAAAATCGAAAGTTTATGTAGCTTCTTGTGAAACAGGATACATGAAGCTGATTTACCCGTCAAAACTATTTTATGTCGTTTACAGAACCTTCAGATATCTTTCCATTATTTTCAAAAACATAAATGTTTTAGGGGCGAGCTACTTTTCGCTGACTCCCGCGGTGTATTTCAATAGTCGTAGGTGGCAGAAGTTGTTTCCAGTTGGTGAAGTGCCTGCGAAACTACCTCTAAGGTGTAAGTTTATGCAGGAGTTCAAATTGTTGATCAATAATTCAATATTTTAAGGAAAATCAAGGATAATACGCAACGGTTTTGTTTTTTTGTATAGTGAACGTCTTCAGAGGATTGCCTTCATTTCCAAGTCTAAAAAAATCTCAGAAAGAAATCAAGAAATACAGACACTGTAAATGAAATAGATCATAAGTACTTGTTTGAACCAATATAGTGAAAGACGGTTTCACCCTCACAAACGAAAGATCTTGATAATGACTGACGCTTCAGTTCCAACCCGAAATTCGCAGCCTCTACTCCACCTAATTGCGTGTGATACAATTATTATCAGATATTTGTTAACGTGGGAACTCGGGAAGACATTTCCGCCCCTACTGCTTCTCACCTTATATCAAAACTAATAAACTCGTCTTTCGGAAGTTTCCAAGCCTGGGATATTTACCTTGGTTTTATGCCCCTTTGGCACAGAAAGTGGTTCGCCGAAATCATTATCAGTTTTCTGTATTCCTGTTATCTCTGTTAAACTTTAGAAGTCACCCTAAAGGAGATTGTGCGAGCCAAAAGATGGGTTTTAATGTGTGTGTAGAGTTGAATCAGGTTGAGAGTATGACTTTATGTACTTGTGGGCAGGCGATATTTGTGACATAAAAAGTTGCCAAAAGCGAAACTCCTTTGGTAACTTGAGGTATACCTTTAAGTGTGCTTTAACTGATGTGAATTATGTGAAGCACTGAAATATACAGGGTGGGGCAATAGTGAACCAGAGTTAGATTGGTCGAGTTCTATGATAGCTACGAAGATGATTATTTGATAAACTTTGACTCAGTTCTTTGTTTTGATTATTCTTACTGTTACCCTTAGATTGCGTAGGTTAAACTCGAATTTACCTGTTTACTTTCTCTCTGCCTCGTCGTCTCGGGATACACTTACTGACTCAACTGTCTCGAGGGATGAAGTCCCTGAAACCGGTTCTTGGTCGTTCACTCCTGTGGTTGGGAGTAACGCGATAACCAGTTATCAGCCAGGAGATACCAACAGAACCCCTTTTGTGCCTTATACTCGACCCTTATACTCGAAAATACAGCTTTTTCGAAAAGTTGTTAGATTCGTGCTCCTCGCGCGAAGTAGTATTGAGTAATATTGATTCAAATAATGACATTTGGTGTGAGTTAAATGCCAAATCAAGCAAAGACGTTGGATAAATAAAATATCTACTGGATAAAAGAAATAAAATTTGGAATTAAAAAAAACGAATACCTCCTCCGAAGAGTTTACAAAACACAATATGTGAGTGGATAACAAAAGTTTGGAAGTAATAGAAACAAATAATATATCAATAATTTGACAATTTGTTACGACAAAAAAAAACAGTTCCTCCACTAGGTCCTAAGGCGAACTCAAGTTAATTGGCTGCAGATAACGTTTCCCTCCAGGGTGTCTCCTTGTAAACCCCTGAATCAATTCAGGTTCTTTTCTAAATCTTATGAGTCTACTGGAGCTAATTTCTAGATAACACCAGCTTGGTGCTTTGTCCTGGGAGTGTTATAATATAATGAAATAGAAAATTCAAAATGACTTATGTTATACGAATCAGAGTTTATGTACAGCTTGGCAAACATATCTGTTCCTCTGAGATGCGCGGACGATAAACAGAGACGGTAAATAACCGCTACCAACTTCAATCAGGAAGGACAAAAAAGGACAGTGCTTGATCTTCCCTTCACCCAATACGTGGGTTGCTATTTATGTATTGAGAATTGGCAACACTGGTGTTGCTAGGCGCGATCCAACTACGCTATTGCAAAGTTTGATATTTTTGAGCACTCAAAACGTTGAATTGATGGGTCATCCGCCGTACAGCCCTGATTAGCACCCAATGATTTATATTTGATCCCTCAAGTGAAGAACAAATTACGTGGTCAACGCTTTTTGACGCCACAAGATGCTGTTTATGCATTCAAAAACCATGCTTTGGAGATACCTACTTCGGAGTGTAAAAACTGCTTTGCCAATTAGTTTAATCGAATGCAAAAATGTGTAAATTTGAAAGGAGAGTATTTTGAAAAACAATATAGAAGTTTCTGCACCCCAATTATAGTTTTAGTTCTTCATTCTCAATACATAAATAGCAACCCTCGTATTCTGAGGCACAGACAGATTTGCCAAGCTGTACGAGTTATTTTCAACACATGTATTTCTGACTCTCTCGAAGGAGGTTGATTCCAACAGCTTATCCTGATTGTATATTTTTCTGGGAATCACTCAGTATTAAAATTTTCCATTTATTCACATATACCAACTCCGAGTTCTAGTGAAATTCGAATACTATCACTGAATTTTGATTTTTGATATTAACCCCGAAAAATAAAAAAATAAAAAACAAGTTAGGAAAGCCGTGACTTCGTTCTCCGTCAAGAAATACTTCCTTAATTTTTTTTTTCTGGTCAGATCTCGGACATTTTATTGAATGAAATCGCTACGTTGCTACAGCTATTCTAACAGAACTGCTGACCATCCAAACGTGCTCTTGGATATTCGAGTTTATTCAATAATTTCACTTAGTCGTAACATACTAATTATTTAGTCTAGAATATTTTCGTTGATTATCAATCCATATCTGTCCTCATATTCGATACATTGATTGTAACAAACAATCTCGGTTGTCCGTTTCATGGGGTAAGATATAGTAGTACTTACTATTGAAGTTCGTTCAGACATTAGTAGGCTAGGAAATCGAAGAATCCTCAATGAAATTTGAACTTGGGAGATTTGTTACCATTGAAAAAACAAAGTTAACTGGACAACATAACATCGTTCATTCGCTAATAATTACAGTAGTAACAGGTTACAGTTGATAATTCATAAAAATTCAATACACATTAAATAAATGTAAGAATAAACACTATACTAAAGGCTCGGCTTTGAAAGTGTTATCGTGAAGGGGATACCTACAGCACAAGATGATTAAAATAATGAGATAGTAAAATGATAGCATATAATAGTCAAGGATTAAAACAGAAGAACACAGTTACTTTTGAAGAGAAACATTCTCAATTGAAAATTAAATCAATACATGACTCCTCTGGAAATGGAAAAACCCTACGATAAAACTGAAGTTACTTTTTTGTAAAATCTAACAGAAAACAACTACTTCTCCGGTTAAAGCCACGCTGGACATTGTTAGATATTGAGAAAGACCCTATATAACTTGAAAGAAAAAATCTGAAAGTAAAAATTTGCATTTTCATTCAGATAGTTGATTATTTATTAAATGTCCAGTTTCCATTGGAGATTCTTATCTGTAAATGAGATAAGGGAGAATGTTATTCAGAAGTATCACTCACAGAAAATCGCCATTGATGCATTTTGGTCGACAAAAATCTATTTCACTCTTCTAAGATCATCAGGGAGGTCGGAAGAACTGGAAAACATACTCTTCAGAAGCAATTTCACACTGTAATGAGGAATTGTTGGACTATTACTTGTGCGGTGAAACTTTGAAAATATTTTTCTAACATAAAACCTGTCATGGGTATGGCATGTTGATTTCATTGAAAATATGAACAGGATGTTCATAAAGTCAGTTGTGGAATCATCTGCGACTGAAAGTTGGAATTTAGTCGCTATTTTCCATTGATAACCTCTCTTGGAAGGAATTCATGTTTTGAAGTTATTGAGAATGTTTCTCTTCAGGAATCATAGGAAATAAAATGGGTATAATGACTGCTAACATAATTCAATAATGGTATGTGCTATTAACGTCCAGGAAGTAGTGAACCATCAGTCGTGGTTTACTACCCACCAATTTTTCGAATTCTTGTTTGAATAAGTTCATCGATTTCGTGGATTTGAGTTCTGTTATAGAACTTGGGTGCTAGGGACACTTTTCTTCATAAGATTCGAATGAAATTCCACCAGGACAATACTCATTTAAGTTCTTCTGGTACAGGTCAATTCAGAATAAATTTTTTATGGAGGAAGTTGAACAATAACGGTTCATACAAAAAATTTAAACATTCAATCGGAGGAATGTATACTTCATTGAAAATATCTACATAGGTGCTTAAAATTCAGTAAATACAATGAAAGGAATGTATATCTTACGTAGGTAAACATCAGGACGAATGAAAATAAGTGTTAAAATTTGAAAACTGGATCCTGGTTTAGGTCTATTAATAAATATATAAGTGAAAATAGAGTATATTTCGTTTCAATTTCGAGAGTTCCAACCTTTGACAGCTGTTTCGTGGTGACCCACGCATCAGAAATGATTTATGGAGCTGTCGAAATCAAAATCAATCCACTCAAGAATTAGTACCGTGAAGGCAAGACAGATATAACAGAAAGTTACTTATGACATCTACAGTCACTAGTTGAAACTTAATTTGACACGAACCAAGGAATCCAAAGTAGAGGTTTGTCTACAAATTGACAGGCAGCCAACACTTAGATTCTGTTTGCGTTCCTCATAACGTACTAGAAACTTGACTGAACCTTGGGTTGGTCAGAACAACGAATTGTTGGCTGCCTGTCAATTTGTAGACAAACCTCTACTTTGGATTCCTTGGTTCGTAACAAATTAAGTTTCAACTAGTGATTGTAGACGTCATAAGTAACTTTCTGTAATAAATATAAATATTTATAAATAATAAAGAATAACATACCTCTGAAACCAATGAAATATCCAAACGACCAGCAACTAAAAATGGAATATAAAAATTATATAAAACAATGCACAAACTGATAGAAAAAACTAGAAAAGATTACTAGAAGAATAATAAAGAAACCTTTCATAGTCCTAGTACTCTGTGGAAAAACTGTAAATGAGATGTATAGACATATAGTGAAGAAGAGGAACTACAAATAATAAAAGAAGTAAATGACGAATTAGTAACCGATCCTATACAAAAATAGCAGATATATTCAACAAAATTTATATTCAAACCGGCAGAAACCAGCCAGAAATAGAACTCTGAATCACAACTTTACAAAAATTATTAATTATAGCTCCATCTTTCTTCCACCAACCAATCAAAAAGAAGTCGTGAATATTATAAAATAATTAAAAATTAACAAAGCACCACGAATGGACATCCTGAGAGCAGACATTTTGAAGTAAGTTGCAAAATAAATAACTAAACCTCTTCATATTCAACACAACAATAGAAACAGTGCTTTTTCCCTCTTGTCTGAATCCTGAGGTATCAAATTATCGACATAACGATCTACTAATAAATTTGAAAAACTTTTGAGAAAGCGGCTCAATTCCTTTTTCAAATACCAATTCGATTTCTGATTCACAATTTGGATTCCAAGATGGAAAATGTACTAAAGATGCAGTGGTTGCGTTGACCACACGTTTGATTTATGACAACAATAAACCCTTGATGGGAGTATTTATAGTATTATCAATTGCATTCGATACAGTGAGTTACTCCATATTGTTATCCACCCTAGATACCAATGGAATACGAGGAAATTCACTGAAATTTATTTCATCCCACTTCAAAAATGAAGTGGAAATGTTTCAAGTAGCACAGAAAAAACAATGTAGAGTACCACAAGGAATGGTTTCGGAACCACAATTATGTTCAATCTATGTGCATGGTTTATTGTCAATCGAAAGCACTGACACAGTTATCAATTTTGCCGAAAATACCGCCATAATTTACACAGAAGAAACTTGGTCCACAGTGAAACAAAACATAGAAAAAGATCTAGAAATAAATAATAAAGGCATGGTTCGATTACAAAACAATATCTCTCAATGTGGAAAAAACGTATTTCTTTCCATATTTCTTTCCATATCATTCAGGCTGCAGGCACTTGATGACAATTCAAAACCAGCCGAGAATTGAATCAATTGCATATATGAAATATCTCAGAGTTATGATCGATTTTCATTTGCGCTGGAATCACCATATTGTCCTAATCGTGAGGAAATTGAGTAGTGTTTCATATAAATTTTGACAATTTTAACCCATTAGCGCCCAAATTATCTTTTTTCTATTTGTTTATGTTTTTCGAGTGTTCTGAAGAAAAATTAATGTATTGTGCTGAAAAATATTTTTTTTTTCAATATTAGTATTTTAGTGTAGGAAAAAAACACTGATACCTTATGGTATCCGTGGGCGTTTGAAAACATTTTTAATACGAAGTTGACAAAAATATAAATATGTCTTTATGCTATAATGCAGAAAGAGTGTCCTATTCCGTATGATAGGAGGCAAAACAGTTGATACACGAGATAAAAAAATTGTCAATCTGACCAAATCGTTTGTCTGGAAGTAAATTCTTTGTGATACTGATTCGACTACTAGGAACCTTCGTTAGGTATACTTAAACGATTTCTCTTCTGAAATGTAATTTTATACATTTTTCTGTAGAGATACCAAGCATTGTGTAATGCGACATCAATGAGCAATGTAAAAATGTGCCAAAACCACCTTTTGCTGTGTATTTCGATGCGAGAGGCGATAAGCAGCAACTCCTTGGTACATATATAAGATCCGTTCTTCCCATGTTATGTTTGTAATCAGCCACACGGTGAGGGCGAGAAATCATCACATGTTTCTTTTCTTTTTGACAATATCTATTTACCATTTCTTCTGGCTGAACACCAGCACTTGTAGATGCTATGGTAACAATCGAATTGTCCTTCCCCACACTGAGATAGTATCTTCTCTTTCAATTACATATTCGTATTCCCCACATTTTTTTCTTTTGAAATTGTTTTCCGGTAATTGGACACGATCTAGGTATTCTGTTTATTCGAATTGTGCCTATTGCCTCATAACCCGAATATTTAAGATAGGCCTATAAATTCAAGCATGTAAATAATTTATCGATGTGGATTATTTGCGATAAATTTGGTTGTAGCAGCTCTTTTAGCATCAGTACCATCGGTGCTCATAGGTGCCTCATCTGGTGTCATCATTTGAATCTGGCGATTCCACAAATATTTCATAAACTTGTAGGACCAGGACTTCATCGTCATTGAGCATAAAGCTTGCAAAAGCGAAAATCCTTCTGAAATGATAGAAATATTTATTTGTTTCAACAAATTAGTTAGAAGTCATTATTATCCAAAAACGCCCACGGATACCATATGGTATCAGTGACTTTGAGAACATTATAGTGCACCCTGTATTATACGTATCTTTTTCATCTATATACAGAAATTTTGTATAATTCATTAGCAATAAACAACTGTAATATATGTTCACTAAAATGAAACAGAAATAGTTGAAAAAGTACTTACCATCACCGAATGTCCATTGTTTTGTGCACAACAAAATCACCCTATACGAATCACTAGTACACCACTGCGGAGACGTCTCAAAATACAATGTCAGTTACAGAAAATCAAAAGCAACTGTTTACGAAGCACAAAACTGAATTTGCGATACCATTACTTCAAAAATCATTGATGTGCATTGGAGAAGGGGAAGATGATTTCCGAGACCATATGGTATCCGTGGGCGTTAATGGGTTAACATATTTCCGACAGGAAACATGAAAAAATATATTAGTCTTGTTCAAAGTCATATAACCTATTGTAAAGTAAGTTGAGGTTGGCTTTCGAAAACTAACCTGATGCTACTTGAAGTAATACAAAGGAGATTTTTAAACTAATACTCTACAAAAATCGAAGGTTTGCAACTGAAGAACTGTGTAAGGAAGCAACTATTCCCTATTTATAGTAACCTATTCCATTTCGAAATTCTGATTATAAAACAGCATGAAGAAAAGAGCAAACTTTTGGAACAAAAACATATTCATACAACACGTTACAGGAATCAATATGAGTGACCAAAAGCATTCAACATTTTACCACAAGATATGCACACATTCTAATCATTCTTTCAACTGAAAAAACTGTTCATGACTGTTTGTTCAAAGCACCTCGTTTGTCAATTCATGAGTTGAATTTCAACCATTCATTGGAATGACACTGAACCACACACGAGGTAACTCTCATTCGGTGTTAAGTCTAATTATTATTGCGGTAATTTCTTTTCTGAACCACGCACATGGATATTCTCCTGTGGTATTTCAAATTTATCCATTATGTCTAGGTGCTTTCAGATCCAGTCCGACGGAAAGCATTTATATTGCATCTTCTGAACCACCTCTTTTCATACGACGAGAATACCAACTACTATCCTACTTTTCCAGGATATCTGCCACCCACAATATCCAGTATTCAAACAAATTGATTCTATACAACCAGCTTCCGACAATAGACCCAGAACGCCGCTCTCAACACCACAATTATCAAACTATATTTTAAGAAACACTAACCTCACAGTCACAACCCTCATTAAGCTTTCAAAAACTCCTCCATGGACCAAAAAACCGCCATTATGGAACACATGCCAAAGTAACTACAATAAGCGCGATACGCCTAACATAGTCTTCCTACAAAAATTCAGAGAACTGATAAATAATCAGCAGTTCAACAAAATCCTTTACACTGATGCCTCCAATGAAGTTAATGGTACCGGATGTGCTAGTAGTACACTAGATACAACAATAGCAACTTACAAACTACCCGACTCATGTAGCATACACGCACAGCCGAACTATATGGAATACTACAAGCTTTAAGGACCCCAGTACAGGATAACAGTAAACTTGCCATTTGTACAGACTCCCTCTCATCAATACACTCCATCAAAAACAACTACTCACAACATCCCTCAGTTCAAGATATCCTCGATACCAAGAATATCATCTGGATCCCTTCCCATATAGGAATTATTGTCAATGAACGTGCAGTGTTCGTCCGACTTGCCGTTACAGCAAATCCAACTCCACCAAAACCTGAAATCAGCAGCTCGACAAATGAATACAAGTAAACGAAACTACGTACAATTCAACCTACAGTTTCCGTGCAGAAGATGCCTACATTGACAAGAGAGGACAAAGGTGTTACAAGAAGACTCAGAATAGGTCACTCCTGGCTCACCCATGGCATTGTTTATATAGAAGTAAGATAGTTTGCCAACCTTATGAAATTAATATTGGATTCAAATGGATGCGACATGTAGAAGGCGACAGTGATCTCGCATCCAAGTCATGTCGTAACTCCAGTGATCTGGTCTCCAAGTCATGTCGTAACTTGATTGAAACAATGGGACAGCATTAAAATCAGGGTTTTTTTGAAGAAACCTGCATTAAAATGACGTCAAATATTCATGTTTGTAACTAATCACGCTAGATGACACTCGCATTTGGATCCAATACCTTTTCTACAGGCATTGACTAACTATCTTACTTCTATTTAAACAATGCCCATGGTTACCGATGTCTTCACAGAATCTTCCTACCTGTGAATTCTGTGACAGCGTCAGACACAATTGAGCACATACTTTTAGATTACATGCACTACAGTCAGACTCGCCGCAAACATAAACTCAGTGGAACTCTCAGAAACATTTTCGGTTCACCTAACCAGTTCAAGGCTGTAACACAGTTCCTCAAAGACTGTCAACTGTTTAATTCAATTTGATTTTCAATATGAAGTAATCTAGTCCAAGAAAGGAGGAAGCGGCCCAATGTTAAATGTGCAAAAATGAATATCCGAAAAATAAGAATATGAGCTTATAGGAAATTAAATTTCATTATGAGTTTCTATTTCATGCGACTCGATCCTGATTACCGAACATAACCTAAAAAATTGGCAAAGTTGCAAAAAGCGGTTTTTTGTAGATTATTAAAAAACTACAGCTCCGATCAAAAAATGTTGAATTAAGGAATTGTAGGTATTAAAAAGATCTATCAATTGAATAACTTATAATTTTTTGATATCATTGATACTTATCGAGTTATATCGGAAAAAATCGTGGTTTTCTATAACTCTTTTATTGTAAGGTATTGAAAATTGTTACTAACAGTTTTGTGTAGCATATGGCAAAGCCAAAAAAGTCTTCTTCAAAAAAATTGATAAATATTGATTATTTTTCAAAATATATGAAGTTTTCTCAAAAAATGTGCTCTCTCAATATGGCTACTCTTGCTCGGGGAATGATGCTACAGTAACGATTCTTCAGGGCTTATTTTTTCCTGTAAGAATTGTACTTCCATATTATCGAATAAGTATATTGATTCTATTTATTTTGAGTGTCAAAAAATTACTTAAAAAAATTGCACAGATTTTTTACATGTTTTTTATAAATGAATTTCTTAATTTTTGTTTTTATAGAAATGACTTTTATGAAAAAATATTCCTAGCATGACTTCACGCATCAAAAAAAAATTGAATTCCTATGATCACTAGGAGTCGAGATAATTTTTTTATTTAAAAAAAAAACTGGAAGGCGCAATAATCATCGTACAGCAGTCACCTTCATGGATATTGAGGTTGACTACCTATATTGTCGATAAATAATACTAGGATATGTCTAGTTCATTTGCAGTATTATTAATTGACGAACAAAGTGAGGCGTGCAGGCGCGGAGCGATGCAATTTTAGCGGGTGGCGCAGTGGGGATACAAATACTGTTGTCATTAAAGACACTTTTGTCCTGACAGTATTATTGAAAAAGTAAAGAGAAGTTATTGGTTCAATTTCAAGTACTGGTGTAGGTACATTGCAAAAGAAAACGTACGTGAACAACAAGCCGAGATACTCAATATTTTTCAAGCACAAGCCACTTTGAACGCACGAAATAAGTTTCCAGTACTATCCCCACTCCGCCACCCGCTATAGCTATCATGATCCGCGCCTGCACGCCTCACTTTATTCATCAATTAATTATACTACAAATGAACTAGACATATCCTAGTATTTTTTTATTGAAAATAAAGGTATTCAACCTGAATATCCATGAAGGTGACTGCTGTACGATGATTATTGCGTATTCCAGATTCTTTTGAAGTAAAAAAATTATCTCGGCTCCTAGTGATCGTAGGAATTCATTATTTTTTTTTTGAATGCTTGAATTCATGCTAGGAATCCATTTTCATAAAAAGTAGGAGATTTGAGCCGGTTCTGGGCCTCCCCCCTCTACTATGACGTCATCGTTGACCTTGTGGTGACCTTCAGGGATGACCTTGGTGCATAGGTACCTTTGTGTAGGTCTATGACCTTGGCATGCCCTAGAGATGCCTTTGAAATTTTGTGTTTGACCTTGATTTATATTGTTGGAAGAGGTGTTCAGGGTTTGTGTTTGACCTTGAGATGACATTGTGATGACTTGGAATTTTTTTCATACACGGACAAGTACTTTTTGTAAGTACACATATTTTTTTTACCTCCATGTCTTGCATGACCTGCATGTATACCGACTCAGCTACTGTGTATGATTCTTGTGGAGTGCACATGAAAATCTATACCAAAGTATGGAGAAGGTACACGTCTGCACACCACGGAGATCCAGCCCGATATGTGAGCTCTGATTCCTCTCCCGTGATGTATACCTTCCGATGATGGTGGGAGGAGAGGTCGCGTGACGTCAGCGCTAAGCGCACGACGATCCACTGATGTGTGTCAGGCCCTCGCTCCCGACACGGTGGATCCGTTGACGTCACACACCCATACGCTGTGGCGATCTAACGACTACTATTAACTCTCCGTCCTCTCTGTGTTGATACGGTGTTGGATGCGTTAACTGGTGGGAAGGGCTCTGTGACGTTGCATGAGTAGTCGAAGCAGATAGAATTTGTTCACCCTCTCTTCCACTCATCGAAATAATATTTAAAGGTGGTGAGAATGATTGTGAAATCAGTATTTCATTGAGTTTTGTGCTGAAGAGACATCGAGAAAATGTATTCCTGTGAATGTGGTAAATCGTTCACTCGTAGTGATAATCTCCGTCGGCATCAACTCCAAAGTTGCCAAGGTGGCCCTTCTGTGAAAAGGATTAAGTTAGATGCGGCAGCATCGACACCAATGTACACATGCAATTGTTGTAATGTGTCAATTCCTGCTTCCCAAGTTAGTTCTCACAAAAGAACTCTCCAGCACAAGAACAATGCATGTGTTCAAGTAAGTGATGGCATACAAATTATAAGGAATGCTTCCAAGTGTAGAATTGTGAGCTATCGCGTGGAAAGTCCAAATGTTTACACTGAATATATGCCGTTCTTCAGTGAGATCAGAGAAAAAGTTATTGGATTACTTGAAGAGGCAATAAAGGTTCACAAGATCTTTAAAGTGAATATGGAAGTATTTGGCAGCTACATTGTCCAAACACGAGATTTGAGTGATACCAAGTCATTCAACTCACAAAATAAAATTGTGGATCAGTCTACGGATTTGGGTGCATTATTCGATGGATTCCGTGATGTCATCATTGCTCAGACTACGGAATTTGAAGAACGTGATTCAGGTATAATTAAGGTTTCCTTCTAATTACATGAATATTAAATTATGTTTATGTTTCAGGATGGAGTTGTGAAAAAGTTATGTTCCTCGAAGTCAACATCAACAAGTATAGTCCACTCAGCGGATGTTCGTATGTGAAGCTGCCCGAATTCATTGAGACAAGGAAAGGTGTTGTGAATATTCGCAATGAAGATCAACATTGTTTTGCATGGGCCATCACATCTGCATTGTTTCCTGCGAATGGTAGAGTGTCAGAAGTTTCCTCATACCCCCACTATTCCAATGTCTTGAATGTAACAGGTATGGATTTTCCAGTTAAACTTCAAGCTATAAAAAAGTTTGAAGACATGAATGATATTTCAATAAATGTTTATGGGTTAGAGTCGAAACTTGATAAGGGTAAAATGAAATATGAAGTGGTTGGTCCGTTGCGTTACTCACAGAGAAGACTCAGAAGACATGTCAATTTGTTACTTATAACAGATGATTCTGGCAATAGTCATTATTGTTGGATTAAAGACCTTTCTAGGTTAGTTTCAAGTCAACTATCTGCGCATGAGCATAAAAAATATTTTTGTGATGGATGTTTATTGTATTTCTCTCATGAGCGATTATTGTTACGTCATCAGTTGCATGACTGTAATCACTTGAGCACTACAACACCATCAGTCAATTTCAGAATCAACAAATATGGTAAAATGATACCGGGGAATATACTTATTTTTGAAAATTTTGAGAAACAGATGAAGGTACCATTTTTGATTTATGCCGACTTTGAATCAGTTCTCAAACCCATTCAAACTAGTCAACCCAACCCTAAACACTCATACTCGAACAAAACATACAAACATGAACCTTATTCATTTGCTTATTCGATAAAATGTTCATACAATGATAAATTAACTAAATTTGTGACATATAGGGGTGAGGATGCAGCCAAGAAATTTGTTAAAAAACTTGAAGATGATTTAAGGAATATTTATCACAATCATTTGAGGTATCCAATTCCTATGGCTGCACAAACCCCCGCGGAAGAAAAAGAGTTTTCTTCTGCACAATTTTGTGGTATATGTGATAAACCATTCTCGGGTGGTGATGTGAAAGTGAGAGACCATTGTCATCTCACTGGAAAAAAAAGATCACCTGCTGCACATTCCGTATGTAACTTGAATTTAAAACTACCTAATTTTGTTCCGATAATTTTCCATAACCTGAGTGGGTATTATTGTCATTTGTTCATAAAAGAACTGTATAGAAACAAAGACAAAGTGGATGTTATCCCACAAACTAAGGAAAAATACATATCTTTCACCAAGCATCTATTTACTCACTCATACACTGACAAAGATGGAAAAGTGAAAAAGAATTATTTGAAAATGAGATTCATAGACAGTTTTAAATTCATGTCGAATTCTTTGCAGAACTTAGGTGCTAACTTAACATCCGATCAGTGTATTGAGATGCATAAACATTTTCCACAAATTGACAAATTCAATTTGATGAGACAGAAAGGTGTTTTTCCATATAACTTTGTTGACCACATTGACAAGTTGAATCATCCAACTCTCCCCACAAAAAATCAGTTTTATGACAATCTTAACGGAGAGCATATACCAGATAAGGATTATATGAGAGCGAAACGTGTTTGGCATTTATTCGAGTGTAAGAGTTTGGGAGAATACTCGGATTTATATTTGAAGTCCGATGTGCTTCTATTATGTGACATATTTGAGAATTTTAGAGACATATGTTTAGAGAAATATAAATTAGATCCGGCACAGTATTATACAGCACCCGGATTATCATGGGATGCAATGCTAAAGTATACAAATATTGAATTGGAATTATTGACAGACATTGACATGATACATTTTTTCAAGAAAGGAATACGTGGTGGAATAAGTCAGTGTAGTGGAAGGAAGCATATTGCTAATAATAAATTTTTACCCGATTATAACCCCAATGAACCTTCATCATTCATATCATATTTAGATGCCACCAACTTATATGGTCACAGTATGTCACAACCATTACCCACCAATGCTTTTGCTTGGCTAACACCCAATGACATTTTCAATTTGGACGTAATGGCTGTGGCATCTGATAGTCCATACGGTTATGTTCTCGAAGTGGATATTCATTATCCCCAAGAATTACATGACAAACATGCTGATCTCCCTTTTCTCGTTGAAAGTTTAATACCTCCACATTCCAAATCGAAAATTCCTAAATTAATTCCAAATTTAAATGACAAAAGAAAATATATTGTACATTACAAAAACTTACAGCAGGCTGTGGCCAATGGTCTTATTGTCATGAATACACATAGAGTGCTGAAATTCAAGCAGTCATGTTGGATGAAACCTTATATTGATTTGAACACTGAAATGCGCAATCGCTCTAACAACAAAGCTGAAAAAGATTTCTATAAACTCATGAATAATGCAGTTTATGGGAAAACGATGGAAAACCTTGATAACAGAATAGATGTTAGATTGGTGACGCATTGGGAAAGCATCAAGAGGAAAATGGGTGCTAGCACCCTAATATCACGTCCTAATTTCAAAAGCTGTTCAATTTTTTCCGAAAATTTTGTTGCTATTCAATTGGGCAAAGTTAATGTATTGTACGATAAACCACTATATTTGGGATTCTGTATTCTAGAATTATCCAAAACAGTTATATACAACTTCTTCTATGGATGTATTAAACGTCATTATGCAGAAAATGCTACCTTACTCTACACTGACACGGATTCTTTAATTTTGAAAGTAAAAACTGATAATTTTTATGAATTCATTACCAGCAATATAGGTGAGTTTGATACTTCCAATTACAAATTAGGAAACCAATTCAATATTCCCATTACAAAGTCAATTCTGGGTAATTTCAAAGATGAATTTCCGAATGATCCCATAATTAGCTTTTATGGTACCGGTGCTAAAGCATATTATGTTCAGTCTGTAGGTAGTGAATTCAAGAAAGCAAAAGGCGTCAAAAGATCCGTCATAAAGAATGAATTGACATGTGAAGATTATAAGAAAATTGTCGAACAGGGTGGTTTAATATTTAGGAAGATGAACTCGTTTAGAAGCATATTGCACGACATGTATACTGAATTGAAAAACAAAGTTGCATTGTCGTACCATGATGATAAACGGTTCATCATTCCCAATACGACACAAACTCTTCCTTGGGGTCATAGCGATATAGAATTCTACCAGAATGACCCAGAAGAGAATATTCGTTGGGTTTCCAATATTATTCAATCTTTTTCCCAAGAGAGTCCTTTAGATCAATTACTTCATTTATTAACAGCTGAATTGAACAAATGAAATATCATTCAAAATGGAAAATTCACCATCACTATACATTTGTATTTTATATGTGATTACGCTTATTATATAAAAATAAAATTGTACTAGTCAATTTTTGCTGATGTCTTGTCCTGTACCAAATATATTATATAGTACTCTTATTGTATAAAAGTCACATTATACTAGTCAATGTTAGTTTATGTCCTGTTACCAAATATATTTTTTTTAAATAAACATGTTATTCTGAATTCCCATTGTTTCATTTGAGTTTTCAACATACCTACACAGAGATATATACGAATGATTGTTTTAAAATCATCAGTATGAAAGATATCAAGGTGGGAGAAAGATGTCTAAGGCTATCGATAAATTCGGTCGTACACGAAAATGGGGTGCTGTTAAAGTTCGAGTTCTTCAAGGTTCTCAAGGTCCCCAAGGTATAGGATTCAAGCTTTCACCTGATGACCAATATGATGTGCAAGGTAAAAGACTGAAAAATGTTGGTGAACCGATAGATGAGAGTGATTGTGTAACTCAATTATATCTCAATGAACAAATCAAGGAGACGAAGGCACGTGTCCTTAAAGCCTTGTAGGCTGCCATACTTGCCACAACGGCTAAGATTGTACCTGATGCCCGTCTAGCATTCAATGAAAAAATAGAGGAGGTAACTGATGATCTAGATCGCAAATATAGTAATCTAAAAAGTGATGTGGATATCAAAGTATGGCTACAATTACACGAAAAATAACAGAGTTGACTAGTGACCTCGATCATAAATGTAATCTAATGAAAGAGGATTTTGAAGTTACATCTGCAATGATGCAAAAATATGATGACTTGGAAAAGAGGTTAGCCGTATTAGAGAAGAAATATCAGAGGTTAGCCGATTTGGAGAGGAAACATCCTGATATTTGGCTGACACATAGACCAACACTTTGGGCTCCAGGCAGTGATCCAGACCCAGCTGTTTGAAAGAATGAATCTGTATTATCATAAAAATCTATAGAATAAATTTTGTCATACTAAAGTTATTTTTATTTCAATACTATAATGATCCTCATACATTCACATACACTGACCTTTTGGCTAATAAATATTATAGAATTTGATATAAAGTATCAGAAAATACAATTAAGATAAAGTGATGAGCAATGCCCCAACACGCATTGCCCAGTGTGTACCAACCAACAAATTCAATGTACACTCCTTTTTTCACTTAATTCTTTTTTTATTTAATTTTTTTTTTATTTATCTACAATACAAATAACCCAATCAATATAAAATTTAATTTAATATATACATCACTTACATCACTTACAAACAATTAAACCTATATAATAAAAATTATCCTAACCTTTGGAGAGTTGCCATTATCCTCTCCTTGGTAGCCGCCACTCGCGCTCTGACGGACTCCAACCTGGCGAACCTTTCGACCTCCAGGATGCCTTCCTGTCGATCTCGGACCGTCAGCTCTGCCAGTTGGCGGGCAATTTCTGCCCGCGCTAATTGACTCAGCTGGTAGTCACGTTGGGCATCATCTATCTCACCCATTAGCTGGTCTATATCCGTTTCCAGAGTGGGTGCGATAGATTCCAAGGAGATGGGATTCGCGATGGCAACTTCCTCCACCATAGGAGCCGGTTGGGTGGCTTCTTCAGCGGTTGGAACAACTTCAACAACTGGTGGGAGTGGTATGTCGGCAACTGTTGGCTCTACCGGTACAACTAAAGGTGCAACTGTTGATGCAACTTCAACTGGTGCCACTATAGTTGCAACTGGTGTTACAACAGGCGTCACAACAGTAGATGATGGCCATCCTCCGGTATAAGGATTGGTACTATTGCAATTATTGCGATACTTGCTGATAGGACCAGCCTTACGCCTACTGTTGTGACCAGATGACGTCTTCGATGAAGATTTCTTTGGTTTTTTAACCACGAAATCATCATCGCTGGCCATCAGATCTATTACCGTCACACTACTTGTTGACGAGTTTGCTCTCTCTTTACGGGATCGTTTAAGAGCATCTCCGTTAACAGACCCACATGGTCGTTCAAGTTCTTCCAATCGCTCACCATGTGATGGTATCATCGGCGACAGCACCTGAGGGACTTCCACATCCTGCTTTATGATTTCCAGCAGGTCATCAACTTGCGTCGACACGTCTAGTGCTGGTCCTTGGCCGCCGATGAGGTTGGCAAGTGGTGATGATGGGCTCCGCTGACGCCGTCCATCAGTATCCAACCGGATATTACTGAAGATGGTGGCTACTCCAAAGGCTGTGGCGAATGATGTAGATTCCATTGCTAAACAATAAGAAAATGAATTAAACGAGTTCATGAATATGTGATTGTTAACTTACCTTCGGATACTCTTCCTGGCTGACTTCTCGATGGTACTGGGTGCTGCTGGTGGATGGTGACTCTTAGGAAGACTGAGTCGACTGAAGAATATTCGGAGGGAGCTCTCGTTTTAAACACTCAGCTCACCTCCCACTCCCTCTCTTCTCCGACCTCTGACGTCATATACCAACTCCATCATAACCACACTGGAGGTTTTTCACCATCATCCTCGAAGAGGTCATCACCAAGATGATCCCCCACGTCGTTTAAGTTACCAGCAGCATCTTCTTCATCGTCAACTACTGCTGCTTCCTCGCGCTATTTTTCATAATATGAAAAAACTTTATTGAAACAATTTGTACATTTGATCTAGAGGAATGAAAGTGTTCCTATACATTTTTCTGATACCTCAAGTTTTTGACTTTGTGCGAAAATTGATCCTTGTGGGATACCATATTTCATGCTATTTTTCATAATATGAAAAAACTTCATTGAAACAATTTGTACATTTGATCTAGAGGAATGAAAGTGTTCCTATACATTTTTCTGATACCTCAAGTTTTTGACTTTGTGCGAAAATTGATCCTTGTGGGCTACCATATTTCATGCTATTTTTCATAATATGAAAAAACTTTATTGGAACATTTTGTACATCTGATCTAGAGGACTGAAAGTGTTCCTATACAATTTTTTGATATCTCAAGTCAGAGTGAGGACCACTCACCCTACACCTCAATAATGTTCTAACTCACGTTTCACCACGGCTTTGGTAGGCTGGGTCGGGTGCACGTCGGCTTCTACCTGTGGCTCGAACACAACTCATTTTCTCGGCTAGGCTGGTCGGTTCCCCGTGACTGGTCTATCTGCGGCTCGTACACAACTGCTCTTCCGACTAGACTCTAGTCGGGAGCTCACCTGGCTATTCCCCCACCAAAGTTCAGTGAGCGCTGCGCGACTCGTTTTCGGTACCTAACAAATATTTGTAAAGTGCACACTTACTCTGGTGACGTCAGATTCGGCTGCGTCACGTTCTAGTCTCTGGCGGTGGCCATCAGTCACGATCTTACTCTCTGGCTGGTCCTCGATGTCAACTGCCTTTCCGCTGGGCTAGCGAAGAACTGAACTTTCGTTTTGATTCTGTCGCCTTGAAGGCTGATGGAGTCGGAATTTCACTCTCGCGGAGAGGGAGTTGCTGTCTGACTGAACTCTGGGCATGGTGGGGTCCAGGAATAACGCTTACTCAATCGGGATGCGTGTATACTGAGGATCTTATATACACAGGGATAAGTCATGGAATATATTTAAAAAAGAATGGTATTTTTAGGCCCATTAATAACGGAGATATACATGAATACTTGTTGCTTCTGCCTTGCTTATAACTAGAAAATAGTTACTTCGTTACACTGTCAGGAAACGAAAGAAGTCCTTGAAATTAGATAAATTTAAATTCATAGGTGAAAAGGCAAGTCCATATAGTATTAACGGATGGAAAAAACCTGCATTTTCAAAGGTGTCGAGTACACAATCATCTACAGACGGAGAGGTGGACTTCATTACGTTGGGTAAGAGATTGGCTGCCTTTTCGTAAGAATCAGAAGCACGTGTCAAGCAAATAAACGATAAATTGTTAGCTTTGTCAGATGCAAGGTAGAATTCATTCGAAAATATTAAAAAATATGGCAAACCAACAAAAAAAAAGTATAATTTTATGGTAAGATATCAAAGGTCACCAAACGAAAAAAAAACGAGAAATAAACCTCTATTATCAACCCCGCCTCCCCCGCCTGGGGTGATAAACAGAAATTTATTTCTGGGGGTGATCACACACTCATCCAACTGAGCTATTTGGATTACCAAATATATTAGTCAAAAATGTTCTATATGCGTGTCGAGTATAGAGCCCCTGAATTTATACAACTAACAATAATTTTTTTTTGATGCATAACCCAGAATTTTTATATTTTTCATTGAGAGATATTATCAGTTTGAATGTTTTTCACCGACAAACTTTTTCTTTATTATCATTCATGAGTGAGATATGATTTTTCAAAAACATTTAAATTAATATTCAGACGTGAAAATTTTTTGGTGCATAACCCAAATTTTTTATATGTTTCTTTGCAAGATATGATCAGTTTGAATGTTTTTCACCAACAAACTTTTTCTTTATTATCATTCATGAGTGAGATATGATTTTTCCAAAAAATTTAAATTAATATTTAGGCGTGAAAATTTTTTGGTGCATAACCCAAATTTTTTATATGTTCCCTCGAAAGATATGATCAGTTTGAATGTTTTTCACCAACAAACTTTTTCTTTATTATCATTCATGAATGAGATATGATTTTTTTTTAATTTAAATTAATATTTAGACGTGAAAATTTTTTGGTGCATAACCCAAATTTTTTATATGTTCCCTCGAAAGATATGATCAATTTGAATGTTTTTCACCTACAAACTTTTTCTTTATTATCATTCATGAGTGAGATATGATTTTTTTTTGAAATTAAATTAATATTTAGACGTGAAAATTTTTTGGTGCATAACCCAAATTTTTTATGTTTCTTTGCAAGATATGATCAGTTTGAATGTTTTTCACCAACAAACTTTTTCTTTATTATCATTCATGAGTGAGATATGATTTTTCCAAAAAATTTAAATTAATATTTAGGCGTGAAAATTTTTTGGTGCATAACCCAAATTTTTTATATGTTCCCTCGAAAGACATGATCAGTTTGAATGTTTTTCACCAACAAACTTTTTCTTTATTATCATTCATGAATGAGATATGATTTTTTTTTAAATTTAAATTAATATTTAGACGTGAAAATTTTTTGGTGCATAACCCAAATTTTTAATATGTTCCCTCAAAAGATATGATCAATTTGAATGTTTTTCACTCACAAACTTTTTCTTTATTATCATTCATGAGTGAGATATGATTTTTTTTTTAATTTAAATTAATATTTAGACGTGAAAATTTTTTGGTGCATAACCCAAATTTTTTATATGTTCCCTCGAAAGATATGATCAGTTTGAATGTTTTTCACCAAAAAACTTTTTCTTTGTTATCATTCATGAGTGAGATATGATTTTTCAAAAACATTGAAATTAATATTCAGACGTGAAAATTTTTTGGTTCATAATCCAAATTGTTTATATGTTTTCTTGAAAGATATGATCAGTTTGAATGTTTTTCACCAAGAAACTTTTTCTTTATTATCATTCATGAGTGAGATATGATTTTTTCAAAATTCAGTTAGTAGTAAATTTGAACCGCTTCTAGGCCCTCCCTCACCACTATGCCGACTGGAGATTTTTGTCACTATGAATATATGCAATACGTAGGTGTGAATCAGAACTATTACTCACATGGATCATTTTATTCTAAATCACACCTTCGCATTATGTTACGAAATGATTTCCATATTTATAGTTAATTGGGCAAAGTTTATGTAGGTGACATAGAACTATATACACATCTGGAGAAGACATCGGTTGGAAGAACACTGTATGTTCTCAACACTTCTTATTCCTATGAAATTTGTAGAGTTAACTCCTGGGAGGGATATTTACTCCCTCTCCTTCTACGGTGGTTTTTTGTCATGTTCTTGTGCGCATGTACCAGTCGGTTTGTTGGTATAAAACGTGAAGTCGCATCAACATCAGCACCATTTCTATCCACATTCTATTGATATATCACACATTCCTCCGAGCTAAATAATCATGAACTCACTACCAAATTTATCTGTTGAAGAAGGTGCAACAAATGGTGAGTTTGGTTTTGAAAATATTCCGGTATATCACTTGTCATCCCAAGATTCCTCCGATGACTTCAACTTCGAAGCTTATCTAAAGATGACAGATAAACCGGAATCTTCAGAAAGTGCTGATCCAACCCTTTCACAGCTGTCACTACCCGAATGCCCTCCACTCCTCTCTTCTCTTAGTGTGGATCATAAACCGAAACCATCTAAGAGAAAGGGCACATCTACTGTTTCTAAACCCAAAAAAATAACTAAGGGTGTACGGAAACCCCGTAAGAAAAAGGTAAATGACACCTTGAAGAAAGTGATGGGTGATTTGGGAAATGTATCGCTTCATTCTTTCGGTCCACTGCAGTGCTGTGGGGACATGTTAAAGAAAGCCAAATGCCGCATCGTAAAAGCGAAGGTCACCATCGTCAAATGCGATGACGATATTCAAAGTAGCAGCATAGACGAGGTGGCTCTTCAGGAGCTCGATGCAAAGATTGCATCAACAAAGGTTGAACTGATCAAAATGTGTAAAGATGCAGATAAACTCCGTTCCAAAATCACACAGGAAAATCAGTCCACCCATTGTTTAAAAATGCAAGCTGAGATGGAGCTTCAGGAGTCCACTAAACTTTTTGATACGGCAGCATCTGTACGTGATAAGTGGCGAAAAGAGTTTGATCATGCTCTTCAATCTGATACTGATTAGCTCTGAGGATTATGAAATGTCATCAATGTTGTGAGTTGAAAATATATAAGCGGGAATGGGGTATGCATTTAAATGGGTTTGGCATACACAGAACGTTGCGATTGGCTGGGGCAACGTTTACCGCTACAATATTTTTTCAATTTAGTCTACTTGAAATGACAACTCAACATCAATTTCACCACTGTATTCCACAAAACATTAAAGTTAATACATATTTAAACCATGTCACGTTTATCAATCCATGAATTGTGTTCAATGGGAAGACCTAACCACTTCACATATAGTTTATCTTTTTTACTCTTCAGCACCTCCTCGACGAGATAAATGTCAGGATTTTCCGTTTTCAATAACTCTTCTTCATAAAAACATCCTCTAATCGGTTGACCATCCATATCTTCAATGATATACGTTGTGGGATATGTCCTATTGATTTTAATGATTTTGAATAATTCAGTTGTGAAATTTGCAGTATATCCTTTTTCGAAAATATTTTTGTACTTGCTTATACGTACAATGTCATTCATTCGGAATTTGGGAATTTTTTGTTTTCCTCGGATGACTTTGGCAACTTTAAATTTCAGTTTTGTTGTTGGTGTAACATTAATTGGTTCTATACCAGTTGTACGATGCACTTTATGGTTATATTTTCTTGTTATAATAGGAAGAATGTCTAACCACTTGTTGTGTCCCATCGCTGAAAATTCCCTATAAAGCCACGTCTTTATTGTTTGAATCACTCTTTCTGCTATGGCCGCCTTCATTGTGCTGAATGTTGAATAATGATTGATTTTATATTTACCCATTAGAGATGAGAAAGTATTGTTGAAAAACTCTTTTCCCTGATCGCTTTGTAGATGTTTCGGAGAATAGTCGGCTTCTTTCAGCACAACTTCCATTGCTTCAGTTACAGCACTACCTGTTTTATTTTTGATCGGTTTTGTCCATAGATATTTTGAGTAGCAATCAATTACTACAAGAACATATCTATATCCTTTATTATGTTTAGCATAGGGTTGTAATTCGGCAAGATCAGTTTGCCATAGATCTGCAAAACCTTTGAGGGTGGTGGTTCTTCTGGTGAAATTACGTCTTGCCGGTGTATGTAATTCATTGACAACTTGTCGTTTGAGATCACTTATTCCATTGTCCATCCTCTCACAATGACTGCTTCACTTTGTTTCCGTGTACAAAATGATCATTTTCTTGAATGTTTCAATATATTATACTTTCCTCACGTAATTCTTCAATTATTGAAATTATTTCATTGTCGTGTCCAGTATGTCCAGCTGATTTCGAGGATATCAATAGTCGTAAACGAGCGACTAACTCTTTTGGTGAATTCCAGTGTACATAATTCGCAGGTTTGGGATCATACCTTTTTTGTATCCGATTAATCCCTGCACCTTTTTTTGTTCTACTTCTCGTTGTTAGATAATGTGATAAGTTTAGTACTGGTTTAATAACTTCACGGAATTTTTTTGATTTCGTATGTTTGAAACCATTCCTCAGTTGATGTTGTTTATATGGTGCATTCGTGACTCTCAATATTTTAGCATATGTATGAAGAATTCCATCATCACTGACTTCAGGTGGGTTTTTAAAAAAAATCATATTATATAACTCCGGACTACTTGGGAATTCATGTGTTTTTGTTTTATTGGCATTCCAAAATAAAATATTTCCACCACTGAAATTTACATTGAGACTTCCCATTTTGAGTTTTCCCGTAGCAGGATCTGAACGGATACCAAATATTGTGTCATAGTCACCATTGTTTGTTTTGACATTTTCCAAATGCATCTTCAAAATATCTTCAATATTGCCTTCAGAAAGGGAGGAATAGTCCGAGTTACTTATTCGAGATGATGATGGTGTTTCGAATATAGACGTTTCACCGAATTCTTTGATGGTCTCACTGTCAGCAGACGAGGTGTCACTACCAAATTGATTCTTTCCCATAGGAGTACTCCTAACTAGAGTAGAGTGTGAGTTCACTTGCTTCGTCATTGATTGTCGTAGTGGTGGTGGTAGTTGTTTCGTTGCAGCAGCTGAAGATAGAACGTTCAATGGCTTCATTAGGGGTAGAATTTTTCAAGTGCTATTCGATTTTCAATAAGTCCACTCTTGATAGAGTTAAATTTCTGGCGTACAGCTTCTGTTGTCTCAACTAGTTGACGTTTCAAATTCAATGCATTGTTTTTATCATCAACAACTGAATCGTTCTTCATTTTGTTCTACAAGAGAGATTACACCACTGAAGTAACCTGTGTGCAATCCAACGATCGATTGAATGTGGATTGCAGTGTCATGGATATATAAAACTATCAAATCCCATGCGATATCTACCTTCGTGCATTTTTCTATCTTTATCAATGACCATAAATCCATATTGATCCTCCCAACATTTAACACACATCAGTTGAAATTGTTTGAATGTTACGTCGGGTGACACGTGATCGGAATAAATATGGTGTAGATTCGTTTCATCTTGTTTGAACATTACGATAAAGTTGGTATTATCTCGCACTAACTGTTTGGGCACTCGTGAATATGTTTGAGCAAGATAAAAACAGTCAACATCTTTATGGCGTCCCATAGAGAAATATGATCTTATAATGTCCTGTTTTTCACATATTACATCATCGAAAATGAAAACAGAATTTGGTTTGGCATCGGACGGTTCCACTATTTCTGCATTATTACTGAACATAAAAAAACCCAACCCCTTTATAGGTTCCAATACATTCCGTAGGAATTGATATTTGGGTTGATTGAGTGATTTCGAATAGAGATAAACGTTTGTGAATCGCAGTCCTTGTGGATGTGTTAAGAGAGAGATCATGGCATTCGTCTTTCCACAATTCGACGGTCCGATAATGAGTCCTCGAACAGATGATGGAAGTAGCAAACCATGCCGCAACACTTTCTGTCCATTCAATCCACAACCGAATTTTTCATCTAAATTATCTGCAGCAAACTTTTCTTTCTGCTTCACAATGCGCATCGTACCGTGGTTGGAGACTATGTAAGCGATGATATGTTGTGAACGTTTCATTTAAATGAGTACCATCAAACGAAACGGATGTGTTCGTGGTAGATGCAGAAAAAACGGTCGTGGATTCGTTAATAATTTGATAAACAAACTTCCGTTCGAATTACATTTACCTGGAGGATATCAGTACTGTGGACCTGGTACAAAATTGGAAAAACGTTCAGCCCGCAAAGATCCTGGAATCAATAAATTGGATATTGCATGCAAACAACACGATATTCAATATTTGAATCATCTTACTGATCTCACAGCGAGACATTCAGCAGACAAAGAACTCGAATACGCAGCTTGGAATAGGGTTAAATCGAAAGACGCTGGTATTAAGGAAAGAGCAGCTGCCCTACTCGTTACCAACATTATGAAAGCAAAGAGACGTTTTGGTATGGGTTGTAGTACTACTATGAAGGAAAAGAAGAGGAAGCAACCGAAGAAAAAGAAAAATAAACTCAGAAAAATCGCCTTCGGTTCTGGGGTGGTTCATAAAGTGCGGAATGTATTGAAAACAGCTGGGGGTGAGCAATTTGTGACGAATAATAGGAAAAAAGCTACCGTAGTGGCATTGCATGCGGCACGTAAATACCTCAAAGCTGCCGGTGGGAAGAAAACAATCCGCACACCCCGCATAATTCCAATTCCTAAGGTTGGGGGGATTCTACCTTTGATACCAATTTTTGCAGGATTGTCCGCGCTAGGAAGTTTAGCGGGTGCTGTTGCAGGCATCACCAGAGCTGTGAATGCAGCAAAAGCAAGCAGAACAGCCCTGATCGAAGCGAATCGTCATAATAAGAAGATGGAAAGTGTGGCATTGGGTAAAAGTGGTAGTGGTATATACCTTAAACCATACCGTAAAGGACTCGGACTATACTTAAAACCATACAATCCAAAAAACTAGTTGATTCCCTACCTCGAAGACCTCTCACCGACATCGATCTCAATTATTATGCCGAGAAAATGAAAATTCCATACTTTCGCGGTATTTTCATGCGTGATACATTACCCACTAGAGGTCCACGACACTACGAGACCGCCATTGTCAATTTAGATGGAATAAGAGGATCGGGAACACATTGGGTGGCATACAGCAAATGTGGGAAAGACATTGCATACTTTGATAGTTTTGGAGATCTACCCCCACCAATAGAGTTGATTCAATACTTTCAGAAATGTCCGAAAGTGAAAATTATATATAACTATGATCGCCAGCAGAAGTTCAACACAGTTTTCTGCGGTCACTTGTGCCTGAAGTTTCTCTCTGAATTATTATAAAATGAATACAACTCCAGCAATGACTCGAGAGGCTATTAAGGGGATGGGATTTTCACTCAAGATGTATTCAAAATATCGCACTTTGACAAAAATGGATCGAGTGATGCTTGCCACTATGCCGAAGGAAGTGATGCTTGCATGTGCTGCACATGAGATTGCTCATGTTTGGGAAAAGTTACCCAAAAGTCTACAAGATGATGTCGACATAATGAAATATAGATATTGCAATGAACACCACAATCTTGACGGTGATAGCATTTCAGATTCTGATGTGAATGATGGTCCTACACCTCGAAAAATATTCTGCTGTTATTGCAATATAAACGATATGAATATTGGTGCTAATAAAAATGAACTGGATATTGATGAATCATCTCCGAAAAAGCGTAGGTTGTCTCAAGTGTGTTGTAGACAACAATAAATTGAAGTGATATTTATAAAATGTATCAGTCATGTCACGGAAGTTCGAACTACAAGCTGTCGGGACGAGTGTCTTGAGTGCGGACTTTTTCCCACCCATTGAATTGGATAGAAACAGTCGTTATGGATTGGGACTTTCTGGATTCTATGGATGCAACACAATCAATAATATAACTGATAATTCACCAATACTTCAGAAATACACAATTGAAATTCCATGTGGTGCCTATGAAATAGATGAGATCAATGCAGTTATTCAGAAACATATCATGTTTAGATTATTTTCTGGTAGAAATCAAAACGATACCAATGCAGATGATATATTCTACCTACATGCCAATAATAATACTTTCAAATGTGAGATGCGATCAAAATTTGAAATTGATCTTACTCATCCGAATTCCATAGCAAAGATGATGGGTTTCAATTTTGATAGATTTCAACCGAATCAGATACATGAATCCTCACTACCAATAAACGTAACAACTGTGAGACTAATCCGCTTAGATTGCAACATTATATCTGGTTCATACATAAATAATGAAGAATCACATATTCTTTTTTCATTCGATATCGATGTGGAGCCTGGATTCAATCTCACGAAAGAACCACACAAGATTATATATATGCCAGTCAGTCCAGAAGGTCGCCAGTTGATTCACAACATCACAGTGCGTATTTTGGATCACAAAAACAATCTTATTGATTTTGGAAGTACAGAAGAGATTGTTATAATTTTGGAATTGAAGAAAATCTAATAACTATTATGGGTTTTTGTTACAATAGACAGAATCGTGGAGGATTTCAAATCATTCCACAAACCGCTAAAAAGGAAGGTTCGACTAGAAAAAGGCTCATTCCAAAAGTGTACGCTAAACAGTTAGCACACCACGCTCTGTCAGTGAGAGATCTCGAATTTTTGAAATCTATTGGACTGAAAGTAAGGGAAAATAGTGCTCGAAACAAATAGTGAAAAATTGAATATATTCGATGAGCCGATGCTCGATCATTCCCTCACGAGTTTACATGAGCACACATACAAACCATATGGATCACCATTGTTTAGGAATTCAGATGAAATTCGAATCGCAATCAATAATCAAGACGTTATACTCGACATTGCTGAGAGTTTCATTTATATAGAGGGTAAATTCACACCTACAGATGGAACGCAATCATGTTATCTCTCGAACAATGCAATCGCTTTCCTTTTTGATGAAATTCGCTACGAAATGGGTGGTGAACAAGTCGCTGTGGTCAGGAAGCCGGGGATCACATCTACTATGAAGAATATGATTTCATTTGGACAATCACATGCCAACACATTATTAACAACTGGATGGGGACTTTCAGAAACGAAACAGGATATCTTGGACACAACCAGTCATGTATTTAGTGGTAAATTACCACTGAAATATTTGATGGGTTTCGCAGAAGATTATAACAAAAGTATCTTGAATGCCAAACAAGAAATGATTTTAATAATCGCTCGATCCTTCAAGAACTCATATATTGGTGCGGTTGATGCTGATTTGGAAATCAATAAAATTGAGTGGAAAATAAGACATATAGTGCCAGAAGATAAGCACAAGCTCAAACTTTTGAATAGAATCAACAAAAGTGGTCTGAATGCTAAAATCAAGTTAGCTTATCGCATGTGGGATCTCTATGAACTTCCATCACTCCGTGGCACATCTTCAGACATATGGGCTATCAAGACAACCAATGCCCTTGAAACACCTCGTTATATCATCATTGGATTCCAAGGCACCACCACTTCTGAAGACAGGACAAAGGATATCACTAAATTTACAACTGCTGATATCAATAACATTTGAGTGTACTTGAACTCTGAAGTATACCCATATGAACGTTGGAATTTGGATTTCGATAAAAAACTCGATACTTCAGCTTATTATGCCTATGAGAATTTTCAACGAAGTTATTATGATAAAGATATGAGTGAACCTCTCATGGATATTGGGCAATTTCGACAAAATCCACTATTCATCATCGATTGTTCACATCAGCCGATTGCCACAAAATCATCAACGATTGATATTAAGCTCGAGTTTGAAACCAGGAAAGCCAACTTCCCGGCCAACACCAAAGTATATGCACTCATTCTGCATGATACATTTTTGACATAAAATGCATTGGATGGTTCAGTTCTCAGCAGATATTGAAGAAACACACACACATATTATGTAGTTTTAATTATTCTCATTTGTATTAATTTCTTTTTCATTTATTTATGTAAAAGAGGAATAGGTAAATAAAACATGACTAAATAATATTACGTTTTTTATTCAAATATCACTAGCTAACAATTCAATTAGTTTTGGGTACATGCAAACAATCTAAAATTATTTCTCCTTCTTCATCACTATCTTCTTGGCCGTCTTCGATTTCTTCATCGGTATGATCATCCAATTGGTACTTTTGGATGATCCCTTCAGGTAGATATGGTAAGAGGCGATAAAGAAATCTTCTCAGCTCACACACAATCATACTATTGCAGAGTTGATCCAAATCCAAAGAACCGTCTGAATATTGTTCGCAAAGATCCGCACCCTTCTTGTAGTTCTCGTAGTCTCGCAAGCAGTATTCAATTTGCTCTTCATCATAACACACGCCCAAGTCGTAATTGGTGGCATGGTGAGCGTCCTCGCCCAAAGCATCCAGTTCTGATGACAACCTTTCAACGGCTGAAGAGATATCTGTGGCTTTGGTCCAATATTGGCTGGCATATTGCATCCACATCTTTCAAGAATGAAGCTATAATCAAGAGAAATTATTGAAATAACTATGCTACAAAAATAATTAGTATTACTCACATTAGACTTTTGATTATGTCTCTACCGAAGAGTGTGTTTAACAATGTATGAAAAGTTTTATATTTTCCTTACAATTATCACCTATAATATAAAGAATCAGAATTAGCCTATGACAAGTGGAAATTATATATTACTATTATTCAGTGAGATCAAATTTGACCAATGATCTCGTTTTCATGCCAACAATAGTCTGTTGACTTTGACCCAAATATGCTATCGTATATTTACCACCAGAAGAATTGATATAAGTAACATCAGCATCCGTTAATTGTGCTGAAACACGTTTTGGTAGCCATGTTTTAAATAACGTATCATTGCTCACATCCACCAATGTTAATAAGATTGATTTACCAAACCGAGTAGAACAAAATGATATATTCTTAATTGGGAATGCTTCATTCAGTGGCAAAGATGATATTACTCTTTGCTCTAACACTTCCATCTCTTCTTTAATTATAGAATTGAGCTTTTGTAAATCCACCTTTGGAACTGGCATGATGAAAATATATAAGGAAAATATAAATAATTTTCAATAGAAAAACACACTCACTGATCTCTCTCTCTCTCTGTGTGTAGGCAATGAATAACTTCACTACTCTTGCTGACTACTCAACTGCTAGGTATACAACTTCTGATTTCATATCACCATACCCACTTCTTTTATAATAGATAGTGAAGCACCCCCACCACAGACTTATGCACCGCGTGTGTGTTGCAAAGACCCCACCATGCGCGAGTTTGCATCGCATCGATAGAGGACGGAGAGTGAATAGTAGTCGCTACATCGCCACAGCGTATGGGTGTGTGACGTCAGCGGATCCACCGTGTCGGGAGCGAGGGCCTAACACACATCAGTCGATCGTCGTGCGCATAGCGCTGACGTCACGCGACCTCTCCCCCCACCACTATCGCAAGGTATATATCACGGAAGAGGAATCAGAGCTAACATATCTGGCTGGATCTCCGTGGTGTGCAGACGTGTACCTTCTCCATACTTTGGTATAGATTTTCATGTGCACTCCACAAGAATCATACACAGTAGCTGAGTCGGTATACATGCAGGTCATGCAAGACATGGAGGTAAAAAAAAATATGTGTACTTACAAAAAGTACTTGTCCGTGTATGAAAAAAATTCCAAGTCATCACAATGTCATCTCAAGGTCAAACACAAACCCTGAACACCTCTTCCAACAATATACATCAAGTTCAAACACAAAATTTCAAAGGCATCTCTAGGACATGCCAAGGTCATAGACCTACACAAAGGTACCTATGCACCAAGGTCATCCTGAAGGTCACCACAAGGTCAACTATGACGTCATAGTGGAGGGGGGAGGCCCAGAACCGGCTCAAATCTCCTACTATAAAAGTCAATAATATAAAAACAAAAAAAATAACATGTAAAAAAATTGTGCAATTTTTTTATAGTAATTTTTTGACACTTAAAATTAGCTTCCTTTTCGTATATTAACTATCTTTAGCTAATTTCATTAATAAATACAAAATAAGAATAGAACTAAATGTGCGAAGTAGTGCCTTCCTCCTCATAAAAGAGAACAACGGCCTCTCCGCTCACAAGCGATTCAGGTGAAATTGAGGACACTCGTGAATCATCATACTCATGCCACGAACCAGCATATGGATGTCTACAGTAAGCTGTGTAGTGTCCGCTATTGGTTGTCCCACTATGATTACACAATGCGTACAGACTGTAGCGACATGGATGCACGTTATTTGCTGCGTATTTACTCAAGTCTAATTCCCCTTAAGGAAAATCAATAAATTAAAAAAATCAATATACTTATTCGATAATATGAAAGAACAACTCTTACAGAAAAAAATAAGCCATAAATCGTCACTGTAGCAACATCCCCCGCGCAAGAGTAGCCATATTGAGAGAGCATCTTTTTTGAGAACACTCCATATATTTTGAAAAATAATCCATATTTATCAATTTTTCAAACAATGTCTTTTTTGGCTTGTTATAGGCTACACATAACGGTAAATAACACGTTTGAATACCTTACATTTAACGTGTTATAGAAAACCTGATTTTTCACCAGTTTTTCCGATATAACTCGAAAAGTATAAATGATATTGGAAAATTATTCGTCATTCAATTGATAGATCTTTTTAATACCTACAATTTCCTAATTTGACCTTTTCGATAAGAGCTGTAGTTTTTTAGTTATCAACAAAAAACCGCTTTTGGCAACTTTGCCATTTTTTTAGGTTATGTTCGGTAATCACGATCGAGTTGCACGAAATAGAAACTCATGCTGAATTTCAATTTCCTATACGCTCATTTTTTTTCAGATATTAATTTTTGTACGCACTTTTCCCTATTGCTTGGACTAATCAAATGTATCACAGATCCCGGCCAATGGCCATTAGATGCCGAGACACGTCAAATTTAATAAAAAAAAAATCATGTTTTATTTGATCTGTATTTGCTGACTAAATTATAATAATTATTATAATTGTTTGCTTATTCTTTATAGAAATACTCACAGAAATATATTTCGTATCGGTTACGATTCGGAAATTAATCCAAACCAATTAGCGAAATATAACAGCAGAAACGGGATATTTCATCTGTGGCAGTAACTACATTACAAACAACCCATGGTAAAGGCTCCCAGAGCGAGGTAAATGATATTCAGCAAAATGTTTGCCTTGAAGCTACTGTTTCGTTTTGAAATTATTTCAAAACGGAGTACTTATAAAATCGGACTGAAATATTTGGAAGCCCTTAAGTGGTTCATTTACCTGGTGGGGCAAGTTAATGCAAATTTCAGGCACAACTAGGCAAAAATCGTAATACTACGAACAAAATATTCTGCAAGCTATTTTCACAATTTCAGAAATAGAAAATGAAAAATAAAAAATTCTACAGTAGCACTTGTCTTGGAAGGCGAAAATAAATTATTGATAAAGCAACGAATAATAATATTTGCTTCTCATCTATCTTTTTGTTGGTGATTTGTTAGTAGAAGTTGATCATTTGACAGGAGAAATGTCAGAAAGAAAATTACTACTTTCTCCTTTGATCTGTGAATAACATCTGGCAGGAACATGTGCAACGTTTCCGGGCTACGAGTGATCGTTCCAATAAAAAGCTACCGCTTCACCATGTTAGGACTTTATTCTTTCCAGAGAAACCACTTTCATCTTAGTCCAATGCCGAAAGAGATGTACGAGAAAGCTACGCAGCTAGCAGAGATTTTATGTGTTCGAATAGTCTGGCAGCGTTCAGATCCATCTGCCATCTTGGTATGGGTTCAAGGTCACAAAGGGATGCTCGGAAACAAGGTGGCAGACGAACTTGACAGAACTGGTTCTGCAACGCCGGTCTGTGGGCTGGAGTCTTTACTAGGCATCGCAAGAAGCCAGACCTATTCAGCCCTTGATGAGTTTGCGGAAGAAGAGCTAAGTGAACTTTGGAGGGATAATAGCGGCTGTAGGCAGTCGAAAGACTTTGCGACCGGCTCCAGTAAGTCAAGGACAGCATGGCTCTTAGGCAGAATCCGCAAAGCACTACGCCTCCTAATACTGACAGGTCATAACAATTAATGCAGATATCTATCACTAATAGGTATAGAAGACAGCCCCACTTGCCGCAAATGTAAAGAAGATGGAGAAACTTCATCTCACTTCCTCGGCGATTGTGAGGTGTATGAAAGGATAAGATTTGAAATCTTTGGAGTTGAGAAACTCCAACAGGAGGAACTAACCGAATTTGAGTGAACAGACACACTGACCTTCAATAGGAGGTCACAAAGGTTCGAAAAGAAAAATCAGGAGGAAGAATGTAGATAAGTGGATAACAGGGTATGGCAAAAAGGGTCTACTTGCCTAGCTGTAGCAGCGGCCTCCCCAAAGGCTACTACTGCTACTAGTCCTAGGATTGGATTTTGTAAATCACTTATGTCATTATTTTCTCCTCCTCGTACGATCCTTTACAAAATTGTGTTGGTTTAGGCGACACAACCTACTTCGTGGGAGAATGATTAAACCAAGTCTGGAAGCCATTAAATCCATCTGAATTTTCTTTATAACCCTGCTTCAAGATTTTCCACAATAATCTTTTCACCACAACCAAGAAATCTCTTTATACTCACATTGCCTTACAATTGCTTGATGGTCATGGCCGAGACGATTTCTTCATCATTCATGTAGTGAAGTCCGTACATTGTGCAGAACATCTAGCTGTAAAATGCCAAGGGAATCCCATTTTGTTTGAGAGTTGTAGAGTGAACAATGTCTTACATTTGTTCAAGGTGGTTTAGCGTCATAGCTCACGAATTATTCTGTCAAAGTGTTGATGATTGTACATAGAACCTATTCATATTTTTTGCTATATTGGTAGAATATTTTCTGAACTAGCAGTCTTCCTTCCTGTGAACTTTCTTTCTACAAACAAGCACACAGACAAAGAAACACCAACGATGTTGTTTAATTCCTAAAATTCATGTTGACTAGGATTATTTAAGGCAGGTTTCTCTTCTTTTACGAACTGCATCTTAATTTTATATACTTCTAGAAGTCTCGATTTGAGATATCTAAGATTTCTCTTTCTATCAAGTGTAGATTCCCAGTCAGTATAAAAGTGATTATACAACTCACCATTTCATGATGAGTTATAGCCAATATCGACTGCGAATTTTACGTAATTACCACGTTTTGATAAGCGAATATACCCTTGACGACCATTTTGGTGTTTCGCTTCCTCCAACTATATCAATGTTGTCATAGTGACGTGTTGAAACGGATAAATCATCAAGTTTCGTTGTATAATTGTAACGAATACCATTAGAGCAAACGAAAATAATAAATTATACCTACTCACTTCTAACTTGTTCTAACGTGTTCCTCAAAACACAACTCGAGCTAACGCTCTTGTCACGTGACTCAGAAGTATAATCGATTATTTTCAGTATAGCATTTTCGTGGAAACCATTTGGATGAATATAATGCGTTTGCACTTGAACATTTATAATTTTCAATTATCATGATCTCCTTTATTGCTTCTTACACAATTATAGAAGCACCTTATATTCCTGAAAAATCAGACCGGCATAGAGAAGCGGATTTGTGTAAGTATATAAATAAAACAGTTGCGGAGTTTATTTTTGGATAGTTTGAGGCCAACGGACCAATATTCTAAATATTTACGTAAGTTTTGAAAAGGTTGCGCATCCTAGAGAATTTGCCTCTTTGGAATTGACATATAAACGAAATAATAAATGCGTTTTGATAAATGCTCTTATTCTTGACCTGGCATTTCAGTTCAATTTTATTCAATACAGATTTGAGCACAATTACTTAAAAAAATAGAAAATAATATACAAATCAGTAAAACGCAAAGTCGTCTCCACAATTTAATATCACCATCCGGTGCAGTAAGATTGTTAAACGGCTCTCAATCAGTTGACACTCACATAGTACATGATTCGGACCTATATAGATCCATCATCAGCTATTTAGAAATTATGGAGATGAAAACAATGTTGTATAATATTATATGTGAATCTTATTAGCTGTGTTGCATAATAACGTTATGCAGCAAAATAAGTTTTGATTTGCTCAGGAAAATATAAACTAGTCAATTCATTCGAACCTCCCTAAATGATTGAGTATAAGGGACACAAATCAGAAATAGAAGGGTGCCTATAATTTTTGTGCAAAAAAAGTAACAGGCAAGGACCAGGTGGGAAATGTTGTGGAGGTTCTGAGTTTGAGGATAAAAAATATTTGAACACGAAACCACACAAAATGGTGATGGGGATGTAGTTTAGGGGTTGAAAATGTTTTTTTGCGATTTGCGGCGAAACGTGATATCTATGCGTAAAATGATTAGGGGGAAAGTTGTAGATAATAAAAAAATTTAAAAAATTTGTCTTTGACACTTTTGGACATAACCTCGAATTAACTGACAAAATGGTGAAAAACAGATTTATCAGTGTTTGATATTTTTCTCGCGTATACATTATTTAATTCACACAAAAATTCGTGAGCATATTTATTTTTTGGTGTCCAATAAGCATGATATTTTCGCAATTCAGAGGACAACTAATTTTCGAGTTATGTACATTTTTCAGCATTTAATTTTTTTCTCGCGTATACATAATTTAATTCACACAAAAATTTGTGTGCGTATTTCTGTATTGGTGTCGGATGAGCATGATTTTTTTGCCATTAAGAGGTCGACTGATTTTCGAGTTAAATACATTTTCAAAAACACCACCCTTATCTTCCACGAACAATTCTTCTGGTTTTTCTTTGTATTTCGAAGGTCTTGAAGTGATTATTTCAATCGTTGAGATGTTCAATTTCGAATGGTGTATGTAACTTGGTAGTTTATTGATCATTGAACCGCTTGAAATGTAGGTACTTGAGAAATATAATTCTTCAAAAATCCTAGAGAAAAGTTCGTGATGGCATATGTCTATCTCCAAGGGACTCACTGTAACCATTTTTATCTTCAAAATATTAATCAAAAATATTTGGTTAGGTTTCAATAATAAATAAACGTTATAGAATTAATATAACATTTCGATAGAACAATGCTTTTCAAAGAATAAATTATGTAAATTGCACCCGTGTGAAGCGTGGTAATATGTTCATATAGCGTAAAAATCTTTAACACGTCCCTTGCCCAAAAAAAATTGCAGGTAGACTGCAAAATCCAGACAGGCCCAGGAGACCAAGCAAGCGAATGTTTTCGATGATTATACTCTGTCAACTTTATCGAAAATGAGTTGATGAATCATTTTGGTGATATGAGATCTAAGGATTGCACTGTGTCACCTATGCTCAAAAATACATTTTTGTTATCCTGTTGTCTCGGATGAAGTCGTAATGGTGGTGAGGAATTTGAGAAATGAATGCATATCTGGGATTGATAATATTTCAAACAGAATTTGATGATTTCTTGGCTTATTCAACATCTGGTACATTTGATAAACTTCTCATATGCTCTGTAAAAAGATTTTTAAAAAAGATGACCCTGCGTAAGAAGGTAACTGTAGTCCGAAACCCATATTGAGTATTTTCAAGAATGTTATCGAAAGGTTAATATACGAGAGAATGCACATTTTTACTGAATTCCAACACGGTTTCCAGGAAAGGAAAATCTACTCAAAACGCTGCTTGTAGTTTGATTGTATTCATGTATACTTCCTTGGACAAGTGACGGGACTCTTTTTCGATCTATCACGAGCATTTGACGATAGTACATATAGATTTTATTGAAAGTAAACCATGTAATCTTGGATTAATGGGATTTTTCTATATCGATTGATGATTATTTGAGTGACAGCGAGAAGTTAGTGACGATAGAACACTGTTATTCAGAGAAGCAGATTCCAGACATTGGAGTTCCACAAGTTTCAGTTTTGAGGCCGCTAATATTTCTACCATGCATTGCCCCATATGACCCATCATATCAATGCCAAACTTCTGGCTCTTTTTGCAGATTATATTACCTCACCTGTCACAGCCTGTACATACATGTTTATTTAGAAAAAATGGTCAGAATGAAATCAGCATTTCAAAAACCTGAAAATGTGAATGGTGTTCTACTTGAAACAGTGAAGTTGATATATTTTTTAAGGGTAAAGGTGAACTATTGAAAACATTTTGGAAAAGTAGTTCAAATCGACTAATGTTCACAGTCAAAATCTCTGAAAAAGTCTTCAAAAAGTTTTCCATTAATTTTCTGTCTAACCAGAAACACCCGCTATAATTTTTCTATTCAATGCAAAGTTTAATTTCAATTCATTTATGTGAATATTTCAATGAAACGACCAAACATCGGATACTTTACTGGATAGTAACTACACTGATGGATTTTAAAATTTTGCTTCTGTTTTCAACCATACACTCCTCCGTTGTCACCTGATAAACATTATAAATGCAGCGTATGATCTGGGATTCCAATTATGTTGAGGTTGCCATGTGGTTGTGTCGTTACAAAATGCAGATAGGTTATTGCTTCACAAAGTCTGTCGAAATAAAAACAACACTTACCCATTCTCCTCAAAGAGCTAATTATTGAATATATTTTCTTTGCAGATGTTAGTTAAAAGTCACTATACCGGGTGTCCCACATTTTATCTGGCAGGCAATATCTTGCTGGAGGAGATATACAAAAATGTTTCATACAAAAGTTCAAGGAGTTCATGATGAATACACAGGGTGTCCCACGAGGATTGGGACAGATGATATCTCAGAACTCGAGAGTAGTAGAGAATTGTAATTTTGGAGTTGTGAATTAAAGCAATCGGTGTAGCTTTTGATGATATTACGTTAGCCAATGAACTCTTTGTTTTCGGTCACGTGACATCAGATTCAAAATTATTAATGGGACAACCTGCATATTTTGGCATTTGTTCCTCCTGGTATAACGATTCCAACAAACTATCACACTTGTGGTCTAAAACGGTTAGTTCAAGAACTACACGTACTTCAATATCTTTTGTCCTACGACGATTTCGACAAACGTCTGAAACGAGCAATTGCCAAATTATTTAAGTTTAGGGTCACCCTGTATATTCGAGAGTCCTTTATTTTTTGTGATGATTTAAACAAGGCAAAATTATAATAATCATTTATATTTTATTAAAATAAGGAACATAGAAATGCCAAAATATACAGGTTCAATTATACAGAGTGTTTGGTTTCTGTCCATAATTGTATTTTTTTAATTGAACACACTATATGGCATCACATTTTCAGATTCTACGTTGAATTCTGATTAATTTTTGAAATTTGTTTATGGCAATGTTGAGTTACTGCTTTAAATGTAAGGTCTTGAGTAAGACTAATAATCATTATAATTTCTTTAAAACATCTTTGTATATCTCCTCAAACCAAGTATTGCCGGCCACATGAAATTTAGGACACCTGGTATAGTTTTTCCTGTCATTTCTGCATGAGTTGGATGAAGCGGAATAAGGAAGGCATTTGTGTTGAAAAAATGCCCAATAGATATTTTCAATGTTTCGAAGTGGTAATCTATAACAATTATCAGGAATCAGAGTGACAATGATATATGTGTACACTCATATTCCTCCACAGGTGTTTCAAAAAAAGTTGAATCGAAAAATCAATAATTTCATAACAATGTTTGTCAGTGAGACTATATAAAGGATAATTCTGGACTAGCTAGAACCATTGATATCTCTGTCGATAGGGTTCTATGGATCAAAATATGGTTACTTTAGACTATCATTATTCTAATATTATGATCATTTAACCCTTCAAATAATATAATTCAACCAAATGCAAGTACTAGAGAAAGTTGGGTATAGGAACCCACCGTAGAAGTGAGAAAAAGAAACCTAAGTGACGTCACAAGTATATAGGGTGAACTAGGACCTTTTAAGGAAGATTGAACACAGAAAGAAGAGGAAAACTGAATGGAATTTGTAAAGGACCCCGCACAAATCAAATGGGAAATGGATTCCTGTCGAATTGGCTGGAATTTGGATATGTTGTAGTTTAAACCCTTCTGATCAAAAGTCTCCATTGGCCCGTGACCTAAAAATGGACAGTAATTCAGGTATCGAAAGTCAAAAGTTGCAACTAGTGCAAATCTCCCAAGCGATCACATTTGATTTTAAACATGTATAATGGCGTTGAATTTTTTGATAGGAATAATAACAAATTCTAAATTGTCAATAAACGTCAAGTTTCTACAAAGGCTAATGTTTTGAAGATTCTCATACTAGCATTATTTTGAATAATATGGCTGTTAGAAACATTCCTATTTGTTACCTGTGTAATGGGCAATTTACCCCGAGACTCATGACTCGAATAGATGGAGAAGAAAATGCCGACAAATGTGAAATCGTCATATGCATACGAGACGGGTTGAATAGACCACCCAAAGTAAGATATGCGAATTCATTTTCGATCGCGTGAGAGATCTGCATTAGTCGCAACATTTGACCATCGATACCAAAAAAACTTTCCATTTTTAGGACTCGGGCCCATGGAGACTTTTGATCAGAAGGCAACTACAACATATCCAAATTTCAGACAATTCGACAGGAATCCATTTCTCATTTGACTTGTGCGGTGTCCTTTGTACCAGAAAAATTACCTTTTATATGTGCAGGAAAGTGCCGCCCCTGGATGTAAACAGGTGGACAGTCAAAATTGGGGTAAATAATATCAAATGAGCTCTCTGTGTGCGAAATACACGAAATATGAACACAACTTCTTCCCTGGTTAATATCACGAATTGAATCATATCAACCAGATACTTGTGCAATGTTCCCCATTGCAAAGGACAGGAGTGCAAGTGTTCCCTGTAACAAAATAGCAAAATTTTGTTTTGATTCTGACAGGGGGACCTGCTGACCAGTATTGACGTTTTTGTCTCTCCTCAACGCAAGGGTTGGTCAATACAGATAGCTTGTCCCTATTTCGAAACAAGATATTGTAATTTGGTTACAGGAAGCACTTGGAATTGTGTCCTCTGTGCAAGTATCTGTTTGATATAATTCAATAACTGTCGTGGTATGAGCCAAGGATGTAGTTGTTTTCTAACAAATATTTGCCATAATAACATATCGGTCGTTAATGAGTATCGTTATTTAACGATCTTCCTACTGAAGTTTGAGTGCTGTGTTCTGTGAACCCAGATACTAGGAGATCATCTCAAACTTCTTCCAATGGAAAGCGATCTAGACCCCCATCCGTCAGCGTGAGACCAGAATAACCAAATAGCCAGTCTGGATTTTGCTAAAGAATGGTATTTGAGAAAAAAGGCTCGGCCTTGACTCACTTTCGAACCGGCTAGCTCTCCTGCCTCACTCGATCTGTGCCATTCCATCCTGGTTAGGAAAAGCATTCTCCAAGAGGTCATTTTATAACCAAGATTAGCTGAAATAGCAAATATATCCTGGCACAGAAGGACAGATAGTAAGAACGAAAATTCTCGAACTCAGTGAATGTAAAGTTTGCTAATATTACGAGCTGTGCACTGACAGCACAGTATCAACATATTTTTGGATTGTTACATTATTCGAATGAATCACAATATTATAAAATGCACTAGGTAGAAATGTACACAGATATCAAGTTAAAACGGATATAACTATTGTTAACAATTCGCTCAGTTCGTGCCAAAGCATTCACGAATTTTTAACTTGGTCTGAAAAAAGCAGATAAGTCTAGAACTGATATACAAAAGTAAATCAATCGAAAAAATGACTTGAAATTGTCAGAGAAAATTTCGAATTCCCAAATATTCGAATAATCGAAATCAATGAATATTCAAATATCAATAACACTCTGGGACGTTAGCTAAGTAAATAGTCAGTTGAATCAATGAATATTCAAATCTCGATAGCACTCTTGGACGTTAGCCAAGTAAATTGGTATTGTTATCATTGATAAAATTGTTTTTTCTGTCAACCGGCTGCACCCCTACGAGCAATCCTCAGAAGTTCTCGACATACTTGTGCGTGTGATGCCATGCACGAGAGTGATGAAGGAGCTGGGTATCGAACCCATGACCCTATGATTGAGAGGCGTACGCTCTACCATCACAACCACCACGGCCAACAGTAAAAAATAATCAATACAATCATCGAATGTCAGCCGAGGAAATAGTTTCGAAACAATTCAAATACGAATCAAAAGTGAACATGCAATGTCACTTTTTTATTTACACCCAAGTTCTCTGTTTTTACTCAGCTCAGTCTCGACTGTTTCTTCTCATGTAGTAGGAACAGGAAAACAGAGGGTGCTGCCCAATCTCTTTCAATCATGTTCGTGTAATTGCTGGCTTGTAAATTTCCAATGACGGAAGAAGCTTCCAAAAACCATACAGTAATGTCTCAGACAACTCCAGTAAGAATTTGCAAATGCCAAAAGATATTGCAAAGGTAACATAAATTATTCTGAGAAAAAAGTTGAAGTCAAAAGCTAACGGCTGCTACGAAGTAAACTGTTTATAAAGTGACAAGAAACAGATTGTCTTGATCGCTTCCTATGCAATTTGCAAAAAAAAACTTCCCACTACTTTTGGACGTATGGATGCGCAGATTTCTCATAGTATGCGCGGATTTCTCACATGATGCGCGGATTTCTCATAGGAGGCGTGGCCTAATATTATTCGAGCCGTGATTTATCGCAACTCGCATCAAGCATTCGGATTGGGAGCGTTCAGGTTTAGGTATGAGCTCGAGAACAAAATAAACTCGGACCAGAATTTTTTTTTTTAGTTTCAAAGAGAAATTATTATAGTTTTCTGAAAGCTGAAATATAATTCAATTATTACGTTTAACTAAGGGAACATTTTTCTGATGGCCCGAGAAAGTGGTATGGTACGATACAATGGGCATCTGCCTACGTGTCATCGGGTCAGCCTTGGGTGGCTGGACGAGCCTACCACGCACGAGGTGGAGTGTTTAGTGGGTATACCTGAGGGGGATTCAATTCGGACTCAGGGGACTACCACACTACCTTATGGGATGTGTGTGTCAGGCCGCATAAGGTGCCCATAAAGGGTTTCAACCACCTTGTGAGAAAAAAAAAAAGGAACATAGCAAGAGTGATTTGATGATTCGGACGAAGGACAGATGGCCGACAGCTTTGTGTATCTAATATTTCTATATTTTTAGAAGCAATGCAATAGCCCTTGCTTTCCTGAATTCAACTATGGCTAACATATTCAATTGTTCTAATCAAGGTTGAACATAAAATAAAATTGCATTATTAAAAAAATGTGAACTATGATCTTAATTGCTGAATTCAAGAAAACGAGGATTAGTTAAATTCGTAGCATCCTCCGTTATTGAGATGCCATAGTGATACGAAAGTGATACTGAAAAGTACGGCTGGTATATTTGAGACAAGGAGTTTCGGCGCCCTTGTCTCCTTCTGGTTACGCGCTCAATCTCAGACGCCAAACAATTTAAATTGCAACAATTATTGTGAAAGGCAATGGACTTCAAGAGAATGGGTGCTGAACGCCGGGAGCTTTGCCAAATTCGTGTAGACGCGTGTAACGTTTTTACGCCAATCATATTTCATGAGTAATTGACACTTGAGGTGCGATCCAGAGTCATTAATCATGAATTGGACCTTGTTTTTTTTATAACCGCTGTTGAATGCCGTAATTTTGTCAGTTCGTTGTACTGTTATAGCTGTATGGGGAAATATCGACCATTAAAATAATATATAGATTGCTCAATAAAAGATGTAGGGATCATATGGAACAGTTTGTTATGATGAATTTATCGCAAATCTCTGTCCTCAATGGAAGCGATTTGAAAAATAAATGATACAAAAGAAAAAACGTGATATCAATCGGTTTCCAACTAACATTTTCATTCAATTTCCATTTTCATGGATTATGTGATAAATCACGAGATGCAATAGAGGCAGATATCATTATATCAACAACTGTTCATCTAGAAACAGAAGTCCATAAAATTGTTAATGACATGGGATGAATTCGTTTTTGCTGTGTTATCCAGGAGCATGAATTGATCGATTTATTGGTGTTGATATCATTTTAGGTAAAATAGCTCCCGCTAAGAAACAAAAAGACACGTTTTTAAAGGGTTATTCATCTTTATTAATCCAAGTTTCCCCCTCACAAAACATTGTAATGGAAGGTACAATAAAATTGATTACCATTAAATAAAATGCTTGGATTTTATTTTAAACTAATTCCAATGAATAATTGAATCACAAATTATGAATTGCTGCATCGGTTTCTTCTGAAGATCGTGTTTTCTTTTTTATCCTGGTTCCAATAGTTTATAAGTATAACAGCCAATTATGATACAAGTGTACAAATATGCCTTTCAAGCTTGCGCAAGGAGTTTAAAGACATGGCCCTTAACATTGTGAGTGCCCTAAAGATACTTTTACACGTGTATCATATTTATCAACTATTGAATCCAATAAAAAATTAAAACGCTATCCATAGAAGAAGTCGATGCAGAAATTTCTTCTTTGGGATTCAATAACTCATTGGAATTATGTTGAACGAAAATCTGATAATTTATTTACATGCCAATAACAGCAAAATAATTTGGTAAAATTATCACGTGGTCGTAGGAAAAATAGTGTACATTACTTGTGAAAAAGAGATTTTTCACACCCATGAGATTGTCGTACTCGGCCTGGTTTTACAATATTTCCCACTCGTGTGGAAAATGTCACTTTCTGCAATCGTAATGTATCATGCTATATCCTCACGTCGTGCGAAAAAGGGTAACTTGGAAAGAGGTTGTTGCTAATGTAGTATAATTATTAGTTTTCAAGAATGGTTAATGGATCAATATTTCTCCTGACTTTTAATTATTTATCAATTTCTATAAGACAAATTGTACTCACAGGCCTTCACTTATTCTCATCTATCACCAAACTCGTATACCGAGTGATAATGGTGATACCCAGCACCACATCATTCCTCCCCTTCTTGGAATAAGTGTTTGGTATCCTAAACAAGAAATTCAACTCTTCTTCCAGAACAAGTCGTATAAAAGTTATCTCTTTTCAAATTCAGCTTCACTTTTTGATAGGTGACGTGAACAATTATTGTATTTTCTTTGTCATATTTGCTGTATTTTGTTTGTGCACTGGATACTTTTGAAGAGAATCGCATTGGTTTCCAGGTTTCATGTTGAAATTGTTGTACTGCTGCAGCAATTTCACTGTTTGAAGCATCCACCGTTTGGAATGGATGTTTGAGAAGTTTACCTTTCCAAAAAATCTTCTGAGAGATTTCCTGTGGTTTTGCATTATCTAGAATTGTCTGAATTTTTTTTTATTTGTAGGTCTGATGCCTATTTTGGTCATGTTATAATCCATATACTCGATAGAAATTCACTTTTCGCTCGTCAGTTATGACAATACAAAATTTATTTAGTGTTTGAAACAATTGTTTCAAATGGTTCAGGTGGTCTTCCTCATTTCTAGTGGCTAGTAAGAAATCATCGATGTGAGGAAAACAAAAATCAAGATCTTTGGTTGTTTGATGAATGAATCGTTGACATATCTATGCTAAGTTTCGTAAACCAAATGGCATCTTCAAATATTCAAATAGTCCAAAATGTATAATGATTACTCTATGTTTTCTTCTGCCATTGGAATATGGTGAAGAACTTCGAAAAAATCAATTTTAATCTCTGGTAGAAGTCTATTTCAGCACAAAGTGGAGTGGTATAGACGAATCGGAAATAAATATCACAAAATCATCCCCACAACTTCAATTTGAAAACAAGTATCAAAATGGGGGGATGTACATTATTCGACTTCTGCAAGAATACCTTACAAAAACTCTCCAACAAATATTAACCTGCTGTATTAATATACTGCGGACCAAAATTTATTAACATGGAGAGGAAAAACCGTAATTTTTTTATAATTCTTAACGATTGTAGAAAAGTTGACAACAAATATGAACACTATGTCTAATGCCCTAGAATTGAGGTTGAGGTATAGTGATAATGGTGGCAATCAGAATAATTATTTACAAGCATATAAGTTATAGCTTGTTATTTTTTTTAAATTAATTAAATACATGGTCCGAAGGCTCATGTATTTTTATTGTATTTTTAGGGCTCTTTGCCCTTTTTACCAACAATGGATAGTAAACCGCATATTCTTGATTGAAATTTATGATAAATGAAAATTTTGACATCGAAATGTGGTGTCAAAATTAGCTTGGAATGTAACAATTGATAATGTTCTTGTCAGCTGTCAAGTCAATTCATGAATCAGAAAACAAATAATAGGGGATAGTACACAATAAACATTTACAACATGCTGTGGTGAGTTTAAGTGTAGAAGGCCAGGACGAATCGATGGTTCATCATGTCGGAGAGCAACTTATTGAAACTATTTGAAATTTAAGGAATTGAAAAAATGTATGCAATCAAAATTAACCATCGTCATCTTTCAAATTGAGAATTATTTCGAAAATTTCAAGTAGATTCAGATGTGTGAAATTTCGAGGTCGTGATTGATGTCAAAGTGGTGGTTAGAATTAAGAATATGATCAGCAAATGAGCTTTCAGTGTAATAAACATCTAGTCCAGAGTATCTCGATTTTTCAACAGTTTTAGTAGGTATGTTCGAATACCCTTGTTTGGATTTTACGGCCTCTCTGACCAACACATTGTAAATTGCATTTTGGACAAAACGTTTCTGTTATCCAATTTGTTGTTAAAACTGTTTTTTCCGTTAACCAGCTGTCGTCCCCTTACGAACGGCAACCCTCTGAAGTCGAAACTTGTGCGAGCCAAGGATTAACGAGGTCTTACCTTTTTACATGCGATTCCTAGCACTTTCTTAGGCAATCAGTAAAATTTCTGCAGTCGCTCTGGTTTGAACCATTGCCGACTGGCATCCAAAGTGATTGAAACAATGTCGCTTTAACCACTCGGCTACCTGGCCCAATTGGTAGGTGAATTCTCTGATATTATGCAATAGATATCTGCCTGGAACTGTCTTCAAGTTCTATAATCGGTAATCACCACATGATCGCCAGTCCCAATTGGGATTTGCGAACCATGTATAATGGGCTTGCCCACGAACTTTTTGACGGTCGAATGGTACCCTGATCCATCAGATATTGAAACTCCTTGTAGGACAGCTTCTTCTGGACCCATCCGTCGTACTTTGCAGTTTATAGGTTGACCATGGCTTATTGTTTTTTGAACCGTTGAATTTTGAAAATCTGCCTTCCGGTAAAACAAGATGTATGGGGTCTCCAGAGGGTCCGAAAGGTTCAAGGTCCAAGTCGAAAGAAAACATTTTATTCATGCAACTATCATCAAATTTATACCAGTCCGTTCTGTCCTTCGCCAAGGTATAATAGTAGTGGCCAGAATCAACTCCAGAATCACAGTGGACTGCGTAAAGCTTATAACGGCAGTCGGCTAGATAGGGGTGTTTCTCTAGCTTGACACGTTGGAATAATTGAATACATCTGCGATGAGGTGTTCCAACAATACTTGTTATTTTATCTCTATCGGTTGTTCAGCGCAGAATTGGATATACAGTTTTCTTTCATCTGTTTTCAAGTGATGATTGATTAGATTCTGCACGGACTGGATTTCCAAATGATTGGGGACCGCGAGCTCTAATTCAAAGAAGTAACTGGAGTATCTCCTTTTCTTTCCGCATCCGCTGTAACTCAGAACTGTAAGAATTTTGCCTCCAAAAGATGTTTTTACTGAAGAAGCTATAGTGAATAACTCAACATCAGGGTTTCCTCGGGAATTCATCAAACTATTCTCCTGCTAAAGAAGTGTATCATCACGTATCCCAAAAATTCGAAGCTGTCTTGTTGTCCTGATGAAAAAGTACTGGCTCCGAAGACTTCATAAAATCAACCGGAGAAATGAAAGAAATCCCTCCGGCAAATTGAAGTTGGTTGAACATTTGCTTCATTTCGAAGAGTAACTGGAAAATGTCATTATTATCGTTCAATATTTGGTTCCTGAAAAACTCCGTCATAAATAGCGCTTGTAGAACGCTATTCATATAGCAAGTATTTCCGAAACTGGTCAATCCAACTTTACTCCTATGATTTTCAAGGTACCTTGTTGAACTATCTGAAAACTCCACTGGCAGAACAGCAATATCTTCAACCAAACTCGGCACGCAGCAATCAATCCTTCCTACAAAATTGGAATCTTCTAGAGGGATGAACTCATCGGCTTGTGAATGACTGAACTTTTCTGAAAAGGAAATAGGATCAACAATCTGTACTTCGTCATAAATTGGAGTCTCTGAATGCACTGTTTTCTGTTTAATGCAGAGAGATTTGGGTTTCTTACTAGAATGAGGGTAATGCATAATATCCAAACACTGATAGGGGAGGAATATTTCCAAAAAGCGAAACCGCATTAACACGCTGGATAACAATACTTATTCTCTCTATCAAGAAAGTAGTTGAACGACAATCATTCGTTGCTTAGCCTAATCTCCTTCCGAGTTCTTGAATGAAAGCCAGAGATGCAGGACCGTAAACACCAAAAGTTTCAGCAGGTACAGGATAGACCAAATTGTTACTACTAAGATTCTGGTACTTTTTACGCTTTAACTTTTCACCAGAAATAGCCGCAGATCCAGCGGACTCTGAACTCTCAGGCAGGTGGGAAGCTGCTACTGTATCAACACACGTAAAATCTCAGACAACAGGTATACCGTGTTTCCGAGGTATGAGAAACATACCATCTGAACGTTTACCATCATCACGACTAGTGCCTAAAAGTTCCAAATTAGCTGGGATACCTACTGAAGCCATAGCCCGTTTGAAGATGTCATTTGTTTGATGATGTCGATTCAATAGTTGAATCATTGTTTATATTGAAGTAAGACAGTTATCCAACCTTATGCGATTTATATTGGATTCAAATGGATGCGACATGTAGATGTCATGCTACATGTAGAAGTCATGTCGTAACTTCAGTGATCTGGCCTTCAAGTCATGTCGTAACTTGATTGAAACAATGGAACAGCAATAAAATCAGTGTTTTTTTAATAAACCTGCGTTAAAATGACGTCAAGTATTCATGTTTGTAACTAATCACGCCAGATGACGCGTATGAGTCCAATATCTTTTCCACAGGCATTGACTATCTTACTTCTATTTAAACAATGGTTGAATGCATAAAAGTTTAATATTTTATAGTCGATATAGGGTCTTGACTCGATGTTTGCTGTCATAGATGACTGTTCCAGAAAATCTGTGAAATGGAATATTCAATAGCTGGATGTTTCTTGTTAATCTTGGCTTCCATAGTGATTTTCATATCCGATACTGTAAAAAAAAATTGTTAAAAAATTGTTCCATTAGTTTCAATATCATGTAAAATGTGAGAAAAGTGACCTCAAATTTTTGTAATCTGATCTTTATTCAGCTGCTGCAGAAATTTTATCACATTTCTATGATAAAAATCTATAATTTTTCATGGTCACCAATTGTAGTTTAATTAATAGTTCCCAAGAATGGTTTATGATCAATATTACACCACTTGACATTTAACTATTCATCAACTTCTCTTTGACAAATTGTGACTAATAAATGAGAATAAAAGAAGGTGTGTAAGTTAGTTATAATTTGTCAAATAGAAGTTGATGAATTGGTAAATATCAAGCGTAGTAAAATAGAATATGAACCATTGGGTGATTTTTTCAACTAACTTTGATATACAGTTTGTATAAAAAATATCAACCCTAATTGGTCTCATATACCAATTTTTCAAGTTTCACAGAAACGATCACGGGAAAATAGAAAACTTTCCTATTTTTAATGGAAACGAGACTTTTCCAGGGCAACGATAATGAGTCAATTTAATTGAAATGGCTTTTCTATAAATCAGGTTAATGAGCCTCAAACGTCGATCCCAATTGGAAGAGTGTTTTTCTGCGAATCTGGGCCATCATAACTCGTCGACAGACTCTCGATTGCAAGGCGGTTTCATTATAGTTTATAACTTAATATGTTTGCAAATGAGGGAGCATGAATTGATGTCCTTGTGGAGAATATAAAAGTAATGGCACAAACAGGTTCCGATACATCATCCAGCGATACCCATGATTTATTGGTTGCGGCGGTGCGGAGACGTTATCGATATTTCTTTACAGCAGTGGATGTTAATAAATTTGCTCGGGAGATTGAATCGCAATTGAATGGTATTAACAGCTTCATGAACTGGAACAGATTGAAATTCTTGATGAAGAACAGCAACCTAATGTACAGGGTGTTCCTAAATGTCAAATACACAAAGTAGGAGCCAATTCTTTGGCTAATTTCATGACTAAAAATTCAGAAAAACACATGTTCGCAAACGCTACGTTACCGATAAACAGGGTGTTGGCATTTCAAGATATTTTAGTATTTTCTTCATAACTCCTGCAGTTTTCTCTCGAATTTCTGATACAGGTTAAACTGTAGGGCTCACATCTTTGTAAATGGTACACAGATAAAAAAGATTTCTTCAATCAAGAATATACATACTCTTGAATAGAATAATATTCTCAAAAGAATAATCATTTCTAATCAATGAATATACTCCCATTTCAAGCTGATTGAGATGTTTGCTTCTTTACATAAATTCCCTTGAAATGAATTTGCTTGCAGTGAACTCTTCATCCTAGAAAACATTCACATCAACTCATTGTGAAACATAATCCTCTCAACACAAAAACATAATTCCATGGTAGATATCACTACCCGTGCCACGTGACACATTCAACCAATGAGAAATCAAAGCAGCTGGCGACACCGCGACATGTGAATACGACTTCCATTTCGATCATTTCATCCAGTATGACTATTTGGGTTGGAGGTTATGAGGCTATGCGTACCGATATGAATGTTAGTTTTGTGCCTAGTGGAAACTGTTTCCATACAATAAAAATGCAATGTCGAAAATTGAATTATGCTCATTACGGGCCAGTTGTGAAAATGAGTGAAATATATTTTGGTCTTCTACAGTTTTGTGTCTGAAAGCGAGTGGTGTTGTTTATGTATTCAATCAAACTGCAATATGCGTCACTACTAACTGGTTTTATTGAGAATACAGTTATTAAACTTAAAACAATTTTCATTTAAAACCATTATTTATACCTAAATTGTTCGTATTTGTGAATCTATGCTTTCTTTAATCTATTCAATGTTTCCAAAATGAAAATGGCAGATTTGAACTCAACCTCCAAGTTGATAGAAGAATAGTATTTATTATTGAAATTGCAATGTTCTTGTCTCAACCTACTTCCACGATTCAACAAAAAAAGTACCCATTATTGATGCTAAAATATTCTTGCCTCAACCAACTTATAAACTTGTTTCAAAATCTTTTTCTTGTGAGTGGCCAAGAGGATTCTGTCAAAAAATCAAACTAATAATATCTGATGGTTGGACCTATTCCAGAATACTATCTGTTTGAATCAACGCAATTATGCGTTGATGCAGGAAGCAATTTTTTAGGGATCATATTTTCTTTCCTCTTCCTGAACTTTTGTGTAGTACCTACGCTGTTTAGAATTCTAATTACAAAATAGGTTTTCTGTTTTGTTCAGATCATTTTTGTTCTTATGTATTTATTTCGTACCTGCGACAGTTATTTCGGAAAAAGAATAAAAAACGATTTTATGTAATTCTCTATACGAAATTAAATCTATTGAAATGGTCTATCAGGCACTGATGGAGTCATTAGGATAGTCTCTTGTCTCCTCCATTCCACCGGACATTTTTCCCAGACTTTTTCTCTCAAACTTTTTTCTTTAGACTATTTTTTCTCGCACCTTTTCTCCTATACATTTTTCTCAAGACATTTTTCAAGGCTCAAGACTCAAGACTCTTTTCCCCTGCCTTTTTTCTCGTACCTTCTCTTCAAAATATATTCTCCCTTATTTTATCTCGAACTTTCTTTCCTAGACTTTTTTCCTCGTACTTTTTCTCGAACATTTTTCTAAAATTCTTTTCCCAGACTTTAATTACCCGGACTTTTTTCCCGGAATTGTGTTCCCTGTAGACTTTTTTCTGGAATTTTATTCCACTTGTATTTTTCCCCAGACTATTTTCCCCGCTTTTTTTTCGTACTTTTTCCTTAGACCATTGTGCCCTTATTTTTTTTAGGACTTTTTCCCAGACTAACTTTTCCCGAACTTTCTCTTTTCTCGCACTTTTACCACGCACGTTTTTCGACAGACTTCTTTCCTCGGACTTTTCGCTGGACTTTTTTCCCAGACTTTTATTCTCCGGACTTCTTCCCAAACTTTCATCCCGGGATTTTTTCCCTGTAGTTTTATCCCTGTCTTTTTCTCTGCAAACTTCTTCACCCAGACATTTTTCCCTGACGTTTTGCCCCAGACCATTTCAACTCAGACTATTTTCACCCTTATTCTTTTCTCATAAATTTTTCCCGGATTTTTTAACACAGAATTTTTTTTCTGGCATTTTTTCCCAATTTTTTTCTTCTCATTTTTTCCCGAAGTTTTTATCCTGGACCTGTTTTTCTTCGAACTTTTTTACTCGAGCTTTTTTCCACGAACTTTATTCCTTGAATTTTATTCCACTTACTTTCTCCCGAATTTTTTTGCTGGAAGTTTTTTTCCAAGACATTTTTTCTCTGACTTTTATCCTGTTAACTTTTTCCATGGACTATTTTCTTCAGGAACTGTTTTCTCGGAAATTTTTTCTCCAGACTATTTTTCCCCACCTTTTTTTTCGGAATTTTCCCCAGACTATTTTTCTTGCACTTTTTTGCCAATAATTTTTTCTCCGAACTTTTTTTATCCTCTATTTTTTGACAGCACTGTTAACAACTGACTATTTTCAAACTTTTTCAAAATAATAGTATAATACTCCTTCGTTAGAGTGTGCCCAAAGGAATAGCCTGTGGTGTATTATTATTATTATTATTATTCGGTGTGGCGCTCAGGGGAGACTGATTATTAAAGTTGTCAAACTTTCAAATGGCTTCATAACGGAACCGCATTCGGTGTGGAAGAGCTTGGTAAAAAATTGGACAAGAAGGTCAGTAATGTATCGTTCATTTTGAGACAACAAAGTTGTTCAAAATGTCCAGTCGTTCAAATAATGATATCTAATCACGTATTCAGATTGATGCAACTGAACCATATTTTCAAAAAATCTGATTCTCTTCTCTGGATCACTGCGTGGAAGCTTCATAAAATGAATTTATCCACTCTCATTGGTCCTATTTGCAAATTCAACGCCGGTTAGTGGTTTGTGGATATTATACAGACTCAATAAATCACATCTCGTGAAAGCCTAATGGAATAATTTGTTTTCAACAAAAGTTGTTCAATGTAACCGAATCGCTAGGAACGTAATTAAAATAAAACATACTACTTAGTAACCAGCAAATGCTCCTAACTTCCGATACTTGTCTTGGAACGTGCACTCCTTTGTTTTCAATTAATCGCATTGAGGAAGTTTCTTGAATCCCAATTATTTCTTGTTATCTCGACTGTATCTCCAAAAATTTCAAAAGCGGTGCGATAAACAAGTGAATGCAAGCGGTGCACGTAATTTTCCTAGCAAGTACTGCTTGAATATATCAGACGAATGCTATCTATAGTTACAAAGGAAGGTTGTAACACAATTTCTTTACGCACCCACCCTATTACGGAAAAGTGACAGATGCCAGCCGTTCGACCAGTTGTTCCATGATAAATGGCGGCATTGGCTCGCGTGTCTATACTCTTCCCGGTGTCCAGTCATATTTTATTTAATTTCGTTTGTGATGAGTTATTACATATTAAATAATTTGTCTGATTCACTAAATGATTTTAGCTGCCCTAAATTATCAATTTAGGAACCCACGAAAACCTAACCTATTACAAGGTAAGTTTTCTCAATTCAGAAGGGTTTATCGCCAACAAACTTTCAACTATGTATAATCGCCCAACCCTTCAAGGTGGAGGTACCTGTACTTAGATAAAAAAAAGTATTGTATCATTTTCAGTTTTTGTTTGTATAGTTTTTGATATTCTTTCGTAATATTTCAATTCGTATTATTAGAAACTTGGCATAACTTTGATATGAATTGTAATTAAGTTTTCATAACTTTTAGCTTATTTGTATACCAGAATTCGTCACTATTTTTTTTTTTCAAGAGAAACAAATCAAAAAACTCCCAATTTTGCATTTGTAATTTTTGGAAGAACTCAAATTAACTGGTTGCATTTTCGCAGGATCTGTAATATATTCTGTTGTTGTCATATTGACAATTAGAACTGGATCCCAGACTTTCATGACAGTTTCCATCTCAAAACTCAAGAGAAAATTTTTCCTTTGAAGTTGAAGGAATTATTGAATGTCATAAAATATAAGGGATAGTCTCTTGATCTAAAATTAATTTCTATCATTGTCTTTGCAGTCACGACTCAGGCATGATAAAAATAGCGTATGATACAAGTGCATTCGTTACGTTGAGGGCATTCTGCTTCGCATTGTGCCAGACACCTTTCTCGTGCTTCAAAGGGTCACTTGTATATTTGTATCGTAATATATACAAATAGGTCATCGTGCAGCGATAACATACGCCCCCTGTGTTTTGCAGCCTCCCCAAAATCCGAATGTTATGACTGGAGTGGATGAAAACAAAGTGCTCCTTATCGTCACTAAAAGTGACACGTACATTCTGCTGGACGCACAACTCTAAAGGAGTTTTTATGGATATTTCTGACTCAGAAGAGAAAAAATGTCCTTCGACCAGGAATATAACAGCAGTCAAAGCCCACCATAATTGGCTATTTTCCATTTAAAATACAGATACTCAGTAGAAGGTGCACAATCAAATGTAATGTTTTGAATCAGTTTTTTGCGGATTTTCCGGAAACTGACCAAAAATCCACTGACAAACTTGAGGATCTAATGACTCACTTGGAACAAACCATCTCTCGCATTCGTGAATTGGAACCAACACAAGATCGTGGTGCTGTCTTAGGACAGTCATGAAGGGGTTTTCCCGCTATATGGTTACTCCAGATGGGCAGGTACAGACATATTACCTGAATCGCAGACTTTACTCTCTATCCCTACCATGTGGTAACGAGATATTTTCGGGAGTAATTACACAAGTGCTTCAAAATTACCGATAATTTTCCATGAAAGCATGTTGTCTAAAAACTGCATGAGTAATGTAGTTTTTTTACTGACAACATGCTTGAATGGAAAATTATCAGGTTTATTTTGATGCACGAGTGTAATTCGGTAGAATATTTCCGGAGTTAAAACAAAAATTCAGTATTTATGCCTGTCAAGATGACAAATGTACATTTTATATGGGATTTTTAACATACGATGGAAATATTCACTGAGAATTCACTAATTTGAATGTTTTCTACTGCGCAAATATATTTTACTGTAATTTAACTAAATAAATAACATCTCAATTTGGTCATCCATCCCACAATAAAAAATAAATGGGTTGCTATGGAGAAGTTTTTCTAAATATCATCAAAAATAAATTCGAACTTCAGTTTCATTATGATTTTCTGAAGTTTCAGATACATCAAGTATAATACGAACAAAATCCGATAAAATCGTGCCACCCCGAGTCAATTTCAATTTTTCAATTTTTGTCGAATAAAATGTATTGTATATCTATGAATGTCGAGATTCATAGATATACAAAGAGTATTTTTCACCATGTGTTGTGCTTATCTCCATATTAATACAGTCCAAGATGAAGTCTTTCGCGGGGATGTCTGCAACGGTGATTTTTACAGTTTTAGTTGACGGAGAAAACATTTTCGTAACATAAGGACCATTTTCATGAAAGTATCAAATTTCCTAAAATATTTTTGATTTTCAAATTATTTTGGAAAATCGAAATTTTTCAATTCCTTCTTTTGTTTTGTGGTGTTATCGACAGAGCTGAAACAAGTTAAAAAACATTGAACAGAAACTTATACGCTTTCCTGTGATATCAGTTTCCTTGTTGGACGTTTCTTTATCGAACAACCTGCATAAACTTATATTTTTTTAAATACGACCCTGTTTCAGTAAATGAATATTTCAGAATATTTTTCATTCTGAATTCAATGATGTACCAAGAGGTCACGTTTTGCCGCAAATCACAAGAAAACGTTTTCAACCCCTAAACTGCTTCCCCACTTCACCATTTTGATTGTTTTCTTGTTCAAATATTTTTTTTCCTCAAAGTTGAAACCTCTACAACATTCTCCACCTGGTCTATGCCCTGTTATTTTTTCTTATTTCAGGCGTTTAAAATTCGTTTTGGCACCAGCGTAACTAGGAACCGCCGCCCCCTCCGAGTACTTCTGTTTTTTAATTTTTCGCATTTTCTGGAAAAAATGTCTTCAGCACTGCTAATCTTCATTACATAATCTAAAAGTAGACACTTCAACGGATAAAACGGCTGCTGGCGAGCTTGAAAAGACGAACTTTACCGGTGAGACTTTTCAGTTATAAATGAGGTCTTTTTTTCCAGAATTTGTCGAAAAAAAATCTGCTTCGTTACAAAAAATTGTCACCGGTTAATTAACCTAAATTTTTGGTATGTTGTAGAACATGACCTCCTGAACATGGCTCAACTCAATCCTTTGACCAGTTTTAGAGAAACAGGGGTCAAAGTTGGAAAATGGCCATATCTTTTAAGTACCATTGCTTGTAGGAGAACATCTTGAATGCACGAATTTTGCGCGTCAAATATTGCTTACCCATAAGGCAATAATTTTAGACCGGGTTTTAATAAAAAATATTGTTACATGCGGGGTGTGTCAAGCATTATTCAAAATGAAATTCTCATTCGATCCTATGAAATGAAGAACGTTTGAATTTGTCAAAATCGACTAATAATTTTTTACTGGGTGAGTCAAAAAGTCACACTTTTTTTGGATACATTTGGTATATTTTTATTTTATATTTTGAGCTTTGGAGATACTTAACTACGAACCATTCAGCTTACTACTTGTCCGAAATTGATATACAATGTGACACAAACGCTAGGTGATGACAAAACTTGCGAAAAGGCGTTTAGTTTATAATTCACCATGTAATTAAAAATTTCGTCCTTGAGATTTTCCAATTTTTTGTCATTACTCTTAGTTTGAGTACACTATTATAATGTCAAATAGCATTGGCTTTGCTATGACCAGCTTTTGAGATACACAGGGTAAAATATTGAGAGGTGTGACCGGCTATACATCCGTTATTACAAAACTTGTCAAAACAGTTTTATAGAATGAAAATGTCATACAGAGTAACGGTAAGAGGTACGTTGGCGTTTACTCATTGTTATTTCGTCATAGTACAATGAAAGACATCATATTTAATATTGAAAATAAGTTAATAAAACTATCAAATTCTTGATATTAATATATTTTATTCGAGGCTTGATCAACAGTTGCTAATTTGTTTTGTATTTACATAAGTACTACATTCAGATTCATTTAATTAAAAGTTTCCATGACGACCCTGATGAAATATAAAATGTATAACAATGTTCTCCCCAGGAGCCACTCGTAAATTTCCCTCCATTTTACTCAACATCGATGTACTTTTCAACCCTATTCGAGGCGAAAATGGGGCACCTAAATCTGTCACTTTCTAACAGATTGTTTTTCTACAAGCGTACTTCAATAATTGGCCATTTTCCAACTTTGACAACCTGTATTTCGAAAACTAGTAAAGATCGTACAGATCGTACAGATCGTACAGAGCGTAAGGATGCCTCTGAGATGCGCAAACGATAGAAAGTGTGAGTAGATGTGCGACAAAGATCGACTACTGTTTAATAAGGCAGAGCGATTGAGCTCCTGCCCCACTCCAGGGTTTTGTCTACTGCGCAACCAATTCTCGGAGGCATCCTTACGCTTGTCGATCAGTAATAGGATTGATTTGGGCCCATGGACACTCTTGTTCAATAGGTCATATTCTACAACATACCAAAAATTCAGAAATATTAACCGGTGACAATCTTTTCATTAGGCTGCTGCCTTATCCAATTTGGTGAAAAAAATGCGCTAGAAAAATATTCAAAACTGAAAAAAAAATTATTCCGATTATCCCAGGAAATTTGAGTAATGTGGGAAAATGTTTGATTCAAAAGTTGTATATATTTTCATTTTCAACAACTTTGCCATTTAAGTTTTTTTGATAAGAGGTCAACTTTTGTTGTCAATTTCGAAAAATCATGAAATATCACTTTCAACCCCTAAAAGTTTACCCTGTTCCACCCTTTTTTAATTTTTTCGACTCCAATTAATTTTTCCTGTCATTCAAACAATATTTTGCTCCTCTTTCAGTAGGTCTCATGCTGTTAATTTGTTTTTTATCTCAAAAATGCATCAGCACTGGTCTATTGATACAAAGTGATGAATATACTTCATCAGTTGGTAAATTATAAATTCCTGTAAACTAATTTGGAGCATTTTGGTTGGGAACGCTCAAAATCAAAGACTGCGTTTTCATTGTTGGCTTGCCTTCTGCAGATTACCTCTGGCTATTTGAAATGAACCCCTCATGTACTGATGAGGTTCTGGTATCCATTCATTGACTACTAACCAATTTCACGAATTTCTGTGAAAATTTGTTTCCATGGAGGCTTTATAAAGCAAAATTTAATCATTCCGAATTTAAACGGTATGTTTGCGATTTTATCAAAAGGGTTGGGGTAGCGAATATATCATATGAATGTTCACCCAATTTACGTTTGTTTCAATGTGCAAGCGAGAATCGGGTATAATTGGGAAGGTAATTAATTGAATATCTGATATCTTAGGGAGGAACTAAATCAAGGTAAAATTGATGGAGCGTGTTGGTAATTAGCAAATATAATCTTCATTCCATTAATTTGGGGATGAATATGTAGTTGGGTTGCGTTTGAACAATTTATGAATATATACAGGGTATATTTTGGCAAGGAGTTAACGCGACATTTATAAAGATAACTAAAAGTAAAGTGATTCTGGAAATTGGTAGGATAGGTATGTAGAATTCAACTAAAATATTCGTTGTCGACCATAGAGAAACTGAAAATAAGAAGAGTTGTTAAACATGCAGTAAAAGTTGACAACACGTTCAACAGTGGCGACCTACCTCTCAACTGGCCGAACTAAGATAAGTACGATTGGTAAAACAGATTTCTCGTCGGTTACCGATTTAGACAAGGCGGGTTTTTCAGTTGTGTTCCTCACCTATGGTTGATAAGGTATATATTTCGTAATTGATCGATTTGCCATTACCGTATTTTATATGAATGGTTGTATCATATGAAATGCAGAAATGGCAAATCGATCACTTATAAAATATGTGAAGTAATCGATACGCAGAACTTGTTAGTTCGTTCGTGTTTAAAACGAGTTTCAAAATAAATCTTCATTTCATGAAATCAAGAACAAAATCAACGTATATAAAACAATAATAATAAGTTGAACGCTATGAAAACACATTTTATCTAGGACTAGTACAACTACACAATAATAAAACTCTAAATACAACAAAAATTAAATTATTGTTTTTTCATCGTATCAAGACTATTTACTACAGAGAATAAATACTAACACAATTAACAATAAATTATGAATAAATGAATCAAACTCTCCAAAACAAACAACAAACATAATTTTAAGGATGTGATAGGAAATGGAAACTGATAGATGGAAGTATTACTAGTATCAGTTTGTGACAAAATTCCTGCAACAGACGGTTGGAAATGAGCATCACTTTGTGGAAAGCAGCTTTATACTTTACCTTGCAAAAGAATATTTCCAGGAATTTTAGCATCAACTCGAATATCAAAACATTCGATTTTCGACGTTGGGTTCATAATTGAAGTCCATAATACAAATTGTATTTTAAATGTTTCGATGACAATTACAGTCAAATATTCCGAAATTATTGCGTGGTTTGTTATAATCAAAAATCAGTGTATTGGCGTATATCAACAGATGCCATAAGTCGTCTGTCGATTGCAGACAGCATTCGCAACTGGCCTAAACAAAAACTTGGTGGTCAAGATCGCTATTCATTCAAATGTTTTATTTGTCTATGTTGCCTACCGATGTTTGACCCTTTGCTCCAATACACACCTACTTCGTAGGCTTATTATGGCAAGTCAGAAAACAACTACTTCCCTGGCGTAGACCACGACGGGTATTGAATAATATCTAACAGATACTTGTGCAACGTTCCTCAATGTACCAGAGGATGCAATTGCCCCCTGTAACCAACCAGCAGAGTTATGTGTTGATTTGGAAAGGGTGATCACCTGCAGACTAGTTTCGATGTTTTGCCTCTCATCAGTGCAAGGGTAAGTCAACACAGACAGTACTGAAGCCATCTGTTGCCCGTCCAAATCACAACACATTCTGATGCTTGGTCACCACTGGTTCACGCAATAAAGCGTTTTCTAGGCCGCTCCACCTAGCGAGCAGAGGAAGAACACTCCAAGTCTCCGGGTGTAGGGATTTATGTGAAAATAGAGTTCTTTTGGGACATCGTTTAGTAACGAATAGTCGTTGCCGACCGATGTTTAACCCTTTGCTCCCATAAAGGGTTGGATATCGGTAGGAAACGACTTTTCGTTACCAAACGATCTCCTAAAAGTACTCTGCTTTTGAAATATTTTCGTTATTGTGCATACTGCATTTACAGGGTATGCAACTCATTTGTGAATTCTTCTCATGATTTTGATTCAAACTCATGTATCGCACCCTGAATCCAAAACGAACATTTTGAACATTTAAAAAATATGCAGTTAGGTTACCATGAATATTGAGAGTAGAACGGAACACGCTCTATATTTACATCCGCTAAATAATCCGCAGGGTTTGCACAAATGTGGGTTCAATAAGTGAAAGAGAAATATAAAAAGTCAACTTTTTCATAGGTATGGGAACCTTTTTTATTTGTTCGAGGTTTGGTTGAGTTAGTTATAATTTTAGAGATTTTCCATTATATTACTTAATTCTATATACTTGCCCAAAATGGTATTTCTAGTAGGCTGCTGTCCACCCTTCAACACAATGTTTGGTGTTAAATGAAACGAGTTTGTTCATTGTCAGATTCGTTTTCTCAAAAGGTACAATATGGCTCGTGTTGAGTATATTGATAAAGATTCCGAAAAGGCAGACTCCGCACGTTTGTGTAACTTTAGTATGGTGTTGTACTCGACCTAGTAACCAAAAATGTCAACGGACCCAATTAAATCCTATTACTAGTTTTCTAGTTGAAGCTGTAAATTGCCATGATTTTCGGATTTTTTTTTGATGTTGACTTATTTGCATACATACTTTTATTACATGTTTGAGTAATACTATGGTAAATATGTATGATTAAAAAATTTCATATTTACCTGGTGACTAGCAAATTAATGACAGTAGTTTTTTGTAAAAGCTCAGTTTTCTACGGTGACCTTAGAAAATCATATTTCCGAAAGATACCAATCAAAATAGTATTTTATGAGAAAATATCGTATGGTTCATATTTCTTATTCAGGGTATTTCATAGAGAGAACCACAATATATATTTTTTTTAGTACTATATAATTCAATACTTTGTACTTGTCGTTCGATTTATGGGAAAGTTGATACCGCTAATGATATGGGAGCATCTAAGCTTTAAGATATACAATAAGAATTATTTGTTGAAACGTGAGAATTGAATTTCTAAAAAAGTACAAAAACCATTCTTCTAAAATTGCCATGGTGAAATGTACCATTTGGTAGATATATAATTATTTAAGTACAATTATTGAGTGTTTGGAAAACGTATTGTGAATCATTCGTGACACCCTATAGTTGTAAATACTTTTAGCTGTACCTTCCAGTGTACATCTGACCAGAACTCAAATTGAAATAACATACGCAATATGATAAAAAAAAAAACTGATGAAATCGACATTTCTCCACTTTAACGCGCTGTATCTTGATAACTGTTCAGGTCAGACGCAGAAATCATACCTCTGGAGACGCCACTGAAATAATAATACACTGAGAAAATAGTTACATTTGACCAGAGAAATTTCCATGGATTTCGTACTTTTCTTAAAATTGAATTCCTTTCAACAAATTATCCACTTTTCTTTGGAACTTCGAAATACTCGTATATTGGCGGAATTAATTTTTCCACAAATTGATCCATAAGTACAGGGTATTGAATTAATCCTTAAAAAAATATTTGCTATTGTAGTTCTCTCTATGAAACACCCGGTATAAAAAGATGTACTAAGCGATGCTTTCTCCACAAAATACCCTATAGAAAATTTGTTTTTCTAATGTCACAGTAGAAAAAGTGCCATTTTACAAAAAAACTACTGTTATTCGTTTGTTAATTAAACCTATCCACCATCCACCTATCCACCATTACATTAATGAAACATGTATTTAACGTGTGTATGCAACAGATATTCCATCTAGCTCCTGAGTTAACACAAAAAATCCGAAAATCTGGGGAATTTTCAGCTACAATACCCCGCATTTAGATAACTAGACATGGGATTGGGTTGGAGACACTTTTGGTAACTGTGTCGACTACAACAATATACCGAAGTTTCAGAGAATTTGACCTGTAAACATTATTATTACTAGGAGTAATAGTTGAACAAAAACAATTATTGATGTATTTGTTGAAAATGTTTTTTTTCGCAAGTTGGGTTGCTCCACTCGCTTACGCTCGTTTTGCAATATTCCCCACTTACAAAATGAAATGCTATTTTATGATTTTTTTCTACCACTATTCGAGAACTAACGAGTTATAATTTTGTAAGACATCATAGTTTCAGTCTATTCTGAGCGATAAATACGTGTTTTGTTTCTTGACGACTCTCTCTATTTCGAATATGAATTATTAACATTTTTAATTAAACCCCTTCACTGAAAATAATTGACAGGTTGTTCTTTACCACAAAAAATAATTAATTGCTACTATTGATTGGTGATGTGGTAGCTATTTGAATAATTCAATTGTTCAATATCACTTTCCATTTAGAAACAAAGTACGTTAATTTTTTGAGGTCATTGAATATCACAAAAATTGTTTCTTCAATCTGAACAAAATTTTACTTACACTATTTTATAAATGATGCCATATAATATATGAAAGTTTTGTCGACTTGGTCTGTTGCGTTTCTAAGTATGCATTTTCAAAGATGGTAAATAACCTAAAAGTGAAATGTAAAGCACCCTGTATCCAAATAAAATGTGACATTGAATAATTGAATTTATCACAAAGCTTCATTTTTTGTTCAATCAACAGTAGCATTTTTTTTTGAAATATAACTTGTTGGTTCTGGAAAACTGCAAAAAAACGAAAAATTATTATTTTGCCATGCCTTGTATACACCCTAATGAACTATCATCGATAATATTATAATTGGACATGTTAACAAGTTTTGAATAATATTATTTTGATCCTGAATTAGTATTATTTCAACTAAAAAAACAGTTTTCCGCTTATATCACAGAAAGACATAAACAACACGTACAAAATCATTTGAACTCATACATTTTTCTTACGAATCATCCTGCTAAAACATAATGAGATATCAGCCAATTTGACCGAGAGCCAATTTTCCATGTTTTCATCCGGGGTCCTTTAGACACTCGTTTAGACAGCTCTTTGAACAGCAACAGCTATTGAACTTGAAAACAATACTGCCTGATATAAAAAAGACAAACAGGTCGCCATGGAGTTGTTGAAGGGAGACGCCTAGAAACCACAAAAAGTAACTGTAGGGAATTTGTGTTAATGAAGAATACATTCCGTCATTTTCATCCAGAAATCTTCTAAACACAAGTTATAAAGTGAAACGAAAATGACAGAATCACATTGAACGAGTTAAGTGAGTAGTAACTACTTGGTGTGAATAGTGAACATAAAATGAAGTGCCCTGAAACTGGCTGTGACGGCAGCTTCAATCATTTCGGCAAAAAGGTATTTATCGAAATGCATTCATTTTCCCGCACGAAATCATTTACAAATCTATCAAAGCATTCGAGCAATTGTGGAAAAATCTCATTTCTCATGAACATTTCTTGACATGCCATAGGCTCTTTGTTTTCTTATAGTTTAGAAATCTCACAGTGTTGAAAAATTTATCAATTTGCCCTTCAGAAAACAATAATTCCATTTTGAAAACTTTATGTCAACAAAACTGAAGTGGGAAATGAACATTTCGTAAATATTCGAATTATTCGAGGTTACATTTCGAGACGAAACTGAAGTGCACGGCACAAGCGCTGTGTGATTGGTCCCTACAGTGGCGGTAAGTTTAAATGTCATAATTGTCGTAAGGCAAACTGGGATGAGTATGCATGAATTACTAGCCAAACCCGACCTAACTTGACAACCTTACGTAGTCAGAATAACCATACAAAATTGTTAGCGATTTACCGAGTACTCATCCAAAATTGTTGATAACACCAGTGTTGGTTGGAGCGCTTATGTCGTGCATTTAAGTATAAAATTACATTTCGGTCAGCTCGGGAGCACGTGTGGGCGATGCCCAAACTACAGCAGTGGCAAACTAGGTAGTGACACTTTCGCAAGTTTATAAAAATTTCTGTTTTGAACTGATCTTCAGTATCTAACAAATAGATGTCGGTATGGATTAAGGTCATGTAGAACATTAAAATGATTGGTTAGAATATGTCGAATAAAATAATAATATTATTCTGTTGAATTTTTAAAATTCAATTTTGACCTATTTCCAATCCTCCGATTGATCCAAAATTCGTCACACATATCGAGGACCGACAAGAATTTCATAATTTTAATGTAATAATGATAATAATGATGAGAATTCCTTAATCTAATTTTAACCCACATTCAATCCTTCGAATAATCTAAAATTCAGCACACATATCAAGGACCTACGACAATATAAGAACTTTAAAATGAAAATGTTATAATAATGATAATGTGAATCTTTGAATTTAATTTTCCCCCACTTCCAGTTGTCCAAAAAATCTAAAATTTCACAAACATTTCAAGGACCGATGGAACTGAAAATTGAAAACTAAATTTGGAAAAACTAAAGCAACACTCTTTTTTGGTAATATGGACTGAAAAGTAAAAAATATATTAAAAATTAACTTTGATATAGAAAAACTCGAAGTCATCTCCACAATTTTTAATAACATCTGGTGTAGTGTGATGGCGAAGCCATCAATCAAAGAACCAATTCATCGAACATGTTTCAAACCTATATAGGTTCATCATCAGCGAATTAGACAATTCTACAATAAAGAAGAAAAACGTAACTATTGGTAATCCAGTAATGTGTAGTGCTACTTACATGGAGAAGAAAATTTGATATGGATTTGTGAAATTAAGTGTCCCCAAGTGTCAACAAAAATTAAATGGGGGTGTATAAAATTCTACAATAAAGAAGAAAATTATGACTATATAGGTAATCCATTGAGTTCTGGTATTACTTACATGGAGAGGAAAAATACATAATTAAGATTATAATAATGGAAAAAGGTAATCACTACATTCTACCCAACAGTGGGGAACATGGTGACTGGGTTAGAGGTTGTCCAAGTGACAACATCCCCGGAACAATAAGGGGGTTTGGGGGCCTTAAGCCCGTTATCCAAATCGAAAGTAAAATTTGTCAACCACATGGTTTAATGATTAGAAAACAGGTGAAACTACGAGAGGTTAACTGTCAAGTGCCAATTTCAAAGTTGAAAGCAGCACAGAGAATGACAGGAGAGCCACAGACACAGAACGCAAAATTGAAGATACAAAATCCTCCGCATAGCAGGTAGTGTTCTGAGCAACCAGACAATTTTACGTTCTGTGTCTGTGGCTCTCCTGTCATTCTCTGTACTGCTTTCGACTTTGAACTTGGTACTTGACAGTTAACCTCTCGTAGTTTCACCTGTTTTCTAATCATTAATCCATGTGGTCGACCAATTTTGCTTTTGATTTGGATAAAGGGCTTAAGGCTTCCTTTTTCTTATTTCAAGCGGTTAGAATTCGTTATGGCACCAGCCTATAATTACAATACAAGAATGTGATAATAATAATACTAATGATGTTTTGTTATTTCAATTTTCATCTTCTTCCAATCGTCTGAATTATCTGAAATTCGGCACTCAAATCAAGGACCAACGATAGTACAAGAATTTTAGATTATTAATTTGATAATAATAATGATGATAGTTTTGATGATGAATGTTACAGCTAGTAAAAGCTAGTAGTAGTGAAAATATAAGTGAGAAACACCCTACGCATTCTTATTGCACGATATGTTAATACTATGATAATAATGATAGAGATGTTCGTCTAAAAATTGTATAATCAAACATAGCTCAGTATTAGAAGACAAGGCAATTGTTCAGCATAACAATAAAGCTGTAATATATAATGATTATACTAATAAGGAAAATGAAAAGAGTTCAATAGATTGGGCTGTGTAACGATGGTCTGGCGATTGGAGCCAAGAGGCGAATAGTGGTTCACTGACATAATTACAGTTACTTTATTTTGGGAAGTACCCGACAAACAAAAAAGGAAAAGTGGAATGAGAGCAGTGTTGTAGTCAGAATGTTGCACAAATTCCATTAAACGACATATTTTTCAGACTTTACTCCCTTGTTGTTTTTTTATTGATGAACAGATTCTAATGAAATTTCAAGCAGTGATATCTTGAGACCTCCTATCTAGTGTTGTAGTCAGAACTTTGATGAAACTCTGAAATTGAAGAGGTGGGTTGATTAAACAGCATATTTTTCTAATTTTATTCCTATGTAACTTTTTGGTAATGGATGCATTTCTACGTCATTTTGACATAACCCATTTGAAAGTGTTGCGAATCCAGTGGTGTAGTCAGATTTTTTGGAAAAAAATCGAAAAAGTTTTTTTTATATTATTGGCCTTGAAAAATAAGAATAGTTGGCTATGATATTTGGTGTCCAGGTAGACTCTTTGCATGTATACTTATGGAACAAAAATCATTCAGATCGGTTGAAAAATACAGGGTCTTGCAACTGCGCTCCGGTGGTCCATAGCTTCTAAACGGCGCAACTTGAAAATTTCTTTCGAATGCAAGCATCTTCCCTTCTTGAGAGAGTATCTTTGGAAAATATTCCGAAATATACAAGGTGACCCAGAAAAGTTCACCAAACCAAATTTATGTTTTTTGTAATGGAACATCTTATATTTCATCACATGGTTGAATAGAGATTACTTTGTCTATTCAAAAAATATAGGGTCATGTATGTTCATCAACGCTATTTCCGGAGATATATCGATATTACTTCAAAAAACATAAGGTATTCAACACTCTGTAACTCTTCGTGGAAAAATAATTCTAAAAACTTTTGGGGGGCGAAATGACTCCAGTATAGTCTAGTTTCTGTAACACGACACATAATTGAAATTTCATTACTTTTTGTGTACCCGATAGATAGAAACGCAAATTGAAAGATATCAATTGGAAATTTACGTTATTTTCAAGGTGAAGTAAATAGGTACCAAGTGTGATATATCATTCTAAAGGATATTTTATAGCCATTTCAATACTGAAATTGAATATATGGGTTTCCATTAGAAAAAAACAAGATTTAATTCATTTTGCGTTTCGTTCTAACTGGTACACAAAAAGTAATGAAATTTCAACTGTGTGTCATGTTACAGAAACTAAACCATATTGGAGTCATTTTGCCTCCCATAAGTTTTTGGAATTATTTTTGTACAAGGAGTTACAGAGTATTGAATACCTTATGTTTTTTGAAGTAATATCGATATATCTCCGGAAATAACGTTGATGAACATACATGACCATATATTTTTTGAATGGTCAAAGTAATCTTTATTCAACCATGTGATGAAATATAGGGTGTTCCATTACAAAAAACATAAGTTTGGTTTGGTGCACTTTTCTGGGTCACCTTGTATACTTCGGAGTATTTTCTAAAGATACTCTCTCAAGAAGGCAAGTTTAGAAGCTATGGACCACCGGAGATCAGTTGCAGGACACTGTATATAAGGGTGTTTCCATCTTAAATGGGTCATACTGTATACAAAAGTTTCTCCAAAAATGAAAATACCTGCAAAAATCATATCTCTCCAACACTGGCCACTACATCCAATACTTGGATAACTCACTAATCTTAGAATAGACTCAAATAATGGGCGAGCTGTCTCAATTCCTAATCCTACCTGAGCTTCTAACCGCTATTCTGGTCGTTGTGTACCTTCCATAATTGCGTAATAGTTTACCAAGCGCATCAGGCGATCGATGAAATCACTCAAAGTATCATGTTACTACTCATGTTTCATTTCCTGCACTTCGCCAGTTGTTTGTCGAACTGCTCTCAATCCTTGAGACAACATTTCATTCAGATCCTGATATGAGCTGAAAGAAACATATCATCATTATCTTGTGAGTTTCAGTTATTGAAGTAGTTAAAGAAATATTTCCCATAAAAATCCACTCTTCCATCTTCCATAAGTAAAAAGTCTCTCCAATTTTTTTGTTGAAATTGCTGATGAAATCATAAATTCTCTTTCAACAACATAAAGTCTTGATTTACTCAATTTCAGAAACTTCCCTGTTCCCAGTATTTCTTTCTTTTTAGCTCCAGTAACTGGAGATGACGTTTTGGATGTGATGAAGTCACTAAAAAATTCCAAGTGTTCTGACGCAAATGAATTAACTAGTGAAATCATTGAGGAAACTTCCATTATCATTTTACAACCACTTACCTATCTTATCAATCTCATATTCGTCTCTGGTATATTTCCTGATGCGTTCAAACTATCCCGAGTTATTCCTCTTTTGAAATAAGGTGATATTTCACTTGTTGACAATGACCGTCCAATTTCTAAAATATCTATATTTGGTAAAATAGTTTAAAAAATCCTTAAACAACGCCTCACTGCATAAAAAAAAAAATGTTTTTAATGATTCGCAATTTGGTTTTCGTAAGGACCGCTTGTGACAATATTATGCCTTGGGTACCGGTACCCTTGCATTAGGCACTGTATCGCCGACCTCCCGAAGAAGCCATGTATAGCGCACCTGCGAGAGAGAGTTATTCGTGGGTATTTGTAGGCATTCGATTCATTTGAGTAGTTGGTAAATGGTGCTTCGTGTAACACACTTGTTTTCTAGTGATATCGTTGTGGAACTTTACTGCACGTTACCTGCAGGTATGTAATAGATCCTCATCAGTTCTGACTGCTTGCTTGGTGGCTGGGTACTGCTAGGTAGTTTAGTTGTGTTATTTCTTGCAGGTTGTGTTTTGCGGTTGTACCTACTTACTATTAAGCTACAAAATAAACTGTGTCAACACTTCATCAGTGGTTTTTATTGCCGACTACGTTCCAGCCGGACTTTATCTGATCCCTGAGCCCCCCCCCTAGAGTCTATTTTGCTACACGCTCTACAATGTAGGCTGTTTTGAACATCGTTAGCGATGTAGTAGAGGGCATTGAGTTAGGGCAACACACAGCAATTATACTCGGTGACCTACTCAAGGCCTTCGACTGCGTCTCTCCCGACATCTTACTTGAGGAACTATTTTACTATGGCATCAGGGTAGTGTTTTTGTCTTTAACGAGGTCATATTTAGAGGGTCGACCAATAGTACTACTTCGAATTTCAAACTTGTTAAACATGGTGTTCCTCAAGGATCAGTTTTGGGGCCGCACTTATTTAACATTTATGTGAATGATATCAGTCGTTTCACGAACCAACATAAATCTGTCCTGTTTGCACGATACTACTTTCATTTATTCCGATAAGGTCTTATTAGAACTTGCAAGAATATCTGAAGAGGTAAATAGTAAGGCAGAAACTTGGTTTTTGCGAACAAATTCAAATTGAATTCTGACAAAACTCAACAACTCAATTTTGCAGCTAGAACCACTACGTCGGATGTGAACACTATAACATTACTTGGAGTCACTGTCAACAGCTATCTCTCTTCGAATGATCACATCAAACGATTAAACAGTAGAGTATGTAGCATTTTTTTTTTGAGTCAACTGAAGAATATCACCAGCTATGATATACTGAAAACCACATATTTCTCTCTTTTCCACTCTCACATCAGTTATGGGATCATTCCCTGGGAAAATTCCAGTGGGGCTATGAAGATTTTCAAACATTAGAAAAAAACTGTAAGACACAGTACAAATTTAGGCTACAGAGATCATTGTCAACCCCTTTTTCTGAGATTTCAAATAATGCCACTACCGACCTTATATCTATACAGTATCCTGTTAGAAATTCATAAAAAGGCAAATATGTTAATCAAACAATTTTATGTTGATGGTCACAATACCAGTTCCGCATATAATATTCGAAAAAATCGCTACTGCCTGAATAAATCCAAGAGAAATACGTTAGACTCCAACCTTTACAATCATTTGCTAGATGATTTTAAGTATCTCTCTAGTGTCTCATTTTAAAAATTCCTTAAAGAGTTATCTCTTGAGATATTGCTTCTACTCAGTCAATGAATATGGTATTGTTGAAACTCTGATATTGAGGAGGTGGGTTGATTAAACAGCATATTTTTCTAATTTTATTCCTATGTAACTTTTTGGTAATGGATGCATTTCTACGTCATTTTGACATAACCCATTTGAAAGTGTTGCGAATCCAGTGGTGTAGTCAGATTTTTTGGAAAAAAATCGAATTTTTTTTTTTATATTATTGGCCTTGAAAAATAAGAATAGTTGGCTATGATATTTGGTGTCCAGGTAGACTCTTTGCATGTATACTTATGGAACAAAAATCATTCGGATCGGTTGAAAAATACAGGGTCTTGCAACTGCGCTCCGGTGGTCCATAGCTTCTAAACGGCGCAACTTGAAAATTTCTTTCGAATGCAAGCATCTTCCCTTCTTGAGAGAGTATCTTTGGAAAGTATTCCGAAATATACAAGGTGACCCAGAAAAGTTCACCAAACCAAATTTATATTTTTTGTAATGGAACATCCTATATTTCATCACATGGTTGAATAGAGATTACTTTGACTATTCAAAAAATATAGGGTCATGTATGTTCATCAACGCTATTTCCGGAGATATATCGATATTACTTCAAAAATCATAAGGTATTCAACACTCTGTAACTCTTCGTGGAAAAATAATTCTAAAAACTTTTGGGGGGCGAAATGACTCCAGTATAGTCTAGTTTCTGTAACACGACACATAATTGAAATTTCATTACTTTTTGTGTACCCGATAGATAGAAACGCAAATTGAAAGATATCAATTGGAAATTTACGTTATTTTCGAAGTGAAGTAAATAGGTACCAAGTGTGATATATCATTCTAAAGGATATTTTATGGCCATTTCAATACTGAAATTGAATATATGGGTTTCCATTTGAAAAAAACAAGATTTAATTCAATTTGCGTTTCGTTCTAACTGGTACACAAAAGGTAATGAAATTTCAACTGTGTGTCATGTTACAAAAACTAGACCATATTGGAGTCATTTTGCCTCCCATAAGTTTTTGGAATTATTTTTGTACAAGGAGTTACAGAGTATTGAATACCTTATGTTTTTTGAAGTAATATCGATATATCTCCGGAAATAACGTTGATGAACATACATGACCCTATATTTTTTGAATGGTCAAAGTAATCTTTATTCAACCATGTGATGAAATATAGGGTGTTCCATTACAAAAAACATAAGTTTGGTTTGGTGCACTTTTCTGGGTCACCTTGTATACTTCGGAGTATTTTCTAAAGATACTCTCTCAAGAAGGCAAGTTTAGAAGCTATGGACCACCGGAGATCAGTTGCAGGACACTGTATATTAGGGTGTTTCCATCTTAAATGGGTCATACTGTATACAAAAGTTTCTCCAAAAATGAAAGTACCTGCAAAAATCATATCTCTCCAACACTGGCTACAACATCCAATACTTGGATCACTCACTAATCTTAGAATAGACTCAAATAATGGGCGAGCTGTCTCAATTCCTAATCCTACCTGAGCTTCTAACCGCTATTCTGGTCGTTGTGTACCTTCCATAATTGCCTAATAGTTTACCAAGCGCATCAGGCGATCGATGAAATCACTCAAAGTATCATGTTACTACTCATGTTTCATTTCCTGCACTTCGCCAGTTGTTTGTCGAACTGCGCTCAATCCTTGAGACAACATTTCATTCAGATCCTGATATGAGCTGAAAGAAACATATCATCATTATCTGGTGAGTTTCAGCTATTGAATTATCACGAATATGAAGATGTGTTAACACTCGAAGTGGAGAGCATAAACGACATAGCTTTCCTGTTATTGATTACGTTTTTTTACAGCCTGTCAAAATTTCTTAAAATTTTCCGAATGTTTTTTCTCATCCATCATTATTATTCGTTTTGAAGTTTTTATTCTAAGATGTTTGTGCGTTCAACAAGGTAATAGCGCGAACCTAGGTTACCAAATATTGCTTACAAACGAGTGTACTGCTAACAAACTTGTATTATTTGAGTACATTTTACTTTTATATATACCTTTGATATAGTATGTGTTTCCGCACATGTGCAGAGAGAGAGCGAAATCTCAAAATACTAAATCTGGATGATTATCTACTGGCAAGTTTTTTTTTTTTGTAGGAAAAAGTTACAACATGGTGGTACAGCCATATTTATTGAAAATTCAATCTAATTCAAAACACTAGATTTACAAAAGTTGTATAGTGAACAGAACTCCGAATTTTGTGGCATAGAGTTGCTCCAAAGTAAATTCAATATCCTCTCTGTATATCGTTCTGGTAAAGGCGACTACGACTTCCACATGAACCACATAGTTGGAGAAAATACTAAAATGGTGATAACTGGAGATTTCAATGTAGATTTTAAAGGTAATTCAACTGCTTCAATTGATTTACAATGCTTATTGACATCCCTTGGTCTGCATTTCATTATTCACGAATTCACAAGTATCACAGCCACTTCAGCTAACATATTCAGCAACTTAAAGAAACAGTCTTTTGATAACGGCGTTCTCGAACCCTGTCTATCAGATCATCGTGCCCAATACTTCTTTCTTTCTTTGTCTGAAATGTCTAATCAGAATAGTATATGCACAAAATGATGCCCATTTTCCACGAGTATGAAATTTGCAGCACGAGCCGAAGGCAAGTGCTGCAATTAATACGAGTGCAAAATGGCCATGTTGTTGCGAGTTGTATACTATACTTTTTCTATGACAACATATCGTTCACGTTCAATACATGCACACATTGCAAAAACTTTGAAAAGGTTATAAGCGCGTTGATACATACTCTTCGACGTTTCTGGTAATAAATTCAGTGTTGTTACCTTCGTTGCTTCTATTATGTTCGGAGGTGTCAAATCTAAGTCGATATCAATATCAGTTTCCATTTTAATCGATAGTTATTATAGAAAACAACTATGAAATTACTCGTTACCTACTGAAACTTTGACATTTCATCAATTTGTCGTTGGACGTCATAATTTGACAAGCCGTAGTCGTCGTGATTTTAGAGTGAACCTAGACGTAACACGAAATATTCCATTTCGCATTTGTTGCTTAGCAACTTGCCTAGCATCCGATGCAAAAATGAAATTCTGTACAAAATGTGCTTGTTTATGATTGAACTTACGGTTATAAAATGAACATTTAACGAGGTTGTTGTAGAAAAATCAATTTATCGGGTTGTGAACAGGAGCGGATTATAGAATCTGAAGCAGGCCTTATCAGGCATAAAATGGGATACTTGCGAAATTTACCAAAATGTTGATTCCATAGCTTCCACTCCTGTGGATACCTATAATAATTTAGTTAAAGAAATATTTCCCATAAAAATCCACACTTCCATAAGTAAAAAGTCTCTCCAATTTTTTTGTTGAAATTGCTGATGAAATCATAAAATCTCTTTCAACAACATAAAGTCTTGATTTACTCAATTTCAGAAACTTCCCTGTTCCCAGTATTTCTTTCTTTTTAGCTCCAGTAACTGGAGATGACGTTTTGGATGTGATGAAGTCACTAAAAAATTCCAAGTGTTCTGACGCAAATGAATTAACTAGTGAAATCATGGAGGAAACTTCCATTATCATTTTACAACCACTTACCTATCTTATCAATCTCATATTCGTCTCTGGTATATTTCCTGATGCGTTCAAACTATCCCGAGTTATTCCTCTTTTGAAATAAGGTGATATTTCACTTGTTGACAATGACCGTCCAATTTCTAAAATATCTATATTTGGTAAAATAGTCTAAAAAATCCTTAAACAACGCCTCAATGCATATTTAAAAAAAATTATTTTTAATGATTCGCAATTTGGTTTTCGTAAGGACCGCTCTACAATGTAGGCTGTTTTGAACATCGTTAGCGATGTAGTAGAGGGCATTGAGTTAGGGCAACACACAGCAATTATACTCGGTGACCTACTCAAGGCCTTCGACTGCGTCTCTCACGACATCTTACTTGAGGAACTATTTTACTATGGCATCAGGGTAGTGTTTTTGTCTTTAACGAGGTCATATTTAGAGGGTCGACCAATAGTACTACTTCGAATTTCAAACTTGTTAAACATGGTGTTCCTCAAGGATCAGTTTTGGGGCCGCACTTATTTAACATTTATGTGAATGATATCAGTCGTTTCACGAACCAACATAAATCTGTCCTGTTTGCACGATACTACTTTTATTTATTCCGATAAGGTCTTATTAGAACTTGCAAGAATATCTGAAGAGGTAAATAGTAAGGCAGAAACTTGGTTTTTGCGAACAAATTCAAATTGAATTCTGACAAAACTCAAATTGAATTCTGACAAAACTCAACAACTCAATTTTGCAGCTAGAACCACTACGTCGGATGTGAACACTATAACATTACTTGGAGTCACTGTCAACAGCTATCTCTCTTCGAATGATCACATCAAACGATTAAACAGTAGAATATGTAGCATTTTTTTTTTTTTGAGTCAACTGAAGAATATCACCAGCTATGATATACTGAAAACCACATATTTCTCTCTTTTCCACTCTCACATCAGTTGTGGGATCATTCCCTGGGAAAATTCCAGTGGGGCTATGAAGATTTTCAATCATTAGAAAAGAACTGTAAGACACAGTACAAATTTAGGCTACAGAGATTATTGTCAACCCCTTTTTCTGAGATTTCAAATAATGCCACTACCGACCTTATATCTATACAGTATCCTGTTAGAAATTCATAAAAAGGCAAATATGTTAATCAAACAATTTTATGTTGATGGTCACAATACCAGTTCCGCAAATAATATTCGAACAAATCGCTACTGCCTGAATAAATCCAAGAGAAATACGTTAGACTCCAACCTTTACAATCATTTGCCAGATGATTTCAAGTATCTCTCTAGTGTGTCATTTTAAAAATTCCTTAAAGAGTTATCTCTTGAGATATTGCTTCTACTCAGTCAATGAATATGTTGGTCATTTCCAAAATAGATATTTGTGAATATACGTACCAAAATTTTTATTATTTTTTTCAGCGTGTTGATCTGCCCGTTCATTTTAATTGTTCGGTTATAACTGGTATACACTTGTATTTTTTTTTGACGTGCTACAAACATTTTAAAAATGTAACGTAGTTAAATAAATGAATCTGAATAAACATACTACATACAAAGCAAAAACATTCACAAATAGACGTCAAATTTCTGATTTACTGTCACTTTTTTCCTAGTCATGTAAATGATACCCCAACTAACAAATAATATGTAATTTTCAGGTAACACAACAATTCAGCTTCATTGACATTATGTTACGTCTGTCGAGAAGCCAAGGTAACAATGCGAACATGATTATTGTTTTCATCGAAACCAAATTATTGATAACGTTTGTAGAGTGAAATCGTAAAACATCTGAAAAGGTGAACTTGAAATAGTTTCTCAAACATTTTAGCTTAGCGGAACAAGCTATTAGCTTCATAGTGATATTAACAGGTTCAGTTCTGTTCTTTCGCGGATAGATTCGTAAATGGTTTATAAAAATTCATCAAAAGATAACAAAATTGTTGAATTGGTATTTCCTGTGACTCTTTTACATCAGAAAGCTATATCCGTCCAACAAAAACTGATAAATGACTATTCTATAACTGTACGAATAATACTTTAGAATGGTGCCTATAATTTTTGTGGCAAAATTTAAGGAAGAAATATTTAAACACGAAACCTCACAAAAAGGTGAAATAGGGATGCAGTTTCGGGGTCGAAACCGGTTTTTGGGATTTGTGGCGACACGTGGCCTCTTAGCAGAAAATATTCGAAGGCAAAGTTGTAGAAAATAAAAGAAATCGACAACTTTTGCATGCAACACTTTCTGACATAACCTCAAATTAACCGTCAAAATGGCGAAAAACCGATCTCTCAGTATTTAGTTTTTTTCTCGCGTATAAATTATTTAATTCACATGAAAATTTGTAAGCATGTGTCTGATTCGGTGTCGAATGAGTATGATTATTTCGCAATCAAGAAGACTACTAGTTTTTGAATTAGGTTAATTTTTCGAAAAAAATATCCTTATCTTCCACGAGTAATTGTTCTGGTGTGTTTTTGTAGATAGGAGGTATATAAGTGATCATTTCAATTGTTGAAATGTCTACTTTCAAATGGTCTGCGTGACTGTTGGTGGTTTATTGATCGTTAAACTGCTTGAAATTGAGAAAAACCGACAACAAGTCTTTCTCTGAATCATGATTTCCTCAATATTTTTATTAGTTGTAGAAGAAGTAACAGGTGGACTAGGTAGAGAATATTGCTGAGGTTTCAACTTTCAGAAAAAAAAATATATAAACACGAAAATACTCAAAATGGGGAAATGGGGATGCAGTTTAGGGGTTGAAAACGTTTCTTTGCAATTTGCGGCGAAACCTGACCTCCCTTCTATTGAACAAATTTCGCTTCGTTCAATAGAAGAGTTGTAGATAATGAAATAATCGAAAATTTCTTTATTTAACGCTTTTTGACTTAACCTCAAATTAATCGTCAAAATGGCAAAATAACTTACTTTTCAGTATTTTTTTTTCCTCGCGTATCAATGATTCAGTTCAGATGAAAATTTGTAAATATATGTCTTTTTTTTGTCAAATAATCATGTTGACTTGAAGGTTTATTGGTTGTTGAAACGCTTGAAATTGAGAAAAATGTCTCTCATGATTGAATAATTTTCTCAATATTTTCAACAATTTCATCAATTAAAATGATCACTTATAGACCTTCGAAATACAAAAAAAAACAGAACAGTTGTTCGTGGAAAATAAGTTTTTTTTTTTCGTAAACCGGTTTATTAACCAGTAAATTAGATCATTTATACGCTAGAAAAAAATTAAATACCAAAAAATCGGTATTTTACCATTTTGACGGGTAATGAGGTTATGTCGAAATGTGTTGGATACAAAAGTTTTTGATTTGTTTATCATCCACAACTCTGCCATTGAACATTTAATGCTAAAGTGTCGCGTTTCGCCGCAAATCGCAAAAACGTTTTCAACAGATACAGAAAAGCATTGTTATAAAATGAAACACTAATGTTCAATTTGGATACACCACACTGATTCAGTCTCTATCTGACTTCGCAAGTGTGTGTACAAATTACGCTTCAGTAAACAAACAAATTTTGCATTTGCTAGGCGAAGTGAAAGTGGCCGAGCGAAAGCACGATTTGTTTGTCGACCAAACTTTGCGTTTGTTTGTTGAATAAAATACTTTGAGAGTCAAGCAAAGTCACTTTCGATCCGATTAAATCATATTGCTTTTTCTACAACTGTGAAAACTTCATCTATGGTCTCAGTGGCGGTACTCGAAAGTAGAGCCTTTGCTATTAGGCTACGCACCTTTTTCTATTCATGTAGTGCAAATAGGATGTGTTAGTACGCAACTGTTTCAGTACTAGAATTGAAAGTAAATCTCTCACTTAGACTTGAAAAGAAATTTTTGTCCCGGATTATGGTATTAGGAGGCCACTTGCGATTCGAAAATATATAAATATCTTATGAGCCACACAACAATCCAAAGATAGTAATTATTGGAAAATATTTGGAATTATACTGCTATAACATCAAGTATATCAATAATTCTCAAATAATCATTTACGAGGATATATTGAAAAATTCTTAGTCAACTATAGAACCAAACAAACTTTTAATGTCAAAATATTTTATTACTCGACATATTCTCCTCTTAAATGGATACATTTATTACAGCGAACCTACAATGTCTCTATACCTTTCAAAATAATATTTCTTCTTGCTCTGCAAACCAGACCTCCACAGCATTTATTACCTCCTCGTTGGAAGAAAATTTACGACCTTTTAAACTTTTTTTCAGTTGAGGAAAGAGATGATAGTCGGACGGAGCCAAATCTGGCGAATAAGGGGGGTGTTCTAGTAATTTAAACCCTAAATCACGAATTTTTTGTAAGGCAACATTAGATTTGTGTGCAGTGGCGATGTCCTGCAAAAACAAAACACCTTTGGATAGCTTTCCGCATATTTTCTCTTTAATTTTTTCCCGTAGAGTGGTCAGTAATGTCGAATAGTAATCTCCAGTTATTGTTCTACCCATATCCATGGCAATCCCAAAAAACTGAAGCAAGATACTCCAATTTTTCGATTTTCACAATTTCGGTGGACATATTTTTTCTTTTAATTTATTGCGTAACTCTTGCTTACTTTTTTGACGTCAAACTTTACACTGACACTTCTAATAAGTTATTGTTCGTTGCTATGATAACGCAATATTTTGTTTATGCAGGGAACTGGTCTAGGCTAACTAGATATCAATACATCCTCGTATATCATTGTATAGTGTTCAAATGAATTCAAAGTATTAATCGAAATGACTGATTCAATTCTTTTCAATATATATGTCTTTGTGAAGTCAAAAGTCAATATACAGTGACCGCCAAAAAGTAGGTACCATATGGGAAAAAATTTTATTATTGGAGTATTGGAAAAAATATTCTGGGGAAAAGTTTGTGCATGTCCGATAACCTAAAAATCGATTTTGACACATGTCACGTGATCGCTAGAATGGCGGCAAAATGAAAAAAATTGTAATGCAAAGGCAAGAAAAGGGGTAAGATGGCAAGATATCAAAAAAAGTTATTTGAAAAAATCACTTAGAATTCAATTTTATACACATAAACGAAGTTTCAAGAGATAATTCAAAAAAATTGAAAATAGCAATTTTTTAAAAATATTTTTCCATCTATTTAAAAATATTATTTTTTTTTCTTATGAATAGCTTGACTATACTGAAACATTTGCATTTTAGTGATAATGACAAAACTTTCTCATTTTCTCCACACCAGAGGGCACTAAATTGAAAAAATGGGAATTTGTCAGAACCCTTGCTGTTACATCGGTTCGTATCTAACAGTTATATCCGAATTCCACGACCATTGTGATGACATGACACTCCAAAAACATGGTAATTTCCAGATTATAATCAAGTTCCGATGATAATCGTGCATGAGCGTTTCACTTCGCACATAAACTTGAAAATAGTGCGTCAAATTAAAGATTCTTAAAGTTTATGTGCAAAGTAAAACGCTCATACAGCATTATTATTGAAACTTGATTAAAATCAGGAAACGTGGTGTTTCTAGATTGCCATATCAACACAATAGTCTTGGAATTCTGATATAACTGTTAGATAAGAACCAATGTAACAGCGAGGGTTCTGGCAAAAACCAATTTTTTTAATTTAGTGCCCTCTGGTGTGGAGAAAATGAGAAAGTTTTGTCATTATCATTAAAATGCAAATGTTTCAGTATAGTCAAGCTATTCATAAGAAAAAAAATAATATTTTTAAATAGATGGGAAAATATCTAATTTAAAAAAAATTGCTATTTTCAATTTTTTTGAATTATCTCTTGAAACTTCGTTTGTGTGTATAAAATTGAATTCTAAGTGACTTTTTCAAATAACTTTTTTTGATATCTTGCCATCTTACCACTTTTTTTGCCTTTGCATTGCAATTTTTTCATTTTGCCGCCATTCTAGCGATCACGTGACATGTGTCAAAATCGATTTTTAGGTTATCGGACATGCACAAACTTTTTCCCAGAATATTTTTTCCAATACTCCAATAATAAAAATGTTTCCCATATGGTACATACTTTTTGGCGGTCACTGTATATAGTCTGACTATTTTATAGAAATCACAGACAATGTTAAGTAGTCATAGATAGTGTTCTTATGATGAAACTGTGGTATAACATGAAGCCATTGAATCGCATATTAGTGATGAAAAAAAAAAATTCAGTTAACTTCGATCGAGATTGAGGGAGTTAGTTCATTCAGGCTAAATTGAATCTTTAATTCTTCAGAGACCTTACACTGGTACTTTTGAAATTCATCGAATTGGACTTTTCTTTGCACACCCTGTTGTAGAGCACAGAACAAAAAAGTGTAATGAAAACGAGATCAATGTGAGATTGTACCATCATCGAGGCATGGTATTCCAAGAATAAATACGCGTTTTGTCAATTCTAGGAATTGTTGAAAATTCTGAGCAGAAAGCGCCACTTTTCATCTTTGACACCCTGTGCCCTAACTTCGTTTTTGAAATACAGAGTGTTCACCTGGGATACTTTTTTTCAGAAATAGGGGTATTCTTTTAATGTAATTATGATACAAATTCCAATTACAGTGTCGTTCCAAAGGGTAAAATAATTGATATTATGACAAATTATTGTACTCCACTGTGTTTAACTTTTTCAGTATTGGGCAACTAGCGACAAATACAGATACCGATATACAGAACGTTAAAATTTCAAGGCTCTTTAATTTTTTTCTACTTAGCTTTTTTAGTTTTTGATATATTAAGATCAAATTTGAAATGTAGGTTACGTTTTAGGGCTTACACTATACAGCATACCGAGTGATTGTGAGAATCTACAGGAAGATAATTTTTCAGGAGTCAAGCCCTTTTTCGCCCCATAAACTTGTTTGTAGTGTGCCGCTGATGGATTCTAAAATATGAAATGAATGGTTTTTTTCGTTTATGAATTTTGTTGTCTTCTATAATTTCTACGCAACTGCAACCGTTATCGAGAAAAAAAAACTTGAATATTTAAACGAAAAACTGAAACAATTTTCAGCTTTACATTTAAGTTTGTTTTGAAGCGTTTCACATTATTTGAAAGTTGGTTTTTATCTCATCGTGTATTTGTTTATTTATTATTTTTTAATGGAAAATTAACCATATTCATTTGAGCATCTGGCTGACATTAATTTTATTTCCAAGCATTTTTGGTACAAATATAACCATATAGAGGATACGAAACTTTATAATGTTCAAAATCTTGGTATGGAAATGACTTTTGGATAAAATTTCAATTTTAATTTTTCAGAACTAAAATGGTGTTGGGAATGAAAAGCAAATGATTATGAACTTTCTGATGCCAAATTCCATTTTGTGAATGATGATATTTTGTGAGGACCGACCTGTTATTATGTAGAACAACTTTTAGTATTTTTAATATGTATTCATTCTATTATAATGACAAGTGTCAATATCATCTTTGTTTCTTCATACCAAGTATCTATAACATAAGGGTATGAACAATAATACTTCAACTTATAAAACATCTCCCTCTTTATACCGTTTTCCTGAACGAGTAACTCCATATGGAGCTATTGGGCCCTGATATGCAGGCCAATAGAAAAAATTGTCAACAATTCCATTCATTTTACTGAATCCTATATGCGTTTCATGTAACAGTTTCAAAACATATTTTCGCAAAATTTTAGGTACAATCAGCCTCGAATTAAAATACAATAGGTCTTCACTGACCTCGATGTGATCTCTGATTTCAAACTGAGCTCATTGGACGTTTCGTTCAACTTCTTGGGCCACCCCGACTCACAGTATTTTAATATTAATCCTAAATATTCATCTTTTGCAGTTTCATTTTTAAAAGACACGAGTTTCTCCTCAGATAGTTTTAATTCTTTTGCACCAACACAGTGGACCATATCTTTCATTGATATGTCGACTTGTTCTCTAGTAACAACTCCACATCTTGAAAGAAAATCTGCTATGAACATTTTTCTACCGGGAAGATATTCAAGAGTGAACCGATAACACATCAGCTTCAATTTTAACCTCCTTAACGTATTATTTTGAATTTTACACAAAGGTTTAGACATTAGGACAACCAGTGGCATATGATCTGAATGGATTGTAACATTTTCGTGTCCATATATATAATTATGGAATTTTAAACATGAAAATTGTACAGCTAGCAATTCTTCGGCCACTTGTGAATATTCTGACTCAGCATCATTCATACTTCTAGGAATAAAACATACTGGTTGGTTATTTTGTAGTAAACAACCACCCAGAGCATCTTTTGAAGAATCACATTGTATAACTATTGGAGAATTGGGATCAGAGGGAGCAAGAACTTTATTACTGCAAATAATGTTTTTTATTTTATTCAAATTTTCGCTATGTGTGCTAGTTCAAACCCATTCAACATTTTTTTTTTAGTAGTTCACGTAAAGGTGATATGATACCCGAAAGATTCAGAGTAAACATTCTCAAGAAATTTATCATTCCTAAAAATCTTTGTAATTCAGTTCTATTTTCAGGATCTTTGAGTTTCATGATAGTGTCTACTTTGGACGGATTAGGAAGCATACCGTTTTGATTGAATATATAACCCAAGTATTTAATTTCATTCAAACAATATTGAAACTTATCAGGATTGAATTTAATATTCAATTTTCGAGCTCTTTCTATAACTAATCGAATTATCTCATCGTTTTCTTCTTTAGTATCAGTTGCAATGCAGATATCATCAAAATATACTGTAACGCCCTTAATATCCCCGAAATATTTAAAAAACAATTTGTGGAATAATTCAGGCAGGTTTGATAACCCGAATGGAGATCTCAAAAATCTAAAGGTTCCAAAAACCGTAGAGAAGGAGCAAAGTTTGCTAGATTCATCATCCAGTTTGATCTGATAAAATCTATCTTTAAGATCAAGTATACTGAAGAATTTTTTATGTGCTAAATTTGGAAATAATTCATCTATAGTGGGAATTGTATACTTCTCCCTTATTATATATTTATTTAAATGAACTGGATCTAAACGAACTCGCAAAGAACGATTTGGTTTTTCCACAATTACAATGTCTGAAACCCATTCAACTGCTTCATTAACCTGTAATGTAATGCCCGTTTTTTCCAACGAGTCTAATGTATTTTTTAATCTGTCTTTTATCTTTATTGGTATTCTTCTAGCAGAACTGATTTGTGGGATGGCACCTGATCTTAGTTTTATTTTACAAATGTCTGGAAAACACCCTATTCCTCGAAAAATGTCATGATTTCTTTTCAATAATGTTTCTCTGCTGGTAGAATTTGAGATAGAATCTATTCTTTGTATCAATTTTAACTTTATACATGTTTCTAATCCCAGAATTGGTGAAAAATTACCTGAAATTACTACAAATACGACTAAATCAATGATTTTTTCAGTTTCAATTTTCATGAGAATCTGACCAATCGTTTTAACATGAAAACACAATTTCACTATTCAAAGGAGTTATATTATTGTGCATACCTACATGCTTCACAAAAGTTATTAGTAAAATATTGATATCAGCTCCACTATCAAGTTTGAATTTTACTTCACAACCTTCAACCAATATTGTTTTGAACCAGGTTTTCTTTTCTTCTGAACCATCTATGGAATAAATTGTGCTCACCGAGAAGGCTGAACCCGAAGAGTCGGACGCAAAGTTTTCTTGAAACTCATCATTATTCAGTTCACGTACTACTTGAGTTTTCCTATTTCTACACATGGTTGCAAAGTGATTTGTTTTTGAACAATGTCTACATATTTTCCCATACGCAGGACATTTGCCAATTTCGTGGTTTCTGCCGCATCTGGAACACTTGAGATTTTTTCTTTCTTTTGGATATTGATTAGCAAAATCTCGACTTCTGTTGGAAAATCTTGATACCTTGTCAACTTGTTTCATATTTGATTCCGTGGTTAAGATTTTCAAATTTGCCTCGGCGAACTCTACAGACTTGCAAAAATCTACAACTTTTTCAAGAGTATGGTCATCCCTCAAAAGTCTTTCCTGCACAGATTTCGAAGTAACACCGAGTGCTATTTGAACTTTTAATAACTTTTCCTCTTGATTTTCGAACTGACATTGCTTTGACAGGTATTTGAGATCAGCAAAAAAATTTTCGAATTGCTCCATTTGTTGCTGTTTTCGACTGAAGAATTTGAAGACATTCATGATCTCATTACTTCTTGGTGAACAATAAGTCTCAACAATTTTTAAGATCGACGTGACAGTTTCAACTTCATCCTCTGTTGATTTCAAATAACCATATAGTTTCAAGGCTTCATGTCCAAGGAAGTTCTTCAGACGCGCAACTTGAATTTCAGGTAAAGGTAAAGTTATCGGGCTATTCTCAAAAAAAAAAAAAGTGAAACTTACGTAGTTTTGTCTCCTGAACACGAATCTGAATTTTGTGGGGGTCTCAATTACTTTTGTTTGGTTTTTAGTAATTTTCATGATTGCAGTAGGTTGGTTACCTGAGATTTGCGCCGCCAACTATTCAAAACATAAGAATGAAGGGGAAGTTATTGCTCATATTTGAATTCGAATAGTTGACGGCGCAGATTCACTTCTTATGAGCATGTAAATAACTAACAAATAGGTTAGAATCACTAGTAAAAGAAGTTCAATTTTTTGTGTGAAAAAATTAGTTTTTGTGTTTAAAAACGTGAAATATGGATAGATTAGGGTTTAATGACAGTGTCAACAAAAAGAAGGAGGCATTTTGTGCAAATTTTGACTGCAAAATTCGTGTCTGAAAATCTACAATTTTCGACTTTAAAATGGCTATAACTCCTAAAGTAATTGAGACCCCCACAAAATTCTTTCAGATTCGTGTTCAGGAGACAAAACTACGTAAGTTTCACTTTTTTTTTGGAGAATGAGCCCGATAACTTTACCTTTACCGAATTTCAGTTGGTTTTTTGTCTGATTCAGTGGCCGTGAAATAAATCAGGATTTCTTCTTTGAAAACTCTGAAGTTTTCGGCTATGTTTCCATCAAGATTCAGAGTGGTTGGCTTATTAAAATCCATTTTAATATTACGATCTGCTTATCATTCAATGTGATGAAATGTTCTACTCAATGCATATTTAATTCGACTGCGCCATGTTATTAAGTAGAACAACTTTTAGTATTTTTAATATGTATTCATTCTATTATAATGACAAGTGTCAATATCATCTTTGTTTCTTTATACCAAGTATCTATAACATAACGGTATGAACAATAATACTTTAACTTATAAAACACGACCATTATTGAAATATGTGCGAATAATAAAATTTACCTTTATAGCTCGCAGACCCCAGTATTTTTTTAACTTATATCAATCTCCAAACTCCTCCGAGGATAGCTCTCAAGTCAAATAGTTGCACAAAAGTCTGTCTTCAACCCATTTTCAATAATTTGTTGATAGAAATAACTAGAATGAGAATGAAACAGAGAAAATAACTAACTGAACCAAAATACGTACACGCTTTTAGAAAAAAATCATTTTGTTATTTTTAGAGTCCCCGCCATCGAAAGTTGGTTCTGAATGAATAGCCAGCTTACAACTCCGAACAACTAAACATGACTTTGTTGAGCAACAATCTTCCGGGTTCAGAAAGTATCCCATTTCAATTCTCCTTCATTTTCCTTCATTCCAAGGAAACTAGACCGCCTCTTTCCACAGAACGCATAGATAAGCAAACTCATTTGGCGTTATTACAGCCGAACTCCCTCAAAGTTTCGCTGACGAGGTGAGTACAATTCAAACGTTCGTCAGTGAAAGAATTACTTTCACACGATCGCGCTGTTATCAAACACCAGCGACGAACACAAAGTTTTCACCATTTGTATTCCGAAGAAGCGTCCCAGAAGCATTATATTGTCCCAGTTCCACCTATCCCTGGCGTCCCCGAAGGTTTTGTTCTCAGATGAGACTTTCTGAATTAGCATTAAGATTACTTGAGCGCGTAATAGTGATGTAACGGTGTTATACGAAATATTATATGCTATGTTAATTGGGGGGAAACTGCAGACGTTATGGAAAATGAAAATGGTTTTCCATGTTGAGATGTATGAGGCGTACATAAAGGATAGTCCGGCGGTAAAAAGCCGAATTGGAGATGCATATATTGAGTTTAAGGAACACATTTCGGAATATTCAGACCAGATTTTGGTATTATAGTGCATGGTCTTGCAAAATTCAACATTAACTTTTGATTCTGATCCTGACTTGAATCTCTGAGTTCTGACTTCTTATTATCACTGGTCCTAAAGTAACCGTTTGAAGAACTTTCTGGAAAAGTGTTTTGTACAAAATACTAAGTAGATTGATGGATGGAGCTGATACGTTCCTGCGGGTATTACTGAACATATGAATGTAGAGGACTTCATGACTAACTCAACCTCAAACGGAACGATCATTAGTAACTGAGAAAAAACGGAAAAACCAGATAATTTTAGGATTTAAAAAAAAAATCATAACTGCCGTTTCTCAAGAAATAGGTTGGCCCTTCTCATGAATGTATCAAATAATGTGGATTTCACGTGTGCATAAAACAGGCGCTGTAGAATCATTAGTTTTAGAACAATTACAATTTGAATTTGTTTTGGACTATCTTGCAGCGTGCCTGGATGCTCTAGTGATGGTCCGATTACAATTTCTCAAGCAGATTTCGAAAGTAGAAGTACGGTACCCCAAAATGTATATCCTCATTTCACAAAACGTTACAAAGATGCAAAATGGGTGAAAAATGCTTGCAAACATGACTAAAAACGGAAGAGCCCACGTAACAATCGAGTAGCAGGAGAGACCGGGGATGTGGGGAAGCGTAATGTTTTATTGTTTTTTTTTTGTATTATCACGTAACTCGTTTTTTTGAAAAATTTCTCTCATCTTTTTGGACTCTCCTACCACTCAGCAGCTTGGCTTGGCTGTTTTCAGTCATGTTTGCAAGCATTTTCCACCCATTTCGCACCATTGTAGTGCAAAATGAGACTCTATATTTTGTGGTACTATACTTCTAATTCCATTATCTGTTTGAGAAATTGAAATCGGACTTAATCTAGATCATCCAAGCACACTGCAAGATAGTGCAAAAAAAATATTCAAATTGCAATTGTGACAAGACACTGCCTGTTTTGTGCACACATGAAGTACACATCATTCAATACTGCCAACCCTACTTCTTCGGAGTTATTAATTTTCAAAAGAATCGCAGAATTTTCTGTTTTTTTTTTTGGTTTTTCTCCGTTAATATCTAATCGGTTCGTAAAATATTCCATTTCGTTCGTATTTCAATTCTCTACAATTTTTCTCATTCGAGCAACCATATTGCTTTATCATTTTTCATTTTGTGAGCAAAACAAAAACACGTTTTTTTGTATTTGAATGTTTGTAACAAATTGATAGGTAAATGACAGTTGCGAGTCGAAAACCTAACAGAGTAACTACGGACTGTCTTTCATATGATGGCGCAGTCGGTTTTCTACTAACAATTTTATTAAGAAAAATTCCTCTATTGATTGGCATATTTCAATCTCGGATGCTGCAACTCAGACTACATTGAAGCTCCTCACCTCCACGATAAAGTTGCTGAGTAGGAAGTAGTAAATTATTATTTCACAAAGCCGAATTCATAGTGAAACTATCTTACTAGCTGAAACATGAATATCTAAGGTACAGACACGAAAAGAAATTTCAGCCTTAGGAGATCAGTAGCTTTATTAGCTAGCTATATTGTACACAAAATAACTTACCGTTATCTCTCTTAACATTACCAATTCTTCTATTTCAACCTTAACTCACCCAATGTGGCAATCTTGAATATCCCACTATGTGTGTGTGTTCATACATATTTTACAATAATATTTACGAGGGGGAAGTAACTCTTTCATTAGGTGTACATCATAACATTTTCATTACTTCATTAATCATTTCATATTCAACTTAAAATCGAAATCTATGTTTCTGGGGATCCGTGATATGATTTTTTTCGGTTCCAAGTTGGCAAATTTATGCGGTCTGACAATCGGTAAGTAATCGCCTCGGTGATCGCTGAGCAGACGCGGATTTTAATCAGTGATTTTCCGATGAATAGTATAACATCATTAATGGTAATTATTTTTCATTAGAGTTAATTACTGCATTATTTTCATTAGGTGTACAAAAAATGGCTAGTTACTTCCCCTCGAATATTTACTATTAGCACATTCTTTCTTTATAAACCTTGAAATACTTACATATTTATTTGTGTCAACATTGGACCAAGTAGCAACTTGAAGCAATTGCTGAAAGCGAATAGTTATTCTTGAAGAAGGTTATTATAACAAAAAAAAACTCTTGATAAGAATCACTCTGCTGGTAAACAATTCTAATTAAATCAATATTCAACCTGGGAAAGATGTTATTTCAATGATTGCTTACTGGCAGTGTGGTGATACTTACAATGTTTACTTGGTTTATTGTTTAATTGTCTCTCACTTCCACCCTCGAACTTTTTATATCCTATTTGTGATGTATTTCTAAAGACCTTATTTCAGTTAAGGCAACTGCACATTTTCGGATCTGTCTCCAAGAAAACTAGAACGCCAACGTGTAGTATGTTCGCGGTTACCGATTGTAACAATTACCTTCATCGATTGAAATAATAAAGACTAAGTGAAAAGTACAGTGACCGCCAAAAAGTATGTACCATATGGGAAAAATTTTTATTATTGGAGTATTGGAAAAAATATTTTGGGGAAAAGTTTGTGCATGTCCGATAACCTAAAAATCGATTTTGACACATGTCACGTGATCGCTAGAATGGTGGCAAAATGAAAAAAATTGTAATGCAAAGGCAAAAAAAGGGGTAAGATGACAAGATATCAAAAAAAGTTATTTGAAAAAGTCACTTAGAATTCAATTTTATATACATAAACGAAGTTTCAAGAGATAATTAAAAAAAAATTGAAAATAGCAATTTTTTTAAAATATTTTCCCATCTATATAAAAATATTATTTTTTTTTCTTATGAATAGCTTGACTATACTGAAACATTTGCATTTTAATGATAATGACAAAACTTTCTCATTTTCTCCACACCAGAGGGCACTAAATTGAAAAAATGGGAATTTGTCAGAACCCTTGCTGTTACATCGGTTCGTATCTAACAGTTATATACGAATTCCACGACCATTGTGATGACATGACACTCCAAAAATATGGTAATTTCCAGATTATCATCAAGTTCCGATGATAATCGTGCATGAGCGTTTCACTTCGCACATAAACTTGAAAATAGTGCGTCAAATTAAAGATTCTTAAAGTTTATGTGCAAAGTAAAACGCTCATACAGCATTATTATTGAAACTTGATTAAAATCAGGAAAAATGGTGTTTCTAGATTGCCATATCAACACAATAGTCTTTGAATTCTGATATAACTGTTAGATAAGAACCAATGTAACAGCGAGGGTTCTGGCAAAAACCAATTTTTTTTATTTAGTGCCCTCTGGTGTGGAGAAAATGAGAAAGTTTTGTTATTATCATCAAAATGCAAATGTTTCAGTATAGTCAAGCTATTCATAAGAAAAAAATAATAATATTTTTAAATAGACGGGAAAATATTTTTAAAAAATTGCTATTTTCAATTTTTTCGAATTATCTCTTGAAACTTCGTTTATGTATAAAATTGAATTCTAAGTGACTTTTTCAAATAATTTTTTTGATATCTTGCCATCTTACCCCTTTTTTGCCTTTGCATTGCAATTTTTTTCATTTTGCCGCCATTTTAGCGATCACGTGACATGTGTCAAAATCGATTTTTAGGTTATCGGACATGCACAAACTTTTCCCCAGAATATTTTTTCCAATACTCCAATAATAAAATTTTTTCCCATATGCTACATACTTTTTGGCGGTCACTGTATATATGTTCTTTACATTCTTATGTATCACAAAGTACTTACTAATACGAAGCAAAACATTACACTATTGAATGCCCTTTAGGCTAGAGGTTAAACTTGGTTTAACCTGATAACGTCCTCTCTGACTTCTCGGTCGGCAGATCCATTCACCGACTCTACTGTCTCAGACCCCTTAATAGAACCCAAGCAGGCTGCTGTGACTGCTCCTATTTTTAGGGGTACCTAAGGTGTTAATAATTTGCTGGCCAAAAGATACCAACATATCCTCTTTTTGAGTTAACTCCTTTTATTATTTATATCATTTCCGAAAGGATGTTGAACTCGTGCTACTCGCGCGAGGAGTAATCTTGAAGTAAGATTAATTTCAACTGATGATAAATGAATAAGGACAATGAAAAGCATTTTTTATATTATTCCTAAATATATTTGCAGTTACGAATTTTGTAACCGGTACATTGCCATTACTACTTGGTAGGAGATCGTCATGAAAAATTATGAATGAAAGTTCATTTAGTTTATACTGTAGTAAATATGAAGTCTAATCTTTTTTAAGCTAATTTATTTTACACATATAATATAACTTCTAATTCATATCACATAAATACATAAAAATGTATCTAATTATCATCACACTATTAGGTAGACGACCAGGCTTGCTTCTATGCACAGTACTTCTTAACTGATTCTCCCGTCCCGCCGTGACGAAATCTTGATATAGCGTGGTAGAGTTCCTCTCAAACATACTCGATTAATCTAGTCGCGAAGAGATGGAGCCATCTAGAACGATTTTTCTCTACGACATTGGAATGCGATCATATGTCATATGTGTTTACACGTTGTTTTCAACAGCGGTCAGGTACGGCTTCACGGGAATCGTTACAATACCTCACTTATATCTGTAACATTAACCCTCAATCACAGAGGTGTAATTTATGTTACAGTTCCACAGAAGTGCGGTCACAGAGAGTGACTTGAGAAATGAGTAAAATAAGTCTCTAGGACGTATGAATGCAAATGTATTATATTTGCAACCTAATAGCAGGGACATAAAAATAAAACTGAAAGACAACATATTTTTTTTAAATTATTAAAAAAAATCGCATTCACGATTGTGAAGCAACCTATAGAAAATATAACTTATGGCAGAAATAACGCAAAAAATTCCAAATTGGAAAAAAATATTGTTTATACTGACCAGCGGCCCACTACAAATTTTGGCAATTTTTGTATAAATAGAGAATAATATTGAAAATATTTTCTTCATTACTATAGGACAGAAAAGATAAGTTTTTCTATTTTCAAATTCGGGCCCATTAGATTCTTTCTCACTATCGTCATAATCACATTTCGACGCCCATTTCGGCAAATTAGATTTATATTATTATTATATTATTATATTTAGATTTTTTATCGCCAAAGCGAACACCGCTTGTGGCACTACGTACATACTGCATAATTCCACCTAAAATGTGTGTGAAGAGTGTTTTATATCAAGTAATGGAATACTGAAATGGAATAAAAAAGGAGCACTTTCACAGAGGAGGGGTCTCCTTGACCTCGCTAGAAATTCGCAAGTGCATTCAAAAAAAATTGTAACTCTCTCGATGCTTAGTACTCATCTATTGGGGGGTATATAGTCATAGAAAGTTGCGTGGAAGGGAATAAACTAGAAATTTAAAACACTGCTGGGGCCTCATAGACCGCGCCTCTGTGGTTAAGGGTTGACCTTACTGCAGTTTCGTCATATATGGACATTATCAGACGTTCAGACTGAAGTAATCGTTTGACAAAAAGCAGCTTCAGTATCAAGGTTTTGTGTAATGGCAACCTGTACTGTCGTAGAATCAGGATGGAGTAAACTGTGGGTCATCTTTGTTACATCCACAGAAAGAAAAATGTTTTTATCAATCAAAATATATTTAGGTAAAACAAATTTGTTGTTTCAATATGGCAAAACAAAACTATCACTTCATAGAAAACGGTAGTTTATTTGTACAAGAAAATAGTGTCACTAGTGATTTTCAATAAGAAACTAAAAAATCTAAAAACTTCTATTACACATTCCTGTTGTATTGTTTTGAAAAACTTTTATATGTAAGTCAGTTTATATTGAAAGTTAATGAGAAAGTATTATCTTTCGTTTTGCATCTTCTGAATCTTCTGGGGATCCGATGTGGATGAACATACCATCCCTACTTTCTGTGGGTTTTCGATAATTTTCCACATCATGTTCTGTATAAGGTGGAATCAAGGACATCATGAAGTATAAAAAAATGGCATGGTTGGAATCTAGAAAAAATTTTAAAAAATATTGTACTGTGCCTGAAACTTCTCAAACACAATAAAAAGTTATTTGAAAGTCAGTGTCTGCTAGAAATTATTCGGGATATGAGAAAATGTTATAGTTCTTCATTAAATTATTAATTTCGTTGCCGATGCTACCTCAATTTCTTTTATTTTGAAGAATAGAATTAGAAGGAGATGGACCCTTTGACAATCTCATAAAACAACCAATGGGTAGTATTCATAAAAGGTAGGAAATTCTTTTACTACAGGTTTGTCTGCCTCAAAACTCAACAAAATGAATACGTCTGTTTCAAGAAACCGAAGTGAAAGCATTTGCTCAATGTTTATACATACGACCCATTGTCTCACAAGACCATGGGGCGTTTTTCGGTTATCATCATATTTCCTCTACCACGGATGCTTTTTCCTCCCCATATGACAATTTCAATTGCTTTTTTTTCTCATGTTCTTCTTCTGTCCCAAACTCACTACCCGAAATGTAATCAGAGTAATTACCTTTGCCATACCTGAATTCAAAACGAATTGTGGATTGGTGAAAATATGATGTCATTAACCCAGTTTTGGATAAAGTAAGGTTGTGTAATAAATCATGCCATTCATCCCTTCTGTACAAAAAAGCTTGATTCATTGTAGATAATATGTGAAGGAACTAATTAAAAGTTATTTGTGTACGAGATTCATCATATCTGCAATAAAAGTAAAAGGCAGGTGACATGGTATTTAAAACAACTCCATTTGAACAGGGAAAACATCATACAGACTTGTCAATCATATACAGGGTGTTTCCAAAGTACGTGTAGAAAGTTCAGGGGCATATTGCTGACGTCAAAATGAGAAGAAAAGTTCATATAAACATATTTCCGCAAGATATTCGTTTCTGAGATACTGAGTGTCAGAGTTCAATTCTTATTTTTGTTTTTTGTGAATAAATTCCAAAATGATTGTGATATTTGAGTGAAGATTGATTTTTGGGAGTATTTTTCATGGGAAATATCAAATTTTATGTTTGTTTGTTTCTTTCGTGGGGGTGGCGCCACTAACATGTCTTTTCAGCCATCCGAAATGCCATAACTTTTTTGAACGTATCTCTAGCAGGTTTTCTTTCAGTCAACGGTCTTCTACAATCAACACTTGAATGTATTCAAATAATGATTTTTTCTAACTGTTTTCTTATTAAGTTGACCCTAATTACTGTTAATATTATCTGTATCAGATTGTATTGATACCCGATTCCTATTTTAACATGAAATTGAAGAAAAATTATTTTCTTAACTACTTAAATAAATTTTAAATATAAACATCTTATCTGAACTAACATCACATTGATATTATCATAAAATATTACTACGAGATACCCAACTCTACTCAAATATCAAAATGATTTTGGAATTTGTTCGCGAAATATAAACATGATAATTCAAATTCGACACTCTGTATGTATCTCGGAAACGAATGACTTGCAGACATGTATCTAAAGGAACTTTTCTTCTTATTTTGACGTCAGCAACATGCTCCTGAATTTTCTACACGTACTTAAAACACTCTGCATGAATTAGGTAATTGTGGACCAAATACGGGTATCAGGTATAGTTAGAATGATTATCGATGTCATAGGAAGTAACGTCGCTACTCAGGACATATATCTTCAGTTTTTTTTAATTATCTCAGAAAGTTCAAATTATCACGTTGATGAACGTCAACGAGTGTACCAACTTTCAAATTTATTCCTTAAGGATTTTTGTAGAAAAATAAATAAATCCTATTTTTTTCGTACATTCGACACCCTGTATCTCAGGGGAATGCATTTAAGGACATACCTTGATAAAAACTTTTCACCTCGAAATGAGGTGGGGAATCTGTATTTGGAGTTTGTCGGTCTTATTCTGACTCACCCTGTATACTTCCTTGGCGTATCGGTTATTTGAAATATCATAGCAATTTAATCGAGAATGATTAGCGTAGTTCTAATAGTCCCATTCACTTGAAATGTGGCAGTTGTCCATAATTACGGTGACAATGCATTATGAAAAAAAAATTTGTCATTTAAAAATAAGGCAACTCCGATATGGCTGACCAGTTTTGTGATTATGGTCAGTTTCGATCAAAAATTGGACGAAGACAATAAACTTTTTGCCAAAATTCATAAATTTCATTAGCATGGCCTCTAACTTGCATGTACGAGGATGTATTGATATCTAGTTACCCTAGACCAGTTCCCTGCAAAAACAAATTATTGGGTTACCATAGCAACGAAAAATAGCTTATTAGAAGTGTCAGTGTAAAGTTTGACGACAAAAAAGTAAACCGGAGTTACGCAATAAATTAAAAGAAAAAATATGTCCACCGAAATTGTTAAAAGCGAAAAATTGGAGTATCGAGCCATCATCAAGTACCTGTATTTAAAAGGGTTAAGAGGTAAGCAGATTTACGATGATATGCTTAATACCCTTGGTGATCAATGTCCTTCGTATGCGGCCGTGAAAAATTGTACTGCAAGCTTCAAAAGAGGTAAATTTTCTATTGAAGATAATGACCGATCGGGAAGGCCAGTTTCTGTGTCAGTCCCCGAAAATATCGATGCAGCTCTTGACATGATTTTAACTGACCGTCAAATTGGGCTAAAACGGATATCTGAAGCACTGAATATTTCATACGAACGCGTTCATCATATAGTTCACGTCAATTTGGACATGAGAAAAATTGCTGCAAAATGGATCCCCAAATGTTTGAATGTTGACCGAAAGCGTGCAAGGGTAGTAGCATGGCGTTCGATCTGTGACTGATTAGACTTCTTTAACCGAATTGTTACTATGGACATTGTTTATATAGAAGTAAGATAGTCAGTCAATGCCTGTGTAATTGGTGTTGGACGCAAACGCGAGTGTCATGTAGCGTGATTAGTTACAAACATAAATATTTGACGTCATTTTAATGCAGGTTTCTTCAAAAAACCCTGATATTAATGCTGTCTCATTGTTTCAATCAAGTTACGACATGACTTGGAGGCCAGATCATACTGAAGTTACGACATGACTTGGATGCGAGCTCACTATCGCCATCTACATGTCGCATCCATTTTGATCCAATTATAATCCCATAAGGTTGACTAACTATCTTCTATATAAACAATGCCATGGATGAGACTGGAAGTACATTTCTACGATCCAGAAACAAAGCAACAATCGATGGAATGGCGACACTCCGGTTTTCCAAGACCTAAGAAGTTTCGTGCTCAAAAATCTACTGGAAAAGTTCTTGCTTCAGTTTTTTGGGATTGCCATGGAGTAATCATGAATGATTTTTTGGATAAGGGTAGAACAATAACTGGAAATTACTATTCGATATTACTGACCACTCTGCGGGTAAAAATTATAGAGAAAAGACGCGGAAAGCTATCCAAAGGTGTTTTGTTTTTGCAGGACAACACCCCTGCACACAAATCTCATGTTGCCATGAAAAAAATTCGTGATTTAGGGTTTGAATTACTAGAACACCCCCTTGTTCACCAGATTTGGCTCCGTCCGACTATCATCTCTTTCTTCAACTGAAAAACAGATTAAAAGGTTGTAAATTTTCTTCCAACGAGGAGGCCATAAAAGATGAGGAGGTCTGGTTTGCAGAGCAAGAAGAAATTTTTTTTTTTGAAAGGTCTAGAGACGTTGCAGGTTCGCTGTAATGAATGTATCCAATTAAGAGGAGAATATGTTGAGTAATAAAATATTTTTACTTTGAACTTTTGTTTCGTTCTATAGTAGGCTAAATATTTTTCAATATATCCTCGTATGTATGTGGCGGTAGCTCAGCGGTTCGATGCCTTGCCCGTTGAATCTTCCGCTTGCATCTGACCGGGTTCGAATCCCGACTATGAGGAAATTTTCCTCAAGTACATCGATATCGATGAATACAAGTGAATAATTGAGTATGATAGATATTTTAGGATACGATCAGGAACATTCAGTAACAAAATCCTCATGTTCTGAAAACCAGTATTGATTCTCAAAATTCTCTTTATTTCCTTTGTGATCCAACATATCTCTATAAAAAATACAAAAACATGTTCGATATAGGGTGCGTCAGACTAGTTATAAAACACTTATTTATATATAAATAAAAAAACGGTCACAGGTACAATATAACAACAAGTTTACATATTAAAAAATTGGTCTAGTGAATAATAAACTCTGGGTAACAGATGATTTTTCAATTCTAGTTTGAACTTAAGCATATTGGTGATATTCTTTATTTCGGACGGTAGGTTATTGAATATTTTTATCGACATGGCATGGGAACCATCCTTTGCGCTACAAAGGCGATACTGAGGAGTACACAGTTTGTTCTTTCCACGAGTATTGTAGTTATGGATGTTCTCATGGGTTTTGTAGTTGTTGATACTACTTTTCACATATACCGAGCAGGCTATGATGTATATTGATGTTACTGTAAAAATATCATATTTAATGAAAAGCCCTTTGCATGAGTACCTTCGGGGTACCCTTGCAATTTGGCGAATTATATTTTTTTGTGTTATCAGTACCGATTCTATATTTTGTGAGTTTTCCTAGCATATTACACCGTATGATAATTCAGAGTAACAATGCCCATAGTAAAGCATAAGCAGTGTGGAATCACTAACATGTGATCTGAGTTTACGAAATAGAAAGGAAAGGGAGTTAATGGATTTGCATAGACTCTGTGTGCGCGACCCAGGATAGTTTACAGTCCAGATGGACTCCCAGGAATATTTTGCTATCTATTTGCTGTGTGGTGTTTCCATTACCTGATTGAATTAAAATGCTATAATTCAAAGGTTTATTTTTATGTTCGACGTGATTCATCTATGATTTCTTATTATTGAGACTTCAGCCATTTTTCTTAGACCATTCGTTCATTTTGAGAGCTATATTCTGTGAATGTTCCCTATTTGTAATGAAATTCGAATCATCCGCATAAAGAATTTATACCAAAGTTACCATATCATAAGTGAGTAAGACAAACTGTAAATAACCAAGATGTATTATTATGTAACTAATGTAGGTGGATGTATTTGTTCTTATCTGTGATAATGAAATAAATAAAAAAAAGATAGGCAACATCATACCTTGTTGTGAAGCAAGTGCGATGTAAGTTGCCTAGATGCCAATCCCGTCGTCTGGTGTTTGCTTGAAATGTGCAACCGACCACCCGGGGCGGTGCTGTAGGATTTTCGGGTTTTCCTGCAGCTAAAAGTGAATACGCCTCGAAAAATTGGTATGTCGCCCCAGAGCGCCACGGCAAATAATACCTGAACAGGCTATGACTTTTGGTACGCTCTCCGAGTGTTTATGAGGGAGTATTATAGTTTTATGTAACGGAATCTTTCAACGCTATTCTGACCTACTTCTAGTTGTCCAATAAACTCGAAATTGGACAGATGTTCATAATTCCGGTGACAACAGCATTTAAAAAAAAAAAATTGTTAGTGAAAAAGAAGGGGCTGCCCCAATTTGTTTTGTGATTATGGTCCGATTCGACTCAAAATTGGTACGTGGGGGTTTTTCGGATCGAGATGATTAATTTCTTGTCAAAATTCATAAACCATATGAAGGCTCCAGGATGGCGGTCGAGTTTTGTGATCATGGTACGATTTAATTGAAAACTGGTATGTAGGGGTTCTCGGGGACGGATATTATGAATTTTACATCAATATTCATGAATTTATAATGGCGGCCCAAATATGGCTGCCGAGTTTTGTGATTATCGTCCAATTCGATTAAAAATTGGTATGTGGGGGTGTTCGGGGTCAAAGATTATCAATTTTTTGTCAAAATTTATATATTCGATATGGCAGCACCAAAATGGCAGACGAGGTTTGTGATCTTGGTCCGATTCGCTTCAGAATTAATTTATGTGGTTTTCGCGGTCGGAGTTAACGAAGTTTCCATCAAAATTCAAAAATTCAAATTGCGGCTTCAAGACGGCTAACGAGTTTGATGGTTGGAGTCTATTCAAAATTAGAATGTGGGGTTTTTCGGTGTCGGAGATAATGATTTCTCCATCAGAATCATAAGTTGAATTTGGCGGAACCAACCTGTCGGAAAAGGTTTGTGGTCATGGACCGATTCGATAAAAAATTAGTATGTGGTTGTTTTCGAGATCGGAGATTATGAATTCTTCCTCAAGATTCATGAATTCAATACTGCGGCACCAAGATGGCGGATGAGTTTTGTGATCAAGGTAAAATTCAATTCAAAATTGGTTTGAGGTGGTTTTCGGTGGTCATAGGTCATGATGATTTTTTAGTAAGAATTCATGAAATGAAGATGGTGGATAGGTTCTGTGATTTTGGTTCGAGTTTATTGGAAATTGGATGTGAGTATTTTTCAGGTCATATATCACATCATCAACATACAGAAATGCAAGTTAATGGTTCCTATAAATTTTGCTTGAGAACTAAAAACCTAAAAATAAATTGTAGTTTTAGAAAACTAAGAAAAACATGCTTTTATCACAAGATGAACTGAAAAGGAGAAAGTTACTGATTTTATTGTGAAAAGCGTGGTTGACATCAAATGTTCAGTGACAGTTATTTACTAGGTATATATTTATAGTAACTCTGTTTTCATAATGTGCTACCAATGAACTAGTCATAACATTTTTCACAATGGAATTAATAATTTCTCAAGACTTTCTTAGAAAATTATATATAAAATTTGCTTTTTCTCTTGTGTGAATCTGAAGATTGAATATAAGTAGAAAATGTCGGACAAATGAGGGTTTGAACGCCCTTTTCCTGTGTATTCCTACAAAGAATGATATGGGGTGAATATCAGACAGATAATGCATATACTTTCCTGAGTTATTATAATGTTGATAGACTGTGAACCTTACCCTTTCGACAAATTTTTTTAGCTTCATATTTGATATCCAACTACTCACCTAATCACTGAATCTGACAAGGTGTTCAAATTATCCGTACAGACGAAGTACATCATTCACTTTATTACGGCCATATGATTATCATTTTGCCACCAGACTATTTCTGAAAATCGGCGTTCAGTATGTACGTATAATGACAAAGCTTTATGTGCTCGTATCCCTTGGCTTCAGCTCTTTGACGTCTTCAAATTACATGTTGGCTGAAATTGACGTGCTGAGAATTATTGGCGTTATAGTGAGTTTGTTAATGGAATGATCAACTAGTTGTTAAACTCCTTTGTCTCAACAATCTCATGAAGCCGTGTGGCTTTTACCAAAATTTCATATCAGCCACAATATGATATCTTCGATAACTTTGTTAGGAAAGTATCTCCATTGTCAACTTTGTAGATCTGATTTTTGTAAGGTATTCGAAACATCGACAAACTATAAAACAAAATTCACGATGTAAACATACACAAAGGAGTCTATTTTAGTAAAGTTATTGTTTTTTAATGTTTTGTTTCTCACCAAGAGAAAAACAAGCTATAAAGAATATCGCGAGAGCCAAGGGAAAGTAGGTAAGAATTGGTGTTCATCTTGAATTTCTGCAGACTGTATGCCTCAGGGAACACCCTCCGAGGCAGTGAGTTCCAGAGCTTTGCCGTTCGCTGTAAGAACGAGCCCCGAAAAACACAAGTTTGACCTGTCCCCAAAATAACGACAAACGGATGTGAAGACTGATCTCGACGGGTTAGACTCAATGGGACCGCTAACGGTGGAACGATTGATGATATTTTAGAAGAGCATCATACAAGGAAATATCTGTAAAGCAGAAACAGATTGTCAACCTTTCTGCGGTGTTCCAGAGAAGTGAGTGAGCTTGTAAGCTTAGCATCACCGACGAGACGATTGACTCTTTTTTGGACATAATATAGAAGTTTCAGTGTAAGTTTAGTGGCTGTATATATGAGAACAGTATTACAGGATAGCTCGGATCTGTTCATATAATTCATAATCAGTTGACGGAAATTGAAATGGTACAAAACAAAAAAGTTTTTGAAAGGCACTGTTGGCAATGTTCTTCAAATGGTTTTTCCATGACAGGTTACTGCTGATGAAGATACCGAGCATCAAACTGGAGGACGTCATAGGTATCTCAGAAAGCACAGGATGACCATTTGATGTCCTTACTGTAGCCAAACGTCCAGGTATCTATTTTGGACGTCTTGAGGATGCACGACGCCAACCGTTTTAGGGACGTTCAAATTAAGTCCAAATCTATATAATAATTTTGAATATCGATTATGTCACAGATTCTGTGAATTTCAATAAAGCTTGAAATCGATTTTGTGATTTGAAAAATAAATATGTGAAATTTAGAATGATCTGCTTTATCGAAGCATTATCATATTCAGTAGTTCAGTCTTTGACCTGTGTACGTCCAAGCATATTTTGTGTGTGCCGTTTTGCAATCTGTGATCTGTGTTACTCCTGCGTGCTCCATGCTACTTTCAGACTAGGCGAAACGAATAGCGCGGAAATGTAAAGTTTTTATTTAATTTAAGCCTAATCGAGCAGGGCATTCATTTAAATTTTAACGATTCGTTTCGCCTAAAATTTAAATTTGACATTTCCGCTCTCCGCGTTCCGCCTAGTCTGAAACAAACCTTCAATGTTCGTACTTTCGGCTCTTCTCGCCTCAGCTCGGCTGTCCACATTTTATATTTTAAGCTATTTTGATTTTTACGAACTTTGTGAGCTGTGCTCTTTGCCGCTATTTTACTAAAATATAACGTGGATATAAAAACATTGCAAATTGGTATTTTTGCAAAACCAGTGCTGTTTTATAATACTATCGATAATATTGTAAGTACTCATCTTAGTACAGTGCATGGTGGGTAGTTTATTTCATCAGATTATAGTCGTGAGTGATAGTGTTGTTTTAGGTTAAGTAAAGGTAAACTCATTTCACTGTGGGTTCTTGACCGAGCTGAGAGTTCTTTGCATGCTTCGGAAATTGTGGACTTGGTTGCTAAGAAATAAATCGACTTGAACAATAATTTGGGGCGGGTTGAAATTGATTGTGAAATGACAGGTAATAATATAATCATACTTTTAGGATCTGCAGAAAAAGCTATAGTTTCTGAAAACATGTAGCTGTAGCTTATTTTGTATAATTATAAAAGCATTGGACATCTCTGGATTAGCTACGGAATACATTATTATTTTAAAAAAATCCTCAGTTTTTTTTTGTTTTCTAATCATATTGGAATATATGATGAAGTGTTTATTAAAGAAAATGCTTTGCATTGACACATTGTCACGTTTATTTTCAATTATAGTCGTTTTTGATAAATATTTATGTATTTATTTATTTTATCTTTCCGAGTTAAAAGCTTGAAATACTAATCCTGGAGAAAAACGAAAAGGGCGACCTACGAACCAAAAAGGAAAAGGGCGGCCTACGAACCAAAAATGAAAAGGGCGGCCTGCGAACCAAAAACGAAAAGGGCGGCCTACGGCCTATGAACCAATAATGGGCGTCCCCAAAACATCCCGGGAATGTCCGTGAAATCCTTAACATAGGCCCATGAGGAACGTACCCAGGACGTTCCAATTTGTAACATTGGATGTCCTCAGAACGTCCTTGGGACGTTTATCGACCGATAATGGACGTGTTTGAGACGTCATGAATGTCCCAGATTGACGTCCTGATGACGTTCCTAGGACGTCTTGGTGTTATCTGGGATGGAGACAGGCTGACATCGGAAGTTTGAAAGAGAATGCAGTATCAAGGGTGCTATCATCCGCAAAGCTTTGCACTGGGCATGAGATAGCTCCCAATAAATCATTCAACCGCTCCGTCGAGAGATCTGTCTAAGAGAGAGGAAGCTAGATAGCAAAGATTACAAGTGGGGGGATGCAAGCTATAAGATGGAGCTTGGTAAGAAAGCTCTAGTACCAAAGCGATCAAACTGCTTGAAGGTATCTAATAACATCGAAGTGGTCGTGGTGTTAGAGCGTTTGCCTTCCACCCAGGCGGCCCGGGTTCGATCCCTGGACGCCTGTCACTGTGCTGAAGTGGTTCGGATTCCACTTTAATTTAAGCTGTATCTCCCTTGCTCGCAGATGCTCTGCTTCTGAGGGGTTTTCTCCAAATACCTGGGAGTTTCGTAAGAACAAATTTTAACATTTTTATACCACAGCCAGTCTCACAATATTTTTTATGTCAAATATGTCAAAAATGTAAGACATAAGCAAGCAGGTCACCAGTTGATTTCTGATGACGGAAACCATATTGTCGATCAGTCACAATTCCTGATAACAGATAGCACGGTGATAGTTGTGTAGTTACTAGGTAGGGTTTTTTAAAACTGTTTTCACTTTTCCAGTTGGACGAAAATATCTCCAAACTATTAGAGAGGTTGAATAACTTGCAAAGAACTGGGGTAGTTAAGGGGTACATTTTTCGAGATCGATCGGAGGAATTGCAACAGATCCACTGGCTTTGTTGGTGTTAGGTCCAAGCAAAATGTCTGTGATATTTCCTAGGTGGAAGGTAATCTTAGGCATACGACTGTCATTGGAAGTGATGTTCTAGGGTTGTAGTCCCAATAAATTCATAGTACAATCTGCAGCAAACATGTTCGCAAAAATATTGGCTCTTTCCTGGGTGTTCTTGGCACCATCTTCCTCAGCTAGTGTAGAAAATGAACTGGATGTAAAGTTTTTTCACACAGCTTTGGCAACAGACTGAAACGAGCAGGTCTCATTAGGACACTCCACGATTTCTGACCTTATCTTGGTGTTTGAGCCTCTTTTGAAGATTGGATTGTCTCCTTACACATGTTTCTAGCTTCAACATATTTTGATTTGGTCTCAGAGCGCTGGATATTGGCACCATCGATGGTATGATACCTGCTCCAATACGACAGATCTGCAGCAGTTTTGTAACGAAAGTTTGTTTGAAACCCAACATGTGCAGCCATCATGTTGCCACTTGAAAAAAGTTAGTGATACAAATTAATTATCAAATTCTACATAGCAGATACATTTTGATAAAAATATTGAATGGGTCATTTTCCAACATTTTAGAAATGAAATAAGTGAGTTGAACGTATCCATATTGAATCGATAGGTGACCGCATGCGTTGTTGAAAAGTAAGTGTGTTGTGATTTGCCTAGATGGTAGTGCTAGCTTGGAGTGCACAACGACCACTCGGGGTGGTGTAGTAGGTAAAAGTGAATACGTCACCAAAAAGTCGCCTCAAAGCGCCACGGCAAATAATCATAATAGCCGTTCTCCACCCGCACAGGCTATACCTTTCGGTACACTCTATAGAGTGTTTATGGGGGACTATTATTATTATGATTATTTACCTCCCCTTCAATCCTCCAAGGAAGAAGAATGGAATAAATTATTATTTCTCAATTTAGTTGAAAATATGTAGAAATAAAAATATTATTGAATTTGTTTTGAGTTAGAATTTGAAATAGTTTTTAGTTTGAATATAAATTAGTTTTATGCTGCTTCGTAGGTACGTAATCGTAAGCCTTTTTGAAAAGCAGATATTTTATTAAACCATTATTGATAGAATTTTAGCTCTCTGGTGCATGAAGATAAAAAATGGTCACTTCAAGTAAATTCATATCAAGAAACTCTCTGGTATGAAACGAATGATAAATAATACGAAAATTGATATATGGCAAATGTAAATTGTCTTATAAAAAAATCGTTTTCATCCGTGTATTCGACGTTCATTTTCTCCGGAGAAGTTAGTTGCCTACTTTATATATCAATAACCTTCAATGAGTGAATGAATCTATAGACTGACGGTTTTGCTACAGCTGAAAAGTGAGTACGCCACCACAAATCACCAAGTCGCCCCGGAGCGCCACGACAAATAATAACATCAGCCGTCCTTTCCTTGTACAGGCTATGCCTTTGGGTATACTCTATGAGCGCTCATGAACGAGAATTTTTATTATGATATATTATTAAATGAATCTGAATAAGCGTTTCCTAAAATAGAATGTGAACATTTTCAAAATTTAATACAATTAATTCATAAGTAGGTATAGTACAAGGATTCTAAACCAATCGGGTCATCATTCTTTTTCCTGAAACGACTGAAGATAGGTACATACGGGAGGCAGCTCTTATAGTCTGTCATTAACATGTGAATCATTATGTCTATCCTAAAGGAAAATCGTGCCAGACGGCTTTGCACCAATTAGTGTCAAGATTCTAGAACTCTTTTGGTGAAAATAGAAATAGCACTATGCACTTTTCTAGATATCGAAGTAGGATTTGATAAAACACTCTTCGAATGTATGGTCTCAGTGGCCAGGAGAAGAAGCATTAACGAAACCATCTGCAGGTGAATACTCTCAATGCTCCAAAATCGTCTGGCTCAGACCAAAATGTTTGGGGATTCCGCGTAACCGAAAATTGCCAGGGAAATCTCACATAGAGGGATACTATTCCTCCTACTGTGGGACATAGTGGTAGACGAACTGGTGGAATCTTTAAATGATCAGGGATACTGCTACTAAGGTTATGCGTACGCCATGGTAGTCCTGGTACATGGAAAGTTTTACCAAATAAACTCTGAATTGATGCAAATTGCACTGAGAACCGCGAAAGATTGGTGCAAGAGAGAAGGTATGAGGACAAACCCCAGCAATGCCACACGTATTTTCTCCATTCGCAAAAGAATTCTGGGGTACATGAAGCCACCAAAGTTCTTTGGCGTAACACTACAAATCACTGATCATGTCAAATACTTATGACTGTTCTTAGTACAAAAACTAATCTGGAACATGGATCTGCTACATATAATCAACAAAAGCAAATCGTCATTCATGATGTGCATTGAAAGTTATGCACTGGTTATACCGCCATCACAGGACCCAGAATCACATATGTCCCACTTTTGTGGTGGCCCCAAAAAAATCAGAGACAGTCGAAAACTAATCTTGCTGAACTACCGAGGCTTACCTGTCTATATTATTACTAGAGCTATAATAGCACTCCAACCGCTGCTATGGAAATTATTCCAAAAGGACATCGCATACGGTTCTTATGGAAAATGGGTGCCAGTGGAATTGGCTGAAAATTCAGTATAATGTAGTTTACAATGTCTGCATGGGCACAACGAGATGAAATGGACAGTTTTTGAGGTACAGGGTGTCAAGCATACTTTTACCTTCATTTACTTACTTTGGATACACAATGAAACACTTTCTGTCTATTTTCCACGATAATTTTATATTTGTTGACTAGTTTCGGTCATTACACCATTTTCAAAACTAACTAGATTACATCGAAATCTGAGTATTTATACCAATATTGCCTATACCTAGGATATACCTCAATTAGTAGCAGTATATCGATTCTCAGAATCAATACCAATGATAAATGAACATAACAAATGATTTGATAAATGCAGGTTTTGGGAATTAGGTTATGGTTCAGGAGAGGACTATTGTTTAAATCGAGTTGTGCGTTGAGGATAATAGAATTGAGATTTTACTTTACCTTGTTTATTTCCATAGTTTCTAGCAAATACATCATTTTCCCTGTTTCGCATGTGTGGAGGATTTTTAAGTTATCTTTATCTATTTTATTTTTCGAATTTTGAAAATGATCATACATGTTGAATGGGGAAAAAAGAAACGTTATATTTCCACTTGGTAGTAACACTACAGCTGTGGCGCATGCCATGAAGACATACATGCAAATCAATCTAGATATATATAGTGGGTATAAAAGAAAACATATTTTCATTCAGTACAGATGAAGTCAAAGCATGTTTGGGATTTCCTTGAGAGCCTCAGTGGTCTAGGAAAATACAACAAGGTTATTCTTGTGTGGGTGCCTAGGGAATAGAAGGCAAATAAAAGGCAGACCTACTTGCAAAACAAACATCTGAATCACCATTCTCATGCCCAGAACCAGTTTTTGAAATTAGCAAAACCCGATGCGGAAACCTAATTGATGTGTGGAAGAAAAGAAAACACGAAATATATTGTGACCAAATGGAAGGACATGGACACATCACAACCATGGTGAGACACCTGAGCCAAACCACCCTCAACCTAAACAGATTCAATTATCGGCTAACCAACCATACTCTTCGTCCGAAGGATACAGCTCTAATATCATCTTTGAAGGACAGGCGCAACAAAACATTCGGATAGGGTCAACCTAGAAACAGGCTTGAATTCGAAACACCTAGTAAATAGTCTCCTCAACCTGGTGTAAGAGTCCTATTTAACTAGGAACCACTGACGACAGAACAATGCAATAGACCCCATCAGGTATCAGTGGCGAGTGGCGAGTGTTGTTATTGATGACCGATCTTGACAGGTCTTGAAACAGAGTTTTTATTGAAATCTCAATTGATCTATCTGAGTGATAAGTGGTTTCCATACATTCCGAATCTCTATGCTCGGCTTATATTTAGAATAATGACGTGTTCAGTCAGCCATGCATAGAGATTCGGAGTGTGTGGAAGCCACTTATCACTCAGCTAGATCGACTGATATTTCAATGTAAACTGTGTCAATTACCTGTCAAGATCGGTCATCAATAATAACACTCACCAAAAAAAGGTCGTTGTATCACATTAATCAACATTGATGACCTGAGAGAGAACCCACGAAGATCATAATTACCTTTATAGCAAGCATATTAGTTGCATGCTATATAACATGTTTCCAAGATATCTTGTCGCATTCACGCACTTGATAACGACAGTAGATGTTAACTGTTAAAATGTCGTGACTCAAACACATGCAAGAATTTATTTTTTTTGTTTCTAGACAATGGAAGTACAGAAGAATTCTACTAATAAAAGTAATTACATGTTAAACAACTCCTCCACCATCTGTCGAATAGGCGCTAGCCGCATGTTCCTCATCTGCAGAGTTTTCCGAGACTTATTGCCAACTGTTTCTTTGATATTTTCCATGGTAACAACACACTAGAAAAACTGTATATAGTTCACTCTTATCTCTTTGGTATGGTTGTATATTATTAACTTATCACTTGTGAAAACGCCGTAGCTGACTATGTAACTTGACTATATATAGCCTGTTTTGAACCTGAGCAAACAGTGGATACACCCGGACTAGAAACGCAACCCAAAATTATCTGCAAATTTAATGGGTTTTGGACCAGTTTGGGCCTGAGCACTTCTACCACATGAAATGCTTTTCTCATTCTACTTGCAGATGGCACCGCTAACGCGATTTCTGTCAAAAGTGGATATACCCGGTTTTGGAAATAGTCGATTCAAATTATGTTATCATTTTTTCAGGATTAATAGGAAGGGGTGCCGAGCGGAATTGACTGTATTTTGTGAATGAATTCACAAACTATATTATACCAAAACAATTACCTTTCGAAATGAATATGTCACCTGAACAGCGAAAACTTTCAGGGATTTGAGACAGTCTATTAGTTTTATAACTTCATCTCATCGTTAGTGTTATTTAAACTGCCAGCTGTTCTGTCTTCTGCCTCTTCGTGTTTAAAAGTTTACTTGTTTTCCAAGCTCTTACGTCCTTCACATTAAATACTTGCATGTCAACAGTTCCAAGTCTTACGTTTTAGAATTCAATTGGGTTGGGTTATTCATGTATTGAAAAAAAAAATCACCTAAGTGGATGATAATGTATTAATGTCGATAATGAAAGTGCTTGATGCTTTTCAACTATGTACCTACATCATAGGTAGTCGATCTAATACCAGTTACAACGAATCGATTTGCAACTACCTATCACGAATACCAAACGCCACGCACAGCGTTTCTGAAAACTTATTCGACCAGAATTAATTTACTAGAAAACAAGCTGGAAATAACAACTATTCCGTAACTTACTCCGATGTTCGTAAAACCCATCAAATTTAATTCGATTGTATAGTTATTTTGATCGTTCTCTCCCGAAGACATAGAGTCTGGAGATAATGGTCAATAATGGTGACTGCTGGCAATTTTTTATGCCAATGATAACAATTCCTTAGTCGCCAATGACTGTTTTTCCCAAAACGGCCGATGAATTGCCCGTCATCTACGATATTTCCTTTCAATTACAATGTCAGTCGTTTCAATTTCTACAGGATGCCGACAGAAAAGTAATATTCTATTCATGAATTCTTTCTGTACTATACGATGAGAGCTCAGGGGAATAGAAACACAATAATTTTGTTTCGGGAGCCTAATTGATTAAAATTACAACTATATTTAATAAATCAAAGGAAAATAATTCAAAATATTTTTTTTCAACATCTGGTTTGAAAGTGAATGTAGCAGCAGATATAAGAGTGATATGAATTAGATTGTACATTCGGACGAAAGTAAAAGTTGAAAATGAACAAAATTTCGACTTCTTAGTTCCTTATCACCGGTACACAAAGAACTTTAGTAACAAGGTATGAGGGTCGCGGCAAACCAAAAGACAAAGTTGTGAATTCATAAGTCAGGAATACCTATATTGAATTATATTTGAGGTCTGTCATGCAAAATACTATGGGCAGACGAGAAGATATATTATAATAAGAAACAAAGAATACTCAACACATAAAATACGTAAGGAAGAAAAAATTAGCAGTCGCTCATTAGGCCAAGCTGTGGATAAAAATAAGATTCTCTTTTCACACAAAATGAAAGACGAAAACGGCCTTTACTACTTTTTATAAGTTAGTTCGTAAATGAAAACCCCGGTTTTTGCCCCAGCAAAATCGCTTTGTGGAATTTTTCAAACAAGAAATACTGAAAAAAATTACAACTTTTTTGTTGGAGGAATCGTTTCACAGTCAGATGAACTTTTGTAGAGAATTATAAAGCCTACAAAATAGTTTTTTATACGACCAGATCGGTGCATTTTTCACTGCGAAAATCTGGAAAAACCTCGAAAAAGAGACCATTTTTCAAAAATTCATAATTTCTATAAATCTTAAGCTGGACAAATGGTGGTGAGAAATGTGTTGAAAATGTCACTCGAAAACTGGTCAGGTTGTGTCAACTGAAAGCAAATTTTTGTACAAACTACAACGAAAATTTTCAATCCTCACCGAGAAAAAACTTTAATAACCATTATTAAAACTTTGCTATTGGCAATTAAACAAGACTCCTATATTTGGGACTGGGTCTCACTTTATATGCCACTTGAAAAAAAAAAGACCCAAACAGTGTTTACTTGCCTTTTTCAAACTGAAATTCAAATATAACGTAGTGCTACCTACTATCAGATGAAGTACTTACAGTAATGACATAAAGTTTCTGCCCTCAATATAGATTTTAATTGTTGTTATTGTCGGTTTTATTTGATATAAGGAAAAAGCTATTTGTCGTTATTGAAGTATATATTTGGCAATGGTCGTATAGATGATAGACCGAACGTGTCTATACTCGAATTTATTGTGAATATCGTTAACTTTATGATGGAATTCCCGAAATCACCAGAAGCTTTTATCAGGACAGTTTTTATCAACGTTTACGCTTACTATCATTTATACACATAAAATATTTCTTAGAGTAAAAAAATCAACAATATATTATGTTTTTCCATTTGAAATATCTATCTCATTTCCAGTATAAAATATTGAATGTGTTTAAGAAAAATCAAATTTTCACTATTGAGATATTCCATATAAAAAACATACTGTATTATTAACTATTATATATTGCAAGACATATTTTATATGCATAAATGATAGTAAGTCCAAATGTCGATTAAAACTTTCCTGATAAAAGCTTGTATACTTTCCTTGGAAACTATCGAAAAATGTTGATAATCCTCAAACTTCCAGTAATTTCGGGAATTTCATCATATTATTATAGTTCACGGTATTCACAAGTGATATATTCGACTAAAGACGCACCTTTTGGTCTATGCTATATCTATAAGACACGACGCAATCATACATTTCACACTCTGAACACTGATGATCGTAACTGTTCTGACATCGCAAATTGCAAAACTAGCCGAGAAGCATTGCTATTGGCCGTCGATGAAGAATTTACGCATGTTCGTCATCTTTTTAAAGGCTGATATTTTTGAAATTACCGAAGTAGACTACCTACAAAACAAAGAGTCTTTGGAACTAACAGTCTGTGTGCTTGTGAATATCAATGACACTCCAATTATATATCTTTAATTATGAAAAGGGGCAAGTTATTTGTACTTTGTGCTGCCGTTGACTGAAGTATGGAAACTTTGATAATGGTAATTAGTTCATTGTCAGTGTTCTTTCTTAATTTCCAGCAAGTTCTGCACTTCGGCACTCGAAAGTGAAAAACTTATTGCTGGTATCAAAATAGTATCAAGTGCACTAGTGCATTTGGACCGGTTTTCTCGGTGCCAACAAACTTTCGAGTTTGTGAAAATCGAATCATTTTCGGCGAAGTTTGTACAATTACTATTGATCTTCTTCAAGTAGGTAACGGATTAGTCATTCAGAAATTTTGAAGCAAGTCAGTTCCTTTATGTTTAAAACTGTGGAATTGGTGGTGGTCTATTATATTTATCATTATCATCTAAATAATTATGTGGTTATAATAAACTCATTTTACACTACATTACTTTTTTGGAAAATTGCTTCAGATGTGTCTTGACTCGCGCCCATAGCAGTGCAGGCTCTCATCAAAATTTAGCCTGAAAAACCTCAAGGATTCATTTATGCTAAAGAATAACTTTCAGAAAGGTGTAAAAATTATTTCTGACGATTGCTAACCAACTTTTCTGCATTTGTATCCTCCTAAATTGAAACCATTTCAAAAACAATCAACAAGCTTTCAAAATTTCTGATCAAAATCCTACTAATTGTTTTGTGATGGTTCTAAGACATTTGGTACTTACCGAAAACTATAAATTCCATATCATTGCTAAAAACTGTCCATTACTCATTCAGATACACATTTTTCAATTGCTGCAAAATACCTGATACTTTTCCATAATTAATGTTCTTAATTACAGTCAACTATCTGACCACTAACAAGGAACTATTTGCTAATTTACTGGGAGCTCAATGTTCACTTATAGGAACCCAGTTATCCTTTGGACAAGTGAGCTGTATACTCATGAAACGATAACAGCTTGAACATATCAGCTTACTGATACGAAAGGGGTACCGACTTACCATGAGTTAAGTATTAATTCAAGTCAAGCTAGTTACTAACTGGGAGATACCTGTTCAATTATGTTTGGCCCCAAACTAATTATAACAAGATCTTCAATGATTCAAAGACAAGTGGTGATTGATCATTAGAAATTATTTATTCACGCCAAAACCAACTTAATTATGGGTACTTCGCCAATCAACTAGTGGCTAGTGATTACAGTTGCTAAAACTGACTTGATAATGGAAAGTGATTCATTTAAGCAACCGCAATCTACGTGTGGCAGGTTAGTTGGAGATCTGTCCCATATTATTATATAAATTTCAACTTGTCATAATTAAATATTCGTTTGGGAATAGTTTTTTTTTTTAGTGCAATAGAATGATGAATTTTGATGATTCTGAAAAATAGGGTAGACCAACCGTATTGAAACTGACAGTTTCCTAGAAATCCACTGCCCAAGATGGTTTCAGGTGTGAAAACCACTCTAAACGAATGCAATACATTGGTCACACCGAATTTGAAAAGAATGCTTCAATTATAAATCTGAAAGTTATAAGAATATATTTTTCACCCAAGATTCACAAACCTGGAAAGTCGATAGGGTCTTCCATATACAAAATAGCGAAATGGTTCAAAAAGAATTTTAGAATCTTTCAGTGACACAACCAAGCTTGAGTGTGAAAAACACTAGAATGTATCGACCGGATTAGGAACTTGAAGAAAGAGATATCTTGATCCTTTTTGGTGTAAGTTTTTTATTGCCAAGTATCTCATTACACAAAACCTTGGAATATCTGAGCAAGTTACTGCTGACCAACGGTTTCAGTAACGAAATAGACAGAGAATATTCAGGCCTCGCCAGACTTTGCATTATGTAGAAATGCTTTCAGTTCAAATACTGCTTTAAGGAATAGCCATGGGTTTTCCTTTCTCTTTTGTTCATTGATAGGTTTGAGATCAAAGCAAGAGCAAGAGCTCTAGCTAATTTCCTAGGGTTTGGGTTATGTGGATGTAGTAATCGTTATTCTTGATACAAAACAGGTCGACATAGACATTTTTGTTTCATAAAATTGTTCACCTATGACACTGTAAACAAAATACAGTTGCCATTCTTTAATTTGAAACCTCCAAAATCAGCATGTTATTTTCAAGAAGATGTTGATTATGATAGTGGTAGTAATTCCCCATCAGATATACCTGAGAAAGCAAATGCAATATTATCTAATATGTTACCAGCCAAATCCAAGTTAATATATGAGAAAACATATCACCAATTTTGTGAATGGTGCGACAAGAAACATGTAAAAAAGATTTCTGAAACTGTACTTATATGCTATTCTGAGGGAAAATTATAAACCTCCTACGTTATGGAGTTTCTACTCAATGATGAAAAGTACATTGAATGTTGAGGAAAGTATTGATTTAAGGAAGTTTCCAAAATTGGTCCCGCTCATTAAGAACAAAAGTGTCGGATACCGAGAAAATAAATGTAAAGTGTTATCAAGGGATGGTCGAAACAAATTCACATTTTTTTTGTCATGGTATTGGGTATTACATATAATTACTGATACCATTGAAGATGCTGGATCCTTATTGATTGTTAGATTACCTGATAAGAAGACCTATTGCGCAAGAACGTTTACTGTTTTGAATTCGGATTAAATTGAGACATACCGCAAGTATAGAGCCACAGTAGGCCATTGGCCGCAGTAGAGGGCCTGATACGGGCCCACTCACGTTCAAACCTAAGTATAGAGCACTACGGCCGCCTCATACAAAACGTAACAGATTATTTTTGAAATGTTCGAGAGGAAAATCTATTAACCAACATATGGGATAAATAAAATAGGAGAAATTTCCAGCATGATTGCAAAATGGCTTGGAAAAAACATGTGTAAGAGCTACACAGGTCACTGTTTCAGGAGAACCTCTGTTATTCTTCTGGCCAATGCAGGGGGCAACATAACATCCATAAAACGTCACGGTGGCTGGAAATCTGCCTTTGTAGCAGAAGCATATAAAGAAGATACTTTGGATAGCAAAATTGAGATTCCTAACAAAATATTGAATTGTCTATCTTCTTCCAAATAAATTAAAAGATCTGATAAAATTGTAGAATCAACTCTTCAAGAAATATCTAATGTTTCTGATCAGCAACAACATGGAACATCTTCGGGAATTTATGTTGAAAGTAATTGTTCAAACTTTAGTATCAATTATTCCGATAAATGAAATTGTTTTATGATGAATAGTCAATTTATAAATAATAATAATAAATCCTTTAGAAAGTAATATTTCATGATTATTTTGTGAATCATTTTGGCAGTGAAAAAAGTAAACATTTACGCATCAATAGTGATGCAGAAATGTCAAGTTTTTTTGACAGTTCTCCAAAAAATAATTATTTATTCGAAATATTAGATTCCTGCCTAGAAAACTAAAGAAAATTGTTACTCAAAATCAATGAAGGATATAATTAGGTGTAGATGAGACAAATTCATTTAAGTTTCATTCCGTCGTCCAGAAGATACTCACGAGATGACAACGTGTCCGGGTGTTGAAATAGTGGTTTGTCTTGGGACGAAACTCCGGTGTATTGATTCATCTCTACACAGAAGTTTCCAAACAGTTCAGTGAATTTGTTCCAGTTAAAGTCACAACCTTGTACAATTGTAAGAAGCCAACCGGAGTACTTAACCTTTTTCATCTGACTGTCTGCTGTTCATTGAGATTGATACCTAAATGTTCTCTCAATATGATTTATCTTTCATTGTTATTGTCACATTACATATTAAATCCTGAAAATTTTCTAGCATTTCGATTGCGAATCGAATAAAATATAATTTCAATTAGCGTTCATTGGTTTTCAGTTCATTCACCATTCATTTTATATTCACCAATTCGTATTTGTTTTCAATGAGAATTGATTTACATCTGATGATTCATTATTGGCTTGATTGTAACATTTTCCTACCGGCAACAGTTCAGGAAATGATTGTATCGCATGAGTGCTTTTTGCGTGAACAGAATAAAAAATCAATTTAATTTAAAAAAAACACCCCATATATGATTATGTTATTTAGAGTCGAAACTTGATTTCATATCACGATACCTATAAGATACGCCCTCCAATCGAAAATAATAATGATAAGACGTAAAAGTCAGAAAAACCAGTAGTTTATGAATTGAATTATTGGTCTTGCCTCAACGTATTTATACGGACAGGTAGACTATCAAAAACGTATATATGAACATCGTATGAGTTATGTAAAAATTAAAATACATTCAACACATGCTAATCATATTTTGAAATAAGTTCATATTTTCCATGAAAACTTTTTAAATGTGTGTGCCAAAAATGATGATAATATGTTTAATTATGGGCCGTGGTGGTCGGCTGGTAAAAGCGTACGCCTCGCAAGCGTGTGGTCGTTGGTTCGATCCACCGATTCACCGGTCTCGTGCATGGCATCACACGTTAAAAGGTAAGGGCTGCGTCTTCCCTAGCTCACACAAGTCTCTCGAAGACTTTCGAGGGTTGCGCGTAGGGGTGCAATCGGTTGACGGAAATAACAACAAATAACAACAACAATAACAACAAATTAAATACAATTATCAAAATTCATTAAACCGAAAAATTCCAAATATTCAGGTACTTAATAATGACCAACTGTATCTTACAATTCACTTTTGTTGAATTTGTTTGCTAAATCAATTAATTATCGATGATATTTCCAGAAACATTATTACTGGTAATCAGTATAAGTTGTAACGGTTCTAGGAATGAGAAAGATCAGTTAGCTTTTCACTATCTCAATTATTGAAAATGTATTGAGTTAGGTATCTAAAGAAAAATATGTTACGGGTTTATTTTGCACTAGAAAACCTTTTCTGTTTTAATACAATAACATCAGAAATTCTCTGTCATTGATATACAACTTGATCGTTGTCATGTATAGTTTGTTCAAAATGTTAGTACTTACCTTTGGCGTACTAGTTCGAGCGGACATGAACCGGCCTTGAGCTAATGACAGTTATCAGTTGTTCTATTTTGCGGTATGACAGCGTTATTTTGTAAACATACTTTTGGTTAGTTCATTGTGTTGTGTTTAGAACACAAATACCGTAATATTCGTACTCTATCTCTATCTTGTCACTGAGATACCTACTTTACTTTCGAATACTTGACCTTGTTTGTGTTTGGTTCTGAGATTGAAAGGCTGGTATTTCTGTCTTGGTTCAGTTGGCAACACTGAATCTTTAGGTGTTCTTTTCATTTGAGTCGTTGTCCACTGGTTCCAAGGAGTAGCTCCGACTAGATCGAGGTAGTTCCTAAACTGATCTCACAGAACACGAACGAACAAGCAAGTACCTTGTCTGATAGTGACAGTTTTTGACTTTGACGTCTGAGTTATTTTTGGAGTGACGTTTTTCTTGTTGGATATTTGATCTTGATGAGTGACTGACCTATTTTGAAGATTTCCAATCAAAGTTTGATCATCGTTGATGGATTTTGGGAAAATTCATATCTGGAGAGTTTCTCATATTGTTTGAGATTCATGACGCTATATATTTTTTTTAAATCTCCGTTCGCTTTGCGGATTTTTGAGGTTTTATAATTTTTTCATCGGTAAAACCAATGGAACAAGAAACTAGCTATCAGACAGCAAACAGGCCATCAAAGCTGTTACTAGAACCCTCCCACCTAATAGAGGTTAGTATTTGCATTTGGGCTCTACTTATGGCCCCATACAGGTGTTATCTGAAGTCAGACTGGTATTGTTGATTCTAGGGTGCTCCGCTGCGGCTATTGCTCCGTTACTGCTACTACTTTGCTACCGCTCTGCTGTGGCTACTGCTCCGCTATTTCTACTGTATCGTTGCTCAACGGTTGTCTTTCCACTGTTCCATAACTGTGATTGTTCCTGCTCAACTGTAGTTGTTCCACTGTACATCTGTTGTTCAGTATTCCTTCTCTGTTCGTCTCCTGTTATTGGTATTCTTCGTTGATGTATTCGTCCCAGATGCACACGTACTTCGAGTGATTGTCGTAACCACTGTGAACCTGTATACACCAAGACAATGATGAACTACAACTACAATTGGTGAACTGGCATGAATGAGAGAACCTGGTTACGATCAGATAAGTTTAGCATAAGAGTTTGCCCCTAAATCATAAGTATTCATAATTGTAAGCTATCATCGTGACGTCATAGGCGGTTCAATATTGATATATTTAAACGATACACCACTCTCAATCATAGCATTCACTTGAATTCATCTTGGTGGCACCATATTAACATTAATTCAATTTCCTTTTGTATTGTGTGCCGAACTGTGCACATTCAATGTGTGTAACATAAATCAATATATTTTTTCTACACCTCACTAGAAAAATTTATTTTCGACTTCTAAAGAAGGGAGGAAAATTATACTTTTTCTCTCGATTTATCAGGAAGAAGATGCATTGAAATCAATTTTTCCTCTTCAGCGAGATCTTTTGGCAGGTCGTCTTCGCTAGAACTCATTTTCAAAACTTTGAAGCAACTCAAAAGGGTAACCAACGTGACAGCTTATGACAACTGTTATGTTTGTATTACCAAACAACGCCATAGCAACAAATCGTTGTCAACACGATGACGACGACGCAACGCTTACTTAATATTTTATACTTATATCATATAATATTATATTTTATACTTATCTCAATGCCCTCCGCTTCGCGTCGGGCATCAAACTATCCGCGGGAGAAAAAGCATGATTTTCCTCCCTTGGTATGTAAATTGCTATTATTAGTAAGGGACATAACTATTTATTTTTTTCTGGTCCAAGTTCTGCAAGCGTAAGGGAAGACAAACCTCTACATATTCATATATTACTTCTAAACCATTTCTAATATGTATCCAATGTTTAATATTTTAGTAATATTAGTGCAGTGGGTTGTCCTATTCCATCAGGATGGTTTTGGATTTTTCACTGGCGATGAATCCGTGGTGCTCCGGAAAATTAACCCCATATTTCGTTCTTATCGAAATCAATTTTTATTGTCGAATCCACGCCTACTGAGCTGCTGGGTATGTTGGTGGCGTGAAACATCATTGCACATTGACTGATCTCCTTTCCTAAATTTCGCCCCTAATAAATATTTATGAGAAATAAGAAAATGTTTATACCACTTAGCGGAAGACCATTAGTGTAGTAATACGTATCTTCAACAGAAAACAAACTGCCCCCTGAATTTGTTTAATTATATCTGTTAGATTTTTGGTAAAGTTTTCCACAAAAACTACTTTGCGGTGCTCTTTAAATGTTATATCTGAAATTATATTTCGATTCAAATGGGAGTTCCATTCATTAACGTTCTCCCAGCTGAATCGAAAAACTACTTTTGTTGGGAATTGCCGAGATAAACACTGAATTATGTATTCAGCACCATTTCTATATTCCATAGAGCACTCCGACTTTATCGTCTACTTCTTCCGAAGCGCAATTTTCGTAAGAAAATATTGATACTATTTGGATTAACAGTCTTCATCCAGAATATCATCGTTTTGGTATCCGGTTACTAATTCCGTAATGCATTGTTATCGCAATTATGATCACCTACCAAAGTTCAAGTTTGTCGGACAACTTGAAGTGGGTCAAAAGTCAGCTGCAAGATTTCTCCCACACATATGTACATACTAACAAACGGGGCAACTTGAATACATACTTTTGAAAAATAAAAAAATTGGACATTGCATAAACTTAAAAATTGGAAAACCTTGCAAATATTCATATCCAATCATACCAAACTACATTCATTCACAGTAGATGCTCAAAGTATTCTTCATGAACTGCCATACATGAGTATAAGTTAGTTTCGAAACGCTGTCTGACGTTTTCGAGCAATTTATGCAAAAATTTGTATGTTCATACTAAGTTAATTTTTTCAATTTTTGTTATGTTTTCGTGAATTGTATCATATTTTGGAATACGAAGCAAGAAGGCGCCAAAATGAAAAGTTAGGTAGCGAGTCATGTCTGAATTCCTTATGGAATTATTTTTTCAATGCTGTGTCACACTTCGTACTTTCCCTATTCAAATTGTATGAGTGACCAAGGGGTGGGGAGAGTGGTATAACAGTTGAGATTATGATTATGAAGATATGATTGTATTTAAAATTGACATGTTTTTGCATTTTTTTTACAACACATGTATTTTGAAGAATTCGGTGCCGGTTCGAATCGAACCATAAGTAATTACAAATTTCGCCAGCCATCTTGTTTTTCGCAACGACAAAAAAATCATAAATTCCAACCCTGATAATCTCCACATACAAATTTTTTATTCGAATCGAACCATAACTATAAATTTCGTCCACCATCTTGGAGCCACTATCTTGTTTTTTTTATTGGCAAACAAATAATAATTTTTGACACTGAAAACCACCACATATTAATTTTTAATCAAATCGGACCATAATTGCATATTTTGTTCGCCATTTTGGAGCCGCCATATTGTTTTTTCCCTTAGAAACATTCCATAATACATTGTCACCGAATTTATGTCAAATTAGCTTGCAATTTAAGTACTATATTTTGGAATACGGAACAGTTGTTTTTACGCAAGAGGGTGCCAAAATGAAAAGTCAGGTAGCGGAAATTGACATGGATGAATTCCTCATGAAATTACCTTTTCAATGATGGGTCACACTTACTACTTTCCTTATTCAAATTGCTTGGGTGATAGTGCCCAAGGGGTGGGGGAAGAGGTATGACAGTTGATGTTATGATAGGAAGATATCCCCTTTGGAATAAAAATCTACGTGTTTTTGCATTTTTTTCACAACACATGTAATTTGAACATATTCGATCTGTTTCGTTTTCGGTGCCCGACCCTTTATAATTACACTAACCATCACAAAGTTGTTAAGTGAATATGGTTGAAGTAACGAAACAAAAGATGATCAAAACAGCCATATATAAGTAGTGTTACTTCAACAATAAAATACTGTGAAAATAATCAGTTACTGTTAGTAAGCAAAAAAAAAAACAAAAAAAATTATAAGATCCACTCGATTTGAACACACAAACTTTGTATTACAACGAAGCCGACAAAATGCTCCAACTGCACACGCCAAATCACATCATTATTGATTTTATTATTCAGTAATGAAGGACCTACAGTTGGACTGCATATTACTTTGTCAGTAACTTGACAGGGAATTAATATTACCAATTCGACAAAATGCCAAATAGATGTGAACTTTTATGAATAATTCTTTCTAAGTAGGAGTTCTGATATCTGATCAAAGTTTTTCTATTAGAGAGATTTATATTACTGAGTATCCATCATCTCATCTGTCATTTTACTTTCAACACTAGCGTTGAAAGTGATTTTGTGAAAACGTCAGTTTTTAGTTCATATGTCAATGAATTGTCGCTGACAATAATAGGTGTCGTATCTATTACAAAATTTCTCAGTTTTGGATAGTGATAACAATACAATTATTGCTGAAATAAATTTCATTATTCGGTTGGATTTTTGTTTTGTCGAAATTATTGAATAACATTGTTCAGTCAATTGAATTGTATTATAAATAATTCGACAGATTTTTCGAAAACTTGTTGGCAGGCAATAGACACGAGAGCCCGAAGGGCACGAGAGCCCGAAGGGCTCGAGTGGCTATTCCCAAATGGCAAAAAGTTTGAGAAAAAATGTGGGGAATTATTTTAAACTTTATCGAACTCCCGGGTGGTATTCGATAGATTATTTTTCGATGCCTCAATCATAGACACATTCTCTATATAACATTTGTATTCATTACGGTTATCTAAATTCATTTTTCAATTTGTATGCAAATTGATGACAGACGTCAAATCAAAAGTATCAGTTGTCACACAATAATAACAAAATACCACGAATATTCCCGAGGCAATAATCTGAGTAGAAAATTTCCAGTATTATAATATTGTGATTGGTTTGAAAGTACATCATAGCCTTAAATTATTGGTTGCAAGATATGTTGAAAAATAATCAAAATAACAATATTTCTACAATTTGCATATTGTTCTTGTAACAATGAAATATTGTTCTTTCAACTGGAATGTATTGACACACTAACAATCTTTCTATAACAATTTCGATATTGTTCCTGTAGCAATGCAACAATCAGTTTGGTATATTTCATTGAAATTTATATTGCTACCCTAACAAGAACATTGTTAACCGTGTCGTTTTGTTATCACTTACAATATTATTTCTTCCATTGCATAAATTCATCTAAGTATCTGAATCACCTCTCTCTGAAGTTGAGGAGTCATTAGCGATTCTGAAAATTGGTAGAATGGGTAAAGAACTAATGAAGAATTCAACTTAAATACTCTCATGTAACATACCCCATTCCCAAAATTAGGCGATTTTATTCATTATAGTTTTTTTAGTGAAAGTGACATAATTATGCAGCTTCTCGAATAGTAATTCTTGTGTTAATTAACAATTTTCAAAATATGCAGTGGGTGAATCATGAATATTGAACCGTTCACGCACCATTTTCACATCCACTACACATGTTCTCAAAAATGTGGGTCCAATAAGTTTTTTTTAAAACCTTTATTCATAAAATATTTGTACATACAGAAATATCACATAGCTTGACCTAGTATTACTGCAAGCGTTTATATATACAGATCATCTAACGATGAAAGGAACATAGGTAGAATTATAGCAATTGATAATTGTCCGGCCTATTTTCAAACTTTTCCACAAATAATACTTTAATGTGACGCAATGTTCGTCCTTGATCCTTGAAAATACCATTTGACAATTTGCACTTTTTCAGCAGTTTCGTAAACCATGCTCAACAATTGTTATAACGTCTTTGAATTAACTGCCTATAAGTGTCTTTGCAAGATAATTATTAGGATGTCACGATGACAGTTTTTGTCATCGTGGACAGCGACACCAAAAACGGCAAAAACTGAAGGGGTTGGACGATAGTTAATTGGTCATGTCCTCTCCTATGTTCGCAGTGCTGTGAGATGATACAGGAGGAAAATATTGGACATTGACCGTGAGGAATATATCATTCAATAGGACATTGGCCTCTGATATCGGACTTTGGCCGTGAGGAATACATTGTTCATGAGGACATTGGCCATTTCATTTCACTGCCAATGTAACATTAATGGTCAATTTTCCTCATTTCATTATGCAAGAATGGACATCAGCCTTCGGTATTGAATTATTTTTGCTCATTTGAGATACCTAGGACTTTGGCCATTTTTCTACGTGGAAATTGAAATATTTCAAGTATATTCAATTCTGCATGATGTGGACATTGGCCCTTTTTCTTCCAAGGTACAAGAGTTATTGTCAGCGAAACAGAAAACGGCGAAAACTGAAGGGGTAGGACGATAGTTAATTGGTCATATCGTCTCCTATGTTCGCAGTACTGTGAGATGATCTGTATAGACATTTATAATATATATCATCAACTATCTACATACATGTATCTTTATACTTAAGGCAATTATGATCACAGCGTTTTTTATATCTACTAAAGATAAAATATATTTTTGAAAACTAATCTATTTTTCCTGATTCAATTTTATTGAACCTTTCTGCTCTGAGCATATCGATGAATTCTCATAACTGTTTTTGAATTTCTAAGTTATAATGTACAATCCCACATGTCGCCCAAACCCACACTTTCCTACCCAAAATATGTTTTATGTTGATTTTAATTAAGTCTTTTGGTTCAGTGTACATATCTGTCAAACCAAATTTCCTAACTAATTTATTTTTAGTCCACTCCCATATATCCCTTGCTGGACCACACGTTGTTAATCTATGTGAAATGTTGTCGGTCACATTACATTTGCTGCAATCCGCACTCATGTTCAATGCATGTGCCTTCAGTTTTTCTGCTACTGGAAAAATGTCATTTATTGGTTTATATGCACTCACACGCCACGTTGTTGACTGAGAAAAATGAAAAATCTGAACTTTTTCAAATGGGAACCCATTTTTTTTCAAGGTTTAATTCTATTAAGAAAATGTGCCCTAATCTACTTTCGTAGATCGATTCGAGATATTCCGTTATATTACTTAATTCTGCATACGTGCCTAAATGGTTGATATTTCTAGTAGGCTGCTGTCCATCCTCCAAGATAATGTTTGGTGACAAATGAAACGAAGTTATTTAATGTCAGATTCGTGATGGGTATAATAATCATGATTTCGTTAATTTATTGGTCATTTATGGGGAATGTAAAATAAGGTTTCAACAAGAACATGTGAGGTATCCTCAGAAACCAAAACTATCTCTAGATATTATTAGAAAATTATTCTTCAATATTATTATCTTTGGATCATTCAAAACTAAAACGGTGGTAGACAAGGCAGTTAATGCGCTTATAGTGCTTGTGTACTCTACAGCTTTTCCAGAATCATATTCGAAAGATGCTGCTCGAGATTGTTTTTTATAAATGCCCAAACCAATTCAATAGGGTTGAAACACAATAATATGGAGGTAACCTCAGAAGCGTATGACCAGAATATTTACAAAGTTCATCAATAATATATCCTTTTTAAAAATTTACGTTTTTATTTATACGTAGTAATACCTCCTTCGTGGCTTTTTGGGGAATATTAAATTTTTTATAAGCCATAAATTCCAAAATGTCTCCTTTTTTGTTGCTTTCGTCGGTATTTTTATCTTTTGACGCGAGTGGTATGACGCATTATCCATTACAATAACAGAAGTTGGTGGTATATTTGGTAATAATTGTTCACTGAACCACTTTTCGAATAAAGTTGCAGTCATATCCTCATGATAATCTGCAGAACATTTTTTTATTTGTTTTGCTGACAATAGCAAGGCGTTCGGTACAAAACCATCTTCACTACCCGTGTGTACAATAATTATTCGTTTTCCTCTGGAACATGGTACTTGGAGACAACAGTTTTGGGAGTTATCTACCCATCCATACCGAATCACATCATGACTATCAAACCAAGTCTCGTCAAGATATAATATGTCTCGTCGATTCCCGATGTTCTTTTATTTGTCGCAAGTAATCTTGCCTTTGCAGAATGAGCCGGGGTGATTCTATAATTGCCATTCGCTGATTTGGTTTCTCGTGTTTGAAACCACAGTCTAAAAGAATTAGGCGTAGTGTTTCCTACGACTTATATGTATACTCAGGACAATCAGATAATTTGTTTTTGATTGATTCCAAGGTAAGTACTTCGTTTCGTTTATAAAAATCATAAACTTGCCTTCGAAGAATATCTTTTGTGGTCACATCAACTTTGTTTAATTTTTGATCTTCTCGTTTTCTTTTACGATAATAATCACCAACATCCCCTTGTTTAACCACTATGTAAATAGTTGAATGCACCAAACTGATGAGATGAGATATCCTTCCAAAAATTTCATTGTCACGTTTGTCATTCATTTCCATTTTATGATTTTTATATATATTTAGAACAACATGAAGATATTTGTATTTAAAAAACCCCATGAAATAACCAAATAAAAATAAAAAAGAAAATGCAAAGTTTCTCCTTTCACCTGATAGGTGGAGCTGTGAGTTTTATATCAGAGAATATGGCGGTGCCCTATAAATCATATAAATTGACTGAGATATTGCAGTTCAGTGTTCACAAAGTTAGAATGAAACATAAAATCAATAAAATGAGTCAGTTAAGAGTTGTAATGTAAGTAAATTTTTTATTATTCTGAAACTGAAAAATTTCTATCTGGAGTTTTGTTCATTCGGTTGTGAGTCTTGTTCCTCGCGTTCTTCGAATTTTTCATCAGGTTGTGAGTCTTGTTCCTCACGTTCTTCGAATGGTCGCCAAAATGCCATGTTGCAACACTAAATACACAAACGTTTATACTAAAACCGCGACATATGTTTTGCAAATACAATGGATTCTTCAAGCAGAAGTATACTGAGTTATACTATTATAATGTCCTTCTTTTATTTTCCCAAAATGTTAATTAATTTGGGAACAGTTTTATACCTGGTTTCGGTTAACTTTATGATAACAAATAGTGTTTGTCATTAATTAATTACATTTTTACCTAGTCTAACGGCAAAACAAATTAAGTAGAGAGAAATTATTGTAAGTATTGTACTGTTCTTCTTTTCATGAATATCAACAGGCTACCGGAAAGCAATAAAAATATTAAGAGGCGATTTACGGTAATTTATGCAACAGGCGGTCAGCGCATTACTGATTGCTTTCCACGCTTCGTACGGTTACACCTAAAATACACTCAAGCTGGTCTACTGTTTTCTTTATATAGGTAATAATATTTATTTAATTTTCCGTTTTCATCCTTCATTCGTTTTTACACTTTGTGCTATTTTGAACTAACCCTATATATTGAGTTGAATGAAGATTGGATAAACTATAGAGAATATTAGCAAAACATAAATGGCATACGTATTCTGTAACTTTATTTCGTTACCTAAGGCTTATCCGATTAAGAGAGAAGGATGAACTTTACAGAGTTCATCATTATGAGGAATAAAAAAAACAACCAAATTTGAGAACTATTATATGGAGCGACGAACCGAAATTTACCAAAAATAGGATATTCATTCAACAGCCGGAATTCTCACTACTGGAGCTATACAAATCCACATTCCGTTCGGAAACGTTAATTTCAAGACCATTGGAATTTCAATGTTCACGGCGCTGTTTACTTCGCCATAGTGATGCTTTACTTTTATGACAAAAATGTAAACGGTTAATTGAAAAGTATCGGAATAACATGTGGTTTTTGAATAAAAAACAAACTGTTGAGATTTGAACCTATTCTATTATTCTCGCGTTCGCAATATGCACTCGAATGCATTCGAGTGCAGCCTATGCACTCGAATGCGTTCGAGGGCAGCGTTCTACATGGAGCAGAGGTAGCTGTTGGCAACCCTGCTTACACATCAACATTGAGTCTGAGTCTACCACTCTTCGCTCTCTTCTCTTTCAACCTCGCTTGGGTACAGACGTATTGCTCTCGTCAATTAAGCCCAATGAACACGTGTAAGTTATTGTTAACCTCTATTGTATATATATATATATATATATATATATATATATATATATATATATATATATATATATATATATATATATTGTATTGAAGTAAATAGTGTTAAAGTAAACTAAATTCAGTGCATTATTCTACAACCCCACAAGTACAGTCCACAACGCTCTCAAGTATTCATGTAAAAGTTATTCGCTCCCAGAATATTTACATTGGATACAACCCCGCCGTAACAGAAGAAACAACTAAGCCACACCAAGTGGTTCGTCGAATCAGAACAAAAAACCCTACGCCGAACCGAATCAAACATTGGTCCTTCGAGCCGGATTATTCACGTTAATCCAGACAAAGGATTCATCACATCGAACCACACGAAGATTGATTGACAACCACTCGCAGAAGTACAAATTCGTACAGTATACGGATTTCTCGCCAAGCTACGTTCGCTATACACGCCTATAATAGCAGTCCAGGGATTCAAAACGAAGATCATCATCAGGTATCTACCAGGACAAAAAAGGTCAGAACTTTCTTGTTTATTTAAAGTGATAAATCAGTGAACCTGTGACTAAATTAGAACAGAGTTTAACATAAGAATTTGAAATCTCACATGAAACACTCTATTGTTATAATCACATAAATTTATATTTCATTACTCTAAGGAAAACACATTTCGTGAATATGGATGATATTATCAAAAAGCGATCTCGCTCAAAAGCTGCAATAACTCGTATTGCAAAATTCATAACTGAATACGAAAAAGATCCTGAAATAGACGTAAATGAATTTTCCACTAGAGAAGTACATTTATCTAAGGCTTTTGATGAATACACTATGTATCAAGATTTAATCGAAGATAAAGACGAGACTCAGTGTGTAGATCGTGTCGAGCAAGAAGCCCGATATTTTTCACTTCTGTCTAAACTCAAAACTATTCAACAAAAACATACTGGTATTTCCCAATTAAAAGGTTCATCTCATAATCCTCCTATCTGATTCCCTAATAACCAGGTGAATATGATGAATGGATATCATGTATTGATTTATTTTCGGCATTAGTAGATAACAATTCTCAACTTAGCGATGTTCAGAAACTCTTATATTTAAAATCAAGTTTGAAAAACGAACCTCTTTTATTAATAGATAATTTACACGTAACTAATGGTAATTACAAGCTTTCAATGGATTTATTAAAAAAGAGATATGACAATAAGGCAGTCATCATAAATGCTCATATAAAAGCTCTTATTGAACTTCCTAGCGTACAGAAAGGAACTTCCACTCAATTGCGTGAATTCATCACACATATTACTCAAAATGTAAACTGTCTCAAATCACTCGCAGCTCCGGTTGAACACTGGGGTTTAATTCTAATATATATTTTCTCTAAAAAGTTAGATTTTCAAACTCGTCGACAATATGAGTTAGAAAAACAAAAAGACAATTCAGATTTGAATTTATTTTTATCATTCTTAGAAACACGCAGTGATGCCTTAGAAGCTGTCTTTGATAATGAGCCTAAACTCAAACACGCGAGTGCTCGAGTAACACATGTGAGTCGTCAGTCTCAAAACGCATCAACTTCCTATTCTCCTCGTAAATGTTTATTTTGCAACATGACAAATTGCATTACAATTGCATAAATTTCAATAAACTCTCTATTTCTAATAAAAAACATTTTCTTATACGTAACCAGATGTGTCTAAATTGTTTAGGAAATAAGCATGTTACTAGTCAATGTGCCTCAATTGGCTGTAGAAAATGTTCTGTAAAACACCATACATCTCTACATGAAAGTAATGAAAATTGGCAACAAAATACCCAATCTCTTTCTAATCCGAATCAATCGGTAGGACCCATTATTGAGAATGCAGGTACCTCACAAGTATTCAGTTCGGAGAACGTAGCAGCCAACATTATAGATTCTGCACAAACATTTTTATTAAATTCTGAGAGACAATGTCTTATTTCTCAAGAAACTAAATCTCAGGTATTGTTAGCCACAGCTAGGGTCAATTTAGTATCCGAACACGGCAAGGTCATACAAGCTCGCGCCCTGCTAGACTCTGCCTCACAGACTTCATTTCTCACAACCGATATCGTCAAAAAACTGAAAAGCAATTCTTCAGATATCGGGGATAGCGAACAACTTCACACAGATTGATAAAGTTGTAAATCTCACGATTCAATCCCGTATTAACACGAATTTTAATTTAAATTGCTGTGCTATTTTAGATGAAATAACTTGCCCTCTGTCGCAAACAAGAATAAATACAGTTCAGTTAAAAATCCCGCTACATTGCACGTTAGCTGATCCAGAATTTCATTCATCGGCTAAAATAGACATGCTTTTAGGAGCCGATATTTATTTTGATGTTGTTACCAATGGTATTATAAGGCTAGGTACGAATCTTCCTACCTTGCTTAATAGTCATTTAGGATGGTTAATTGGAGGGCCAGTACCTCATAACCATTTATCGTCAAACGTTAATATTTCATGATTCACTCAAACGCTAGACATTCAAGAATTAATTCCTGAGTTTTGGCAAATGGAAGAAATCTCCTCAAAATCATTTTTATCGCCTGAGGATAAGCTTTGTGAAAAAATATTCGTAGAAAATACTAAACGCCTCTCAAATGGAGCATTTCAAGTAAATCTTCCTTTTAAAAATGATTCAGACATTTCCACTCTCGGAGATTCATATCAAGGTGCATTGCGAAGATTCTTGTCGCTAGAAAAAAGGCTTCACAAAGACGAAAAATTATTCTCGCAATACAAGGCATTCATTCACGAATATATTTCATTGAATCACGGTGAATATAAACCCCTTGAATTAACAACCAACCATCAAAAACATTTTTTCCCACACCACTGTATCATAAAAGACAACAGTTTAACTACCAAGCTACGAATTGTATTTGATGGGTCGGCAAAAACGTCATCAGGTATAGCCCTTAATGATTTAATGCTCACAGGCAATACAGTACAATTTGAACTGTTTGATATCATTTGCAGGTTTCGCACTTTTAAATATGGTCTGAGCTGTGATATACAAAAAATGTATAGACAGGTACTGATAAACCCCGATCAACTCCATTTACAAAACATTCTGTGGAGAGATCACCCTTATGATTCGCTGCGTTGTATTGAACTTCAAACTGTGACATATGGTACTAGAAGCGCCCCGTTCCTTGCAACAAGATGTTTAAATCAATTAGCTATTGATGAAAAACTATCGTTTCCTTTAGCCGCTGATGTACTCTTGAACCAAACTTATGTAGATGATATATTGGGTGGTGCAAACTCACAAACAGAGTTAAAGCAATTGTATTCTGAACTCACAAATATGTTGCGCTCTGCTAAATTTGAATTGTATAAGTGGAGTTCTAACAGCAAGTCAATAATGAATTGTATTCCAACTGAAAAAAGGGAACTTAATAACCTACAAATCAATAAAGAAGTAACATCTAGCAAAGTGTTAGGCATTTCATGGAACCCTGATTCGGACGAACTCAACATAGCAATACCATCAACGTTCACCACTTATCCCTCATCAACGAAACGACAAGTTCTTTCCACAATCGCTCAAATGTTTGATCCTTTAGGACTAATCGGCCCAGTTATAGTTCTTGGTAAAATACTAATGAAAAACATTTGGTGTAGTAAAATTGAATGGGATGACGAATTGCCACAGGATATTCACAAACAGTGGATACATTTCACTGAAAATCTTCCAATACTATCTGAATTGAAAATTCCTCGGTGGATTTTCTCGTCCACAAACACCAGTGAATTTGAATTACATGGTTTTTCGGATGCGTCCCTCACAGCCTATGGTGCTTGTTTATATATAAAAGTAATATATTCCACAGGAGAAATTTCCTCCAACCTTATCTACTCTAAAAGTAGAGTTTCTCCAGTAAAAACAATTTCACTTCCCAAATTAGAGTTATCAGGTGCTCTGTTACTTTCTAGACTCACTCATAAAATTCTGCCAATATTTCCTATTGTCACTGGCAGCACGTGCGCTCTGCCGAAAATCCCGCTGATCACATTTCTCGCGGACTACGACCTTCAGAAATTATTTCCTCTTCACTCTGGTGGTACGGTCCAAAATTTCTTCTCACTTTAGATCCGATTATAACAGATTTAGATTACTCCGAAGAAATGAATTCGATTCCGGAAGAACGAAAACTAATTTCTTGTGCTCAAATACAGACCGATCGCACATCAATATTTCTCAGATTCTCGAAATTTTCCCGAATGATCCGTTCGATCGCTTATTGTGTTAGATTTATTAACAACCTGAAGAGAAATGCAATTAAACTCTCAGGTCCCCTCTCTGTAAATGAATTAGCCAACTCCACACACATTATCATGAAATGTTTGCAAACACAACACTTCTCTAGTGAAATTAAATCACTCGAGAAAAATCAACTTCCGAAAAATAGCCCAATAAGTTCATTAACCCCTTTTTTGGACGGAAAAGGTATAAAACGTGTAGGTGGTCGATTAATTAACGCAAATATTCAATTTGAACACAAACATCCAATGATATTACCCGCAAAAACTCACATAGTTAAATTGTTAATAGAGCATGAACATAGTCAGTTATTTCATGCTGGTGCTCCAAATGTTCTAGCAAATTTACGCTTGAAGTATTGGCCACTCAATGGCATCAGACAAATTAAACATGTCCTAAAATACTGCATCACTTGTCATAGATTCAAGGCAACAGTAGCTGAACCATTAATGGGTAATCTCCCTACAGAAAGAGTAAATATTTCTAGACCATTCTTTTCAGTAGGAATTGACTTTGGTGGTCCAATTCTCATTAGGGAATCAAAATTGCGTAAAGCAGTAAGATCTAAAGCTTACATAGCCCTCTTCGTATGTATGACTACGAAGGCCATTCATTTGGAATTAGTTTCAGATTTTTCCACAGAAGCTTTTATTTTGGCACTGAAACGTTTCATAGCTCGACGTGGGAACCCAAAAACGATATTCAGTGATAATGGTACAAACTTTAAAGGTGCAAATAACATGTTGCATGACATCTACAAATATTTTAAATCTAGTTCCGTCACAAACTCCATTCAGGAACATCTTTCCTCGTATGAGACCCAATGGAAGTTTTTGCCCCCGAATAGCCCTCATTGGGGTAGACTTTGGGAGGCTGGTATAAAATCTACAAAATACCACCTCAGACGAGTAGTAGGAAATTCCGTGTTGACATTCGAAATGCTGTATACAGTTTTGTCACAAATTGAAAACATTTTAAATTCGCGCCCACTTCTTACAATTTCTTCAGACCCCAACGATTACACATGTCTTACTCCAGCACACTTTCTGTTCGGAGCCCCAGCAACATCCATTCCAGAAAAGGATGTTACACGTTTAAATGAAAATCGACTAAGTCTATGGCAACATTGTTCAAAAATAAGACAACATTTTTGGCATCGCTGGTCTGTAGAGTATTTAAATAGACTTCAAAATCGACCAAAATGGATGAAATCTTCTGATGACTTGAAAGAAAACATGTTGGTTTTGATCAAAGAAGACAATTTACCACCTCTTCAATGGTCACTAGCTCGTATAATATCAGTTATTCCGGGATCTGACAACAAGGTCAGAGTCGTTAAATTAAGAACTGATAAAGGTATATTCATACGTCCCATCTCAAAGGTATGTCCATTACCTATAGAATGTATTTGAAGTGTTTCTTCAACGGGGGGGAGGATGTTGAGATTTGAACCTATTCTATTATTCTCGCGTTCGCAATATGCACTCGAATGCATTCGAGTGCAGCCCATGCATTCATAGCATATAGAAAATACAAAATCAAATCAAAATATAGTTTATTGTCTGAAGAAAGTTATTCTTATTTACATAGCGTTGAAATAGGTCAGTTCTACACACATATAATGAGTGAATGAAATTATGTCGGTGTAAATATAAAGTGTAAATATAAAGTGATCCGAGTTCAGTAAAAATTTGAAAGCTAAGATATTATAGTTTATACTTTCTCATAATTGGAAATGTGTATACAGTGAGGACGTAAAAAGTCCTCCCCCCCCCTTAACTTTTGAACGGAACAAGCTATCGAGATCGGGTAAAATTCAGGTAAAAAGGTACCACTTTTACTACTTTGTGGCATAAAAATGATTGTGGTCACGTGGCCTAGTGTCAAGAGGGCACCAACAACTTTTTTTTCCAAATATAAAGGGGGTCATGTGGCTCCTGGTTTTGAAGATCTTCCGATTCTATATCCAACACTTCTTTGTTTGTGAAAATCGGCCAAGCCGTTTCAAACTGACGAGCGTTTGAAATTTGCTTCAAATATTTAACAAATAAATTATTTTAACTATTAATTGTAGCAGAATTTTAACTCCGTTACAGATTATGGTCGAAAAGCCAATTTTTTGTGGTGAAACAAATGCACATATTATTGGTATTTTACACTGTGGTTTTTGTTTCAGTTTTTTATACCTTAGTTATTTTGCTGGAGACTCCAAATAGCCTTTCATTTCAATCTCAGTCTAATATTGACGTGAATCATATCAATACTTTTGACAGTTTTCATAGCATTTCTTTATAATTTTCAAATGCCTCGTCCTCGTCCTTTAGAAGAAAAAACCGAAGCAGTTTTAATTTACGTAGAAGCTGGGCGTAATTACCATGAAGCAGAAAGAATATTTAAGTTTATTTTTATTTTTTAGTGATGAAAGTACGTTTTTTCTAAATGGAACAGTCAATAGACAAAATGTGCGTTATTGGTCAGACGTAAATCCGCACGTTTTTCGAGAGGGTCATACTTAAACTCCAGAGAAGATCAACGTATGGGCTGGCATTTTGGGTGACCATATCATAGGTCCAATATTTATGGCAGAAAATTTAACTGGGCATCTGTATTTAAATATTCTTCAAAATCAGGTACATCACATTATTCAAGAAGTAGTTGGGGCAAAGCCAAATTAATTTATCATGGATGTTACCTTTCAACAAGATGGTGCACCTCCTCACTACTACAGACCTGTCCGAGAATGGCTTAACGAGAATTTTCCGGGACGGTGGATACTGTGGATAGGCCGTCGTGGCCCCATTGAATGGCCAGCTAGGTCACCTGATATGACCCCTATGGACTTTTTTCTGTGGGGGTACCTAAAATCTAAGGTGTACGTCACGCAGCCAGTCACTCCAGGAACTTATGAACCGAATAGCAGAAGTGTGTTACGGTATGGCCCGGAAACATTTAATAACGTTCAGAATGAATTCCACAATCGACTTTTTTTCTGTCAAGAAGTGAACGGTGACCATTTTGAGCACTTGATAAAATAGTTGCAATTGGTACTTGAAATTTTGTTGAAATTAAAATTTATTTAGGTTTTTAATTTATTTGTAAAATATTTGAAGCAAATTTCAAACGCTTTGTTAGTTTGAAACGGCTTGGCCGATTTTCACAAACAAAGAAGTGTTGGATAGAGAATAGGAAGACCTTCAAAACCAGGAGCCACGTGACCCACTTTTACATTTGAAAAAAAAAAAGTTGATGGTGCCCTCTTGACAGTAGGCCACGTGACCACAATAATTTTTATGCCACAAATTAGTAAAAGTGGTACCTTTTTACCTGAATTTTACCCGATCTCGATAGCTTGTTCCGTTCAAAAGTTAAGGGGTGACGACTTTATACGTCCTCATTGTATACAGGGTGTCAATTTGAAAACTTCCCACCCTTAATATCTTCTTTCCAGTAAACAATATGAGTAATCGAAAAAACAGGTCAATTTTATTGTCAAGGGGGACACTTTCACGGACTATTTGTAGCCCTCGTAGTTCAACCCCCTAGGAGGGGTAGATGTTACCCTTACAATTTTAAATGGGAAGGGGGGTCAAGTGGCACATCATTTTGATGGGCGTTCAATTCTTGTTCCAATGGTACCCTGACTTATTATTTTGTGATGAGCATTTTCCGAAAAATTGCGTTCTAAACTAACAGAAGTAATTATTAGAACGCCTATACTGAGATGCATTATTGTATTGACTCTTTTTGATAAAAATGGTTAGAAGAGTAGGTGGCACCGCTCCAACCCTTGAATGACAGGAATAAATTTATTACGCATGGGATTTTTTATTTGGTGGTTATTTTCCTTCTACACAATAACATTTAATTTGCGAGAAAGACATTTCCAACATAAAATCTACTTACGCTTATCTTATTAGCTGTTCGAAATGTTGTCCATTTTGCTCTAAACAGTAATACAGTCTGTTTTCGAACTCCCCTCTAACATTACGGAAAACTTCACTAGGAATTGACCGGCATGCTGCTGTAATTCGTCTTTTAAGTTCGTCAATATCAGAAGGTTGTGTTTTATAAACAACGGATTTAAGATGCCTCCAAAGAAAGAAATCTAAGGGTGTTAAATCCGGTTATCTCGGAGGCCATTCAACTGCTCCCCTTCTGCCAATCCATCTACCCGGAAATCTCTCGTTTAACCACTGTCGGACGGGAAGAAAATAATGAGGTGGAGCACCGTCCTGCTGGAAATGTAACAGATCCTCCTGCAAAAGTTCATTACCTTCTGCATCAATTTGAGTTTCTAGCTCGTGAGTTATAAGAGGATCGATAGTCTCTTCAAGCATATCAAGGTACAGATTGCCAGTCAAGTTTTCTTCCAGAAATAATGGACCAAGAATGGCATTTCCAAGAATACCAGCCCAAACATTAACTTTTTGTGGGTGTTGTGTATGCCCTTCCCGAAAAATATGTGGGTTTTCGTCACTCCAATAGCGACAATTTTGTCTATTAACATTGCCATTCAGAAAAAATGAACACTCATCGCTGAAACAGATGTTCAACAGAAGATTAGGGATGGTATTGACTCGATGAGACATGATTTCACAAAACTCTATTCTTCTATCATAATCATCCTCGTGGAGCTCTTGAAGAATCTGCATTTTATATGGATGAAATTTATGCATTTTCAATGCTTTTCTTATAGTCTCGCGTGACATTCCCGTTTGTTCTGATACTGATCGTAAGGAGCTCGTGGGCTCTGCAGCAAATGTTCCCAAAACTTCAATTTGAGCTGCTTCATTTAGTACTCTGGGGTTATTTCTTTTTTTATTTGTCACTGAACCAGTTTCGTAAAACTTATTCACCAAATCAAGCACATACCGGTGACTTACATTACAATTTGGATGTCTTTCGTTAAAAAGACATGCCGCCCTTCGTGCGCACTTTCCAACTTCGCCATAAATTACAATCATTTCAATTCTGTCTTGAAGAATGTTAACCATTTTTACACTTTTATACACTTATTAAAGTAATTCCTAAACAGCCCAACAGGTACAACGGTATTCACAATACTACCACATAGTTCAAATTTGCTAACCAATTTTTTGCCGGAAAACAGAAACTTTTTACAGCAGAAGTAGCAAAAAAGGAAGGCTATCTGTACAATTTCTGCGATGACACTTAAAAATTCAGCATTAAATAAACACAACTTTACTACCATCTACGTTTTACTATTAGACTACTTTTTTATGTAAAGTGTTTGGAGCTAATGGCTAATGTTACCCCTAATAAAGGGTTGGAACGGTACCACCTAATATTCTAACCAGTTCTGGCCAAACCATGCATCTCAGTATAGGCGTTCTAATAATTACTTCTGTTAGTTTAGAACGCAATTTTTCGGAAAATGCTCATCAAAAAATAATAAGTCAGGTTACCATTGGAACAAGAATTGAACGCCCATCAAAATGATGTGCCACTTGACCCCCCTTCCCATTTAAAATTCTAAGGGTAACATCTACCCCTCCTAGGGGGTTGAACCACGAGGGCTACAAATAGTCCTTGAAAGTGTCCCCCTTGACAATAAAATTGACCTGTTTTTTCGATTACTCATATTGTTTACTGAATGGAAGATATTAAGGGTGGGAAGTTTTCAAATTGACACCCTGTATATACATGCACAGACAACTTAAAATTTACTCAAGACTCGAGATTCGTTCAAATTCAATACTTAATATTAGGTTTATGTAAAACAATGAGTAATGCCGGTTATGTTCGCTATAGTAATAAAAACATAAAATTTCAAATTTCACTATTAGAAAGGGTGATTTTTATTATATTATTTGGTTTCCCAAGTAAAGAAGGGCTTCGGACTATATCTTTATTTTCTAAGGCAATTCCAATTCTGTTCAAACTGATTTAGAAATTTCTTCATCATTCATTTGTACTTGTTCAGTAATGCCTTTAGTTCCAATATCGTTTTTTAATGTATTTTGAATCAACTTTTTGTTTCAAATGTTGTACTTGTTTTTTCATTTCATTGATTGATTTTTAATATGGTGTTTCCACAGATTAACACTAACTTCTTTTATTTCTTTTAATAATGTTATCATTTCTCCATTTTCAAATTCAACTGGGTCATATTTTTCTGACAAAATGTTGACCGATCCTTGTATTCATGTTACAATTTTTGTTAGGTTTTTCATTAGTCTTAAACAAAGGGAGTAAAAATTGAATGAGCTGGCTTATAATAGACTGGTGCCTATAATTTTTGTGAAAAAGACAAAAGAAACAGGTAAGGACCAGGTGGAGCATGTTGTTGAGGTTCCAACTTTGAGGAAAAAAATATTTAAACACAAAAACAAAATGGTGAAATGGGGATGCAGTTAGGGGTTGTAAACGGTTTTTTGCGATTTCCAGCGAAACTTGACCTCTTAGCGGAAAATGCTCAATGGAAAAGTTGTAGATAATGGTAAAATCAACAACTTTTGCATTCAACACTTTTCGACATAAAAAGTTATAATGTTCCATATCTAAATCAGAATAATCAGAAATGCTTTTCTTACCCTAGAACAGGACTTTAATATTTTATTTAAACAAGGCTTACCCAAATATGCAAAAAAAATATAAATTCTGTAAAACTACAACATGAAATAATGTGGAGTAGTATACATTTCAGTATGTATAACACAAACAGTTCTCATTTAATATCTACACATCAAAATGATAAATAAATAAAAATAATTAAGATGCTAAATCGTAGTCATTTTATGTAAAAAACAGTACTAAGCTGTGAAGCTGTCAGTGAGAAATTCTTTTGTGCTGTAATAAATTTTCAGTAGGGGCCATTCCTTTACTTCTCTGCGAAACTTTTCACTTTCATTTTTTCGTAATAGAAATAGGAAGGTGATTAAATAATTTTCTTCCATTATAATGGATGGAGTTCTTGATTTGTGTTGATGATGGTATTGGAAGCCTGATATTATATGTAAGTCGAGTTTGACTCTGATATGTTTTCCTTGTACTTTTTGTGTATCAGGTAAACTATTTCCATAATAAAAAGGCAGGCTAGTGGTAGAATCCTTTGTTGTTTTAAAGGTGACCAGCAAGACTCTCTGACTCCTGCTTGGCACATACAGGGTGTCCCACGAAGTTTTGGACAGGAAATATCGGAACTCGAAAGTAGTGGAGAATTGTTATTTTGGGGTTCTGAATTCAAGCAATTGGTGCAGCTTTTTTTGCTATTATGTTACCCAATGAGCTTTTTGTTTTCGGTCACGTGATATCAGATTCAAATTTGTTAATAGGACACTCTGTATATTTTGTAATTTTTATGTTGATCCCGATGAAACAATTTCAACGAACTATCAGCTATCACACTTGTGGTCTAAAACGATCATTTCAATAAATACAGGTACTTCAATATCCCTCGTCCTACGACGATTTTCAATAAAATATGGATGAATAATATAATTTTGCCTTGTTTCAACCATTACAAAAAATGAAGGACTGCCCAAATATACAGGGTGACCATAAACCTAAATAATTTGGCAATTGCTCGTTTCAGACGTCGTGGGACAGAGGATAATGAAGTACCTGTACTTCTTGAATTCATCGTTCTAGACTTGAAGTGTGATAGTTTGTTGAAATTGTTTCATCGGAAGGAACATAAAAATGCCAAAATATACAGTGTGTCCCATTAAAAATTTGGACCGAAAACAAAAAGCTCATTGGGTAACATAATATCAAAAAAAGCTGGACCAATTGCTCTAATTCAGAATCCCGAAATTACAATCCTCCACTACTTTCGACTTCCGAGATATTCCCTGTCCTAAACTTCGTGGGCCACCCTGTTTATCTAAGGTCACTCTTTTGAAGTACAAATACGGAATGCATTAGCACCTGAGAGCTTACACTACAAAAACAGATACCATAACGCTAATGAGATTTACAAAGGGCAAAGTACGCATTTCTTGCTGAAAGAAGGTCAAAATTATTGGAAACGGCTCTTATGGCATTACAGCTGGAGGCTAGTTTTCGTAGGTAATACCACAAGTGTATCGGTGATTATCGAAATAACAATTCCTTTGAATTTGAGAATCAAATTATGTTGCTTAAGCTTAAGCTAAAGCAATATAATTTGATTCGAAACCGAGAAGGAATTAACGATAATCGCCGATAACACGAGTTGTATTTGTTAAGATTATTTCATGAATAAAATCGAAACCATTTTCATTTATTTACTATTCAATTTAACTAGGAACATTAATCCCGCATTTAGTTCTGAAATTATGCAACTAACAAAACATTTACTTGATATTTCAAACATCCCTCTATTTCAGTTACCAATGACAGAGCGCGTCATTCGTAGTTTCGTCATTGCATGTCTAGTCTACTGCTTCTCGCTCGAGGTTATGTTTTGATAACATTTTGATTTAGTGATTTGATTAATTAACGTGTATGCAAAATTTGTCGAAAATTGTGAAGTTGATATGAATTAATAGTGAGTGTTTTTGTCAAAGTTTGGTGTTGTGTCATTATAGTAGCTTGCTAGTGGTAAGTTTGTGTTTTGATAATAACAAATCAGAAATCTAACTACAAAATCGAAAACACATCATATACATATCCAGTAGCCAATCAAGAGCCGAACTTCAAAATCGAAAACATGATGTTTTCATTTATCAACACAAAAATTTCAACCAATCATAACACGCTATTTTAGCATAAGTGAAATAACCTATATAATTAATTGTAATGATTTTCAAATTTCAGTTTGTTATCTATACTTAGGCCTAAAAATTTGTTCTCTTGATCTGAGTCAAGGATTTTATCATCAAGAGCAACCTGATCTATATTACATCTGAAAGGTAAAAAGTTTGTTTTTGCAATATTAAAAGATAATAGATTCGCATCGCACCATTTTTTGACTTCTTTCAGATCTTTTTCTATGTTACGTTGTAGTGAGAGTGTCCTACTATCCTGCCAAGATATAGATGTATCATATGCAAATATTGTGAATTTTCCTTGGATGGGGACACTTGCTAAATCATTTACATACAATAAAAAAGTAATGGACCGAGGACAGACCCCTGCGGCACTACATATGTTATTTCCATTTTGATGGAAGTAGTGCCATTGAAAGTAACCATTTGCATTCGATCTGATGAGTATGATTTGAACCATGATAAAATGTTTTCCCTAAACCCATAAATTTCGAGCTTCTGCAGCAGTATATTGTGATTTACATAGTCAAGAGCATTTGTCATTGTTATTGAAACATAATTTTCCTGAAGTCACTTATGAAGTGATCCAGTCGAAAAACCCATCAATATACTCATCTTTCAAAGTTAAGATATTTCCTGAGAATTTCAAGAGAGCCATGAATCCTGCAGTTTGGCCACATGGAGCAGTTATAAGCCGTTTTTTATACCCGAAAAAAAATCAGGATGTCGTAACATAATATTCAACCCAGATTTAGTTGTGTTAAATGCTCAAAGCCTCAATAAACTCATGTGAAGTTGGCGACAACTTTTTGCAAAAACACAATTTTTTTTGGAGTTCTGTGTAGATTTGATAGAGTTCTGGATACAAATTGTGAATAGTTCCAGCTAACTGTATATTTTGATAAGAAAAACAAATTAGTTATTTTATTTCGCACCCTATTATAGATAATAAATTGAAAAGTTTTACTTTTTCGATAAAACTCGATCAACATATTTTGACGGGTGTGAAGTTATCCACATCCACAAATGTACACTGAGAAAAATATTAAAAAATCATAGAAGGCCCAAATGGCGTTGTGCACGTTTCTGCTTCGGATGTGTTATGCAGAAATATCTTATAGAAGGCACAATTGGCCTTCTATGATTTTTTTTCGAAAACTCACCCCAATTGCACCCCCTCGCACGGCCTGGAAAACTCGTACGTGGTATCAGGGATGAAGAAAAGGTCATTCTTCATATCATATCCGAAGCAGAAAAGTGTACAAAGCCAATTGTGCCTTCTATAAGATTTTTTCGAAAACTCACCCCAATTGCACCCTTTCGGACGGCCTGGAAAACTCGTTAGTGGTATCAGGGATGAAGGAAAGAACATTTTTCATAACATATCTCGAGCAGAAAGGTGTACGAAGCCATTTGTGCCTTCTATGATTTTTTTTCGAAAACTCACCCCAATTGCACCTCCTCGGACGGCCTGGAAAACTCGTATCAGGGATGAAGGAAAGAGCATTTTTCATAACATATCCCGAGCAGAAAGGTGTACAAAGCCACTTGTGCCTTCTATGATTTTTTTTCGAAAACTCACCCCAATTGCACCCCCTCGGACGGCCTGGAAAACTCGTACGTGGTATCAGAGATGAAGAAAAGGTCATTATTCATAACATATCCGAAGCAGAAAAGTGTACAAAGTCAATTGTGTCTTCTATAAGATTTTTTCGAAAACTCACCCCAATTGTACCTCCTCGAACGGCCTGGAAAACTTGTACGTGGTAGCAGGGATGAAGGACAGGTCATTCTGCATAACATATCCAAAGCAGAAACGTGTACAACACCATTTGGGCCTTCTATGATTTTTTTTATATATTTCTCAGTGTACATTTGTGGATGTGGATAACTTCACACCCGTCATATTATGTAGAACTCGCCGAGTGCTACCCAGAACTCCCATCAGAACTGTTCTGAGATTATTTTCTGTCTTCATTCTGAATGTTGAATTTTTGGATTTCGCACCCTATGATACCTCATAAATTGAAATTTTCTGCTTTTTCGATAAAACTTGATTGAGATATTTTGTGAAACTCGAAGAGTGCTACTCAGAACTCCCATCAGAACTGTTCTGAGATTCCTTTCTGTCCTCATTCGATTTGTTGGTTTTTCGGATTTCGCACCTTGTGATGAAATTTCGATAAAATTCGATTAACATATTTTGTAGAACTCGCCGAGAGCTACCGACAACTCCTATCAGAATTGTTCTGAGATTATTTTCTGCCTTCAGGTTAAATGTTGTTTTTTTTTTTTTTTTTTGCACCCTAGTATAGCCAATAAATTGAAAAGTTTTGCTTTTTCGATAAAACTCGATCAACATATTTTGTAGAACAAGGCCGAGTGCTACTCAGAACTTCCATCAGAACTGTTATGAGATTCCTTCTGTCTTCATTTGAAATGTTGGTTATTCAATTGTCGCACCTTATCAAGGCTAATAAATTGAAGAGTTCTGCTTTTTCGGTTAAACTCGATATACATGTTTTGTAGAACTCGCTGTTTGCTACTCAGAACTCTCATCAGAACTGAAATATCTGTTATTTTTCTTTCAAAATGATGGTTTTCGAAAGGTTGATTTTCTTCATTAACTTTTTTATTTCGGCAGAACTATTTTTAAAAATGGTCAAGAACTCCAGAACTCTTCCATCTTTATCGAAAAATACCATCAGAACGTAAAGTTTGCGCCACTAATTTGTTTTTCTTATCAAAATCCACAGTTAGCTGGAACTATTCAAAATTTGTATCAGGAACTCCGGAACTCTATCAAATCTACTCAGAACTCCAAAAAAAATTGTGTTTTTGCAAAAAGTTGGCGTCAACTTCACATGCATGAGTCCTCAATAACATAAAAATTGATAATTTATATGTAGACATACATCAATATGATGTTAGTTTTATATGTTTAACAGAAACTGGATTGAGGGATAATCTTTTGGATTCATTTCATTTTAATAACTTTCTTCTGAAAAGTAGTTATTGCCGAAAAAACAAGAAAATGGGCGGAGTGGCAATTCTAGCAAAAAATGGCATGTCAGTAAGAGTAATTGAGTTAAATCAGTATCGTATAGAACAAGATTTTGAAGTATGTGGCATTTCTTGTAGTCTAGAAATAGGACTCACTATTATGCTTTGTTGTTACCTATCTCCTTCGGGGAATTTAAATGTTTTTCTTGACAGAATATATGATGTTTTATGTGATGTCTTTAAACCAGGTGTAGCTATATTTATATGTGGAGATTTTAATGCAGACTGCTACACAAATACTAGTAGAGATTTTTAAAAAAATATGTGATGTCATGCAATGTTTTAACTTACGACATACAGTTCAGTGGCCAACGGGAGTAACGGTGAGTAGTGCTACAACAATTGATCAAATTTTTACTAATGTGGCCAACGAAGGAATTTGTTGTGTAATTAATAATGAAATTTCAAATCACAACACAATTTTGTTTCATTTGGGATTTAAAAATTCAAATGTGAGAAGGAAAGCTTACAAAAGAAAATTTACGGAAGATAAAATAAATGAATTTAAAAATAGTATTTGCAGTGAAAACTTCAAACACGGTGTTCAGTCAATCACGCATTCACGGCATTTTGGACTACATTTTCTTTCTATTTTGAATCTCATTTCACAAAACTACCCAAGTATGTGAATGACCGGCATAGAAAAAAATGGTTGACTGATGAAGTACGAAAGTCAAGCCAAAATTTAAAGGACCTCTACAATTTAAAAAAATATCATCCATATATGAGAGATACGTATGTTGCTAAAAAGAAGCATCACGATCGTTTAGTAAGCAACACGAAAAAGGAATACTACCAAAATAAAATAAATAACTCAGACAATCCCTCCAAATCTGCATGGAAAGTAGAATCAGAACTTTCTAATAAAATAAAAAATGATGCAGAATCAAGTATATCAATTAAATTTAAAAACAATATTATTGAAATCCCCACTGAAGTGGCGAATCTTTTCAATAAATTCTTTATCGAAGCACCCAAAAAATAGTAGGTGGTTTGGAAAGTAAGATACCTGACTTCAATTACTTCATGAGTAATGTGTATTCACCATGTGAGTCTTTCTTTCTAAAACCGCATGATGAAAATGAAATGTTGGACTTGATTACAAAAAAACTAAAAAATAAACATTTATTTGGCTCTGATGAGGTTCCCAATTAATATAATAGCGTATAAATCACCTATGGCACCTAGATTGTTTAATGCTCTTCCAACGGATTTGAAATGTTGTGGATCCACTAATGTATTCAAGAGAAAGTTGAAGCATTTATTGACAGGACATTGTTTTTATGATGTTAAAGATTATTTATCGTAATTGTCAAATATGTTTATTTGTATATGTATATATGTGTGTATATTTTTTCTCTCGTTGTCCTGTATTGACATTTTCTATACAGTTTTATGGCTGTCTTAAAGAAATAAACACTCATTGTCATGTCGCAAAACACAGCTGCCGCAACTTCTCCATTGTTCAGTTGACGACAGAGTTCCTCGAGAAAAGAGAACATTGCATCGATTGTGCTTCTTGAAGTTCTAAAGCCCATAAATTTTGAGCTTCTGCAGAAATATATTGTGATTTACATAGTCAAAACCCTTTGTAATGTCGAAAAACACAGCTGCCGCAATTTCTCCATTGTTTAGTTGAAGATAGAGTTCGTCGAGAAGAGAGAACATTGCATCGTTTGTGCTTCTTAAAGTTCTAAAGCCAAACTGTTTGGGATGTAGAATTTTATTGTTGTCAAGGTTTCAAATTCTGATTGTATTGAGATTTACCGTAAGTATAGAGCACTACGGCCGCCTCTTTCAAAAAGTAACAGTTTTTTTTGAAATATTCGAGAGGAAAATATATTAACCATCATGTGGGGATAAATAAAATAGGAGAAATTTCCAGTTGGATTGCAATATGGCTTGGAAAACAGATGTATAAGATCTACACTGGTCACTGTTTCAGGAGAAACTCTGTAACTCTTCTGACTAATGCAGGGGGCAACATTACATCCATAAAACGGCAAGGTGGCTGGATATCTGCATCCGTAGCAGAAGCATATATAGAAGACAGTTTGAATAATAAAATTGAGACTTATAACAAAATATTGAATTGAAAACATCTGATAAAATTATGGAATCAACTCTTCAAGAAATTTCTAACGTTTCTGATCAGCAGCAACATGGAAAATCTCCGGGAATTTATGTTGGAAGTTAGCATCAATTATTATTCAAATAATAATTGACTCCGTTAAAAATAAATACTTCAAAAAGTGATATTCCATGTTTATTTTGTGAATTATTTTGACAGTGAAAAAATAGTATATTGTGCAACAAGTGGGGAAAGTTCAACTTTTCTCACGAGTGTGGAAGTTTGTGGCACGAGCCTGAAGGGCGAGTGCCGCAAACACACGAGTGAGAAAAAGTACTTTCACCACATGTTACACACTATACTTTTCCTACAGCTGCAAAAATTTAAAAATATACAAGTAATATACCTCAATATTTATTTTTTCCTACAACTGCACCACTACAATAACAGTAAAGTATCGTACCTCTTGACAGATAAATAATTTTTTCGTACGCCAATTCATATTTTTTTTTGAAATTTCCGGTAACAAATCCAACGTTACTTTCGCAGCTTTTTCCAGTATCTCTGGCGGAGTATTATTATCAAATTCGTCACTATTGTCAGTATCCATATTATTTATTATGAGTAAGTATGTCTTATTGAAATAATGATCAATAGATATTGCGATTTTTATGAAAGCACGAATGAAAACTATCTGAAGAGTTTGAAAAACTTCTATTATCTGACAGTTCTGATAACTATCTAAAAATGAACAGCAGCCAACTACCTAGCCAACTAGTTTTTGCCGATTATTGTTGATTGTGGACAAAGTGCCGTGAGAAATATTAATTTACGTAACAAGTCCGGAAATTACTGTTTTTTTGGACGAGTAGACTAAATTCTAGGACGAGCGTTAGCGAGTCCTGGAAGTCTACTAGTCTAAAAGAACTGTTTTCGGACGTGTTGCGTACACTATTTTTACGGCAATCATGTAGAATAACAAATCAATGAGACGCATTTAGTCTAAGAGACGAAGAGAGGTCGAATTTCACCCATCTGTTAACCGGATGAAACGATTCCAAATTTGAATATTTCGAACATTCTAATTCTTATTTATATTAATATTTGTATTAAAATTCGAGCACTTCCCGGCCTAGTCCGGGAAGTATGTTCTTTCCGGACTAGACCGGGAAGTGCTACTTTCCCAAAGAAAAAGTGTCCGGGAAGTGAACACTTCCCGGATGGATGCCGAAAAAACATCCTCCAATTGAAAAACTCCGCCAGTTTATTACAAAGTTACCCTACTGTGCCGTAGCTTTTTATCCATCGCCCCTCTGAGTTGGCCTTAATAACAAACATCGCGAACATGAATGGAGCAGAAATAGGGCAATGGTTCACGAAGATGAGAAAATCAGCGATCACCGCAGTAGAAGAGAGATTTCATAGTGAAACGAGTTTCAATAACGAGGACTTCAAATCCATGACATCACTGAATAAAAATCAATTTTAAGAGTTGTACCAATACTGTAATCATGTTTATGTAAGTAATAGTTTTAGAAGGATTACAAAAAAGCATCTTTAATATTCCTTATTGAATACTCTGTATAATCCTCACCCCGAAGAACCACGAGCAATATTATATACAGACTGCATGTACTTGAAAGCTCCAAAAAGTTCACATTTTCGAATTCAACGACAGTCTTACAGTAGCCACTAAAAGCAGGATTGATTGTTGCTACGGATGGCTACATTTCAGATGTTTATGACCCGTATTTTAGTGACGGTAGGGATAACGATGCGTCAATTCTCATTGAAGAAATGAGCAATCTTGAGCAACAATCAATTCGAGGATCGATTGAAAATGATGAGATTTTTATTGTAACCGTGGTTACCGCGACGCTGTTGAATTTTTACATAGACTCGATTTAAATTTTGAAATCCCTCCATTTCTTCCCCGTGGTCAACGACAACTAACTACCGAAGAAGCAAATCATTCTCGAACTATAACAAAAACGCGTTGGATTATAGAATCCAGAAACGGGCATATTAAATCAGTATTAAAAATGTTTCGTGATATCTTCCCCATGCAACATTGTATTCATTTGAAAGACTTCCTTAGAATAGCTTGTGCGATGTTGAATAAGTTTCATGAGCCTATACTATAATGATGCAAAATGCAGATGAACCACTAGCACAGATAATATTAGAAATTCGCCGAGCACAAAATATAAACCAATTACAACAACGTGTTGAAGCACAACAACTCATTCGGAGTGGTGGAGGGATTTGGCACAATATTCGTCATCATGAGGATTAACCATTTCCTAGACTCGATATGGACTATTTGAGAATAAAAACATTTTGAACATATCAAGTGAGACTAGCTCCAGGATTGAGACTAGCTCCAGGATACATACAAGATAATACTGATCGTGAAATAAAAAATGACTTCATATTACAAACCTGATCACACGAACCTGGTCTCATTCATGGGCGTATATTTTCGCGGTTCACACAAGTGGTGAAACACCATATATTCATTGAGTATCATATGGAGATGATTGAAAATGAAGATCCGATTACTGGTACTTATTGTACATGTAAAACTGGTACTAGAACATTAGGTTTATGTGCCCATGTAGATAGTGTTATTTGGTTCTTAGGATATGCGAGATATGAAAAATTAGTTAAATACCCCTCTAACCAATTACTCAGAGCGGTTAGAGATGCTGCAAGAAGAGATCACTAACGATGTGCTCTACTGAAGGGAAATTAATGTGTTCTTCAATATTGCCATATCAGTAAGTAAACCAAAATGTTATCTATTTTGATGCACATTTCCTCTACGACTATTTGACAAATACCTACTCTCATTCAATGAAGGTTAACAGTTAAAAGATCAACTATTAAAAGAAGTCTACTAGTAATAAAAATTATTAATGTTTTTTGCCTAACCATGTAGACACTTTGGGGAATGTAATTTGAAAAGTTCAATTAATGTATTCATAGCTTTCATATCAACAGAAATAAATGAGTATTCTCCCATAATGTCGTTTAAATATAGGTATTTGAGAATTCGTATTTTTGGAGTCATCCTGTAGCGTCACACAAAAAGAGTAGACGAAACTTGATTTTCATTCTCTGTAAAAAATCAAACTCAGATATCAACAATAAATCCACTATCCCATCATATCCCATTAATCAACCACCTTATTTTTTGCTCACTGTGTAGAAACGTTGTGAAATGTATTCAGAACAGTTCGTTGGGTTCATCTACACAATATGCCTCATGAAATTCAACGAAAAGCCCACAATTGGGCGAGAAGTCAATAAACGAAACGCACTTCCCGGAGGCCGGGAAGTGCTACTTTCCCAAAGAAAAAGTGTCCGGGAAGTGAACACTTCCCGGATGGTTGCCGAAAAAACATCCTCCAATTGAAAAACTCCTCCAGTTTATTTCAAAGTTACCCTACTGTGCCGTAGCTTTTTTTCCATCGCCCCTCTAAATTGGCCTTAATAACAACCATCGCAATTCCAGTAAGCCGATCTGATTCCCGAGCAACGCATCTAGCATGAATTATTTGAGTTGAAAGTTCAAATTGGTGGTAACATAATTTAGAGTTGCCAGCAGTCGTACGTATACGTTCGTTAGGGTTATCCGTAGCGTATCATGTTTGGTAAATTGCCGGTAAACTGTCGGCAATCGAGGAAAGATATTAACATGGGGGAAAGGTTCATCATTGCGGACCATTTTAGATGAGTTCATCCATGGCTGGCTTTGATAGTGGTTTTGGTAGAGAGAGCATATCAGTTTACGTCGGAGATTGAATCCATAATGAGCTCTTCGTTGAAGGTATCGTTAGATGGAACGATTAGTTACATACGTGTTTATCAAATCGTTTTGGGCATTTCAGCTTGCGGATAATCCCCACAGTAAAAATTATTTATTAATTCATTGAAGGGCAAGCCAATTTTGCAAATTGCAACATAAAACAAATAATATGTTTACAGTGTGAGACACTAAAAATATCGCATGTTACAAAACAAGCACTCCTTTCAATCTACAGAGTAATTAGTTGTCAATTACCACAAGCAATCGACGATTTTGCTTATGGAAACACCCTGTATCATATATGCCAGTCAGAGGCCGCGAAAAGTTTTTACATAATACTCTTGTTTCTATCAAATACTCATTGAAATAAACGATATGCATTTTGTTGCAATTTTCATTTTGATTTTGTTGCAGGAATATTGTCTGTCAGAACGGCGCACATAAGAGTTTTCACGTATAAAATAGTAATAATAATAATGGGAGATCCTTATTTCCCCAATCTTTTCTAATAAAAAAATAATAATCAATGCTGCAAGGAAATTTAGAAACAATTTACAAATAATCAAGAAAAGAAATTATTATTAGAAATAATTATTGATTAAAAAATTAACTTCTAAATATACAGTATACAAAAATTGGTACACATTCGAAAACAATGGAACAGTTTGAAATTTGACAGTAGGGAAAACAATTTCAAATTGGGAACTTGCAACATCATAATCAAGAAGAGTTAAATGCAATTTAGGTTAGGTTAGGTTGGTGAATACCAATTTATTATAGATATGTACATAAATTTATCAAAGTGAGAAATTTGTCTAAAATGAATATAGTGTCAAAAAATCAAAGTACTCTAAAAATAGGTGACTTTGACCCATTTTGAACTTTATACTAAATTTACCGACTTTGATAAACATGAATATTATATGTTATACATTAAATTCTTAGTCTTGACCTGTTCTTTCAGTGTGACTAGGCGGAATTATGTCAAAAAATTCATTTCGTGAAATAAAGCCAGAAATTGATGTGTGTAAAGTCGCCCGCAGATATAGGGTGGCATTGTCCCATAACTTTTTTATTGAATTTTTGCGCAACCATTACAGACTAAGTTAAAGCGACCCATCAGGCGTTTTGAGAAATACACAATTATCCAAAGAAAAAATAATTTATTTTTGTCATAAAAAAACATGACAAATGAAACAGAAACTGAAATTTGAACAGCTTGATGAAATTTCATGTAAAAAGCTCTCTTTGGGTTGCTACGCACTGAGATTTGTCTCGAATGAATTGGGATTTTCAGTTTCAAAACCAGTTTATCATTCTCTTATTGAATCGCATCTAAGATATGGTGCATTTTGGAGAGTTTGTTGTAGTCATCGTTTACACTGTCCTAATTTTACAAAAGCGTGCTTTGCGGTATTTATGCAATGTAAAATATAGGGATTCATGCCGACCTCTCTTTCTTAAACATAATATTCTTACAGTTATTGGTATTTCTATACTTGAAACTGTTTGATACACAAACAAAAAACAAAGTTCTCTACTGAAAACAGTTCTTCTGTACCAGACAGAGTAATGAATTGAAACTTCCATTCCAAAAAGTACGCTTATCAAAAACTCGATATTTTATAATGGATGTAAGATGTTTAATTACCTTCCAATAAATATTAAAAGTATCACATCACTTTTCCGTTTCAGAAAAGATTTGTGAAGTTTATTATCAGAGAGTATTATAGTCTGCAAGAGTTTTATGATGATAGATTTTGGATCATGAATCAAGCTTAGTTAGAATTTTAACATTTTTATGTCATTCACACTTCGAATACCATTTTTTTTTCTGATATCATGTGCATACTCCTCATCTGATGAAGAACTGGTGATCGGGCTGACGGGCTGGAATGGCAGAGATGGAGAAGTCCTTGGTGAATGAGCATGTATTATGTTTAATTGTTGTATTGTTCCATTCCCTCATTCACCAAGGACCATATGGCGGTACTGTAGGTTTTATCAGGGTTTTTCCTTGCAGTTGAATTAGCAAATGCACCCCATTTTTCTATATTATTTTTAAGTCGCCCCGTTGCGCATATAGTGGTGGTGTTCACTCTCATCAGGAATGATGTGCCGATGGTAGGGGGTATCACCATTATATTTTTCAAGTATTAATTTAATTTCCATATATTTCTCAACATTATCTTTAATACAATGAAGCTTTGTCAATAAGTTTATCATTAACTTCCGACAATAAAGCATATTTTGACAATGACTTTGACTTTGACTTTGACTTTGGATTTGGCTTTGGCTTTGGCTTTGGCTTTGGCTTTGACTTTGGCTTTGGCTTTGGCTTTGGCTTTGGCTTTGGCTTTGGCTTTGGCTTTGGCTTTGGCTTTGGCTTTGGCTTTGGCTTTGGCTTTGGCTTTGGCTTTGGCTTTGGCTTTGGCTTTGGCTTTGGCTTTGGCTTTGGCTTTGGCTTTGGCTTTGGCTTTGGCTTTGGCTTTGGCTTTGGCTTTGGCTTTGGCTTTGGCTTTGGCTTTGGCTTTGGCTTTGGCTTTGGCTTTGGCTTTGGCTTTGGCTTTGGCTTTGGCTTTGGCTTTGGCTTTGGCTTTGGCTTTGGCTTTGGCTTTGGCTTTGGCTTTGGCTTTGGCTTTGGCTTTGGCTTTGGCTTTGGCTTTGGCTTTGGCTTTGGCTTTGGCTTTGGCTTTGGCTTTGGCTTTGGCTTTGGCTTTGGCTTTGGCTTTGGCTTTGGCTTTGGCTTTGGCTTTGGCTTTGGCTTTGGCTTTGGCTTTGGCTTTGGCTTTGGCTTTGGCTTTGGCTTTGGCTTTGGCTTTGGCTTTGGCTTTGGCTTTGGCTTTGGCTTTGGCTTTGGCTTTGGCTTTGGCTTTGGCTTTGGCTTTGGCTTTGGCTTTGGCTTTGGCTTTGGCTTTGGCTTTGGCTTTGGCTTTGGCTTTGGCTTTGGCTTTGGCTTTGGCTTTGGCTTTGGCTTTGGCTTTGGCTTTGGCTTTGGCTTTGGCTTTGGCTTTGGCTTTGGCTTTGGCTTTGGCTTTGGCTTTGGCTTTGGCTTTGGCTTTGGCTTTGGCTTTGGCTTTGGCTTTGGCTTTGGCTTTGGCTTTGGCTTTGGCTTTGGCTTTGGCTTTGGCTTTGGCTTTGGCTTTGGCTTTGGCTTTGGCTTTGGCTTTGGCTTTGGCTTTGGCTTTGGCTTTGGCTTTGGCTTTGGCTTTGGCTTTGGCTTTGGCTTTGGCTTTGGCTTTGGCTTTGGCTTTGGCTTTGGCTTTGGCTTTGGCTTTGGCTTTGGCTTTGGCTTTGGCTTTGGCTTTGGCTTTGGCTTTGGCTTTGGCTTTGGCTTTGGCTTTGGCTTTGGCTTTGGCTTTGGCTTTGGCTTTGGCTTTGGCTTTGGCTTTGGCTTTGGCTTTGGCTTTGGCTTTGGCTTTGGCTTTGGCTTTGGCTTTGGCTTTGGCTTTGGCTTTGGCTTTGGCTTTGGCTTTGGCTTTGGCTTTGGCTTTGGCTTTGGCTTTGGCTTTGGCTTTGGCTTTGGCTTTGGCTTTGGCTTTGGCTTTGGCTTTGGCTTTGGCTTTGGCTTTGGCTTAGGCTTAGGCTTAGGCTTAGGCTTAGGCTTAGGCTTTGGCTTTGGCTTTGGCTTTGGCTTTGGCTTTGGCTTTGGCTTTGGCTTTGGCTTTGGCTTTGGCTTTGGCTTTGGCTTTGGCTTTGGCTTTGGCTTTGGCTTTGGCTTTGGCTTTGGCTTTGGCTTTGGCTTTGGCTTTGGCTTTGGCTTTGGCTTTGGCTTTGGCTTTGGCTTTGGCTTTGGCTTTGGCTTTGGCTTTGGCTTTGGCTTTGGCTTTGGCTTTGGCTTTGGCTTTGGCTTTGGCTTTGGCTTTGGCTTTGGCTTTGGCTTTGGCTTTGGCTTTGGCTTTGGCTTTGGCTTTGGCTTTGGCTTTGGCTTTGGCTTTGGCTTTGGCTTTGGCTTTGGCTTTGGCTTTGGCTTTGGCTTTGGCTTTGGCTTTGGCTTTGGCTTTGGCTTTGGCTTTGGCTTTGGCTTTGGCTTTGGCTTTGGCTTTGGCTTTGGCTTTGGCTTTGGCTTTGGCTTTGGCTTTGGCTTTGGCTTTGGCTTTGGCTTTGGCTTTGGCTTTGGCTTTGGCTTTGGCTTTGGCTTTGGCTTTGGCTTTGGCTTTGGCTTTGGCTTTGGCTTTGGCTTTGGCTTTGGCTTTGGCTTTGGCTTTGGCTTTGGCTTTGGCTTTGGCTTTGGCTTTGGCTTTGGCTTTGGCTTTTGCTTTTGCTTTTGCTTTTGCTTCGGCTTTGGATTCGGCTTTGGATTCGGCTTTGGATTCGGCTTTGGATTCGGCTTCGGCTTCGGCTTCGGCTTCGGCTTCGGCTTCGGCTTCGGCTTCGGCTTCGGCTTCGGCTTCGGCTTCGGCTTCGGCTTCGGCTTCGGCTTCGACTTCGAATTTGAATTTGACATTGACATTGACTTTGACTATGACTATGACTATGACTATGACTTTGACCAAAGTCAAAACTTTGACTTTGACTCTGATGGTTGCCTACAAAATTTTCCAGCATCAGATTAAGTTGCGTGGTGATGAACTGCTGAAAATACTCATACATATAGAAGATAGTTCCAGCAAATATATTGTTTTGAGCAGAAAAAGAGTTATATTATTGTTTGGCGGTTCAAGTTCGTGCCTCAAATCATGAACATTATTTTTCTCAACCATTAGAAACTTTTTTCCAAAATTGGCTAAAAACGAAGGATTTACGTTTTCTCATGATGAGACAATCGAATGCAGTTATTTCTGGAAGCAAGTACTTTTTATTATCAGTTTTCACTCAATCCGATGAAAAATTCCATCATTAAACTATTTTGTAAGTTGTGTACTGAACGTGAAATGCGCAATTTTGAAAACAGACTTCACAAAAATAGTGTTAGTTTCTTTTCTACTATGGTTATCAATACAAATGAGTACCAAAAGATTAACACTTCTCATGTACACTAATCAGTAAAGCATAAAATGAATGATTTTTTAGAACAAATACTAGTAGGAAACCGACTACGCCTTCACATTAAAAACAGTCCGTAGTTATATTATGTTGTTTTCGACTCGCAACTGCAATTTATTAATTTGGTTTTTTATTGTTTTGCTTATAAAGTGAAAACTTATAGAGCTATCTGGTCGATCAAACGAAAAAAATGGCAGAGAATTGAAATAAAACCAAAATGGCGCTATCAGATCATTAGTAATAGAGAAAAACTGGAAAATTTTGCGTTTTTTTTTAATTCATAAGTCCGCCATTTCTCAAGGAGTATGGTTGGACCTTTTCATGGAAGTATTGAATCATGTATACTTGATGTTTGCACAAAACAGGCACTGTTGGATCATTAGTTCTGGCACAATTGCATTCTTTTTTGCACCATCTTGCAGCGTGTCTGGATGCTCTAGTGATAGTCCGATATCAATTTTCGAACATATTTTGAAAGTAGAAGTACTTATAGTACTACAAAACGAATATTCTCATTCTGCGCTACAATGCTGAGAAATGGGTGAAAAATGCTTGCTGAATACGGCCGAGCCTGCATGTGTAAGCGGTCGAGTAGGAAGAGAGACCAGGAGATGAGGGGAAGCGTATTATGACGTAACCCGTTCATTAGTAGAATTTTCCTCATCCACCGGTCTCCTATCCGTCGTGGTATCAGCCAGGGAAGTTGCTGTTTTCTGTCAAATTTTTGCCTCATATTTTCCTCTCAGTGGAAAAATTTGGAGAGAAAGGGTACTTTGACTTTGAGTTTATTCATATCATTCAATTTATTTTATTCATATCATTCAATTGTACTCTCCGGCAAAACCTTCGAACTTGTTGATTTTCTTGGTGCTGCGACTGTCTTTACTGTGAGTTGCTGCTTTATCCGTAGGGAATTATCAGATGAACAATTAATCATAATTCACTTTTATGAAACGAAAGAAACACTTTTGTCTTATTTCTTACTAACGAGTTAGTTTTCATACTTGATAATGGGATAAAACCCGAAATCGATCTAGAAAATAAAAAACTAGTGGAAATAAGAATTTCCACAAAATAAACAAGTCATCAATTACACAAATCATAATTCTCTTGCACTGATGAGAGGCGAGAACCTCGAAACATATCTGCTGCAGAATGAAGGACCTTTTGTTTGTTTACAATAAGCACTTGCAAGTAGAGTCTTCTTGGAATAACGTTGCACAAATATCTATCAGATGTAGTTCAATAGCCGTCTTGGTATTAGCCAGGGAATCAGTTGTTTTTTTTTCAAGTATTTGCCTCATATTGTCCACTTGGTGGAAATATTTGACGATTTTATTCATTGTACTCTCCGGCAAAACCTTCTCAAGTTGTTATATGCGAGATTTCAAACTCAAAAATATTGAAATAATTTGCTGAGACCATCGGTCATAATATATTGAACCTTATCGATACCTTTCGTGAAACACACACACACCTGATGAATTGAAAAGTATTACTATTTTTCTGATTCCTAAAATTACATGCACTATCAAAGCTACGGTATTTCGACCAATCAGTACTTTACTTTCAATCGAGAAGTTACTGAAAAGGCGGTAAAAACGGTTAATCAAACTAGTTAAAGAAAACGTATGTTGGGACTGATGCTATTAATTAGCCTTTACTGATACTGGTAGTTGCTGTTGTTTGTAGAATGAGTCTTGTAGACTGTAAGGGTTATTTATTGTGGTTTTATATCGAAGCAAAGATTATTGGTTTGATAAATACTTGTTTACTGACGTGGTTTATTTATCTTGTTGCTAGGCAGCCGCAATTATGGAATCATTACATTTACCTATCTATAGGGTGTTAGAGATATTTCAATCAATAACCAATCGGGATTCCGCCTATGGCACTCGTGCGAGTCATTAGTACAGCTATTACCCTTAATTCTATAATTTAAAACTGAACTAGATAATAGTAAGTTTGTTGTGGTTATGTTACTTTAGCTCAGAAGAGCTTTTGAGATCAGTGAATGGTCTATAGCGAAATTGAACAGATACGAGATAGAAGACAACATGAACAAGTGGCTATGCAATTACTTGAATAATATTAAACAACGTGTTAGAGTAAAAGATGAGTACTCATATGAATTCGAAAGTGATGTTGAAGTTCCTCAAGGTGGAGTTCTGGATCCACTTCTATCCATACTTTAATTGAATGATTTTCCATTGTTTGGTGATTGTGAATTTGTTAACATGCTTGTGGATGACATTATTGGCAAGCAGTGATGAGCAATACAAAAAACTAATATTATCAAGTGCTAACAGCTATTTCAAAATAGATAAACTCAAGCTTGAAGTATGGATAACAGAAGCAATAATAATGATTGCCAAATTCAAAGACTACAGACCTATCGCAATGCTACTTGTCCCGAAGATCAAGGAAAAAACCATCATAGCATCGTCGAGATCATGAAATAACCATATGATGCTCAGGAATTGTGAATGATCGACAATATTGTTTCCGTCATGAAATATCAACTGGTAACCTGCTCGCTTATGCCTGAAGTTTCATCCGACACTTCTTCAAATCAATGCTTTGCTGGTAGCTACCTCGAGCATGCCCAGTGCATAGCTTTCTCAACAATTTAAGTATCATTACAGCTGAATGATCCTATGTCGTTTGACGATCATTTCGATTATATTCATAAACAAAATTTGTTGTATTATATAAATTTAGTATAGAAGTATTATTTTCTTCTAGAATTAACAATAATTTGTCATCCGAGTAAGTTCACAGTTCATGGGTCAATTGTTCAACCACATTTGACTACCTACTGTTTTTCTGTCCTATATCTATCCAAATCGTGGTATGAGTATGAGTACAGTATATAGGGGATTCCTATTAATGTCATTCTGAATGTTTCATACTCGTTATTACTTCCCAAAGAATATTTTATTTCATCATGATATTCGTGTACAAAATATTAAACAAATTGAAACCATTTTTATTTGAATTTTTTATGGTTTTCCATCATGATATTTACTACCATATCACTCGGAATCAGCAACACCGCATTATCTGAAGAGTTGTAAATAAATAGATGAAAACTGCAAAAGAGGTCCGGTTAGCTGTGAAATTCATTCTTTGGTAAAAAAGGATATAGGGTGCCATCAGAGGTTCAAAAAGTGCAAGACAAAAGAAGACATTCTATTGCGCTACTGTACTGGTCCGTTCAGCCAAGATGTATTTGTAAAATATTTTCCGAAATTGGATGAAACTTGTTGATGGTAGGTACATTTCAGGTATAAGCCTTAATTACAAGTTTCTTTAAAATTAAATATTCTCTATGTCAAATCATTTAAACGATAAAGCACATTATATTTGTTATTGACAAATGGAAATGTAGGGATTCACCTCACCAAGACTGCAGGAGTTTAAGTTTGCCCATACAGATCATAACAGTAAAGACAACAAAATTAAACGGAGAAAGGAAGATCTGCTAAATTGAGTCCAATGTGGTGTGTACGCGTTGACAATTTTCATAACGAAAATTAGTTCTGATTTATTGAATACCGTCAAGTTGGGAGACTTGAGACTGCCTGGTGACTTGAGACAAAACTTTAGGTATTTCTGAGAAGGGTTGGCAACGCCGCAGATTGTACTGGAATTCAGTTTCCACGCAGTATTCATTCACGACAAGTCTATGCAAGTTGTTTTCATAGTTTTTGCTGGTTATTTAAGAAGGTAAGTGCGGTTTAAGTATTTTATTGTAAGAATAGGGTTTGTGGGATTTATAGGTATGTTAAAAAACTTTATGTATGTAGTCCAAACTGACAAATTTATGGGAGTGGTCATATTTTACATTGATGTTAGTGTATAAGGGAAGTATTTATTGCTATATCCATTTTTGTTAACAAATACAGTTTTTTTGATTTATATAAGAAAATAAAAAATGTGATTTATAGGGGCGAGATGAGACGTGTATCAAGTCACCCCAGGGGTAATTTGAGACATGTCTCAAGTCACCTTACTTAAATATAGGTACGTGTTCATTTTGCAGATATTTACAAGAATGGGTCGATACAAAAAAAAGTAGGCGCCAACTATAGAAGATATGACAAAAAAGATTTAGAACTTGCAGTAGCTGAAAGAAATAGAGGTGTTTCATTGAGAAAACTTCAAAGCAAATATGGTATTTCAAAAGATACGATAGATCGAAGAGCAAAAAGACGTCATATGAAAAAGGCAGGTGGACAAACTGTTTTCACGTCAGAGGAAGAAAAGAAGATGGTGGATAACATTCAGTTAGCCAGTGTCTGGGGGTTTCCACTAACATCTATTGATGTAAGGTACTTGATTAAGTCGTATTTAGATATTTCTGGTAGAAGGTATCAAAATTTAAAAATAATTTGTCAGGAAGAGAATTTATGAGAAAGTTCATTGAAAGGCATAAGGATATACTCTCACAACGCTGGTGTGAAAATCTAAAACGGGCACGGGCAAGTGTTAACAGGGAGGTAATAAATAAATATTTTGACGAGCTGGAAGTGAGTTTGCAAGGGGTTGAACCAAATGCAATGGTCAATTATGATGAGACAAATATAACTGACGATCCTGGAAAAACCAAGGTACTTGTCAGAAAAGGTGCAAAACACGCACATCGTATAATGGACAACTCTAGAAGCAGCCATTCCATCATGTTTGCAGGATCCGCATCGGGTGAACTTTTGTCACCTTACATAGTTTATAAGGCCGAAAATTTGTATAAAACGTGGACAGAAAATGGCCCTGCTGGTGCTAGATACAATAGGTCAAAGAGCTCCTGGTTTAATGAAGCGATTTTCGAGGATTGGTTTGAATCTACGGCATTACCGTATTTTAAAAAACTCCCCATTGAGTCGCCAAAAGCTCTAATAGGCGACAATCTTGCCAGCTATATTTCACAATCCGTAATTGACTTATGCAGAGAAAATAATATTCGATTTATCCTGCTACTTCCAAACAGTACCCACATCTGCCAACCCTTAGACGTGGCATATTTCAGACCACTCAAAAGCGCATGGAGAGATGTTCTTTTAAATTGGAAATTGAAGCATCGGGGGGGTAGTACCGAAAGATACTTTTCCCAGACTGCTAAAAAATTGTTTGGATCAACTTAATGTAGACAACAAGACATCAGCAAATCTCATAGCTGGATTCCGTGGAAGTGGAATTCATCCAATCAACAGAAACAAAGTACTAGATAAGTTGCCACCGACCTTAGAACAGCCAAATGATGAAAACAATTTTGTAGTGTCAATAGATGATGCTTTTCGAGTCTTTTTAAGCAATCTATATACGAAGGAAACAGTAACCGGTACGAGGAAAAGAAAAACAATCCTAATCGAGCCTGGAAAGAGTGTTGAGAATACTACTCTAGAAGAAGTAGAACAGACGGTAAATGAAAATGGAGTCGATGGAAACCAGGAAGAAATTGAAGAAGAGCTACATGATTTTACTCAATTTAATAACCCGACACCGTCAACATCAAAAGAAAAACCTATTATTTCTCGAAAAAATAAAAAAAGTGTAGATTCCTCCAGTGACAGTAATGATTCCTTTTCCACGCAATCGTCATATGATAGCCCTGAAGATTTTGAAGAAGACGTGGATATGGTTGATCCTTCGGATTTAAAAGTTGATGACTTTATTTTGGTGCAATTTTCATATGAGGCTCCCCATAAGCCAGTTATTTTGAAGAAATTCATTGGACAAATTATTGAACTAAAGCCGGATTTAGTTTTGTGTAAATTTATGCGCAAATCACCACAAGGAAAAAATATTTACGTATTTCCAGATATTGAGGACGTCACAGATATTAAAAAAAATCAAATTCTGTCAAAGCTGGTTCCTGTGTTTGTTCGACGAGGAAGATTCACTTTTCCTATTGAACTTTAAAAATCTGGCACAATTGTTTGAAACATTTTTTTTCTCGTTAAAATGAGTTTTTATTTGTTTTTTAAGAGTTATGCTTTATTTAGATTAGTTTCTACCAAAGTTTTTGAAGTTCCTACTTATTTTTTTAAGAATTAAAACTTTAGTTTTGTATTAAAAATGTAAAATGTTTAAAATAAATATATTTTCCAAATAAGAGTTGTGTTTATGAAACAATATTTTTAAAAAGACTATTAATGTATCAAGTCCGCAAATTGACGGTCCTTCTTGAGTTTATAATGAAAACAAATTACTCTCTCAAGTCACCGTCCCTGTAAAGGTGACATGAGACACCCAAAAAAACAAAAAAAAATATTTTCTGATAAATTTTAGCTCATTTTTATTATTCAATTTTGAAGAATGTATGTCGACTCAAAAATGTGTCCTTGTTTTATAATGTTAATTTGCTGGAATACAATTTTACAATCCTTTGAATTTTGAAACTGTCTCAAGTCACCCAACTTGACGGTATACAGGGTTATAATTTGGTGAGGGCGGATCGAGCCGGTCGTGGAGGAGGGGTATGTATGTATATCCAGAAATGTTTTGAGTTTTGAAGGATCCCCACTATCAACCGTGACACAGAACAACTTTGGGTAAACATTCATGTAAGTAAGAAATAGTTCGCAGTAGCAGACTTTTATAAACCACCAGACTATCCCAATAACGAATTCATCAGTGTGATAGAGAATGAAATCTCATTAATGATGCCCCAATATGATGAACTGATTTTCCTGGCAGACTTCAATATCGACATGTTGAGATTAGATACTCCTGGCTATCACAGGATGATGTCAATGTTCGATTCACTCGGTTTAGTACAAACCATCAAGTCGCCAACTTCCAGTACATCTACTTCATCCACTCTCATCGATTTAATTTTTACAACAAACAGTGAAATGCTTGTGAATGACAGTGATGTAGTCCCACTTCATCATATCTCTGATCATGATCTTACATACATTATTCTGAATACCACCATCCAAAAAAGCTCTTCTGTTCTAAAAGTCATCAGAGACTTCAGGAATTTCTCCTGTAATATTTTTTATGAACATCTCAGAAACGTTGAATTTGGAAAGATATATGATCTAGAAAATATCAACGATAAAGTGAACTTTTTAAACATCAACATACTGAAAACTTTTGACTATCACGCACCCTCAAAATTAATTAGGATAATAAAAAAGTACAGCCCGTGGATTACAGAGAATATACATCTGCTCATGTCCTTACGCGATAAAGCTCACCGTAGGTGGCTCAAATCTAAAAACATTGTTCACTATAACTGCTATAAGCAACTCAGGAATTACACAACATTGGCATGTAAAAACGAAAAGAAAGCCTATTTTGAATATATCATCCGAACTAAGGGGTTAAATAAAATTTGGAAAGACTTTGATATTCTAAAATGTCAGCAAAAGACAAAAACAATACCAAATCATTTAAAAAAAGTCGATGAACTGAACAATTACTACATTAATGGAACCCCAAAAATACCGGCTAATCCAAATATCATTCACCACTATAATAGTAATCCAAAGCCAGGTATTTTACCTTTCACTTTTAAACTAGTTCAGGAACTCGATGTTCAAAAAATACTGTATAGTATTAGAAGGAATGCACTAGGATCCGATGGAATAAACATAAAATTACTCCTGATGTGTTGTCCCATAATCTTACCTTTCGTAACTCATATAATAAACATCTGTCTTGAAAAAAGATGTTTTCCTGATTGTTGGAAAGAGGCTATAGTCCTGCCTATTCCGAAAATTAACAATCCCGAAGAATATAAGGATCTGCGCCCAATCAGCATTTTGTTAGCTTTTTCAAAAGTATTAGAGATAGTAGTGGACAGGCAACTCCGGGATCATATAGTCCAATATAATTTACCACCAGAACTGCAATCTGGCTTTCGGCCATTGCACAGTTGCGAGACCGCGTTGCTTAATATAACTGACGATATTCATAGAGCTACAGATCAAAAACAAGCGACCGCCTTGGTACTACTGGACTTCTCTAAAGCGTTTGATACTATAAACTATGAAATTAGGTTCTCAATACTGAAATACATAGGTTTATCGGCGACTGCAATCCAATTCTTTAAAAACTATCTTTTCAACAGGTATCAAAGAATAAAAATTAAAAATGAAATATCCGTTCTTCTGGAAGTGCCCAGTGGATTTCCGCAAGGTTCTATCCTAAGCCCACTTCTATTCACTTTGTATACCTCTGATTTCAAAAATGTTATAAAAAAATGTAAAATCAGTTTCTATGCAGACGATACACAATTGTACCTTTCCTTCCTTCCTCATAACTCTGTGAACGCGATAACTGAACTCAACAAAGACATTGCATCACTAGTCAAACTGGCAAAAGAAAACTTCACATTGCTAATCTTCGGATCACAAAATGTAAGATCACAAGAAGTAAACTTTCGGGTTACTATTGATGATCAGATTATATCACCAACAGATAGTGCAAAAAACCTTGGTGTAACGTTTGACACACGGTTGAAATTTAAAGGTTATGTGAATAGCCGCATACGACTTGCCTATATGAGAATGAAGATGATCTACGCTAACAGATACTATTTAAATAAAAAGGTAAAAACTATTTTATGCGAAGCTCTGGTTCTTTCAAAATTTTATTTTGCTGACTTTGTATGGCCCTTGTATAGATTCAGAAGATTCCCGCAGAATACAGGTAGTACAAAAAAATTGCCTGCGATTAATCTTTGGAATAAGACGAGGGCAACACATATCCTACAAACTGAAAGAAATAAATTGGTTGAATATGTCTAAAAGACGTCTACTGCACTCTGCTTGTTTATATCATAATATTCTGAGTACTAAAATACCAAGTTACCTGAGCAAAAAAATCACTTATAGAGCAGATGTACACAATCTGAATATACGCTTCAAAGGAACACTTTCCCCTCCTTCCCACAGGAGTGAACTCTTCAAAAGGCCTTTCTCATGCCAAATAACGCTCGTATACAACTCTATTCCAAGTCATATAAAATTGAACTCAAAAGTGCAATTTAAAAAGATATTCAAGGAACATCTATTATCGCAAAGACATCAAAGAGATTGAACAGAATGATCAGCTCCATAAGTATGTGACTAACATTAGCATCTCTTATTCCATTGGATAAGGTGTTCATTACAATAAGTAACTTTTTTCTCTCTTTAATTATGTATTAAAACTCAAAAGGAATTGAATATTTTTTCAACCCAAAGTTTTGTTAGTTGCTTTTTTACTTAGAATTAGTTTTCTTTGCGCTTAAGATGAAAAACAGGGGCGGTTCTCCAGCACCTCTATGTGATCTTCGGCGTTTTCCTGAATCTATTTATGAGATTTCCCCATTTGAGGTTAATTATTTTTTTTTCTTTTTTTTTTTGGAAAAATTATTTGAGAAATAAAGACCTTTTATTATTATTATAATTATTTCGGACTAATATACCATAGTTTGTAACTGAGTCTATGTTATTATAAATGTGGCAAAGCCTTTCAACTGGACTGTGGCCTTATGTGTAAAATGTTTGTTTCCTAGGTCTCATTCCTCTTGGACCAATATAGAAGTTGACTTGTTGTTGTTAATAATATAACGAGATAGCACGCCCATTTTCAAAAATGATTAATAATAGGCTGAATCTTCCTGAGTAGCTTCATTTTGCCGAGACGCCCAACTTTTTCTTCTACGAAAATTCTCGATAGTGGTAGCTAATAAAATGCGCAGGCGTCAATCATGTCGATTTGATGAGTGCAAAAAAGTCATTAATAACAGTTAGTTTTTCAGTCGATCCTCGAAATAATTCGATAAAGTTCTCGAAAAAACTTTTTTCCTTCAAACTGGATGGTAGGACTGAAGAGTCCCCCACTCCCAACAGGTACCAATGACGGGGTAATAAAAAATCATTAATAACCAGCGGATTTTTTTACTGTTGTTTGGTTAATATTTGTATAATTGAATGGTTATATTGTCCTACAAATTGAATGGTAGGTGTTCCCAGTCCTACGCTCCGAAATTGTGAATTCCACGAGTATTCTTGATATTAGTAGCTGATGAACTTCGTAGGCAAAAGTCATGTTGATTTAGTGAGCGCAAAAATTGTATGTTAGTTTTACCCAAATCTAAAGCTCATGTCTCATGGTCAAACAAACCATTTGAATTAACTTCATTTCAAGGCAGTGAAATGAATCTATTTGACCGTAGGCCACGGGCTTAACTAACTTGCAGATATTTCGACCATACCTTCTGAAATAAAAAATAATCAAAATATTTTGTAAGTAGGCATTTTTGATATGATTTTTCTTGATCCTGCCATCCTCATTACGTTGTCCAGTTCACAGATCGATCCCATGGCCAGTTATAGAGCTACAGGTGGTCAGAAATTCCATTACTGCTATTTTGCGAATTTATGAATCGATTTGATTTTTTTGCTTTAATTCGAAATCGATTTTTTTTAGAAATAAACACATCAAATCTAATTTGTAGCTCGTAAGTCCCTCCATTCGAATAAGAAATTATATTTCACAAGGGGTGTTGCATTACATAGCATGACAAGACACTGTTCATATTGAAATAGATGAATATCAATACCATTATCATTTTTATTTTACAAATTCTTTGAAAAAGAATGGGTCTTCATCATATACATGAGGATTCATATTATGATTGCTAGTTCAACAGTTTATAGTATTCCATGTACACAGTGACAATTTGAATGCTTAAAAAGGCTATATCTCAGGAACAAAATGAAATAATTATTACGAATTGTCCATATCTGTTATAGTATTTCCAATATCAATTGCAGATCATAAAAACTCGTTTCAAATCCTTACCGATAATTTTGTTTGATATGCCGACACCTCATTAATATCATGATTTATGACTCTCCAGCCAAATATTTTCCATTTTACCGCACGTCAATTAAGGTCACGTGTACCGCGGCGTTTCCTTTGAACCTATACGAGTTGTTGCAATTGATATTGGAAAGACTATACTGGGATATGAGAATTGAAGTGAAATTACACTTATGAAATAATCCTTCCATCAACTCCCCTTATTTCCAGCAAATCCCGCCACTCTCTGATTTACAGCCATACCCGCATCCAATTACATTTTCAGAAATCTCTTCTTGTGATACTTCCTTGAATAGCTGGTGAAAAATGCTCTCCCACTCCTTCCCCGTTCCTACCTCATTGTTTAAAATTGCTTTTTCCGTTAACCAGATGTCGTTCCCTTACGAACGACAGCCCTTAAAAGACGAAACTTCTGAGAGCTAAGGATTAACGAATTCTTACTTTTTACGTGCTATTTCACTTTCTCGGACCGTCAGACAAATATAAGCAGTCGCTAGGCTTCGAACCTACGATCGGCAACCAGAGTGGATAGAAGATCGGTATTTCAACTACTTCGCCACTTGACCCCCGTAAAATATAATATCTCTTTCGAACTTGACTCTTTGAGGCCTCTGGAGATACCATACATCCTATTTTACCGTGGAACAGATTTTCACAATTCGTCTGACCTCTTTGAAAGTTTTCAATTATAAATTTCAACTCTTCAGACGACGATGTGGTGTTGCAGGTTTTTCCTTTTTTCCCTGCATCTGTTAAAGCGAATGCGACATCATTTAAGCCGCCCCGGAGGACAGATTGATTGTTACAATGTTTTTACTTTGTTTTTGTTGTTTTCAATATGTTTATAAAAATTATGAAAGCTAAACAAAATTTCCCACTTATTTCAGAAACTTTTCACGAAGATTATGATATTTTTGAATTGAACAAACAATTATACATTGAAAGTAACATTACTTCACGAATAAAAGTATATTGAATTGGCTAAACCACAATTTCAAAATAATTCGTTATTTTGAATAATTTTTGTAGTACTAGCGATACATACCCGTTTTTTTGTAGGACACTGTATTATTCAGGTGAAGAATACAATAACCTTTCATGTATTATCATTGTCCTACAGTTATTAATAATTTGTAGGACAATATGACCATTCAATTATACAAATATTAACCAAGCAACGGTAAAAAATCCGCTGGTTATTAATAAATTTTTATGACCACGTCATTGGTACATGTTGGGAGTTGGGGACTCTTCAGTTCTACCATCCATTTTGTAGGACAAAAGTTTTTTCGAGTTCTTCATCGAATCACCTCGAGTTTCAACTGAAAAACTAACTGTTATTAATGACTTTTTTGCACTCACTAAATCGACATGATTGACGCCTGCGCATTTCATTAGCTACCACTATCGACAGTTTTCGTAGAGGAAAAAGTTGGGCGTCTCGGCAAAATGAAGCTACTCAGGAAGATTCATCCTGTTATTAATCATTTTTGAAAATAGGCGTGGGATCCCGGTCTACAACTACTGTGAATGAAATTATTTATTAGTATTTCCGTATATGGTTATATGAGCTATGATCAGGACTGATTTTATAGTATAAATATTTCAAAATTTAGTTTTGAATGGTTTCAATGTTTTGACAGAGATATTGTTGTGGGGGTCCCATATTATACTAACATACTCTAGCTTACTTCGTACTAGACTAACTTATAAGAGTTTCAAAAGTTCAGTATCATAAAATTCACAAGTGGATCTCTTCACGAACCCGACCATTTTATTGGCTTCTCGAATGATATGATCTATGTGATTATTAGATCTGAAATAACTTTGAAGAAGTACTCCTAGGTAAAAGGACATGGCACTGGATACATGTATAAATCATTCCAGAGGTCAAAAGAATCAACTTTTTTCATTACACTTTTTTTCTGGCCCTACAGGGTGAGCTAAAAATTTGGGTTGAATGTCTAATGTCAATTATGGAAAATACTGTCTGTAAGTTGATTTTTCTAGATTTTTGGGTATATTATTATGTGGAAAATATGAATTGACTTTGAATGGTGTTCATACATAAAGGATGGGGCAGAATACGCGATTTTTCTAAATCATGTTTATTAAATTCTCCCCAGGTGTGGACTTTTCAAAGAATTTCTCGAAGCCAAAAGTTCTCCCGAGGTTGCTCGTGTTGGCATCTTTGTTTTTTACATGTTTGCACCAATATACACGTTCTCACTTCTCACGCAAACACCCTCGTATCTTCCGTAAATTTTGACGTGGAACCATGAAATTTTCAGAATCGATAGATACACTAGAAATAAACTCACTGCACAAGTGGAGTACCCTTCCTAATTTACTCTGCACGCCAGCAGCGATGTAACCAACCACCCATTTTTCCGGAAAGTTATATTAGAGGACAAAATTGGCCCGAAATTCCTTCGGATTCATGATCAGGATTCCTGAATTACTATTAATACACATGTATCCTGAAAAATGTTTAGCCCTGAAAATTCTAATTTGTTTCACTCCTCATGGATCGATAGATATACTAGAAATGAACTCGCTGTACATAAGGGGTCATCCTACGTGTTTTATATACACCGCACGCCAGCAGCCCTTTTATCATCGCTGCGGGCAAGTAGTGTATATCACGTAGGATGATCATTTTTGTGCAGTGAATTCTTTTCTAGTGCTTCTATGGATCCTGAAAATTTCATGGTTCTACTTTAAAAATTACGGAAGATATGAGGGTGTTTCCATGAGAAGTTAATCACACTGTATATGGGTGCAAACACGAGCAACCTCGGCAGAACTTTTGGCTTCGTGAAATTCAATTATAAGTCCACACTTGGGCGAGAAGTTGATAAACGGGTTTTAGAAAAATCGCGTATTCTGCACCATCCTGTAAGTGTATACACCATTCAAAGTCAATCGATATTTTTCACAGCGTATTGTACCCTGAAATCAAGAAAAATCATCTTACAGACAGTATTTTCCACAATCGACATCAGACATTCAACCCAATTTTTTAGCTCACTCTGTAGGGCCAGAAAAAAAGGTTAATGAAGAAAGTTGCTCCTTTTGACCTCCAGAATGATATATCCGAATATAAAAAAAATCTATCGAGCCCCAGGAATACATGTAACCAGTGCCATGTCCTTTGGTGGTAACTCTATCAAGTCGTTTATTTTACATATGATACACGTAGTTAAGGGGGCTCTTGTTTCTACTTAACGTTAGTACTTTACACTTTGACTGTGTATAGACTGAAATTTTCATTCTTCTAACTCCAATATGACAGTGACACTGTCGAATTTTTCCAAAAACCGATGATCTTGGGTATAGAATAGTGACACTAGAATTTGAAAAAAAAAATTAAAATGGAATGGAATAAATGTGTTCTATTTGAAATAAGGGGGTTGCCATCTACTTTCGGTATAACGGAAGGTTTCGGAAGCGGAAAGAAGTCAGAAATATTTCAGTAGAAATTGCAAAAAACCTAGCCTCACAAAATGTCTAGTCTCGATACGGTTGAATTTACAGATACGTCTTAATGGAAGCTCATCTTGAATGACTCTTCTACATGCTCCTTCTACTCCAACGTCTAACAATATATCACAAAACAGTTTCGAACAAATAACTTTATCTGACAATTGCATGGCACATAAAAAACGCATCTATAAATAAATTAAATCATGGTTTCGAGTTTTCCAAGAGAACACGCCAAGTTCATGAATTTATATCTAAATTGATCGAAAATATAATATTCAAGATGATTGAAACATACGAATTTGTATAAAAAATAGAATAAGCTCCAAAATCGATAAGTTTTAATGGTCTCACAATATTGAATACTTCGATGTGCTCTATTATTGGTACACTGTTTCGACTGTCGACATTCAAAAACTGGAAAATGAGTGTGAATTTAACCATCTAAATGTTCGGCCGGACTCGTAATTGGCAGACTAACGGATAATTAACGTGGAAAATAGCTAATTATTCTATTGAAATTTAATCAGTTTCAGCATTGTTTTCACCTGTTTTGTTAATCATCCTGATTATTTTCATCTGAACCATTGGACAAATTTAATAAGCGTTCTCTACTGCAACAGGGGCTGTTATTTCATTGAGCTGTCGAAATGTAAAAATGCTTTTCAGAAGAACGTTAGAAAAGAATAGAGAGAAGGTAAAGACAAATTGAAACTCGTTTCACGCATAATCCCATTAATACTGAAAAGGTAAATGATAATAATGATAATATTAATAATAATAACCATGGATGTGCGGAATTATTGTTCAATTAATAATGCCAGCGCGCCCTCCGAATGTACAGGACCTACAAGCTCTAAAGTATAATATATCAAATCAAAACTGAATATCTTCATTGATTTGCACATTTGCAGTTTAAGCCTCGTTTTCATTTGGTGGTACAACCAATATAGTTCGATAAAAAATGTTTCCAACTCCATATCGTTCATTATTGTTCTGTGCTCTCAGGTCCTTTTGCCAGCTCGGTGTTGGTTTGAAATATTACAGAAATGCGTAGTTTGATCAGCTTCGAACAAATACGCCTTGGTAACGCTTTATACTCAATTCTATTTGACATTTACCCACCCCATCTCCACAATGCAAGGGTCTGTTCAGGCTAAGTAGCTCAAATACGCCTCTTTCGAAGTAGGAGCGTAGCCACAGGAAAGTTTTGGAATGAATATTTCTCATTCACAAATATTTTTGAATTGCATTTTTTTGGTATGTGAAACAGTTCAGGTGAAGAATGGAATGGGGTTTGAAAGATCACAACATGGTTTTTATTGTAAGATCTCGCCCACAAAATTCCATTTCTTCAACTCTTTTAGAGATTTCAAGAAACAACAAAGTTTTTCTACGACTTTGCCTAAACACTACGATTTAACGCACTCTGCGCAAAGTGATCCTTTTTAGCTCAAGCGCGTAAAAATCGACAGTACGTAAAATAATTTTCTACGCACTGCTCAAATTTGTGGGCATTCCTGAATGAAAATTAATTTGTTCAAATTACACTTGGAAGTCATCACTTTGACAATGCAGTCCACAACATTATATGTCTGTTTCATTTCTGAAAGTGGTTCAATTCAATACTTGAAGAGCCGTTTATTTGAGTTGTTCACTCTTGCACTTTAGTGACATCATTCATTTGTTTGTTGGTTTGAGATCGTTATTTGCACGGAGGGTGACTTGTTATTAATTTGATTTTGATCCTGCTATGCCTTTTGAATTTTACTAAAGATTACCCATTCTCTTGTTGGGTATCCGTTTCTAATAATGGTTGTTAAATAAATAAACTTAAAAAAACTTTTTAGAGAAAAGCTTTTAATTCAATGCACTAAAAAAAGAAAATAAATTTTTGAGTGAATAAAACATATTATTTTGTTACATTATAAAATTTTGAATGATATAAAATCTTGTTGCAAGAAGTACCTATCTATGTATTTCTTATTGTAAATTAAATTTGAAAAACCTCAACATTTATTATCGCGACAAGCTTCTATATTATTTAAAATTTTATAATGTAACAAAATTATGGAGCTAATTCACTTTAAAATCTATTTTCTTTTCAGTGCATTTAATTGAAAGCTTTTCTCTAAAAAGTTCTTTTAAGTTTATTTATTTATTACTTTTTCAGTTTTTTTTTTTGGATACGTTTCTCAGTTTGTTCATTTCAATCAATGTGTCATTGTTGCACGGTCGCTTGCCTGTTAATTTACTACAATATAGTTCTTCAATGAGGAGACCTTCCAGTGATTTGACACTACATCAAGCCACATGTGCTTGGGCCTAAATAGACAACGGCATGGTCAACAATAGGAACAGTACTACCCTGCATTTTGTGTACTGTGCACGCCCAGCATTAATTTTTCAAAACAATATTATTGATGATTAGATATTTTTCACTATTTTTACGGATTTTTCCGAATTTGTTTTCGCAAGTTTTTGCAACTTTCTTAAAAAGAGGGTAGAGAACGAGCCCACCAGCAGACACATTTTTTGTCGTAATTTTCCATATATGAAACAGTTGGAAATTTTTCAAAATTTCTAAGCGTTCTCTGTCTAGCTTTTGAGAGGTTAAAGGGGGTGAATTTTTTTGAAACCGTATTATTCATCGATCAGATAATTTTCACTATTTCTACGGATTATTTCGATTTCTTTTTAGCGAGTTATCCAATTTTTTTTCGTGACCGATTAATTTTTTTTCATCATTACTCTCCATGTCCGAAACTGTTGAAACAATTTTTGCGTTCTCTATCTAGCTTTTGAGGGGAGACATTTTTTGAACCACATTATTTGACAGTCAGATATATAAGTTTTCCAACTCGTCTCGAGAAAAGGATGGGCACTCCTACCTCATTTTTTTTGCTGTAAGTTTTGACGTCCAAATCCGTCAAGAAAACCTCCGAAACCCTACGCATTCTCTATCTAGCTTTCGGGTGGCAGGCGGTAACAATTTCTTCGACATTAATGTATTGTTATCGGAACTGAACCAACTTGCACAATTTCAAGTCCAGGATAAGAGGAAGTGGTTTCAATTCAGCTTGCAAGATTTGTATCCATCCAACACATACACCATCACACACAGATCAAGTTAAATTAAAACTTTTAATGAAATCATTTCTATACGAACAGATGAAATTTGACAGTTTTTGTGAGTGAAGACAGACGGGTTTCTTGGATCTGAAGAGGAACTCGTTTTTTCTGCTTAAACTAAGGTTTTACGCACTGTCCACAATGCGTAAAGTAATAGTTTTTAGCACAAGTGCTTACAAAATTCAAGTATACTGTAGTATATCCAAACAAATTCACTCTAAAATAATTTATTTTATGAAATACAATGCCTCAATAACTTCAACACAATACTCTAATTTATATAACAATCACTGGACTATTTATGTTCGACTTCCGCTTTACTGACTGTCCCCGACTCTGCTGCGTGGTTCTTTTTATATCCACCGTTCATTTCGTGGAACGCTCTTGAAATTTCGGGTGAGCCTCGATTCGTCCAGATTCTTCTCGGTGCATAGTGCCTCGAAAGTCATTCGCGGTCAGGCGCCGTCTAAATGAGCGTTCAGGTCCGGCATCGCCCGCAGCTTCGCCACAATACCTACGTAAAATCATCAAATGTGCGTTAAGTAGTTTTTTATGCACTGTTAAAACATTTAAAAAAATACAGTCTTTGATAATACGACGAAAATTGAATAAGTCACAAGATAAAACATTCAACAATTGGTACAGTTTGTCAATGCTATAACTGTTTTGAAAAAAATGTTTATGATACATTTTCCCAAAGTGCTTTTTTGTACTGGCGTGTTTTTTTAATCAATTTAGCAAAATTCACGTTCATACACAAACACAAAAGTCTTTCTTCGCGAGATTGTTTCATAAATAACAATTTTTCTCATTTGTGGAAGCGTGCAACTTTTCAATGATAAGTAAAATAGAGCTTGAGTTTACATGAAAGAACCCCTTCAATTTTCGACAATAAATCACCACCTAAAAATATTCGCACTCATTTGGCAACACCCTGTATAGAGAATAAAAATGTGGAGGTAAGCTTGAGCCCTTAGGCCTTGTCGTGGATATTTTGATTATCCTATTAATCACATTTTGAGATTTTTGTTAGGGTAATGAAGTTATTTGTCAAAAAATTTAGCAACACGACCCTTTCATAGTAGGATTCTGAAAAGTCTACAGAGCAGACAAAATGATCAGGGTATTTGTTTTTGAGGTAATAATTAATGATGAATATTCATAACAGTGACAGCATGTTCACTAGGTTCAAAGTTGTGTGAACTGACAACGTTTGGGTTTATCTGGAGAACAAGGTCTCAAATTAAAATAAATATTAATATAGTTGATAATAATTTGACTATCAAAATAAGAAATCACTATACCCGAAAATATGTGACATTTGATATGTTCGAGCAGATGGGACACCCTGTATTTTTCAGTTGAAAAAAATCCGCAACACTAAACAACAAATGCTGGCCTATTGCCGGGCTGTATACTTTCTATGGCATACAAATTGAAAAGTGTTCAACAGAAAGTTATGACGTCATTTCCCGTTTTTATGGAGTTTATTGCTGCATTTTGCGGGTTCATCATGCAATGCAGGGCATAACCAGCAGCTGCCGACGGCAATAATAACAATTTCTGCACTCGCTATACCTGCATTAGGTTCATGTTGTTTCAAAAAACAGTCGAAGTGTTAGTCTTTGTGTACTGTAGTATATAAAATCAATGGTGTTAATGGCCCATATCATGAATTGTTTATCATTCCACGTTGATTTTGATTGAAACCTTAAGCGTTTATTTCCAAGTCTGGATCATGGTAATTTAATGATTCAGAGAAATACATCTCAGGCAGTAAGTTCCAGAATACTTTGTGTCTGATGGGGGAGGTGGGGGCACATTTAACCAAATACTTAATTCATTTTGGGATATATTTTTTTAAATGTTTGTTGAAATCATCGAGGGGGAAACATCTCCCTAAAATCTAGTATACAATTCGAAATTTTGAGCCATTTGAGTCAATTTTCAGTCATTAAATCTTCGCTTCAGTCATCGGTTTGAGTCTTTCAGTCATCGACTTGAGTTTATCAGTCACCAGTTCGAGTCTTTCAGTCATTTCAATATTTTAAATCTCGTACACATTTCAGCGAGATGTTTCCCCCTCGGAAATCATACTACCATTGCAAAGTACGCGTTATACCTTTTACTTATAAAATAACGTAAATTTTACCGTAAATATTAAAACCTATTCTTGACAGAAGAATGTAATGAAACACTACTTGGTGGCCATATATCCCCCAATGGGCCACATTCGGCATTCACTTGGGACACATCCAGCATCTATACTTTTTCAACAAAAAAATATGACATGACGTCCACAATATTCATTGGGAAAAATTTATTTTATCCAAATTAAAAGAAAATGTCAAATGAGAGTGTCTGCTCGAATTAATAGGTCGTTTCAACTTTGCAATAATATATGGAATCTGGGGTCACTTCAGTTACAACACTATGTAAGTAGTATTTGCATTTTTAGAAAAGAATATGAAAATATGGTAATATTTGATCCTTTAATGATAGCAATATTCAACTTGGTACACACATATTAAATATATAAAGGTTATATTTTGGATATAAGGCTATCCCCGATTTCTCCTATTGCAGTATTGGCGACGTGTGAATTTTCTTCTTTTGAACGTTTTTTGATGATTCTGAGTACAGCTATTGAAGCAATGGCCATTTATTAAATTAATTGATTGCGTTATTATGACTACTTTGAGTTTTTGCTCTACATCAATTTTTCATTTTAATGTATTTTAATGTGAGAGACCTGTGGTAAGGTACGATTATTGATTTCATAGTTGAGATTGAGGTGGTTGGAGGTGAGAAATGATCACACTGTATAGTGGAGTGATTTCATAGTTATAGTTTCGTAGTCTGTTCATATTATCAGGTTACACCTACTGGTGATACTATCATTGTTCCTTTTTCTATAAATTTGTCATTTTCGTATGTAAATATGAAACTAATAACCGATCGTTCCAAATTGGATTGATAATCTGTCATACTAAATGACATGTAATTCAATATCCAAAACTGATCGAATATAATGACCTGATTGTTTTAGGAATATTCAGTTATGTGGGCACTAGAAGTATGATTGGAAATATATGGTCCATTCCATATCAAGCTTTTGAATTTTTTGCAGATACAGTGTAGATCCATCTCTTTTATTTATACTAACTACTAAACTAAATTTCGAAGGGTCTGACTGCCTGCGTTGGTGAGATACAAGATGTTGGTGTAATATCTTTATGACATGGTCTTTTGGGTGTTCAACTTTCCAGTCTGAAATTAAAAAATACGTATATTCAAGGAAATCTATACAAGTATATAGAAAGGCAAATGAATGAATGTATATTAACTATAATAAAAATAACTAATTTTTTTTCAAAAAACCATTGACGATTCGGAGACGATTTCTGCCTACGTTATAGAAACTCACTAAAAACTTTATTTCTGTCAGGTTTGGATATAATGAGATATTCTTTGACAAATCAAGGGTGACATTTGATAACTCGATACATATGTTATCCGGTATCGATCAGTCACCATTCTGTTATTCGTTAGTTCTTCCCTAAGAGTCTGTTGAAAACCAGTTATTCGATAAAAGAATCCAGGCAGTTTTTTACAACTTCCGCTTTCTTGAAACGATTATCTCATGAAATATTTTGCATCACTCCATTTCACCATACGAATCCACAAAATCAAACAATTTTAATACAATACAATAATAATACAATAATTTATTCATCCTTTGAGATCACATTACATGATATAGGATATGTCATAGTGTACAAATACAACATTGAATTAAAATTAAGAAAAAGTTCCATACAAATACTCCTCTATGCTATAAAAGCATGATTCGATAAGATAATTCCTTACTTTAAGTTTGAAACGATTTTTGTTTTTTTCTGACTTGATACAATCAGGAAGTCGATCAAATAACTTTATACCGATATAATTCGGGCATTTTTCGAAGAGTTTAATGTTTTGGAAGCCTTAGAAGACTTCCACATCTGGTGGGATATGAATGAAAGTTCGAGTTTTGGCCGAAATTTTCCATATTATTTTTTACGAATAATAGAGTTTTGTAAATATAGATCGATGGCATAGTCATTAATTTTAGCTTAATGAAGTGTTCTTTGCACGACTCTCTAGTCTAGGTTCAATATCAGTCGTATCACACGTTTTAGGCATACCTATTTAATATTTTAGAGGCACCAACTGCACACCCCCAGAGACTAATGTTATATTATTCATGCGAGTAGATAATGGCGTATAATAGATAGATCTATTAGCTGTGAAGTTGTTAAAATACGTTTTAATTGAAGAATGGCATAATATCCACTCTTTTTTTTTTTGATAAGTTGTTTATATGTGTCGCACAACTCATATTACTATCTATATGTAACCCTAGAAATTTTGTGGACGAAGACAGTTTGATACTTTCATTATTTACATTTACCACGTATTCATTAGTAATTGCCGCCACTTTTGAGTGAAACTGCATGCAAACAGTTTTATCAGAGTTTACAGTCAAGATAATTTCTTCTACACCATAATGTGAACTGTTTTGATAATGTATTTTTCTACGACCATTAAGAAAAATGAACATGTCGGCATCTTCGATTAAGAAACCTACCACGTTGTAACACCGATTTTCAATTCCCACGGGCTACCTGTATCAAAATATTTCATTTCCTACGACTTTCATGAACTACTAGACTGTCATTATAGGTAGGTATTAACGAATTTTATGAACATAAAAAATATCGAATCAAGTTTGTTTACGTCTGTTTAATAATTTGACATTTCACATCAGCAGATAATTACAAAATTCGATTGAAAAAATTAGGTATACGAAATTTTGTAGTACTCGCTATGCTTGTACTACAAAATTTCATATACCTTCTCGTGGGATATGTATGTCATTTCATGCTCATTGTACAATATACTATTATCGAATACTTTCTATACATCAAAAAAGAGCGCGCTCACACATCTTCCTTGCTCAATGGAGCTATGGATAGAGTTCCAAAGCGCGCAAGCCGCGCTCTCCGTTGATCTACCAGGAAGAAAGCCGTTTTGAGATGGACTTACTAGGTTATGTTTATAAAGAAAAGAAAGCATTTTGTTGTAGATGCATTTTCCAAACACTTCACACAGCACTGTAGGTACTGTAATTTGTCGGTAGTTCTCCATAAAAAGGTGAATCCTTTTTTTTAATATTGGGCGACACAACTCCAGTTTTCAAGTCAGTCGGGAAGAGATCAGAGAAAGTGTCAGCTATAAGATGTCCTATTGTCTTTATAATTTTTGTGGGAATGCAGCCAGTTCCCACTAAATTGGCGTTTTTCAAAGAGTTGATGGCTGTCATCACTTCAGAAGCATCCACTGGGGAATAATTGTTGTAGGGAGATCGAAAGTATCACAGCCGAAGTGATCTTGGATTGCATTTAATGCAGATGCTGCAAAGTATGTGGCAAAAGCGTCGGCGATTTCTGTTTTATTTGCAATTGTTTTCCCTGAAATTTCTATTTTCTCAATATTATCTAAATGGGACCTTTTCCCAGTTTTTTTGTTAACTGTTTTCCAGATGAATTTCTGTTTTTGTTGAGGAGATTTATTTTGTAAACTCTTTTGAAAAGGTTTTTTTTGTTAAGATAATTTTATTTTCGTTTTCTTTTGTTACCCATTTATTGTTATTTTTCGATTTCTGAGGTATTTTGATAGTTTTCATTTGATTACATCAACATAATAGGAAACAGTATTAAAAAATATCATATATGCTAAATTGATATCGACCAGACATTCATAAGCAAATAACATTCAATCAAGTTTTCATAAAATTTTTCTTTATACTTAACTCCTGACTATCAATGAATACTCCATAAAATTTTGTACAATTGATGGGTTCGGAAAGGCACTTTCATGCCAGTATGTTGAACACGATGCTATTCACCCCACCATTGAGTATCTTCAAGTTCTTCAAGAGTTAGTATTGCTCAATAATGTTATCAGTTGCAGAAGTTGATTTTGAGAATAAGGGATTATTTCAACTGATTTTGATTTTGTTACTTTACACGTAGAAGAAAATAAAAAATACGTAACAAACCTGCAACATTTTTGACGAAATACATTAAAACTACTGCAAGGGCTCAAAGTGCAAAAAACTTATGGAATCAGTCTGAAGACACCTTTTCTTCGAAATAAACTAAAATTCATTGCCAAATGTACCTGGGATACTCTTCCCATGTGTGGAATGCTGTTCCTAAATACACACTGAAACTTTAATTAGATTATGTCCAAAGATTTCCTTCTACTCAAATGAAAGCTCAAATTATGTCCTAGTTTTGAGGATTCCCACATCTAATCGGTTTTTGTAGTCGTTAACCTAATCGATAAAACATGAATATTTTTATGAATTTCTACAGGTGTTTTTTTTTTATTTAATAAATACAATATTATGCTTCGAGTGTCACGTTCTTAATATTAACCTGTAGTATGGTTCATCTGCCAAATTGTGTGCGTATGTTCAAAAAATGTCCCCACATTTGCTCCATCCCGTGCCTGGCTAGTCCCATGCCTCTGCGATGTTATGTGCGTTCTTACACTCGTTTTGTGGGTATCGTGTGTATGTGAGGCAGAGAGAAAGAGAAAGAAAAAAAGTCAATCTAATATTAGTACTAAATACACATATAAATATTTCACTAACGTTTTCTTCATCAAACATCTTGTGAGAAACTTACCCCGTTCACAGTGAAATTTGTACATGTAATACAGAAAGGTCCAAATCCAAAATCCAAAAATATTTTTTCATCAAGACGTTATGAAGAGTATCGTAATCAAAACATTGAACGTTCAAATATATAAAAAGACACACTCTTTAAAACTATCACGAGCCACAGAGTAGTGGTGAGGGTGGGAGTTAGGACTGCGCTTTTTGAGGGGTGAGGATTCAATACCGCCTTATTGAGGTTATCAGCGGTCGGGTCACATTTTTTGGAAAATAAATTTTGGGATGGGGTTGAAAACAAAATCCGTCAGCTTTGCACTTACCTATAAGTTTTACCGACGATTCATTTTCGGAGTTGAGAGCTCGTATTCCATAATTCTATGGGATCTCACAGTTATGATCCATGGTCTAAACAGTTTACAAAAATTATTATTATGAACTTGGTGTCGTAAATTGATCTAAAACACAACATAATAGCAGACAAACAGTTTATCAAAGTAGAGTCATTGTATCAGACGGAGCGGAAGGTTGGTGGATTTTTCAATACGAAAAATACAGCTATAGTGCCCAATATTGGATGGTCAGAATCGACGTTGGAGGGCATACTGATTCTTTCAGGCCGGGTTTAATCAAATTTTTAATCTCACTTTAGGAGATATCCAAAACTTTATTCGATCGTATTGCTCAACTGGCCATCATTGGTGAGTTGAATAGACCGTAGAGCGTAGATTACGCGAACTAAGATTACTTCTAAATGACCAAAAACATCCAATTGAGCAATACTCCCGATTTAAATTGTCGTTCATCTCCTAAATCGGTATTTAATTATTGGTCAAGCCCGGCCTTAGTTGTTCTTCTAAATCGTAGAATTTTGCGGTAGTGAATACATTTTTAATCGAATCGTAGCGGTAGTTGACATACTGAGCAATGTATTACAAATTCATCATGACAGAATCGACAAAAGATACGTCAAGTTGAGAAACAAGAAATAATGTTAACTTCCCGTATACATTCAAAGGAAGCGCCTGTCCATATGGACTTGATTGACGTGCGTCCAATTGCAAAATCTTTGTTGTTTACAATCAAAACAGCGAATCCAGTATTACACCGTTGGCCTGTGATACTAGGGGTGTCGATTATCTACGAAGGTATGCCTTTCAAGAGACATGAAGCACACAGGCAAAACTTCCACACCTAATCCAGAACTCGTCCTCTTTTATGGAAATAATGTCTTGAGAAACTTTGATGATCCTTTCATCTTCAATTCAGTATCCGATAACGAAGTCTATAAGTATTTACTAGAAATAGAGATGAATTGAGTATTGACCTGGGCCCTTTAACACAAGTCGTACAACTCCTACAATTGTTAGAATATATTTTACACTTGTAACTTTTGCATAACACAACCCATCTTGTAATTACCCGTACGGCACCAATAATTACGGAAGAATCTCGACATTTGTAAGCGTTTTCTGTAACACAAAGTTAACACTTGTATTATTGTGTTACAGAATTTTCAACAAGTGTAGATAATGTTTTACCTATCTTCAACCCTGGGTAAATGCACACTGTACTGTCAATACGTACGTATCTGTCCTCGCAATATGTGGTCAAGCGATTCCGAAAGTGACTATGAAGACGTGCCTAAAGAATATCGTTTTAATATTAGGAAAGACTTTGCTGTTCTCACTGAACGAATTCAACGAAAGGTTTCGTCTGAACCGAGACCAATTTGAAAATCACCTTCGGGATATTGGAACAAGGCTTGCAAATACAACAGTTCGATGGTATGGATTGACACCATCGCAGAATACATTAATTGCCTTGCACTGGTTAGGAAATGGAGGTCAGTATGATGGTGTTTGCGATATGCATGGGGTATCAAAAATGACTGTGTGTAGATGCGTACATGACACTGTTCTTTTTGTTAATGAGATAAAATTTGACGAAATAGTGTCATGACCCCATAATATGTTGTTCAAAGATTTCATGCAATAGCAGGTTTTTCTGAAGTATATGTGGTGCATTGGACGGAACACTTATAAATATAGACGCTCCCGTTATTAACGAACCAGCCTATGTGGATCGCCATGGTAAACACTCAATCAACTGTATATGGTTGTTTGTGGTACAGACCTAACATTCTACTATGTTAGTGCCAACTGGCCTGGTAGTGTTCACGACGCACGGGTACTTCGAAATAGTTCTTTATGTCGCAGAATGGAAAATGGTTGGAGACCTCATCCCAATACTGTAATTCTCGGAGACTCTGCTTATCCACTGAAGGAATGGTTGATTCCACCGACATATGAAGACCCATTAATTCCAGCCCAAAATAATTTCAACAGAGCACATAAACGAACAAGAAGATTAATTGAAAATGCATTCGGCATTTTAAAAGAAAAATTTCCTTGTTTGAATCATCTACGTGTCGATCCTGTTTTTGCCGCAAATATTTTTAAATGTAGTGTTGCTCTATGTAGTATCTCAAAAAATAATCACGAAGTTGAAGATTTTGCAATAGGAGATGATGAAAACGTCCAAGATGCAGAAAATTATGAAAATCCTGAAGATGATGCACCTGCTGCTGTCGGGGCCCAAGCTAGATTGCAAGATCTCATCAATCATTTTGTGATAAATTAACTTTATTGTAGTTAGAAGATGAACGAACATAACATACACATGTAAGCTTCATTAAAAGTAGTTTATCAAATAATTTTTTTTTTAAATGAACACGTTGTTTATGTATTTTCAAAAATTTACCCGAAAATGTCAACGAAATGATTATAAGGTGCGTACTGTATGAGGTTGTCCTACTACAAGTTGTGAAAGCACCTGTCATTTTCAGTTTCGTAGTTATATTGTTGTATTAAGGTTTCCGTAAATTCTGACATGGGCACTTTAAGCTCTCGTTCTAATTTTACAATTTCCAGTTTAGTTCTATAATTCTTCAATTTCAGATATTCGACTTGCAATGTTAGCTTTTCTTGTTTTATAGCAGCAACTTTTTCTGAGGCGGAATTGTTTGCAGTAACTCGTTTTCTTTTTCCTGCAAAAAACACGCATTATTCCATTATTATTCCTATTATTTTGATTTGAAGTGACTTACCATTGCATTGTTTTGAAGTAGATGGGGTCATGTGATCACTGATTGGACGATATTTGTTGACAATATCTTCAGAATTATCCTCTGGGACGGTTTCACGTGCCTGCTGCGGAGGTGTTTCGAACGACTCAGCTACTCCAAGACCGCAAATTACAGGAGACTCTTTCCCAATTATTTCTAGTATGATATTATCAACTTCGGTTAAAGTCCCCATTCCACCAGTACCAGTTTTCTTTGCATTATGAATTTTTACTTATACATATGTACCATAAGTCAATAACAATACTGATGATTGCAAGTTACAGTTGTACTCACCATTGCAGTTTTCTTCAAATTCTGCCAAACTGTATCCCTTACATAGATCCAATCCTTATCCGCATGAAGTAAACAAATACTTTGAGCCACCATTGCCATTTCTTTCCACTTTTCTACTTTATCTTGCTTTCTTAGTTTATCTGAGAAAGCACCAAAAAAATATGCTTATTTTCTCTAATCTTTTTTAAAAATTGCATTTTACGTTCAAAAACAATTTGTTTTGAAGACATTTTACTCAAAATACAGTAACGCCGCAACACACCTACTTAGACGTCTACTTGACTAACCTAACCTAAACACTATCCCACGCGTGTCATGACAAGTCTGCATCGAGTAGCCATTCGCATTGTGATAAGGAATTATGTAGGACTTGTAGTTACAGGCAGATCACTTGTAACTTGTAAACTTGTTACAATTGTACGACTTGTGTTACAGGGCCCTGCTCTTATTATGCTGCCCAATAATACTAGTATATTTGACACATGTAATCAATACTTGTCTTGTTAATAATGTAGTTCCTGATGCTTGGAAGATCTCTAAGGTCATTCCTTTACCAAAAAAGTCTGACGCTTCATTTGATGATTTACGTCCAATTAGCATTTTGAATGCCTCATCAAAAGTATTCGAAAAAATCGTCAATTATAAAATTAAGCAACATCTAGAGAAATACAATATTCTTCCCACACATCACTCAGGGTTTCGTTCTGGATATAGTACTACTACTATATCACTTGAAGTGACTGACGGACGATATTATTAGAGAAACAGATTGCGGAAAAGGAACAGTAATGGCATTAATTGATTATTCAAAAGCGTTCAATACAATCAACCATGATATTCTCTTGTCGATCTTACATTTCATTGAGGAGCCAATGAAATGTCAGTGCAAGTTATCTTATAAGAGATTATCTGTCCGATAGAAAACAATATGTTGAAATAGTTGTTGACAAATCAAGGATGTCCGATGTGAAAAGATGGGTCCCACAAGGCTCAATTTTGGGCCCTTTACTATTTTGTATATATGTCTGCCATTTCAATAACGAATTGGGTAATTGTAAGATTTATCAATATGCAGATGACACTCAACTAACATTTTCCTTTGAACCAAATACAGTAAACTCAGCCAATGTAACCATAAACAATGAACTTGATAAAAGCCTCACAGATCCATGACCTTCACATAAACTCCTCTAAATCATCAATCATGGTATTTGGCAGAGATCGGAATAATGTTGAAAGCAATTTATCTATTCGCATCAATATCAGCGCTCTTCCCTATTCTAAGGGCCAGTTGCACAAAGAAAAGTTAATCAATTGATTAACTAACGCCACGTTATATTTGACGCTACGTTAAATATCAGATGCGTTGCATAAAACCTGCTTCTGTTAGATTAACAACTCGTTAACTAATCACGGCAAAAATGTGACAACAACGCTATTATTGTCATTTAATGCATTATTTAGGTTAGGTTTGAAGCTGTCAATCGATTAATTTATATTCGTTGGGATAAAAAATAGTATTGAGAAATGGAGGCTTCTGCTTCTAAGAAGAAAAGAGGTGCGAATTACACGGAAGTGGATAAAACTGTGTTACTGGATATTTAAAAAAAGTAAGTTATAATAATTGTTTTCAGTTGAATTATTTTGATAAATATGTATAGGAAATAAAATTTCTTTTTACTTTCTGATCAGATATGGAGCCATTGTTGAATGTAAATGGTCAGACAATATATCCATAAAGAAAAAAAGAGAAATATGGATCAAAATTGAAAATGAGTACAATAGCTCTTCTAGCGTACCAAGAGATTGGAAGCAACTTAGAATGTTATGGGACAATTTGAAAAGAAAAACAAAAAAAACAGTTGCAGATGAAAATGTAAGTATGTAAGATAATATATACTTATAATATGTACATATAATTCTTTCAGAGAAAACGATACTTGAATAAAATTTATAATGCTGGATTCACAGAAGATGAGCTAGACGACGCCAAGAGAAAGGCGGCAATTGATAAAGTGAGTATCAGAATTATTTAAAATTATGTTTGTTTAGTTTAGGTTCACCTTCGTACTGTACCGAAGGTCTGTACAACTTGTTTGCTCAAATATGTTGTACTGAAAATTCATAATAAAATAAAATGATCATTGCATTTTAGAGAGAAATAAAAAAAACTGGAGGGTGACGAGTAACTCCTGAATTGGACGATGCTGCAGCACAAGTTCTGGCAGTCATAGCAGATCAGGTAGCACCACTGGACAATCGATTTGATGATGCTGTGGAATACTTTGGTGAATTATTGATTTTTTTCTTTTTCTGATTATAAATATCTATATATCATGAGTTGCCATCAACTACTCTTTTGAAAAATGAATTATTCATGGTTTCAAACGTGTCAGCATCACCAAAAAATGTGGTTCAGATTCCACCTCGGGTTATACTGTAGGCTATAGGTCCTACTCATTTCAATTCAGTACAAGTATCAACTTTTACAAAGTATGTTGTCAACTTTGAAGTAGTGATATTCTTCCATGATATGATGCAATTTTATAAGTTCGCCCATTACATTTGTTTCGACATGTTGAACTAAGTGAAAAATTCTGAAATTGAAAGCTATCATTTCTTCATTCTCATAACTGTATTCAACAGATTTAATTCAATGTACAGCGTTTTAGCCAGGAAAGTAGTTGGTTTTTGCTTAACGTACCAAATGATACATCCTATCCAAATCATCCAGAAATCTGGGAGAGAATGCAAGAATTTAATAACAGATTAGTGGTATTTTGGATCATTTATAATTTTCTTTTATTCTTTATTTTCGTTTACTTCTATATCCACATGCAGAGATAGATATTGAAAATTTTGGAATATAACACTTTTAAATCTCCATTAGGTAACGATCTAGAGACGGTGCAAACAATATCCCCTGATCCTGAGTATCAACCTGTTCACGAGTCTGCCTTTCCAGTGAAAATTCCTACACCTATCCATGATCAAGAACCACAACCCCAACCCCAAGTGCCAAAACTATTGAAGGAAAATATTGTTCTCCGTAGAAAGAAAAATCAAGTAAAGCGAAAGAAAAGACTCACTGCAGAACAAATAAAATTTAAATATTTTAAGAGGAAATTGTTCAATGCCAATTTGCAAACCAAATTTATGATAAAGGAGCATAAACTCCAAATGAAAATATATTCCCTCCAAATTAAAAAATTGGAGAATTCCCAATGAAAATATCATTTTCAATTTGAGTAATGTTTTATTGTATATTAAACATTAGTTTTATATGTTCGGAACATACTGTTTGAATTTCTGGAAATACAATTTTTAAACAAAATCTTGTTATACTCATTATGGATTTGGTTCATGTAAATGTCTTGAGCACACATACCTACTACTATTTTTTTTAATTCATTCCATTCTTTTTTTTCAGCATATACTGTTTCAACTTCAGATTCCCAGTATGCACATGGACTTATATATACTTTTCTATCATATTTGTTCTTGATGATGGACCAAAGAATATACTGGAGTTTCATCCCAAAACCAAACCGCAAATTTTCACACCTCGACACGAGTTTCAATCACAAAGTGATCGTCTTCATGAGGAAGTTTAATCTTCCTCTTGAAGATGATTATTTGGTGATTGAAACACGTTTCGAGGTGTGGAAAATTTGCGGTTTGGTTTTGGGATGAAACTCCAATATATTCATTACTACACCAAAGGATCCAAACAATGCAGTGCAAGTACTTGATGGACTAACTAAAAATGTTACTTTTATGATACTTATTTTGTTTTGAATAACCCCAAAATGAAGGTAATTTCCATGAATTTGCTCGTCTCTGAACTCTTTGAGACATCAGTGCTTAAAATACAAAAAAAAAATCTCAAATTTTCGGAAATTTTCCTTTGAATTTTAGTTTCTGTTTCAAATAAGTTCATAGACGAGTTAATATATGTACGAATTTTGATTTTTCTAGGAAAAAATCGAGGTACACAAAAACTCGGGAACCGACAAAGTTTTATTATCATTTATTATTCCATCCGAAACAAATATAAAAAACTGCTTGTCACGTTGGTATGTTCTGGATAAGTAACTGTAATAAGTAAAAACAAACTGAAATGTTATTGAAATCTGCCAAAGTATTTCTGAGATAAAGATTTGACATGCTATCAACAAATCAAAAAAACTAGTAATCATCTTCTGAACACTGTATTAATCAATGCTGTCCTAACTGCAGTGCTTTCATTTCTTTCAACTGCTGCATCAAGTTCTTCATCTTCAATCAACACTTCCAATGGAAATTCTTCAGGAAGGGGCCCATTGTCATGCAGTTCAATTCCGATGTTATGAAGGACACTACAAGCTACAATTACTGGCAAAACATTAACCAATTTTAAGGCCATGCCCAAATGAAGGCAAGGAAAACGACGTTTTAGTATTCCAAAACATATTTCAATTATGTTTCTAGTTGATATGTGAGATCTGTTGTAAGCAATTTCACTCTCGTTACGAGGATTGAGAAGCGGTGTCAATAAAAACTGTTTGCAAGCATACCCACTATCACCAAGTAGATATTTGTTATCAAATGTACCATTCTCGAATAAGGCAGGTAATGGGCTATCATTTAGTATGGTACTATCGTGAACCGATCCAGGCCAGCGTGCAATGATATGGCGGATTTTCATGTTTGCATCACAAATTGCTTGAACATTTATAGAAAAGTAACCTTTTCGATTTCTATATAATTCTGCATTTTCCCCTCCCGGAGATATAATTCTGATGTGAGTACAGTCTATTGCTCCAATTACTCTAGGAAAGCCACAAATTCCATAGAAATTCACAGCAACCTGGTTGATTTCCTCAGCATCTGGCATGTTAATATATTGATTTTTCAATCTCGCGACTACCCTTGTTACCCGATGAACAATTCTACAAACCGTCGATTTATGTATATTAAAACTGTCTCCTAAAACTTGTTGGTATGCACCAGTCGCGTAATATCTCAGCGTTAATAGTAACTGATTCATTGGATTTATCGACATGTTCCTTTTGGTAACGGGCTTGATCTCATTTCCAACTATATGGATTAATTCCATCACCACACGTTTAGAAAACCGAAACCGTTGATAGAAATCGATATCATCATACATTTCGAATGGATTGTTTCTATTTCGAAAGGTTCTTGGTCTCCGAACGACTTGTTCTTCTTCTGATAGTGAAGATAATGATGTTGTAGACATTTTCTGAAATATATACATATTATATTTACCTCAATGGTGTTAAAATCTTTCATTTACCTCTCCTTATGTACACTCAATAATAGCAAGAACTGAAAATGTCGAAATTTTTTACAAAAACTCTTGAAATATTCAAAAGAGTTTGGCGGAATTCTCATCCGTCACTTTGATTGATACTTTAATCACTGGTGTGGCTCTGATTAGTTAACAAACGATTAAATTCGAGTTGACGTGACGTTAAAACTTGACTGGCTTTTATGCAACCGATATTTGAGATTTAACGGCCATCATCATGAGTTAACGTGACGTTAAGTTAACGCGTCGTCAAGTCAATGATCAGTATTTCTATGCAACCCAATTTCGCATATAACGCCACGTTAAATATTTAACGCGACGTTAAATATTTAACTGGCTTTTATGCAACTGGCCCTAAGTCTACAAAAAACATGGGCGTTGAAATTGATGTCGACTTGAGATTCCGTAAGTATGTGAATAAGTGTTGTATACAAAAAGCATTTTTAATCTGAAATTATTATTTCCACATCGAAAATTCCTGTACATTCAACAAAAAATAAAATTATGTGATGCACTCGCGCTGTCTCACTTCATTGAGATATTTTGTGTGGCCCACGTATTGCTTTAGAGAACAAACTCGAATTGAGTGCATTCAAAGATCATGTTTGAGATTCATTTACGGCGTAAGAAAGTTTCAAACTCACAAACTAAGAGAAGCCAAATGGCTGAACATGTCTAACAGGCGTAAGCTTCACACGGTTACACTGTTCCACAAGATTATGTATGATTATTTGTGGATCTATAATAATTAAGGACAGACGTACACTTCCTTAACTTGAGACTTAAAGGTTTTATCTCACCCCCAAAACATAAAACAGCGTTTTTCCGAAGGTCATTTACTTATAACGTCTACTCTCTCTACAATAATGTCCCATGCTCTTTCATACAGTTGAATAAAGGCACATTCAAATCTAAATATAAACAACTCTTCCTTGAACATACTTGAGTTATTCATTTATTTTGTTGAATTACAATGGTATATAATAATAATAAATCGTCTTCATTACTTCCAAACATTTTTACTGATAAAGCAATAAACAAATTAAATGAAGTTTATAGTTTGAAAGCAAAGGGCGAAGTTTATTTATTGCTGTGTAAACACACCAAAAAATATTCTTTCACTTAATCCTTAGAATTATTAAAATTTTTAGTAGACAAAGCCTAAATGATTGAACCTTAGTTGAATAATTGATTACTGGTTTTGAATTTTTGTGGAAAGTTAACCATACCTCTTGAAAGAAGGAAAAAAACTTATTTTTTCACCTTTTTATTCTTTTTATTTATTATTATTATCATTATTATTTTCTGATGTAACTACTAAAATCAGCAGGCTCTAGAGCTATGTTTGTTAGTTATCTTTTTTGTTCAATGATGATTTTTCTTTCTTTTGTACTCCCAGATTTATTGTATTATTATTTGAACTGCAAATAAATTATTATTATTCAGTAGTATTATCGTGAAAAAAGTGGTTCGTTGGATTGGTAACCGGTCACTCCCCTCCCTGACATCACCTGTCCTTCGAATACGGCTGAATTCACCCACCCAAATTGTATGCAAATGCTATGAAATTGATTGATGGGTCAAATTCAAGGGTTTAACCAAAGGGAATATCTTCGTAAATAATCTGAGGGAAATGGCGGTGAGCGTAACTTCAGGTCCGTATGTCGCTCTTGGGGACCGTCCTAGACGTATGCTAGAGCCCGGTTGATATAGCTAGACCCGACTATTCCAATACATTTGTACAGCTGCTTCTATAATAACATTTTCAACATTGCTTTCAACCGGAAGTTGATTGAACAGGGAGGGGGGCGACCGGGTACCGATCCAACAAACCACTTTTTTCCTGATGATACAACTTGATCTTCATATCCCTTGAAGGGCATACCTTCGTAGATAATCGACACTTTTACCTCAACGGTCTATATTGGCCGACGAGCGTATCGAGGCTAGCGTTATTAATCATCTTTTTATGTTTGAAAACAATGAAGAGAGATGTCAGTGGTGTGTTTGGATCTTTGCTTATGGAGTGTTGAATTTAAATATTTCAAAACATAGATAAAAATATTGCGTTTTGGAGACTATGGCGTAATGATAATTATTATGAAATTACAGGGTGTAATAATGCCTAGCTCCGTCCAATTTATGATTCGATTCCCCTTCAACAAATACTCCACAAACAGGACATATTTTAAGACGTATTTTTAAAAAAGTATTAATTAATTGAGGTGTCTCCGCCTATGGCAGATCGAACAAAATTGTTGGTAAGGGTTCAGAACGAGTTTTTATATTTTGCAATTGATATTTAATTTACTTGAACTGTGTTCTAAAGGAAATTGAGTATCCTCAAATTATATCAAAATCTTGGCTGGCCAATAGAGCAAGTATAATATGAAGCAACTGAATCAAATACAATAATATAGTGAAGCTACTCCTTTCAAAATGATGATTTTGCTCACTGAATAAGTGTAAATGAATGAGAGTGTCTGATTCTACTTCATATATTATTTATACATCATGCGTTAAATATGTGTGGTTTTATGTATAAATGTATGTATGTAATTCACTTTTGTATTACAGTTATTTCAAGTAATTATAATATAGAGCCAGATCTATTAAATATCATGTAAATAACGAGATAAAATAATGGTTCGATGACGATAATTATCAATATTGTTATTTATGGATAAACAAATATAGAACAAAACTTGACAGTGAAAATATTTTGACAACTGTCAGGTAATTGAGCAGGCCCATATCGATTTCAGAATTAAATAAAATATTTATGGTTAATTTGACCTATTCTCATTATTTAGTCATTACATAAAATTTCGAAATGTTACATCCAGTTACTGAATAATCCTTTTGATTTGGAATTCACTAGACGCGAATTGAATTTATTCGATACATCAAATAACATGTCACTGGAACGCAAAATTGAATGATGCTCTGCTTAACAGATTCAGTTGATTATGCCAACCCCAACCTTGCATTGATATATTTCGATTCCAATTTTTTTTCTTCTTTAACTGTGTACTCTTGATTCAGAACATTCTCTAAAATTCACTTTCCAAAATATGTCAATGCCTTGTTTTCTAGCAGAGACTCATCAATATTTGTTGAATGTTTATGATTTGGAATAGAGTGAATATGGTACAAGTAATAAATATTGTGCAGATTATATTATTATCCGACTAGCTGGGTTGGTCTAAGGAATTGATCAACACGAAATCCCTTCATCCCTCGTGAATGAACTAAGGAAACTTGGCGACATCGTCATTGTCCAACCAGTAATAGAGAATTTTTTCAACTCAATTTGAATGTAGTTTTTCACATAATGCAGGTCAATATGATAACCACAGACATAAAATAACTCAGAACTTGGCACATCTTCATGAAACATATCAAATCCTGGATCTTGTCTGAGAGACAAACTATTCCATATGATTTATAATAGTGAGTGAAATTTTAAGTATAGATCTACTTTTTAATCTCTATTTATATTCTGTTATATATTCATTTAATATCCACCTTCAAAATTGTTTTCAAAATTCTGGCCTAATGTTGCCAATACATTGCAAATTTTGTTTAAACGATATTTCCTTATAATGAGGATGATTTTAATATTATTATTGATGTCGGTCTTACATCCAAGATGTTGATTGCAGAAGGAGTTGTACAGGCTATTCCACCTCACAAGCATTTTGACTTATTAGATCTTTTGTGCATAACCCTCAATCAATTCGAGGCCCACTATAGGTCTCTTATATTATTTGTCAATTGAATCAACCTACGGAGACTCCAAAACGTCTTTATTAATTTATGAGTAAGTGAATATTGTATTTCAATTCAAAATTGTAAATGACATTTCTTAAAACTCAAAAACTGACTTTTTTATTTTCTTCTGTCACCTCTTGATTTTCTGTCGTGATAGTAAAGCGCCTATATCATATCATTCCGTGATAGTCAGGCTCCTACTTCACTAGCTCTCCAATGACCAAGTTGCGATAAATATTTCAATCACTCACTATTCAAAACAAAACCAAAAAAATGAGATTGTTTAAACAAATAACAATTTGATCTAAGTATCTAGTTGGAATTTTCACAGTTCGACCACTGCGTGTATGCTTCGCGTTGGTACATCAACATCATCAGGAACTATGTGGTGCACAGGATTCGAAGATAGAGAGACTGGAACGTTAGTCTTCATACAAAAGGATAGCTGAACAGAACAATCATTCTCGTATTTCTCAGGTGACATCAAAATAAACTCTGGTTTGATGCGATCCAAAGAGATGTTCACTTCTTTATTCTTGATCAGCAATGTGAAAAACTTATCTTGTCTTGCCAATACTTTGGAAGGTCCATCATAGGCTGGAACTAACAATTTTTTTACTCTGTCTTTCCTCACAAACACGTGCGAACAGTTTGCCAAAGCCTTGTGACCGAAAATATCCCTTCTTCCCTTATGATTGACTGAAACCGGTTTCAGCCGTCACGAAGGTTTCCACGTCGTCTGTTCGACTGGCTGCTTGTCCAATAAATTTACCGGGAAGTTTTATGGTTGTTCCATAAATCATCTGGGCAATGGAATCTCCATTTTCTGGGTTGAACGCAGCTCGTAATCCAAGCAAGATGGTTGACAGACTTTTCGACCATTTGAGACAGCCATTCGCTCGAAGGGCTGCTTTCAAAGTACGATGCAATCTTTCTACTTTTCCATTATTTTGCGGATGGTATAGTGTAGTTCATTGCAAATTGATGCCACACAGTGTATTGAGATGTTTGAATGAAGAGGCTTCGAAATGTCGGCCTTGCTCTGTAGTTATTGACGATGAAACACCAAAACGCACCATCCAATTTTCTTATGCTGTTGGAGCAACGGTTTCAGCAGTAATATCTGATAATGGTATTGTTTCCATCCAGTTTGTGAAACGGTCAATTATAGTTAACAAATTAGTATTTCCATCTGAAGGTGTCAGTGAACCAACGAAATCGATATGGACGTTGGCAAATCGGTCGTTAGGTTCCATAAACTTTCCAATTGGTGTTGAAGTTTGGCGAATAATTTTTAATTCTTGACATGCTTCACAGGCTTTTGCTCATGTACTGACATCTTTTTTCAAATCTGGCCAAATAAAACGAGAAACCATATGTTTCACTGTTGACTTAACTCCAGGATGATTCAAACCATGTATTTGATCGAAGGATATGCTACGAAATGATTTTGGTATGGAGAGACGCGTAGCCTTCGTATATATGTCACACCACAAGTTACGTCCACTAGGTAGTTGGTAGCATTTGAATTGAAGGGACGATTCACCATTCTTGAAGGACAAAAATTCAGGATTTTTGTTCTGAGCTTCAGCCAATTGTTCCATGTCAATGGTGTTGATAGTTTCAATACGTGAAAGTGTATCATCAACCACATTGTCCTTGCCACTGATATGTCTGATATCTGTGGAAAATTCTGAGATGTACTGAAAGCGGCGAAGTTGGAGTGGTGAATCATTTCAATTTTTCTGTTTGAATGCATAGACTAAAGGGCGATGGTCAGTACAGATCACAAATTATGTTACGTTGTAAATTTAATCTAAACCCGAATGCACTAGTTTAACCAGCCCCTCGTATAAATGTAGAATTTATTTTGTATTTATATCAATAATTAATGAACTCCTACCTAATAGCAGATAAAGGATACTTTGATAAGGCACCTGTGCACTTAATTAGCACAGTAGATTTCGAATACTTGGTATAAACGTGATATACATTTAATCATTGCTTATTCACACTGTATACTTGATAACAAAAGGATATTTTGGTCACACAACAGCGATACATTGGAACTCCCTACTTTATCGTAAACTCTACCTGGAAAACGCATAAAAAGGTATCAGCACTTTGCCGTGAGTAGAAGATGATTCTCAGTACCGTTATTAATTTCAATTTTAGTGGGTATCCATATCAGAAATGGTTCATTCTTTCGCAGCGATTGCCAACTATTGCTGGAATTTTGACCCACAGGTTTGATGTTATGAATGCTTGTAGCTAATCGTAAGACTTGTGAGGGCTCTTTCTTCTATTGCAGAGCATAATACGAGGCTCTTGTATGAATCCTTTCTGGGTAGGAAGTGGAATATCTACAAAAGAGGTAAATGTTTCAAGCTGTACACTGTCAGGTAGCATTCACGCTCGCAGAATGATTTAGTCCATTCGTTACTGTGAATGATTTGTTGTGCCAATTGTTTGGACTACTTACCTTATGGTAGGATGTCGTCCCCTTGAGTTCAATGCTTTATTTTGATATCTTGAGTCTTTTACGTTAGGTATGTAAACAGAAACTTGGCAGCTAACCTGACACTATTGTTCGCTAGGTTATGGGAAGGTCATTCAGTTGTTTCGTTTTGATACCTCACAAGGGTAAGTTCGTTTCACGATCCGTGTTGGTTCTGGTGTACTTGACGGTTTTATTGTCCGGTGAGGGTTGCATTTCAGCGAATTTGTAACTAATCGTGCTATTTAGGTGTAAATTGTATGTAAATATGTCATTTAGTGATTCGTTAGGTGTTAGTTATTCAATATTAGGTTGGTTATTTGTACAAGTTGATATATGGGTTACGGTTAAGTGACATCTACTGGTTAGGTTGGAACTGGCGACCAGAGATGGCAACAGGGTAGCACACTGTTGTCATCTGGCGTCAAACTTTTGGTCGTCAGGGTCTGTTCTGTGTCTCTCTTTCTTTTGATCGGGCAGATTCTGGACAGTGAACCACTTTGCTGATTTTGCAGGATTTTATGAAATATTTAATTCATCCGTAATTTGGGAATATTTCTGCAAAGCAGTGTTTGATGATTTTGGGGTGAGCAGTTGGTCTGTTGGAATATTTTTTGGCTCATTCCATTATTAGACTCTTCAAGAGGATTTTTGTGGTTATCATCCAGAGTGACCCGAAATCGAGTCCCAGGCACGGTAAGCGACATTTCGTTATGAAATCCATTATCTCCTTGTCGCCTAGTCAAATTACCTCGATCCATGTTGAAATATTTTTCATTTTTATTAGGTTCATATAAATCGTGGGCCCTTGTATCTCCAAGCGCCCTATAGGATAGCTGAGGCAGGCTGAGGCATTTGCTACGGAACGTTCATCATATATTTGTTAAAGAAAACCCCTTGACGAGGGTAAGTATATTACTTTTTACATTCAGTGATGATCCCTGTATAAATATCAAATATCACACTATGGGTTCGATTTTGTCTGTTTGACTCCTACATTTGACAAAATTACTTGAGTGAAATTAGCGAGTATTTTATTTCAGATAAGAGTAGAGTATTTTGCTCATTTTCCTGATTTTCTTAACATTTTCATGGTAAAGCAAGTACAGAGAGTTTTTCCTGCTCTGATTTTTTATTTACTGTGATTCATAAATTATTACAGAGTGTCCCAACTTGCATTTGTTGGAAAATCACATCAGGTTGTCTCATAGCCATCATAGGCTACGGAAATCCCTGGTGCTTATATTTTTTTCAAATGCTGATGGTAACGTTTTTCTCAAGGAACTGATACAGGTCGTCTCAGTTACAGAGTATCTCAATAATAATGTTGTTTATTTTTACAGGTTTTTTTTTTTTGTCTTGATTCAGCTAGTCGATGATCGCGACTGAGTTTTGGGAAACCCATTTATACAGGTTGTCTCAAAACATGCCATCAAACAATTACTGAGTTATTTGAAACATTCATTTATAACTAATGTATACGTGTCTGAAAATTAATTATTAATTTAGAGAATTGTTTGATACCTACATGTTGTCCCAGAACATTTTGTCAGACAATCACTGATTTGATTCGAACATTCAATTATAACTAATGAATATAAATATATGTAAATATATTATTGATTCAGACAGTCATTTTTGAGACATACAGGTTGTCCCAAAACATTTCATCAGACAACTACCGAGTTAATTCAAATATTTAATTAGAAATAATTTATATAGATATCTGTAAATATAGAGTTGATTTAAAAAAGCATCTTTTGGACATACAGGTTGTCCCAAAAGAATAGTTTGAAACAGAAACAATGTTCCCGATGATAAAGTGAGTTTCTATATCGAGGAGCTGTCTGAAAAGTTTAATTTAAACTGGGAAGGGGGATATAGTTAGGTTTACTTGCTGATAGAAATTTCCTTTGCTAGGGTTTTTTCTTGGGGGCTCGACTGCCTTATTGACAACAACACTCAGACTTGGAGGTTCCCAGATATCAGTGGTCCCTTATTTGGTTTCCCTGCGGCGATATTTCACCATTGGCTGAAAAGTTGACGGTACCAGGAAACTTCTAAAGATATTCCGATGCCTACGACCTCCGTGGGATTACACGCAAGTCTTTGATCAGCTTCTTGCTTAAACAGCTTAAAAGTTAACTAGCTTTTGCTTTATTAGCTTGAAAGTCCACTAGCTCATACTATTTTTGCTTTACGAGCTTATATCATCAGTAATTATTGGTTTTACTAGCTTTAGTTTTCTAGCCTAAGACAATTTAGTTACATTGGTTCACATTTATTTTTCTCTAGCTTATTGCTTTACTAGCTTATGAACATTTTTGCCTACTTGCTGGTGAAGATTACCATTGTTGAGCGGAAATTGAATGCGGTTAACACTTGCTTGATTTCTCGATTTATATATTGCGGCCTGCGCTTGAGCTCTCGCGACGCCCTCGTAACATATTTGGTATTGAACCCTTCGATTTCTGCGCTCCTTGAAATATTGAATATTGCAACCTGTTTAGGAATTATGTGCGGGGTAGTTTAGCATTACATGCGGTGTTGTTTGCTAGGCGGTGTTGTTTGCTTTGCGCTTGTAGTTTGCATACCACTTAATTAATTGGAGTTATTGGAATCCCTAGGTGTTGGCCTGTTAGGATAGTGTTTGATTGCTGTGCGCATTGCTTCCCAGTGCTTGTTGTCAATTGCTGCCCTGCTTTCAGAATCTTTAGTTTATAATATTTTTTATTTATCACATATGAATATATATATATATATATATATATATATATATATATATATATATATATATATTTTTGATGTAGACATTTACCAAGCCTAACAATTGAACAGTCGCACTTAGATCTTGTGACGTGACCACCAAAATAAATGGTACTACATCTCAAGTTTGTTTTTTCTTTATCATTTGGTAAGTTGATAGTATAGGTATAGTATGGTAGGTATTTGTGGGTCGGCAAATTTACCTGGCGCCTAGATCAAGATCCTTTATTAGTAATCCGAACTCACCCCATCTCCACTGTAGTGTAGCCGCAAATATCAACTTGACATTTGTTTTGGTCAAGTTTATGTGTCTAGCGTTTAGGTAGGGCACAATTATCTCCCTTCAAGCATGTTTTTGAAATATTTCACAGATTGATACATTCCAAATAATTCTCGATCATAAGTACTATAATTTTGTTCGGATGGTTTCAATTTTCTTGAAAAGAATGCTAACGGTTTCCATTCTTTATCCTCAATTTCGAGACCGTCGAGTAAACGCTTGATTTGAACGTCGTCGCTCTCCTTATAGATGCTGAGAAAGAAGTATTTCTTTAGCGAAAGTATATTTTGTTCCACTTGTTGAATCCAAAATGTCCAAAATATCCGCTACACGTTTACGATTTAGTTGAGAAACTGAGTAGTCAAACTTTCGGTTTCCATTCTTGACACAACTTGAACTGAGCCTTAACCTGACGAACCACACGTCTAACTTCTCCATCCAAAACGGCGGAAATTTCACATCAACTCGATTAGTTTCCTATTTTCTCGATCTGCCATCACCGTACCAGTTGAAGACGACTTCAGATCTGATGTTTTCTGGATATCGTCTTCCTTAGGCATATTTACGGCAACAGGATGAACTGCAGCACACGCGAGTAGAAACTAAGTTGATAGATCACGTCGGGGTCACCAATTATAGGTCTCTAATAATATTTGTCAATTGGATCAACTCACTGAGACTCTAAAACGCCTTCATCAAGTTAAGAGTAATGGAACATTGTATTTTAATTCAAAATTGTGAATGACCTACACCCTACACCCTGTTTCCTGGAAGCTGATTTCCTGATATCGAAAAACTAGAAGAAGGACCCTACCAGGAACCTGAGCTTCTTGCAGAATAACGCTGGGCATTGACAAAGCAATTGTTCTGAAGTATCAGCGAATTACTTGCAGTAGCTACAACATCAGTCTCTGACTGGCCCATTTTTTTGAGGTGATACCTCATAGGGCAATATCCAGTGGGTAGTCCCGTTACCAATTTCGAGTCTTTCTTGTCCAACTCAAGAAGCTGTTCAGCTGTCCTTGGCGTTAGGCTCACTAGCCCTTTCGCTTGTCTTTATCCTGGCACTTTGTTCAAGCTAGTATTCATTTCATCAGTTACCCAGCGTCGGTTTTCTTCTACCAAGTGGGCTTTGGATAGCCCCCAGGAACGAATCTGGGTAGGAAAATTGTGTGTTTGCCTCTTCTTTGGCAAGACAGTCTTCTTTCTCGTTGCCTCCAATGCCTCTTTGACATGGCACCCATACCAAAGTGACATGGTTGTTTTCATTCAAATGGCTCAGGGATATTTTGCAGTCCCAAGTTGGCTTAGACTCACAAGTGTGTAATTGCAGAGCTTTCAGTTCTGTTTGGCGTTCTGATATTATATAGATATTTTTCCAACTGATGTCCCTCTCGAAGAACTCGTGGGCACTTATCTCTGTAGCATATTGTACTTGTTTGAAGGATGATTGAGGTTTCACAAAGGGGTTTTGATAGCTAGAACGTAAATATATATATATATATATATATATATATATATATATATATATATATATATATATATATATATATATATATATATATATATATATATATTTATATATATATATATATATATATATATATATATATATACATTACTAAGTTCATGGGTTGAAAGAAGAAGTCTTTTGAGATCAAGGAGTAGGCAGGTTGAGACCTTGATATCTCTCAAGACCACGACTCGAGGAGTAGGCAGATAGAGGCCTCGCAGTCACACTCTTGAAAATGGCTCCAAAGCAGGAGCCGAAACGTCGAGTTATAAACTCTCAACGCGGTTCAACCCATGAACTTAGTAATGTACATATTTCTGACCGCGGAAACCTTTCCGAACATATATATATATATATATATATATATATATATTTAATTTTTCTAGTTTCGAAGAAACTATCTGGTAATTTCTGCCATGCATAAACTCGTCTTTTAATTTCAGAAACTAAATCATAGCTGATCATTTCACTCGTATGCTCTTTCTCGACAGACGTTTTTGCTCTACTCGCTCCATTAATAGAGCAGCAGAATGGACCAACCAATCTCGTATTCCAGCGCATAATTTTTTGCCATCGTCCCAGGCTGGCTGACATTTTCTTGTACACATCGGAGATATCAGATAAAAAATGAGATAGACCTTTATTATAGTTACACTACGTTATAATACGTGGAATACTCATCGCGAAAACCACTGCTGATAATTATATTTTTTTCATCAAACTCAAACCATTTTGGATAGCTACACCACCTACTAGACAAAAAATAATACTGATCATTTTTCGTGTGATTTTCATTCAATCGAAAAGTCCAATTCAGTCAAGTTACCTTGTACATATCCCAATATACTTATTTATACATAGAGTAACTTCACGAATCAGAAATCTAGAAATATCTGAATTTCCATAGCAACCAATTCAAATTGTTGCATAAGAACAAATCGCGTCGTAAAATTTTAACATTTATCTTGTCAGTGTCAGAAAATGAGTCGATTTGGTGGCCGTGTTGGTACAGCATTTGCCTTTGAAGCGAAGGGTCGATCGAGGTTCAAATTCCCACATCATCGGTCTCGTGCATAGCATCACACGTTAAAAGATAAGGGCTGCGTCTTCCCTAGCTCACACAAGTCTCTCGAAGATTTCTGAGGGTTGCTCGTAGGGGTGGAATCGGTTGACGGAAATAACAATTTCAACAATAACAAAACAACAATCATCAGAAGTGAAAGACGAGTGTTCAAATTTACTCAAAACATAATCGCATCAAATGTAATTCGTACTTCAAAATATTTATAGTTACATTTCAAACCTTTACAAATCGTTTCCGTTTAACAGACTAAACCTCCTGCTTCATTTCAACTGTTGAACTGACACTATTTGTGATTATCCAACAAGTTATCAATGTTTGGCTCAAATATTGTGAGGTACTTGAAGTATCATCACTGAAATACGTAGACATTAGACTTGTGAAATGATTGATGTATAGGCAAATAATTTTAAATTTATGTCACCAAATGGAAAGACCGTGATATAAAATGAAAGTAGGGTAGTTTTTTTACAAGTACCCAAATTTAAAATCATTTTTGTTTGTATTTCAGTTATTTTAATATCATGCTGCTAACTAAATAATTTTGGAAATTTTGACATAATATTGTACTGATATCGTGGAATGTTCATATATATTATTTCGCCATTATTACCTTTGAACAATATGCCAATATTATCATAATATAACACCAATATCATACCTTTATAAGTGTGCTACTTGTATGAGGTGCCTCCGAAGTAGCAAATATAGACGGACTCCGCAAAAGAAGTATAGAAATGCGCTAAACTTACAGATATGCCATTGGTCAAAGAAGGCTGAAATATTCTTAATATGAAATTGTGATTCCTTTGTGACTTAATCATTATTTTGAACATTTATGTTCCAAACGATTCATCACAAAGAGAATAACGAAAGAAGACTTAGATATTCAAACCACACACTAGCTCGTTAGCAAATCGATAAATCAACCAGTCGGCGGTGAATACGAACGGAAAAATATGTCCCCAGATATTTTATGGTTTTTAAACCATTAGGCTCGCATTTTCATTTGGGGAAAGCGTTCCGTCCCATACTTCTCGCTTTTATTGTTCGCATTAATATTAATACAAGTTGAAATGTTTTTTTATGAATCGTGCCCAAACCTTTCTGATTTATGGAGCGTGGAAAACGAAGTCGCATTTATTAAGATATAATGTAGAATGCTGCGGACTTTTTGAACCATAATATACATAGTTTCTGTGTGATAAATTTATCGTGCGGGTTTTTAAATTCTGTTTTCAGTTCCAGATTTAAAATATGATTACGTTTTCATGAAACTTTTATATTTCATTTATACTATTCGCAAACAGACGAAGTATAGTAATACATCAATTGGAGGAATGAAAGGCATAGAGAAAAATACGAATTGTTCGCTGCCTGTCAATGAGTAGATGAACATCTAACTTTGGATTCCTTGGTTCGTGTCAAATTAAGTTTCAACTAGTGACTGTAGATGTCACAAGTTACTTTCTGAAAAATAAATACATATACTCTGTAAACTGTAAACATGTTTTTTTAATGAAAATGTTTTTTTTTTGTACAACCGTCAAAAAAACTTGACATTTATGCATCTCTATTGATGTCTAAACGTTTACTTTTTTTCACCGTGAAAAAAAGTCTTTTTTTCACTGCCAAAATAATTCACAAAATAATGAAATATTACTTTTTGAAGGATTTATTTTTAACAGAGTCATTTATTAATTGGTTATGAAATTTGAACAATTACTTCCAACATAAATTCCCGAAGATGTTCCATGTTGCTGCTGATCAGAAACGTTAGATATTTCTTGAAGAGTTGAATCCACAATTTTATCAGATATTTTAATTTGTTTGGAAGATGGACAATTCAATATTTTGTTATTCAAACTATCTTTTATGTATGCTTCTGCTTCGAAGGCAGATTTCCAAACACTGTGACGTTTTATGGATGTAATATTGCCTCCTGCATTGGCCAGAACAGTTACAGAGATTATCTTGAAACAGTGATCTGTGTAGCTCTTATACATCTTTTCCAAGCCATTTTGCAATCAAGCTGGAAATTTCTCCTATTTTATTTATCTCCACATGTTGGATATTACATTTTCCTCTCGAATACTTCAAAAATAATCTGTCACTTTTTGTATGAGGCGGCCGTAGAGTTCTATACTTGCGGTATACTTCAATATAGTCTGAATTTAAAACAGTAAACATTTTTGCGCAATAGGTCTCTGTATCAGATGTTTTAACAATCAATATAGATCCAGCATCTTCAATGGCATCAATAGGACAACATACAAACAAAAAATATTGAAATTACTACTAATCTTACAAAATTATGATTATATCTTTACCTTATAAAGTAAATTTGTTTCGTTATCTGCATCTTGAATGAGTTTATTGATATCATCCCTTGATAAAACTTTCTCTCCTTTTTCTTTTCTTTCCTCGGTATCCGACGCTTTTGTTATTAATGAGCGAAACCAATTTTGAAAACTTCCTTATATCAATATTTGCCTTAACATTCAATGTACTTTTTAACATTGAGTAGACACTCCATAACGTAGGAGGTTTCATAATTTATGATTTTTCATTAAAATATCATATAAGCACATTTTCAGAAACCTTTTTTATATTTTTCTTGTCGCACCTTTCACGAAATTGGTCATACGTTTTCTCATATATTAACTTGGATTTGACTGGTAACATATTAGATACTATTGCATTTGCTTTCTCAGATATATCTGATGGGGTATCACTACCACTATCATAATAAGCATCCATCTTCTTGAAAATAACTTGAAATTGAAGCAACTCCGAGCAAACACAGTCAAACAGTTAGGCTCGATGCACACGGGCAAGTTCGCTGCGAGCTCGCCGCGAAGTTTTCTCGCGCGAGGTAGCTGACCAAAGAATCAAATGTTGGCGAGCTCGCAGCGAATTTGCCGCGTGCACGCTGCTAGCCGCCGGCGCACGCCTGGTACTGCTACTTCGCCACGATCTCGCGGCGAGATGCATCCTTGCTTGAAGAAGATAACGTACTGAAGTTTCGTAGTTGCGATCTCTCCGAGAAAAGCTCGCCCGTGTGCATTGTGGGATGATGGCGAGCTCGCGGAGAAAACGCTTCGCACACGCCGCGAATCCACTCGCCCGTGTGCATCGAGTCTAAAACACGCGGCGTGCCAACAAAGCGTCTCCATGGTAACGACACAGAAAGACCACTGGATGCTGTGAAATTGTATTGAAAGTATTGATAACAGTAAAGATAGCAAGTTTGGAAAAGAAAAGTATTATTTAGTTATGTTTTTCAGACAGGAAACATTTTTTAATACGATCTTACTGGAAACATTGTATGATATTCTCAAAACAACAGTATTTCAAAAACAATAACTTATTGGGATAAAAAACTACGACAAGATGTATTGGAAGTACTTATTTTTAATATATTTTAGACAATGTAAATTCACTTTCACAGTTATACAAAAAATGTTGTATTTCGTGTATAAAATTCGTGTTTTCATCTCACATTCGAGAGAATTTTTTGCCTTGACCTGAAGTCTCGGCCAAAAATTAACACTCCCATGTGCCATTAAAAATACACTAATTTTACGCACTCAATATAAAAATTACAATATTTTTGAAAATTTCACACCCAGTAGGTACTTTCGACCAATTAAAAATCTGTATTTTGTATTGTTACCATAGCAACTGAATTTTTGATATTTATTAATTAAATGAGATTTATGTTCAACTTGAGATTATATGGAATTTATTCTATCTTAGTTTAAAAGTAAAAATCCACTTTTAACCCTCCAACGCAATAGGTCTCGTATTAGATTTTATCTAATATTAAAAAATAAACATCTAAATTATGGTTTCTAACTTTTATTAGCTCAAGAGTAAACATTTTTTTTTTCCAAGTTATAAAGAGTTGTCATTTGCACTGGAGCACTAAAAACATACGTATGTTGTAATTTGTGTATGTTGATTACAAATGGGTAATAAACAAATTTCACACTGACCTTGTGTAAATCCATTTTTGAAAATGGGGCAAAATTTACACCTCACTTTTCCGTGCCGATTTTCTGAAGGTAGTGTTGAACTAGTTGGTTTCTTTAACCCTCAGGCACACGCGCCAATTTTCGGGACGCAAACACTCTCGCGGGGTGGATTGAACCCCATTTACTTACACTAAAAAATACACAGTCTTTGTTTTTTGAAAGAAAATTTGCATTTACTTTATAAAATATATCTATATTCTTTGAATATACCGATTTTTATAAAAAAAATTAAGCAGTCAGTTTGATTTCGGTATCATCATATTATTGAATATTTGAAAGAAACATTTGCTGTATTATGGTTATTTTTGAGAAAATACATAATTTAAAACATAAAATAACAAAAGAATAATATTTTTCATTCATCATTATTTTTAGTATTTCTTCTTCTCCGTGAAATTGCACCCGAGACAAAGAACAAATGCGCCCACGCGGCGACACAAGAGCGTAAATACTGATTGTCCTTGGTCATTCGAAGTGTGGGGTGGTGACTGAAAGGTAGACAGAGTTTGACATTCGGCGAAATTTTATTCCACGTTCTATCAACTAAAAACATAGCGCCTGGGTGAAATCAACCCCAGCGCGTGTGCTTTAGGGTTTAAAAAGTTGGGTATTTTTTGGAGAAGAGGAAGAGATAGCATAGTATTTGAATGTCAGAATGTTTATAGATGACACGTAAATCCAACAACTATAACAGATATTCTATGCTCTTCTTCACCTTGAATCACGGCTGCACGTCCTGCATATGTCCGTTAGAGCATTCCTAGAAGGAAATACATTTTTGCAGGTATAGTAAAAAATCGGGGATAGAATTGCAAATATGTTAAAAAATTTCTAAGTACGCCACCGATGGAGGGATGATAATTTACCTCATATGTACTTGAAAATTCAAAGTTCATAAAAACTCTTATATTTTGATAAAACGAATCTTACTCTGCTGTGATCCACGAAGAGCTCTATATTTCTCACACACCAGAAGCAAATGATGTTTGATGATCCCAAACAAATTTGGTGATTTAAATTCTGCTCGCATTCTTGTAATGAATAAGATAAAAAATTGAAGGTTCTGATGATTTCTCAATTTCACTTACTCCTTTACAAAACTTGCATGAAACATATTTCTCAATCCGTTCCATTCCTAAATTGTACAACACAACGATTTCATTCAGATAATTCGTGGTCAGGTAACGTCGAACATTTTCTGTATACTGTGTCCGTTTTGGAAAAAAACCTTAATTTTACCCACTGTATAGTAGATTATATTTATTGAAAAAAGCTAAATTATATCTTAATTAATTTTTCTGTGAAAGTTTTACTCAATTAGTGGATAAATTGAATAATATGTCTTCTCTAGTGCCCATATGCACCGTTTTCGCTTTTAATCCAGATCAAGTAAACCGGATTAGGTGATCTTGGGTTGAGTTGTATTCTCCGATGAATGAATTGTGCGGATTACTTAATCGAAACAACAATTTGGCATCATTGCAAAAATCTCTGAAAATTGACGTTTTTGATATCATCTTATCAAACTTTGACATCTCAAGAGAATCGCGCTAACACAAGATACGTTTCAAAGTTATGAGAATCTGGTAACAAAACTTAGCGGACCGTCTAAAGATATTAATTTAATAGCTAAGAAATATCCGACGGTATTGAAAGATGAGAAAACGAATCATACATAGCTGGATGATGAGAAACATGCATGGAAAAATATCGAAAACGAATACAATGCAAGTGGTCTGGTCTATGTTATCGATTTGCAGAGTCGTTCAAAGGATTATTTGACAATAAGGAAAAAGAGTTTAAAAAAAATGGTCAATGAAAAGAATCAGAGACTTTCGACAGGATGAGGAACGATGCTAAAAATTAGGAAATATGAGGTTGAGGTAACTTGAACAAACCAAAAAAGCAGGTTTAAAAAACTTCTGTCTATCCAAATCAGAAACAACTGTAACGTTAGGCAACATTTCTGAAATTAGATCAGCCACTTTTTCTTAGTTTTTCTTTATACATTAATAAAATATATGAATGATTTGATGTTCTGATTGTAGAGTGAAATGCAATTATTTCTACATTGTGTTCTCATCAAACACTCTTATATTTACTTACTAAAAAGTTAAAATTGTGACTTTCAGATTCGTAGAGAGTATGAAGAACAAATTTTCGCATTTGTAACAAGTGAACGATTTTGTGTAACTACAAAACCTTTAACGAGTATACATGAAAAGTGTACAGCAGAATTTAGTCAAATATATAATCGAAGTATAAAATATTTACAGACGATTGCTCACATCCTACATACTGGATATATCCCCCAATTCCCCAATTCGACCATGCATTCCAATTGGCGCTTTCCTAGATTTTAAGGAGGAAGAGGAATTTTTCCTTTTTCGTTGAAGAATACAGAAGTACATGACAACCAACCCAACTGTCACCCGTTCGTTTGCTAAGCTTAAACCTCGAAAATCTTTGGATTAGTAAAGTTAATCGCGAATAAGGCGTATTTCGATATGGTGCATTCAAAAAAGGTAGAGTTTTGAGCTCAATTTTTAATCTCGTTTAAACTACTGCGGTGCATACGGCGGTGATAGAGAACTTACTATTTGGTATACTGGCTTAACCAATTTTATTATTATTTGATGTATAAAACAAGGAAACTGATTTGCTGTCGATTTATTTTTTATTATTTTGTGATTGTATTTCATTTGACCTGAAAATATATGCATGAGAATGTCATTGATGCTAGATACTGCTTCGAGTTCCTTATGAGAAAATGAATTTTCACCAACGAAAGTACAGTGAAATTAAGAATAATGACTTGAACTACCACCAGCTACCTTATTATTATTTTGCGTAACTAAAGTAGGTTATTGTATTTTATCTGACGTTATCACAACTGATGTCCTGGTCCAAAATTATCTCTGAAATAACAAGCCACATTTTTTCATTAATCAAATTGATTGATTAATCAATTAATTTAATTGATTAAATCTATATTTCTAATGGAATAAAAATTTAGAATAGATTTAAAAATATGACTACCAATATTTATATCAAAAATCCTATAGATAAATAAATATAGAACGATTAATTGTTATTACGCAAAAAAAAAACATTGATTATTATTAATGTTATTTTGATCACTACTATGAGTAAAATTATCATTTGTATCTTTAAATGTACAATCATTATTAGTTATAACTGATGGTTGATTTGCATCTGATTGCATCATTTTCTATACTGAATCATTGGCACAGCTGTCATTCGGATTACGCCGCATCGCTTCAACTATTTCTTTATGAGTCCTATATCAATCAGCAAATAGGTTTTATGGATTTTCTGCTAATGTGGCGTGCAATTTCGACCGAATGCTGCTCCCCAATTCCTTTTTGCGCAATATTAGATAATGCAGTTGCTCTCGCCTAATAATTGGTGATTTTTTCTTTTTTTTGTCAATACCGATCTTCTGTGCAGCCGATATGAAGCATGTTAAAATTCTTTTCCACCTTACAAAATTCTTGTATCACCCCTATGAATTTCTTGATGCCAAAACGGATGAGTTAAAAACAAAAGATTGGTCTTTATAGAATCACCTTGTTTCTTCCATTATCTTCCTCAAACGATGAACAGCAAACATACAGTGTGTCCCAGCTAAAACTTGTCACCCCCCAAATCTCCAAACTCGTAAAAAAATTGAACATCGCTATGAAGTGTTGTTGAAGTTTTAATGAAAACTAAGTTATATCAAGATATTTTACTTTTTCATCACCTAAAATGTTATCCGTAAGAAAGGTTCAAAGTGTATAAGCGATTTTCGAAATGTCTTCGCACATTGCTCAACATTTCTGGAGTCACTGCACGACACTCCACAACAATTCTCCTGCGAAGATCATCAAGCGAAGTTGGCTGTGTGATATAAACTTTATATTCCAAATGACCGCATAAAATAAATATGGAGATCAAGCAGGTCATTCTATTGGTCCTCGTTTTCCAATCCATCTCCCTGTAAAATTGTCATCTTAAAATTGACGTACAGTTGCAACAAAATGTGTGGGAGCTCCATCTTGTTGATAGGTGAGCTGACCTTTATGTAGCCTATCATCGCCTTCAAGTAACTGAGTGATTCTGAGGTTTACAGTTGTATCAAGAAGTTCACGATACGTCTGTCCGTTGAGGTTACCATCAATAGAATATGGACCTACAATATGGTCTCCCAGAATACCAGCCCAAACATTTAATTTCTGGGGAGTTTTTGAATAAGTTTCCCTGTATCAATGGGGATTCACGTCACTCCATTATCTGCAGTTGTGCATGTTCACATGTCCATTTTAATATGATGAAGATTCGCCAGAAAAGCACACATTGTAGAGGTGATTATTATCACCAATCAATAATTGACTCATGATTTCACAAAAATGCAGAATTTTCAAATTACTTTCATCTTGACAGTCGCTCAAACTGTGTTGCTGTACAAGACACAACTCGAGCAAGCTCTCATGGTGTTTCTAGCAGCACAGTTTTCGTGACAGCAAGGTGAAATTATTTATTGAAAATTCAGCATTTTGTAACTACTGAAGACCTTCTGGACAATCTTCATTCCAAAGTTCTATAATCTTCCTATATTCTGCGTCACTCAAGGCCGGAGCACTAAGATTTTGTTTTGTTGGATATTTTTATGGTTTTCTACCTGTGGCGTCACGTGCTGCTCTCCCATTTATAAAGATTATGTTAGAAAACGGATTGAATTCTACTTTATATTTTCTTAATACATTTCCCGAAGTTGTATATCAGTTGAATTCCACATACAATACTTTTTTTGTACTCTTCTGAATTTGCTTTTTTATATCAAATGAATAATCGTCTAGAATACTGTTGTTCAACAGGTAACTTTTTAACCACCCAAAAATTTACACCTTTAGAACAAAAAATTCAGATTTCTTTTCATTACAGGTTAAAAAAGTCGCATTTTTTTCTGTTTATTCCAGATTATGCCTTAACTTGTCCTTTCTCAATTCTACTAATACCTAGAGACAGCTGTGAATCATAAAATTATATTTTAAAATTATTTTAATGATTGGTTTTTGTACCAATTATCGACACAACAAGTTTCGAGTTTACCAAGTTATGGGTAACCAGTGTTTGACAGTTTTTACTACTAGAAAATAATGCACATGCGAACGGTTCAACGATTTAATCTAAACTCTCTTTTACAATTAACATAGCAGATTCAAGCTATGAATAATACTTTAGTCACTCACTTATCTGGTTACGCGAGTGAGCCAGAGACCGTTACCTGCTCGTACCCAATCCTAAATGGAATGGATATGTACAGGGTACTTCCCCACTGCACAGGAGTTGGATACAATGATGATTACAACAATAATACCGGTACATCCGGAAACGGTCGTCACACAGTATAAAAAAAAAATCATTTCAATACTTATACATAAATGAAAATATGAATTCAACTTAAGTAGTATGAAAAATAAACAACTGATTGAGATTATACTTAAAAATTTTCTTAAGTGAGCAAAAATATAAGCAAATAGTAAGTCGGAATTGAGATCTGGTCATAAAAAATTAGGAGAATATATATAAGCTCTCGAAAATTGTGAAGTGGCAACATTGCTTTTTCATTATTTTAATATCTCATTATTATACTTCTTCGATTCAGCAACAATGTACGAGGGCTGTTTGGTAACTCCGTGACTATTTGAATAAAGAAAAAAAAATTGGCAAATAAGCGTTTTATTTTTCAACATAATCTCCTTTTAGATCAATACATTTAGTCCAGCGTTTTTCCAGTTTTTTTATTCCTTCCAAATAATAGGTTTTCTCAAGGCCCTCAAAATAGGCATTTGTTTCGGTTATAACCTCTTCATTCGACCCAAATCTCTTACCACCCAGCCATTTCTTCAGGTTTGGGAAAAGAAAATAGTCGCAAGGGGCTAAATCTGGAGAATATGCTGGATGGGGTAGTAGTTCGTAGCCCAATTTATGAATTTTTGCCATAGTGACTACACACGTGTGCACTCGTGCATTGTCTTGATGAAGCAGCACTTTTTTTTTCGCTAAATGTGGTCGTTTTTGCCTCAAATTAATATCGAATCTGTCTAAAAGCTCTGAATAATATTCGCCGTTGATCGTTCTACCCTTCTCTAAGTAATCTATATGAATGACACCGCGTGCATCCCAAAAAACTGTGGCCATAACCTTGTTGGCTGACAGACGCACCTTAGCCTTTGGTGCACGTTCACCAGTTGACACCCACTGTTTTGATTGTTCCTTGGTCTCTGGGGTACTGTGATGGATCCATGTTTCGTCTACGGTTATATAACGGCGTAAAAACTCGCCCGGATTGCGATTGAACTTTGCCAAACACTCCTTTGAAGTGGTCACACGGTTGCGCTTGTGGTCGAGTGTGAGCAATCGCGGCACCCATCTCGCGGATAGCTTCTTCATGTCCAAATATTCATGTAAAATGTGATGTACTCGCTCAGTTGAGATGCCTACAGCCTCAGCTACCTCACGTACTTTTATTCTCCGATCGTCCAATATCATTCCATGGATTTTATCGACGATTTCTGGCGTGATGACCTCTTTTGGGCGACCTGAACGTACGGCGTCACTTGTGCTGGTACGACCACAACGGAACTCAGTAAACCACTTCTTAACCATTGAAATTGATGGTGCAGAGTTCCCATAGTATTTATCAAGTCTTTCCTTGGTTTCAGTTATGGTTTTTTTAAGCAAAAAATAATGCTTAATCAACACACGAAATTCACTTTTTTCCATTTTTGTTAAAATTCACGAGGTTGTCTGCTTCTAATTGCTGTCAAACACAAACCAAATGTCGCAGCTTGCTCAAAATTTGACAGTAGTCTATTGAAAGATGGTGGTTGACAGCAGCAGTGTTGCATTTAAAGTTACTGCGCGGGAAATTTAAAAAGTCACGGACTTACCAAACAAGCCTCGTATTACATGGAAACCCAGGATACGAATATGAGCTGTGTTGCCAAAATGTCCATTTAATAATTTTTTGCCTTCACAAACTCTGCTGTAAAAAATTAATGTTCCGGAATGGTTTGAAAATTAAAATTTTGGGAAAATGTTTCGTTTTTCTATAAGTGTGATAATCAATATGACCGGGAGCATGGGACCCAGAAAAGCATATCATCCTTTCGTTTAACATTGTCAAAAATTGTCTTATAAATGATAAAATCTCATAAAAACAGAGTTTTAAGAAAGTTTTGATAACGGAGGCAAACATACTTATGTGTTTTTTAATCATCAGGGACTTTTTTTCTTTCTTACAGGAAAAATTCAGAGTACGGCATGTTACCGACAAACTCAAATACATTGATTGAAGGAAACAAACGGTCCGGTATACACAGTACCTACACCTGTATACATTTCATTGAATTTTAATTACTTTGTTCAGACTGTGGAAGTTTCAAATACCAAATCACTATGCTATATTTGCCTCACGTTGACTTAATTGCGAACGGGCGTAAATCTTGTGCATAAAATGTTGAGGAAATTTCAATTTCCTTCAAGATCAGACTGTTCATAATTGTATCTTCATCGCCACTTTCCCTTTTTAATCAACAAAATTCAATAAAAATCCATCAGGCTTCCGTTTTCCGTGAAATTCCGCAACACCGTCAAAAATTTCCTTTCCGGGGACTTCCATTACAGATATCCTATTTACCAAGATTCAATTTCAGAAGCCATCAATCTTGATATTAAATTGCAGGAAGAGGTGAAGCAAATCAAAATTAACACCGACCTCGTCGTGAAGTGGAATTCGTTAGAAAACATGGTGTGGTATCGTAAGAAAACTTGGCGCTATTGTAATTTGATTGTGTTTTAAATATTTACATCAATTTTCTCACGTTTGCACGGGAGTCGGCGGTAAAATTACAAACAGATAAAACGGCTCGGAACCGTGCTCACGGTGAAAATTTACAACACGGAAAACGAAAAGGTTAGATTATCCCGTCTATATAGGTCGTTGGCCGCAGTGGAGGGCCTGATACGGACCCACTCACGTTCAAAAACAAAAAAAATTACAATGATGAATGTATTCTAATTTTTGAAATTGAAGTAATTTAATGTCTAACAATAAAAAACAAGGTAAATAATTAAATGTGTGTTGGTGCTATGGTCACTTACCACTAACGAAAAATCAAAATGAGTAAAACCTGTTCATTACAAATGCTGTACAAAATGTTTTCCATTATGGTCTCCGCACAAAATGGTACGTCTCACTGATAATATTAGCAATTGCTGCTCTAACGAGTCCTTCCAAATTCTCTGCTGATGTGGGTCTAGAAGAGTGAACCCAAATAAAAAAAACAAGTGGTGTTAGGTCGGGTGACCTCGGAGGCCATTTTGTAGGACCATTCGTGCCAATTCATCGATTTGGGAATTGTTCATCAAGGTCACTACTCGGGAATTATGAGAAGGTGCACCATCCTGCTGAAAATACAGTTTCAGGTAGACATCGTGAGGTAAATTATCTATGAAACCTGTTATTTCAATCCCAAATAGCACTGCCCATTCAATATACCACATTATTGGACCAATAATTCGAGAATCAATCAGATCCATCCGTACGTTTAACCCAAAGCGTTCCTAAAAATTATCCTTTCTTATGAGCCTGGTGTTTTGAATTGCCATGTATTTGGATATTTCTATCAAAGATTACAAGGTTTCTAAATCTTGATTCCTTGAAAAATAGAATGTTCCTTGTGATATAAGGGTTACTTGTGTGGTTCTCAAGTAGCCAATTCCAATAATTAACTCCGATGTATCTGATATTTATAAGGCTCAAACCCATGTTTTTTAGGATTTTTCGAGCTGATTTTTGCCCAACTGGCAATTTCTGTTCGATTTGTCGAAGGGATATGGTGGGATCAGCATTCAACAGCCAAAACATTGGTTTCCGTCTGTTCATCAATAATAAACCGGTGTGGCTCATGATCATTGATATCTGGTTTCATCCTGAATTGCCTTTCTAAATGTGAGAAATAGTTTGTACTTGGTTGGCGTAGTCTGAAAGGGAATCATTCGCTGTAAAGAATGCAAACCGCAATTTCGTTTTTTCTACACCAATATGTTTAATAACCAATTATTGTACTTTTTTGATCCAGAAACAATGTATTACATTGAAACCAAGGATGAATCTAAGCTGTGTTGCCAAAATGTCCAATTGATAATTTTTTGCCTTCACAAACTCTGCTGTACAAGAATGATGTTCCGAAATGGTTTGAAAATTGAAATTTTAGGAAAACGTTCTATTTTTCAATAAGTGTGGTATTTATTATGACCGGGAGTATGGGACCCGCAGAAAAGCATACCCTCCTTTCGTTTAACTTTGTCAAAAATATTCTTATAAATAATAAAATCAGAGTTCTCAGAAAGTTTTGATGATGGAGGCACACATAGTCTACGAAACGTATACTCATGTGTTTTTTAATCATCATGGACTTTTCTTCTTTCTAGCAAGCACATTTAAGAATACGGCACGTTACCGACAAAATCAAATACATGTGTTCAAGGAAACAAGCGGTCCTATATACGCAGTAACCACACTTGTATATATTTCCTTGAATTTTTATTTATTTTTTCAGAATGTGGAAGGTTCAAATGCCAAATCGCTAGTGTGGTTACTGTAAAAACGATGGTTTGGGTGTAATGCCAATTTAAATTTATTGCCCAAAAAGTTGCATTTTTTGTGAAAAACATCGTTTCTACTTTTTCTGCTAAATCACTATGTTATCGAGACGATAATGAAGGTTTGTTTCCTGTCAACTGGGTCCAAAGAGAGTAAACTAACAGGAGGGTTTAATAAGCTCTAGCCAATGAGAATCTTGTAGCGTCGACGAGTCATAGTGACGTACTTGAACATGAGTACAGAGTCGAATTCGAACCAAGAAACAAAACTGTCACATGTATCTCATATACCAAGAGTGCGGAGAGCGCTGGTCCATCACTGTCTATAGAGAATGGCGGCCATGACATGTCCAACTACATCACATTTCGTAAGGAATGTTCTTTCGTCTCTTTCTATTAGTTTCACCATTGGCTTATGGGGATTATACTCTCTTAGTCATCTAACGTTTAATCTCTTTGGAATGGGTCCGCGTTTTGATGTGTTCTTATGCGTTTCTAGAAACGCGAGAGATAAGAACTGTCTAATTCTCAAGTTATCATTTTTTACACCTTCGAATCTATATGGTTGTCGAGCGCTTCAAACAACCATGTCAAGACAATGACAGACAAGGAAAAAGAACCAATTTTGTCTCTTACTGAAGCCCTTTAAGGGTTATATTTTGGTATGTTCGGTTCACTTCTTCCATATTTGCATTGCGTGATCTTATGCTTTTATCATATTTGGTTGGGTTATCAATATATTCTTTTTTTCCTTTTGTGGAAATCGTTTTTCATCATGTGTTGGAAATATTTCATTGTGATCTGAAGCAACAGTGAGAATGCATATTCTCCTTTCGTTTAATTTTGTCAAAAATGGTCTTATAAAGAATGAAATCTTATAAAAACAGAGTTTTCAGAATGTTTTGATAACGGAGGCACACATAGTCTACGAAACGTATACTTATGTGTTTTTCTATCTTCATGTACTTTTTTTCTTTATTACATGCAAATTTCGGAATACAGAACGTTACCGACAAATCAAATAAATTTATTTAAGGACACAAACGGTCCTGTATACGCAGTAAATACACTTGTATACATTTCCTTGAATTTTAATTTATTTTTTCAGACTGTGGCAGGTTCAAACACCAAATCGCCAAATCGGTATGATATATTTACCTCACGTTGACTTCATTGCGAACGGGCGTGAATTTTCTACATAAAATGTTAGGAAATATCAATTTCCTACAAGTTCAGACTGTTCATAATTGTATCTTCATCGCCACTTTCCCTTTTTAATCAACAAAATTCAATAAAAATCCATCTGGCTTCCGTTTTCCCTGAAATTCCGCAACACCGTCAAAAATTTCTTTTCCGGCGACTTCCATTACAGATATCCTATTTACCAAGATTCAATTTCAGAAGCCATCAATCTTGATATTAAATTGGTAGAAAGAGGTGAAGCAAATCACAATTAACACCGATCTCCTCCTGAAGTGGAATTCGTTGGAAAACTTGGTGTGCTATCTTAAGAAAACTTGGCGCTATTGTAACTTGATTGTGTTTTAAATATTAACATCAATTTTCTCACGTTTGCACGGGAGTCAGCAGGAAAATTACAAACAGATAAAGCGGCTCGGAACCGTGCTCACGGTGAAAAATTTACAACACGGAAAACGAAAAGGGTGGATTATTCCGTCTTGGTTTGTGTTGGGGGGTTGACTCCGGGCGCTATTTGAATTCCCTTTCGGATGTTGCGTTTCATCAATCATTCCAGAAGGAGAGGAAAGATAGATGACATTCCTAAACCAGATTTCCAATGTCTCGAGAATGATGTATTCTCGAGACATTGTTTGCTGTGAATGGAAAATCGGTATGCCTTGCTTATAGCTAATTCCGTGAGGGGCAGAAATGTCTTCTTTGAATTTATAAATGCATTGTCGGATTCGAATGATACTATGAATGCTATACAGAGAAAACGGAGTTTGAAACAAGTACCTACGAAACTGTATTGATTCAATGAATTGTTGAAAATAATAAACTAGTCACTCTTTCCCAATGAAAATTTTGTTTTTTGGTTTCATAACCATGGAAACTCAAGAACGTTACAAAATTTTCAGTCTTCCAAGGTAACCTGGGCGATATGAATAAGAGGAAACTCTTTTATAAACTTTTTGACATATTTTGTTTCATTAAAAAAAGTTAAAAAAATATTCATATAGAAGGAGATAATATTTCAGAATTATTCATCAACTGAACATTTCAAGTGTATACCTATTTCAAAATATTTTGAGATCACATCAATGCCATATTTGAAACAATTTCATTCAACTTATCATTACTGGGTTAAAAGGGCCAGTTTTTTATGTTCGAGTTAACCTCCAGATAACTAATAGCTTAGATGGTGAATGACATTCTTTGAACGATATTTGCACGATATCATTCTAACCATTAGTTGATTAATTTGGAGGTTAGCTGGAACTTGAATAACCGGCCCTGTGAAACTTGCGTTGGCGCATAGATACGTTGACATGTAACAAACCGTTTCAGCTTCAATTTTTCCAAATCGACCAAGAAATAGCTATTTGTATTACTAGGGAGGAAAGTGCCACTTTTCCTCTCGCAGGATGTAGTTTACTGCCCGACGCGGAGCGGAGGGCATTAAACATCCAAGGGAGGAAAAGGCACTTTATTCCCATATAATACATATGATTTTTCCTCCTACCCACTCAATAAAACCTTTTTGTGACTTTGTTTGCAAAAAGACCCATTCTTACTTGATGGAAACTATACACAATACTGTCATGTGTATCTGAGAATCTGCGGTGGTGCAATGGCTAGCGTCTTGGGCTTGTAATCCGAAGGTCTCGGGTTCATCTCCAGGCAATTACAACTTTTTTTTTTCAAGAACGTAATTATACTTTTTTCTTGTTAGTGATTTGAATTATTGGACATTTAGATAGCTTATACATTTCGGATTGCTATTGAGTGATTTTCTCATAAGTAATGTTATGTGCCTATTTGAATGAAGTGTCGATAATTTTTTTTGTAAGAGCTGCGCTTGTAGAAAAAATAATGTGTGTATTTCCAGCACAAAGTGTCATTGTCGTTCTCCAAAGATTAATCTCTTTTTGTCGAGCAACAATCAATCACTTATATCTATTAAAGAACTAGAGTAGAACTAACATTCATGTTTGATTTTTACCATAATACAGGATATATAAGATGTTCTAGAAATTACGGAAACAATTTGATTATAATAGATTCACAAGTTTCATCGTTTACAACTTACTTGAAATGAGGGGGAGGAATATTAATTTCCTCCCCCTCCACCCTTGTTAACATTATATAGAATTGAAAACTTTTTTTAATTTCATTTTGAGTTTGAATATGAATTTCTTTCAATATACAATATTAAGCAAGATAGAAAAGACGAACCACTGCCAACCGGCTGCAGAGGAGGCATCAGGATCCATTTCATAAGTATCGTAAATGTATACTTATGCATTATTCTATATTGATTCAATATATATTCCCAATTATTTATTTTTGAGTTTGAATTTGCATTTATTTTTCACTTCCACATAGGAACGTAATCGTAGGCCTATTTGAAAAGCAGATATATTGTAAATGTAAATGACTCCTTTAACATTTTAAAATCTCGTCTTCTGAAATTCGAGAAAATGGATTTGTCTGATGAAAAAGGTCGTTTCCATCTGTGTACTCGAAGATAAGTTTTCTTGGAACTGAAACTCCGGAGAAGTAAGTTGCCGACTTTATATTCCAATAAGCCTCCAAAAATGAATGAATCTATAGACTGACAAATCTGAATCCTGAGACTTCTGAGCGTAATCGAATAATGATAGCCTTATTCATTCCGAATATTTATTTTATTGCGGGATTCTCGGGATAGAAACTTAAGCGTTTTCAGCAAACCAAAATCGGCACTCGTTTCCTTGATAGTATATGTTGATATTCAGTTTCACTGAGCCTATTTGTGATACGCAGTCTACTCTATAATCATGAATAATATAGTTTGTTATAATAGCTGCAGTATTTTGTTGCCTCTCTAATAATTTTTTCATTTGTTACAGGTGAGTTCATTGACTACGAATTCTGGTCGAAAGGAACCAATTGGACAACAAAGAAAAACTCAGATTAGGTGAAGTGTGGAAAAAGTTTACCAAAACTTGGTTATGAGTAAGTGATCTTGCAATATAGAGTGTCAAGAAATATCTGATCTCTCTCAACTACTAATCAACTGAAACTAAAAATTTGTTGCACTAACAAGACTCATTTTCAAGAAAAGTTTTTTTTCCTCCAGTTCAACACTACCACCGAACACTTATTGTAATGAATTCCACAACACTTCTCCTATATATTGCCTTCCGAAAACTGACAAAGTTAACTGTACTATCAGATTTATAGTATCCTTTACCATCCAAGCTGAAAAGTCACAAAATTCCACTAAACTCTTTGTTGGTTTCTTTTGATGTCACACATCTATTTCCTAGTATACCCACGGATGGTTGTGTGATAATAACGAGAAAATTAGTTTCGGAAAACAGCAACTTACTGATAGGCCAAGCTGCAGATAAAAATAAGAGGCTCTTTTCACACAGAATAAAAGACGCAAACGGCCTATAGCAGTTTTTGTAAGATAGTTCGTAAATGAAAACCCTGGTTTTCTCCCCAGCTAACTCGCTTTGTGGAATTTTTATAACAAGAAATAGTAGAAAAAATTACCAAACTGATGGTTTCTGTCCGATGTGTAGTTTTTGCGCAATAAACAATTTAAAGGCAAATCTTTCTAAATGCGCCGATTTTAGGGAAATCATCTAATTCAAATTCTGTAAACGGCATTTGGAAGTAGAGATTAATATCTACAATTTGTATATTTTAGATTTTCACCTGATAGGTGGGAAATGTGTTGAAAATGTCACTGGAAGTTACACTGGGAGAATTTTTTTCGCTCCCAGTAGCGGCAATTTAATTACCGCTCGTTTTAGCGGGAATTTACCTTCGAGTGGAATTTTGCATACCACGTGTTATATCACCTTGGATATTTACTCTGATCAACTCTGTGCACTTCTTCGATAAAACTTTACGTTGTGACATAATTTTACGATGGAATTTTACATTGTTTTATTACTTAACAACAAAAAATTGCATTAGAGTTTTACATTGTAATATTACGGTTTGATTATCTAACGTAAATAATTTGCAGTGGAATTTTACATTGTAATATCACGGTTTGATTTTCTAACTTGAAAAATACACTCCGATGTGAATTTGCTTTGGAATTTCATAATGTGAGATTACATTATCATGAATTTATACAGTGAAGTAACGGATAAATTAATTTTCTACCTTATTAGCCATATTCAAGAAGAACCCCGAAATACATCGATTTATGTTTACGAAAAGACACTGTGTGTCATAAAAAATGCCCCCCTTCAAAGTGACAGCAGACCCACCAATTTTTTATAATGAAATAGGGGGTCAAGTGATACCTCATTTAGAAGGGTTTTCAATTGTGTATACAGCCATGTCTATTTTTTTGAATTTTTGCGTCATAACAAAATTGATTTTCAAAATGTTAAAAATTACCACGAATACTATTAAATTCGCTGTATATTCAATGCACCCTATTTTTTATTTTTTTTTGGTTCATTTACCAATTGTTGTTTGTCATACACACAGCTGTAAGGACAATTCGAAATGAGGTATCACTTGACCACCTATTTCATTTAAAAAAAAAATTGGAGGGTGGTGGCTGCCACTTTGAGGGGGGTGAAGGAGCGGCGATTTTGTATTTAGGTCACAGAGTATCTTTTTGAAAACATGAATTTACGTGCTTCAGGAGTTTTCTTGAAAATAGATAACAACGTAGAAAATGAATTTATCAGTTACTTTAAGACCTCACTGTATATTTTTTTATTGTATAGGTAGGTACACTTTGTCTTTTATTCAACACACCATAGACGTATCCATCAATTTGAGATATTCGTCTCCAGGTCACCAAAGCACTTCATTATATTATACTCGATTTACGTTTCGCTAATAAAACTAGCATCATCAAAACTGATAATAGTCTCCAGATGAGTATTTATAGCAATGGAGTGTTTTGGTGAAGTGGAGATAAATTGCTCAAATTTTTTAACGTTGAACGTTTTCAAAATCCTCAATATTTTTCCATCCACTTCTATACCTTTATTAACCGCTCTGGCTGAATGGCAGACAGATTGACCCCGTATTATCTGGGTAAGAATCGTCTAGCACACTTCATGTAGGTAGTAGAAAAAAATAATAGAATCTGTGGCGTTCAGTCGTCAAACACAAATTCTATGTTTTATAGGTATAAACAGATTCTGCCCTTGTCTTCATTATCTTACGATATTTCGGTTAATTATGTACAGTTCTCTTTAATAATTGGAAATAAAAATAAATTTAAAACATAAACTGAATATTTAATTCCAATATAGCAAAAACTGAAAACATTTTCGAATAATACATTTCCATATCATAAACCAACATTAATCATTTTTAATATATTATAAAGATTTATGGGCTGGTCTTCCTATTCAGTGCGATTGTCCTGAAAACAAAAAAAAATGTATTATACAACAAGCCACCAGGCTTTCCGTCTTCTTGGTAATTCTTGAAACAGTTAGGTCAAACACCAATAAAATTCAATTTAAATTCTCATACAATATGGACTATTATTCGACAGCTAGATGCTTTCTATTCGGGAAAATGTCATTTTACAATGATGGAACAAGTACTTGAGGAGTTTTTGGTGTACGTTGTTTTTTTTAAGAATTTGAATTTTTGGGGCAAGTGTCACAAATAAACTCAGCAACAGCCAACATTCTCCAAAATAAGTGAGTATATGTTAAGAAAAAACGACCGAGGAATTTATCGGTTTCTCCATAATTTGGGATTTATTAATCGAAAGTTACACGTTTCAAAACATATAATAACCTTTCGAAATCAAAAGTTTTGATGCGATTAAGTAATTTTTCATATGTAGGTACTCAATTCAACATATGATATCGGTGTTTCCCACTAAACACATCGTGATTTTGAGGTTATATTTCTCAATTTCATTAGATATTTAGATATTATGAAGAAGAAACCTAAATGCAATCTCGTAAATATCATGTTATGATTTTAATAAAGTTCACTTACCTTGTATTGTTGTATTGGTGATGCAATGCACAAAATACACTCATTAGGTACTTATTACTTGCAATACTTCGATACCTCAGTTGGTCACAAAAAAGAATGAACAGGAACGTGTATGAGCTGACTTTACCCTGTGGATGCGTAATTTTACTACCAACGTTAAAATTTACGCCAAGACGGATGTACATTCCAGTTGTAGATGGATGTTCTCATAGTCGAGGGATATTCACACAATTATTTTCAGTATATGGAACAAAATTTTACGCGCTGAATGAAATATCATTTCAAGTGCGTATAGATACATCTTGTAGTTTAAAAATTGAACGATAGGAGTAAGATTCCCATGAATCTTAAATAATGTTCCACTCTAAGCATTGAAAATACATTGCAAATTTAAAACAATTTTCTCAGTGTACTCTAAATGCTTCAAAGTGCACCCGAAGTCGCCCGAACTCAACTCGAAGTTAACTTCATTGATACATTCAAGCGTTTTGATCAACTTTCAGTAACATTTTGAGCACATATCCCTCCTCTCAGGTGGAAATCCAAATTAAACTAATTGTAGATATTGATCTCTACTTCCAGATGCCTTTTACAGAATTAAAATACGACGATTTTCCTTAAATCGGCGCATCTTGCAAGATGTGCCATCAAATTGTTTATAACGCGATTGTGCAAAAACTATGTATCGGGCAGAAAACATCTTGCGCACAGTTGAACCACATTTTATGTATCAGTTTCTACAGTATCGGTTGTCCAGCTTCAGATTTGTAAAAAATTATAAATTTTTGAGAAATGGTCTCTTTTTCGAGGTTTGCCCGGATTTTCCCAGAGGGAAATTCAGCAATCTGCACAAGGATTCTCATCTTTTGATTCGACACGTATCGACTAGCTGTCATTTTTCGACAGTCTTCTCGACATAGGGAGAGGAGTGATTCTCTTCACATGTAGAAAAACTAGTCGAGAGGTAAAGTATGTCCCAGCATACGCCGTCGTCCCAATTTGAATAATGAAACATTTGACATTTCATTCTAACCTATTTTCTGTGTTGGTTTCAGTTGTATGCTGGAAATTATTAACAAAAATATAAAATAAATATTAACAATCGTTAACAAAATTAAACGTCGCTCGGCACGAAAATGTACTATTTGGAAGACGTCGACGACGAATTTGAAAACAGTTCAGTGTAATTGATATTCGAGAAGCCCGTTCCCAGAAATCATTTTGTATAAACAAATATTTGATCGCAATTTGTGCAATCTTTTGACATCGTATATTTCAGAACCCAGGTATAGAATGTATCGAAACCGACATGTCAGTCGCAAACAAAAATTATTGGTAGCTTTGCGCTTTAATGCGACTGGTTTGGTTTGGTGAAGATTTCAACCTGGAAGTGAAGCCAGACAAGTGTACACAGGAAGAGCTATTTTGGTTTTACAACTATTCATGTTAGAATGTTCGACTTACTAGATCAAAATGTGGTGCTTTCACTGATAAGAAGGATTTTTCGCATCAACGCATAAATGCGTTGATTCAAACAGATTGTATTCTTGAATAGGTCTAACCAAATATTAGTTTGATATTTTGACGGAATCTTCTTGGCTACTTACAAGAAAAATATTCTAAAACAAGTGAACACTTGCTTCATAAGTTGGTTGAGGCAAGAATATTTTAGCTTCAATAATGGGCACTTTTTTTGTTGAATCATGGGAGTAGGTTGAGACAAGAACATTGCAATTTCAATAATTCTTCTATCAACTTGGAGGATGAGTTCAAATCTGCGCTTTTGCACTTGGTTATAAAATATAGAATGGAAGCCACTTTCATTTTGGCAGCATTGAATAGATTAAACAAAGCATAGATTCACAACAACGAACAATTTAGGTATAAATAATGGTTTTATATGAGAATAGTTTTAAGTTTAATAACTGTATTCTCAATAAAACCAGTTAGTAGTGACGCATATTGCAGTTTGATTGAATACATAAACAACGCCACTCGCTTTTAGTCACAAAACTGTAGAAGACCAAAATATATTTCACTCATTTTCACAACTGGCCCGTAATGAGCATAATTCAATTTTCGATATTGCATTTTTATTGTATAGAAACAGTTTCCACTAGGCACAAAACTAACATTCATATCGGTACACATAGCCTCATAACATCCAACCCAAATGGTCAAACTGGATGTAATGGTCGAAATGGAAGTCGTATACAAAGGTCGCGGTGTCGCCAGTTGCTTTGATTGATCATTGGTTGAATGTGTCACGTGGCACGGGTACCAAGAAGTTATATTCTTGTGTTAAGAGGATTATGTTTCACAATGAGTTAATGTGAATGTTTTCTAGGATGAAGAGTATAATGTTTTCACTGCAAGCAAATTAATTTCAAGATAATTTATGTAAAGAAGCAAACATCTCAATCAGCTTGAAATGGGAGTATATTCATTGATTAGAAATTATTATTCTTTTCAGAAGATTATTCTATTCAAGAGTATGTATATTCTTGATTGAAGAAATCTTTTTTATCCGTGCTCCCTTCAAAGGTCAGAAAAGGGGCATAACCTTCTTTTGTTGTTTCAAATGTGCAATAGCAATAGTGACACTATTATTTCATTTGGGCCACAAAACTTTCAAACTTTGGAAACATGCTACGGAAGTCAAAAACCAAAGTGCTGAACGTTGACCTTGCATTCACCATTTCTTTTATTCCCGTGACTTACTATTAACATGCATTGTTTAAAGCTTTGTCAAGATGATTTCTTTCATCATGTACAATAAAGAATATTTTGAAATGAATCAAATGAAAACTGCTCCTTTCATTCTGCTTTATATTTTAGCAATGGTCCTTATATGACTTGAAATTACGAATACATAGTGAAACTAGGACTTTCTTAGGAATATTGTCAAGAACTGAATTGTTACCAAAATGAACAGATACTTTTTAAAATAAAAAATTTACACCGCTTCAATTAAGCTACTTCATGAATCTTTTGTAAGGAGTTTGAAAGACTAGATGACAATATTTTAACCCATGAACTCTTGAATTTATAATGGTTAGTAATCACATATAAGTATCTGACAAAGTCTCTCTAATTGGGAACATTTATACGAATACTACCAAACTAAAATACTTCTGAAAAAACATTTTCAAATTTGCTTTCCTTGTCAGTAAAATTCTGATTCCATTTAATTTATAACTTAGTCTTATCACATTTCTCTATATTTGCCATTCGCATTTGCGGAACACAAGCGACCTGTGGCATGGCAAAAGCTCGATGATTGTCCATATGTTCAATTAACATAGTATTGTTCTTTTTTTGGTCGAAATGACAATATTTATGCAAATCAAAAACTTTTCATCACCTCATAACCTCATAGCCTCACAAAATTGACTTCTCGACACGTCTTTAGATGTCGAATAAAAATGACATTTGTATTCGATACTCACTTCTCGATATAGAACATGAGAATCGCAAATTTTGTTTATTCGACACGACAGCTGTGGAGTCGAAGGATAAGAATCCCGCTGCTGGTCATATGAGAATCAATTTTGTAGGTTTTATGAATGTCTTTAAAAGTTCCATCGACTGTAAAACGATTCCTTGAATAATCTACTCGGTAATAGCCAATATTCAAAGATTTGCAGCTGTATCTGCACATTATATCCAACAATTGAATCTACATGCGCTATGTATAAGAAAGTTCTATCTGTAATCAGTTAGAAATTTATAGTTGTAAAACTCGGATTTTCTTAATATGTACTGATGCAGACGGAACTATTCTTTTATTATTACGATTTCTTGTACGGAATTCCCTATTATAATTGAACAAAGATGTAAGTGTCAGATGAAACTTGTCAATGCTATGATTTCTTCAGCTGTATGCTGTATGTACTACGTATGTAGAATGAACATGGATGTAACTAGCAGATAGAACTCTTTTATTTTTTTTTTTTCCTTGGTGTTTTGGCATCGACTGCTATGGTCATTAGCCATGTGTTCTGGATAGGCCTTGTTACTAACTCCATACGCCACTTTAGGAGCAGCACTGTTAATTTTTAACGCAACAGTGAATCGTGGAGGATTATTTCCAGCCGACACGAGCCTCAGTCATTCAGACTTTCGCATCTGAAAATGAAAAAAGATCGCACCGTCTGGGAATCGAACCTGCAATCTCTCGATTACCAGGCGAGCGCTTAACCACTGCGCTAATCCCCGCCCTAAACTCTTTTATTATTATGATTTCTTGAAAAAGTTGGATAACATAGTACTATCTACATATCTTCATTGCAATATCTGGTGCACTAGATATAAACACGGGTAAATTTAAATTTAGTCCTTTTCTTCTTAATCCGGATCACCCACAAAAATATTTTATATGGCGGTTTACTTTCAGCTAAGTTTGACGACCATTTTCTCGAAACAGTTATGTGTTCAGATAGAACTTTCTTATTTAAAGTGGCGAATTCTGTATATCTACAAATTATCTCTCTTGATCCATAAAAACTCTCTGGGACTACCGGCAGATCACCTATCCAGATAATCCAACAAGAATTCAATTAGTCATCTTACCAAATTATAGATATAACCAAATGCGCAATATACCTCTGAAATAAAATTCTATAATCATCTCTCGAAATCCTTCAAACTCTTCTTGTTGAATAAGTTTAAAAATAACTTGAAAAATTACTACTTATATCAACGTGTTTTTTATAATCTTTATGAATTTTTCTTAATCAACTTCTAATGAACTTATCTGAACCAATATTCTCAATTCTCATAATGTTCTTTTTGTGTAGTTCTCTTTTTTACTGATTTTATTTACTCTGTCATACAGGGCATTTGATTTCAATAATCGTTATTGGTCAATGCTTTCCCTAAGCCATGGGCAATAGGTATTAATGGTATTAATATCAAGCGTTATAATGTAAGATTATAATAATTTACGAACATTAACTATTAACCTAGCTGGGAAATCATTGTATGTATTTATCTATCTAACTGATTTAGTTCGCAGCAGAGTTGGGTCGAATACAGGAAAAAGTATTCGAATACCGGATACGGATGATACTTCCAATGTATCTAAATACTTTCTAAAAAGTACGGATTCTTTCATCTAAAAATGTAAATCTAAAAATGTACTTTTACGGATACTATTAAAATTAGTTAAAATAATGTTTTGATGCAATAATAAAACATTATCTTAAAAAGATATATATTTTCCAGCAAAATTTTGTAGTTTTATTACTACTTTCACTGGTTCCTTCAGCACCCTATTCGTTGATAGTACTACTACCACTGCTTACTATTTGATTATTTCGGGAATCCGTAAAATTAAAAAGTCAGCAGTGTTAACATCAGCAGTATCCTTTCATGGCAAAGCCATTGCCAAAAGTGCCTCTCGAAAACTTGGTTTTCTGTTTCGTGCCAAGATCTATTTTACTTACCGTCGGTTAATTATGATTTTTAAGCCACAGATACAACCAGTTCTAGAATACTGTTCTCATACATTGAGTGTAGTTCCTAAACACACACTGAAACTTTAAGATGATGTCCAAAAAAGAGTCATACGACTCGTTGGTGATGCTGAGCTTACGAGCTCGCTCACTTCTCTGGAACACCACGGAAATTTTGGCGATCTATCTCTGTTCTATAGATTTCTCCATAGACAATGCCCTTCTAAAATATTATCAATTGTTCCAACGTTAGCGGTCCCATCGATTTTGATCCGTTGACCTCAGTCTTCACATCCCCTTATCGTCACGTTGGAGACATGCCGAACATATCTTTCCAACGGCAAAGCTTTGGAACTCACCGCCTAGGAGGTGTTCCCTGAGGCATCCAGTTTGCAGAAATTCAGAAAAAACGTCAATTCCTTCCAACTTTCCCTCGGCTCTCACGATGTTCTTCGAACATTACAGAATTTTCCTCTCTGTGAGAACCAAAACAAATTAAAAAATAAACATGTACGACAAAATCAAATCAAATTTTTCCGACGCATAAAACTTCTGAAAAAAATCAGAGAAACAGAATTTCTTTGAGTTTGAGTTGGCTCCTTATCCCTTTTTCATCTTTGATCAAACAGGAATGCGAAAAAATAATGTGTGTTTTAACAGACGGCTAGCGATACGCCTGCAACTTTGGACTGAGCATGCACCAAACTCGAATTTAAGTGATGTACAACAAGACTAACAAGAGGGTCATTTAATGGCGGAGAAGCAAGAGGAAGGAAAAAACAAGATTGCAAACCGTGTTGAAAATGCGTGAATTTGTTTTTTCGCTCGCAATTTACACAGAAACCTAACCTGAGCAAGCTAACTCAGCTTGCGATTCGAAAATTCGTTGAATTAGTTTTTCGCTCGCAATTTACACACAAACCAAACCTGAGCAAATTAACCTAGCCTGCGAGTCGAAAATGCGTGAATCATTAGCCAAACCTAACCTGACCTGACTAACCTACCCTGCGATTTGAAAATTGTTAAAATGGTTACCATATAACGACTATTTATCCAAAATTCAGAGAGAGAGAGCAGTGATGTAGCAGCCATGGCAGCCATATTTGTCCATTTTTGGAGTCTACGGAGCATGCTCGAGTTTGGCGCATGCTCAGTCCAAAGTTGCAGGCGTATCGCTAGCCGCTTTATGTGTTTTATGGTTTATTTTTACTAGTGTCTGATACACCAAAACTTGCAGATAGTGCAATAATTATAATTGATGGCGTTTTTTTACATCGAATGCTTTGGCAATCCAAGGAATTTTTTTTTGAAGAATTCTCTTCAAATAAATGTGGACTTCGCTAAGAAATACTACAGTCCTGCCAGTACAACCATCGTTTTCGATGGTAACCCTGATGCGGCAGCAGTAAAGAGTATCAAATCAGCTGAGCGGCTTCGCCGTAAAAGCAAGTACTTCCTCTTCTGCAAATGTGGTGTTCATTGAAACGATGAATGCAACCATACCGAAAGAACGATTTCTCTCCAACGAAGTGGTCGTGATGTTAGAGCATTTGGCTTCCACCCAGGCGGTCCGGGTTCGATCCCCGGTCGCGTGTCACTGAGCTGAAGTGGTTCTGATTCCACTTCTATTTAAACTGTAGGTCCCGGATCTCCCCTGCACCCACAAGCTCTGCTTTTGAGGGATTTTTTCCGAAAACCTGGAAGTTTCGTAAAAATAAATTTTACAAAATTTCTACATTAACAATGAAAGGCTTATTTCCATGATGCGTGAGAAATTGGTACAGAATGGTTTCAAAGTAGGTAACAGTGTTGAGGATGCTGAAATCCTCATAGTCAACACTGCCATTGAATTGTCAGGTAACTTTACGACGGTCATCATAATCGGGGAGGCACCGATTAATTGATCCTATCAACCGTCAAGCACCAAATTCATCCAACATTTACGTAGATGCAGAATCTCTCAGAACAGATGGTACTCTCCCAAGTACTTGTCGAACAGAATCTCCTTTTACTACATGCAGTCAGTGGATATGATACCACTTCTGCATTCTATCGCCCAGGGAAGTTAAAGTTTGTCAAGCTTTTCGAAAAGAACAGGACATTACAAGAGAATGTCAAAGTTTTTCATCAATAAGATGCAGATCCTGAGGTTCTCATTTTAGCAGGTCAACTATTCTTGGCAGCCCTCTTTTCATTTAAGGCAGATGAGACTTGGACCAAATCCGTTACGAGATATTTCCAAAATCCCTAACAAAGCCAACTTTCGAGCTGGCCTCTCTACCTTCAACAAATTCAGTCACTGCCCAACATATTCTGCGGGTGTACCTTCAAATCCATGGCTGGTATGATAGACCAAATGATCCTCTGAGCTGGGGTTGGAGGAGGTCGAACCTTGGCATTTTCTCCATCATAAACACCAAGAATCAACACTGTGGCCTGCTAATATACAAAGATGTGTACAGGGAAGTGCAGCTGCCGAAAAGTAGGCATGAAATGTTTAACAATATGCCTCGCAACGGCCAGTCATGCTCGAATTCAACACCCTTCGAGGATGAGGATGTGACCTTTATTACCGCAGATGCAGAAATAGGTGAAGATCGTCCCTTTGAAGATGGAGAGGACCTCGATATGCAACCACGCCTTCCGAGCTTCTCAGATGAAAGGCCATCAACATCAAAGAAAATGCGAACATGAATGCTGGCACATGTTGTGCTGCATGCTTATCATTTATTGATTTATAATTCATACCATGTTTACATTTATATTTCATCAATAAAGTGTTTTTCTTACTTCATTGCACCTAAGCTATCAAGAATAATCATGATTAATTTACTTAATAGTAAACTAATAATAATACTTATCAAAGATTTGATGGTAATAAAGGACTTTGATAAACTTAATGAAGAAGTGCTGCTTTGGTCCAAATGACTCAAATTGATGCCAAATTCCGAATTTTAAATGACTGAATTCAAAAACTAAGGTATCTGTGTAAGGTGAAATTATATTTTCTATATTTTTTTCTCATATGTTCTTCAATAGGAGTATCTGTTTTCAAGATATGACGTCTTGGAAAGCCGCAAAATGTAGTTTGCACGGAACTAAGAAATTTTCTTCGTTTTTAACATTCGATTTCGGCTATACCGCTGAACCCAATTTGATGTTTCCGGATTTTATTCGACGCAGAATTAAGTCCTCCATATTACTGAATGAATTGATATTTTCCGTCCGACGCACCGTTTTCCAGCTACAAGCAAAAAACAAGAAAAAATGCAAACATTTGGCGGTTTTTTGGCTACCAAAAGTTGAGCCCACCATCTGGGCTGGTGCAAACTCAGATTACACGCATTTAGGACCAAATAGAGGTATTAACACGATTTCCAGCTTGCTGTAAATTCATTCCTCGAAACGGATTTTTTCAATTTAATTTTATTGGCCTATACATATAAAGTATCCGAATACTGTATTCGGATACTACCCAACTCTGGTTCGCAGTAGGTTTGACTGATTAACAATATTCACACGGCAACACTCGAAAATGAATTAATGTGTTTTAAAAAAATTGTATTCAACTTAAAAATCGCTTGTCGCGTTTTTGATGAACTATTAATGTTCGTTACTGATTGTATAATAGAGCGCTGATGAACTCTGCTTGAACTAGAAAAGGAAAAGGACAGTTCCTATCCTTCACTGATAACTTAGCACTTTGAAAAACGTGGAAAACTTTTTTTCTACTTTCATTGGGAGATAGACGTCAGGGCATACCTACATATTTACTCCATATCAGTAGTCAGTAATTTTCCCTAACGACATTATCGCCTGCTGTGATCACGTTGCATTGGAAAACTGGAAATAGTAGAAATGACTGCTTGGCACGCGCGCGCCATAACCGATGCATAAAAAAACAAAAGTAATGCAACAAGTTTATTTTTGGTTCTGGCCATAAGAGAACGACTTTTATCTCGGCGTTTGATTTGTGTTTGATTCGGAAATGTTATGGTAATGCGAAGTCGTATATGGGCGAATTCAATCATGTAATGCCGAGATTGAAATGCTCTCTGCTGATTACGTTACCATTTGAACGATCGACGACATTTATGGCGATAACTGATCAGCTTAAAAGATGTTTAGGAAAATTGAGAAATATCATATTGGTATGATGTATTGAGTGTTTACACAGCGACTACACCATTTATATGTGTACTACAACAATGTTTTATTGATGGAATAGCTTTTTATATTTTTATTTAAGGGGTCAGGTAGCCGAGTGGTTAAGGCGACATTGTTTCAATCACTTTTGGCTACCAGTCAAAGGTTCAAACCCTAGCGACTGCAGAACTTTTTCTGATGGCCCGAGAAAGTGCTAGGAAGCGAACGTAAAAAGGTAAGACCTCGTTAATCCTTAGCTCGCACAAGTTTCGACTCCTGAGGGCTGTCGTTCGTAAGGGGACGACAGCTGGTTAACGGAAAAAACAATTTTAACAACAATCACTCAGTGCACCGAAGGATTTCTACTGCTAGATATAATTTTACTACTGTTGCGTTTTTGGGTACTAGTAAGAAGTACATTTCTTGTACTGGATAGCTGCCTTTATTAAGAGACAAAATGTCCAGATAGGACAGCTCATTGCATTTATCCTATACAATAGGAATATTTGGGTCGAAAATCCATCAGAAAACAACTACTTTCCTGGCTAATACCACGACGAACGTTGAATTACATCTGATGAATTTCAGTGCAGAGTTCCTACAAGGCTTTCTCTGCAATTGCTTGTTGCATGGAAATGTTCATCAAAACATTTTGACCACCTATAGATCGATTTCAAATTGTTGCCCCTCATAATAGGGTAGGTCTATGCAAACCACAAGCTGCCTTTATTAAGAGACAAAATGTCCAGATAGGACAGCTCATTGCATTTATCCTATACAATAGGAATATTTGGGTCGAAAATCCATCAGAAAACAACTACTTTCCTGGCTAATACTACGACGAACGTTGAATTACATCTGATGAATTTCCGTGCAGAGTTCCTACAAGGCTTTCTCTGCAATTGCTTGTTGCATGGAAATGTTCATCAAAACATTTTGACCACCTATAGATCGATTTCAAATTGTTGCCCCTCATAATAGGGTAGGTCTATGCAAACCACATCTAATGTTTGCAACAAATAATTCGGTGACATCTGCATTTCAAGGCAAAAGCTGAAAAAATGCTCCCGCAGAGTAGATAAATCTGAACTACGAGCAATATCTCGTAGTCGTAGTGGCGAAGAATTCCCCAAGGTGTTCATCTCCATGGTTCCAAATGATAAAGGTGTCGTCTACGTATCTTAGCCATCAGAGAGGCAAAATATAAACCAAAACTATGGCTAAGATACGTAGACGACACCTTTATCATTTGGAACCATGGAAATGAACACCTTGGGAAATTCTTCGCCAGAATGAATAACATGAGGGATTCAATCAAATTCACAATGGAAAAGGAAACTAACAGTATCCTATCGTTTATCGATGTGAAAGCTGAAAGAACAGACACTGGAATCCTCACCTCTGTTTACAGGAAGAAGACACACACAGGACAGTACCTCAACTACGGCTCTAATCACCCAAACTCCACAAAGATGGAAATCGTTAGAACGTTGGTGGAGAGAGCAATGCCTATTTGCAACAACCAGGAGTCATTGGAGGCGGAAATTAACCACATCAAAAAGGACCTACGCCGAAAGGGATACCCCAAAAAGCTCATAGGAGAAGTTCGGAAACAACTCGAAAAGATCAAGACAACCGAAGAAAGACCACAAAACCCCGTTCTCATTCTTCCCTATATCAGGGGTATCTCCGAGAAGATCAGAAGGATCGGAAATAAATACAACATCAAGAGTTGCTTTCAATCCGGCAGTACCTTATGAAGCTTCCTCATCAAGACGAAATCAGAGAACACAACAGAATCCAGTAAAAACTGTATTTACAAAGTTCCATGTGAATGTGGAGATTCCTATATCGGAGAGACCAAGAGGCCATTATCAGTAAGAATAGCCGAACACAAAAAGTGGTCTCAACGAGGGGAAACATCAAAATCGGGAATTGCTGACCACGCCTGGACAAAACACCACCGAATTCTCTGGGACGAAGCTAGTGTTCTTCATAGAGAGGAACATTGGTTCATACGGAAATTTATGGAAACCACCTACATAGAAGCCAATGGTGCCTTCAGTCAACCAAGCGTGGAAATTAAAAACGTATGGAAACCGCTCATGGACCGTTTTGGAGGGAGAAAAAGCGCGAAACCACGCGCTCCACAAGACTGCGCGTAATTACACTTTAATTATAGACCTATAAAAGGTCGCGTAGCATCTGATTTTGTCACTATTCACCAGAAGTCGATTGCGGATTCAAGCAATTAAAACGTTGTGAAAAAATTTGAAAGAGATAGAAATCTTTCAACCATTAAGATGATGGACGTCCGCAATATAAGTAATCGAATCTGTATTTGTTCACAATGACCCAGTTAACACAAACATCTAGGAGATGTTGCTTTCATGATTATTATGGTAACAAACCTAACCTAACCTACCAGGAACTGTATCCCTTTAAGGACTGGAACGGTGAGTAGAAAGGTAAATTCAGTGATTTACAGAATTTGGCATTTTCTGGGTAGGTACTGATTTCACCGCAAAGAAAATGCAGGAGAATCAGAAAGTGAAGCGCAATTTTTAATAAGTACCAGTCCTTTTAATTTCACATTGTTACATCGAAAGGGTCTCGATGTGCACTCGATTCCAAAGTATAAATGGAATGTCACATTGGGCTAATTTCGAGTCACATTTTGTATCACATTTTGATGTCTCGACATGACCAACGTGGCACCGAATAGACGTTTATGCGATAATAATGGTGTGATCTGAAACATGAATGTGAATCCCACTCCCATCTCTGAGACCATTCTGTGTTGACTGGGAATAATCATATTGACAAGTGAAGTTGAAGGGATACTACTAAAAGCTGCGTTTAAAAATATTATTGGACACCTATAATAGGAATACACGACTTTAAGGGAGCTGGAGTGGGGTTATCACGAAAATGTTTCTTTTAAGAAGCTGCATTCATCCAGTACCTCAATACTCCCCCTCCTCTTCACTAAAAAAAAATTGTATACCGAGAACGGTAAGAGAAATGGGGTTTTCACAGATGGGTTCCAAAATCCGACTTGTAAAAAATTGCTATTTCAAGTACGCTAAGAGCTAGAGGAATGGGGTTCTTACCGTTGGGTTTCTATTGAATACCTTTTACGAACATCATGTTTCACTGATTGTAAAAAAAGTTCAATGTGAAAAAAAGAAAATTTGGATCGTAGGACCAAAATCCGGCCAAAAAGAACAAAAACAATTGCAATCTCGAGAACGGTTTCCGCCGTTGGGTTTCTATAAAGAATACGCATTCAACCAGTTTATGATCATGCGAATAGTTCGAACAAGTTCGAAGGTTTATCAGGTATGAATGAACATCATGTTTTACAGATAACTCGAGAACGGAGATACTTAGGATGATGGTTTCTATACCATTGGGTTCGTATTGGGTTATCACACCACCAACATAGGAAGGTGAATTGAGCCAGTGATAAAGTCATTATTGAACAATTTTCCATCTCGAGAACGGTAAGAGCTAGAGAGATGTGGTTTTCACCGTTGGATTTCTATAATAATTTCACTCGCCGTATTATACCTTCCTTTCCTGCGATATTAGGACCAATAAGGGACGTATACCGGGTGATTCTCCAAGGTGGCTCACCCCTATAACTTTTTTATTATTGAAGATAGAAAAACGAAATTTGGGGGTTGTGTATTATAGTTCAATTTACATTTTTTGACATATTAACTTGCTTTATCGTACTTCCGGTTCGACCAGAAATGAGCATAACTTTCGATTTTTAAATGGGACATCCTATATATTTTTACTTATTTCGATCGAGAATGACATTCTAAATCCAACAACACCTCACTTGTCAATATTTGACAAATGAAGTAATTTTTATTTCAATTTTCATTTTTTGATCTAGAATGCCATGGATCGTGTAAATCGCTTCATTCTTGATCAAGTAACATGGGAAAAATACGACTTTGAGGCTTTTGACTTCACAGTCGTTGAAAGAATTATTCAAAAGTCTCAAATATGAATTTTTCCAGTTAACGTGAATTTTTCAAATGGAAAGGGGGTGGCTCGTCGGCTTTTTGTGAAAGATCATTTTCTTACGAATAATTTGATACCACACACTTTCACTTTATTGTCACTATTTGAGACTTTTGAATAATTCTTACAGCGACTGTGAATTCAAAAGCCTCAAAGTCGTACTTTTCCCATGTTACTTGATCAAGAATGAGGCGATTCACACGATCCATGGCATTCTAGATCGAAAAATAAAAATTGAAATAAAAATTACTTCATTTGTCAAATATTGACAAGTGAGGTGTTGTTGGATTTAGAATGTCATTCTCGATCGAAATAAGTAAAAATATATAGGATGTCCCATTTAAAAATCGAAAGTTATGCTCATTTCCGGTCGAACCGGAAGTACGATAAAGCAAGTTAATATGTCAAAAAATGTAAATTGAACTATAATACACAACCCCCAAATTTCGTTTTTCTATCTTCAATAATAAAAAAGTTATAGGGGTGAGCCACCTTGGAGAATCACCCGGTATAGAGCCGGTAATACCACTTTGTCATGGCAACCACATATCCAAACAACAACGGAGAACTTAATATCATCTTCCTACTAATATGAATGTCAGTCTGACAGACTTTACTTCTATCAGGCATTATCTATAACTATTGAAGAATTCACGACAAGGGAACTTTTTTTACTTTGTTGGTTCTTGAAATTATCTCAATAAATACTACTCGTGCTCACAATACTATCGATAATTCTGTCAGAAATCTTAAACTCGATCAAATTGCAAAAGCAATTTGATCTCGTTGATTTCTGACAGAATTACCATCGATTGTATTGCGAGCACTCGTGGTATTACTCCTGACAATTTCCCTCATATTATATGAACCAATCAAAAGCCTTAATTTTATGAATTCAAACCAATGAGAAAAGGAATTTTCTAAAACACTGTCTCCAGCCCGTGGTATTTTAAAATCGGTGTTTCGCCTGTTCCTTATTTATACGTTTCCATAGCTACAATAATCATAGTAAATATAGAAACGTCAGTTGGACGATTCAACTCTATAACTGACATTAATGACACAGATGAACCATTCTTGCAATACGTATTTAGTCCAAAATAATATAGTGTATTCGTGAAATTGTTTGATCGCATATCCCTTCAAACTGCACACAACACCACTCGAGCAAGCTCTCGTGTTGTTTCTAAGCAACACAGTTTTCGTGATACGCTTTCAACCAGTTAAACGTTATGATCCTTTAAGGAAAAAAAGTTATAAGTGGTTTTTTTACTTTTTTGGTTATAACTCCAAAGCGGAGACACTCAGGAGGATGGGACTTTCACCATTGTGTTTGTATTGAGTAATTACACCACCTACATAGAGAAGTGTACCTATTGGTCTATTCATGAAGTCACAGGGAATCATTGTTTCTGAAGCTTAAACTCGAAGATGTGAGTTGAAAAAAAGTTTTTCACTAACATGAAAGTATCACCAAGTGTTACCTTACCGAACCTAATCTGACCCAAAAATACCAAAATTCGGAAAAAACACAATTATTGTGTTTTTTTTTCTAGATAAGTAAAAAATTTATAGAAACTAGTTGTAAATCGAGTTTCGTCGCTCGCTACACAAGAACTATGATGCACAGTCGAGCTCCAAAAAAGTGGTACATCACCAGCGCTTCGCCAAAATGTGACTTATCGCATAGTTGTCACTTTTTTGGAGCTCGACTGTACATTATAATCCTTGTGTAGCAAACCGCGAAACTCTGACGAGTCGCTGGCGATTGACTATGCATATGGCTGTAAAACTGTTTAAATACATTTTTTTCGATAACTCGTCTAGTTCTAGTTTAGTTCAGATTTTGGAGTTTTTAAGAACATTTACTTGAGTGCATAATATTTAGTTTAAGTTTAAATGATTTCAGGACTATTGATATCACGGAAAAAAATCTTTCACGTTTCTTGCAGATTTTTGGGAGGCGATCAAAATAGTTATTTATGTTATTAGGATCATAAAGTCGATCATTATGGTACAAGTCATGAATGTCATCGGGCGAGGCGTAGCCGAGTCCGATAACACGACGTGTGTCATAATGATTGTTTATGATTCGAATTACATACAAAATTTTATCGATGGTATTTATATTAATACGTTTTCGAAAAATTAAAAATTGCATTTTTGACATGTCACAATGACAACAATTTTTAAAGGAGTAAGTATATGTGTAGTTTCAAATATTAGTAGGTGAGTGAGCTGTGCTTTGCCATTTCCTTGACAACGTCAGGTTGTAACGGCAATATTTATTTATCGCTGTCAAACACAATTGTTACGTAGAATTTAATATAATTCAAATAATAATGAGTGATTCTGAAACTGGTAGTTTACCTCCTGATTTGGAAGAAATGACGCGAAATATCGTGGACTCCCTTTTGCCGGAAAAATCACGGAGTGTATCTGAAATGGTGTTTAATCGGCACGAAGAATGGTTTTCTGCTAAGAAAATCAATATGAAACAGTATTTTTGGCTTACTTTGAATGCTTATCTAAGGAAAGAAAACCGTCTTCTCTTTGGTCGTATTATTCAATGATAAGAAGTTTTTTATCAACAAGAAAGAAAGTCGATATTAGTAAGTACCTTCAGCTGGTTGCATTACTAAAACGTCTCAGAAGGTTACAGAGCTAAAAAATCCAAAATGTTTACTGAACAAGATGTTACAAAGTTTTTAACGGAAGCATCAGATGATACATATTTATTTAAAAGAGTTGCTATGATAATTGGACTAAGTGGAGCATGCAGAAGAGAGGAATTGACAAATATGCTTGTTGAAAATGTAAAAGATGATACGTAATTTCATCAGAGTAATGTTGTCAGGATTTTCTTTAAAAACGGTTTATTGCCTCAAATTTACAAATTTCGACGACACATCAAACACACCAAAAATGTTAGAATAATAAGTGTCAATCTGACATTTCCATTTTCCCAACTGTCCTCGTGAACTACAGAGGATTTTCTAACATTCGGCCACTCCTGACTATCAGAGTGTCCTTACTCTAATCAAAGAAAGAACTAAACAATTAAATCAAAATAAAACTACTCTAAATCAAAGTCTTTATATCTTGAAGGCAATTTCTTTTGTCTTCGGGGTCTGTCATTTTTCATCATATTCGGTTCGGTTTCTCGAGGTTCTTCTTTCTCGACTTCTCTGTTTCTTTCTTGATCTTCAAAATTTCTTTCTTCATCTGAATACATTTCTTCATCACACGAGTCATCTTCATCTTCAGGTACATAATTAAAAGATTTCATTTGCGAGACATGACAGGTACTAGTGAAACTACGCGAGGGGTCTAGGTTGCATTAACGATAAGTATCACTAGGAAGTCTTTCGGATATAATTAAGGGTCCTTTATATCGCGATTTCAATTTATTCGATTCTCCGGTCGATGGCTTTGTACATTTTACAAAAACAATTTCCCCTACATCGAATTCATCAGCTTTACTTCTTCGTTTATCATACCTCTCCTTATAATTTTGTTGGTTCTTCTCTATCGTTCTCCTTATCTCTTCTTGTATTTCATGTGGTGGATACCAATGAGAGCTAGACACAAAATCAGCCAGTTTGTCATCCTCAAACTTTAGAAGGTAACCATTTAAAAATTCGAATGGGGTTTTTCCTATAGCTTCGTTGAACGCCAAATTTAGACTTTTTTATACTTTCGGTAACAAATTGTCCCACTGATCTTCTTGCTCTAGAAGGCTCGCTATAGTTGGGATCAGAGTTCTGTTGACTCTTTCGATTTGACCGTTCGCTTGAAGCCAACAACTTGAATTCAAGGTATCTTCTCTCTTCAAAAATTCTCAAATTCTCCACTAGTGAAACAGGTTCCACGATCGTTCACTATTCGATCTGGAATTCTATACAAATCTATACATTTTCGTAGTTTATTGATGGTCGGTCTACTCTTTGTACTTGCTACAGGATACAATTTGACGAACTTTGTTAAAGAACAGACTACTACCAAAATGAAAACATTGCCTCGTTTACTCTTTATGAAAGGTCCCACATGATCAATGTGGATTTGTGCAATTGAGTGTTTTGGAGGAGGAATCGGGTGTAATTCACCTGGTTGACGTCTTGCTGGAATCTTATTGGCTATACATTTGAAACAATTTCTGATCTGATTTTTGACATAATTTCTCATATGTGCAAACCAATATTTCTGTTGAAATTTCCTCACGGTTCGTTCAACTCCACAATGTCCAGCCAAATCATGATTCTGTACAACCACACCTTTTCGCATCCCCTTAGGTATGACAAATAAAAACTTCACTTCTTTATTTTCGGCAACTTCTCGTAGCAATCGTCCATTATTTAATGAATAACCATGTTTTTTCCGCTTTTGACTACTCGTCTTCATCTTTTCGTAATATTTCCACCACATGATTCTAATCTGAAATGTTGAAACTTCATCCTCTAGAGTGATTTCTAAGATACAATTATTTTCGAGGTTATTTTTTGTGAAAACTCCTTGCTCATCTTCTAGTTCCCTTTGAATGTCTCCCTCGATTTCACATGCAGCCCTAGATAAAGCATCAACATGATTCATTTTATTGAAATTTCAATACTTTATCTCGTAATTGAATTCTTGGAGTGCATGAAACCATCTGGCTACTTGAGGGATCAGACTCTTATGTGAATTCATATATACAATGGCCTGACAATCTGTATATATTGTGAAAAACATGCCAATCAAAAATTCTCTCAATCTAGTAGTACACCATGCTACTGCCATAAGCTCAAGCTTTGGTGAATGATATTTTGATTCGCATAGGTTTGTTTTACGGGACGAGTAATAAACTGGATGTAACTCACCAGTACCATCCGATTGCAGAATAATTCCAGATACACTCAATGAACTGGCGTCAGTGTGCAATTCTGTTACTTTTGCATGAGGAGAAAATAATTGCAATACAGGCTTACTACTCAATATGTTAATCAACTTTGAAAATGCTCCATTCTGTTCAGGTCCCCAGTTGAAAGTTCCCTCCTTTCTAGTCAAGTCGCTTAGAGGTTTGGCAATCACCGCATACTGATGAACAAGTCTTCGAAAATGACCAGCCATCCCAAGAACACATCGTGCCACTGTAACACTGGTTGGAACTGGAAACTTCCTGATGGCATCTAACTTGGCATCTCCTGGTTTCAAACCTTCTCCTGATACCACGAAACCAACGTATTCCACCGATTCCAATCCAAATTTACATTTTTTCAGCTTCAACGTCAAGTTGTCTGCATTCAATTTATCCAAAACAATTTCCAACTTCCTCAGCATATTTGGCCAATCCTTCGCAGGAATGAGAATGCCATCTAGATAGCACATAGCTACTTTATTTCGCAAAGGACCTAAAACACAATTCATCAGTTTACAGAATTCGAAAGGTGCATTCGTGAGCACGAAAATCATACGAGTAAATTGTCCTCTTTCGTCCGACGTTATAAATGCGGTTTTCGATTGGGCTTCTTCACTCAATGGTACTTGTAGATATCCGTGCGCGAGATCAAGTGTAGAAAATATTTTACAACCACTCAAGTTCTGAAATTGTTCTTCGATTGTTGGAATAGGATACACAACTCTTTCAGTCTGTGAATTCAATTTTCAATAGTCAATAACTAATCGCGCTTCTACCGTTTTTTTAGGAATCGGTAATACTGGATTAGCATACCATGGTCCCTCCATCCTTTCATAATGTTTTTGATAGTTTCGCGTTCAGAAAAACTTGCTTTATAAGGTTTATGTATCACTGGTTTATTGGAGTCTTTCATATTCATTGTCATTACGTTTGTGCAGCCTAGTTCCCCTATATGAAATGCAAAACAATCACGATACAAGTTGAATAAACTTACCAACCTTTTAATTATTTCTTCGCTTGTGTTTTCTTCCACCTGAATCATGTCAGCTGTGATAGGTTCTTTTATTTCCTTCCGACTTGCGTTTTCTTCTGATTGCTCAGTACTATTCTCGACCTGAATGATATTGATATCAACCACTTCATCTTCGACTCTGCAACCTTCCTGGGCAACTCTGCAAACTTCCGGGGCAACTTTTCCTAATTTCTGTCCTTCCTTGACTTTGACAGAATACTGACGACTAGGATTTTCAATCGGCATCATCGCTGTCTCTCCATCAATTCTGGATTTTTTAAACATCACGGAGTTTGGGGAAATTTCTGTTGCCTATTCTGACGTAACAACGGATTTCTTTGAATCTGATCTTTCATACGGTAAATTAGGAAACGGTAATTCATCTTTCCAAACAAACTGTAGATGACTTTCAGTTCTGATATAGGCAATGGCATCATGTTCAGTGAACGTTCTACCCAAAATAACATCAACAGATTGAACACTGCTTGGAACAACAAGCAAAGGACATTCTCAATGAATATTCCATCCAATTCGACTTTTTCCTGAATTCGACCATTTGTCTCGACTTGGGAACCACCAAAACCAAAGAGCTTGGTTTTATCTTCTCGTACATCATGATATCCATTCTTTATCGCATTATCAGTTATAGTGCAAACTGCAGAACCTGATTCGATGACAGCTTTGTACTCAGTACTATTTACTCTTACTGATCGTAGAAAACGACTAAGTGTGTTTGAAGTATTTTGCACGATCATTATTTCTGCGGTTTCTTTGCAATCTCGTCGTACATGCCCTGGTTTAAAACATTTGAATCACAAACTACTTTTAGGTTAAGTACATTTGAATTTTGTATGACCTTTATCCCCACAATTATAGCATCTAACGTTATTCATTTCTTTTACCTCTACTTTTTCAAAATTTCGACTGTCTACGTTTCTATTATCGACATGTTTGTTGTGAAATTTATATTTTTCCAAATTTGATGATTCATACACCTTTTAATAAAAGTAAATCATTCCATAACTCATCATCAGATGAATGATGTTTAACTGTCAAGTTACCCGCATTATCAGCTCTAGACAAACCTTTCAGAATTTCAATTTTAGATTCATCAAAAGTCAACTTCAGCTTCCCGCATAATTTAAGTTTTTCATGAAAGTGAGAAGCAACTGACTCTCCTTGTTTTTGTACCCGTCTTTTCATCCATTCCCATCTTTCGCCTGTAGTCAGAGATTCCACGAAAGTTTTACGTAATTTATTTTCAGAAGTAGACCATGTACTTTCTCCCATTTCTAAATTAGAGAACCAATTCGCGGCAGGACCTTTTAAATATGACTCAGCTACCGTTATCTTCGTTGATTCATCCCATCTCTGTAAAGAAGCATAATTGTTGATAGACTTCAACCATTCAATAGCCTTAGGTCTATCTTTATCACAATCGAAATGCCATAACGTTGTGTAATATTGGGTAAAAACCGAGTATTATTATTACAAAAAGTCCCAAATTTGTTTGTTAAATTGCAATTTATTCAGGACCTTTCTAATTCATCATCAGAATTATTAAAAGTGATTAAATTCATCAAATTCATTTGCATTTTCATCAAATCCGCCATTTTTTGCAAAACTCCACTTAATTCCGATGAATTCATTTGAGTTGCATCCGAATTTCCCGTATTCTGAGTCCTATTACCATTCCCAGAATTTTCAAAAAAATTACTGGATGCACCCTGTTTACTAAATTCCTTAAAACCTTCTCCCATCGAGTTTCCGTGGTAACGTTCCATCGTATTCAGATAAATTACGCGAATGTCAAAACACTGTCAATTGGAAAATATTTTGAATAATATCGACCAAATCCGCCTAAAACTTCTACCCACAATACCTATACTACAATTAGAGAAATGCCCTTTGAATTCCTGTCGCGCACCCGACTCAATTCAAAACTATTCTCTAAAACTCTAATATACAGGGTGTCCGGTAAACCTTGTACAATATTGAAACGTGATAGACCAGGTCATGACTGTTCAGAATATCGGAATTTCACCTAAGTAAAAATATCACCGTTTTCGAGATAATGGGCATTTTAAGAAATTCTGGAAAATCTCTTCTAACCTTGGATTTTTGAGTGCCTTCTATACAAATTGAGATGAATTCAAATATCTTTGCTGCTGAAGATTACTGATGAGTGATGCTTTCAGACGTACAGAACAGTTTTGCAGAAAGTGAAAAAAAATTCAAGAAATGAGGGTAAAATGACAGATTTTAGTTTGAACAATTTTTTTAACAAAAGTTTGACATTATTGTCTGAAAGAAACATAACCAATTGGAAGTGGACATTCATTTCAAAAGAATGATCATTTTGTCCAGACTCTACCATGGTATAAAACGAACTATAATCACTTTTGGAGGAAGTGATTTCCATTGAATTAGGCGTGGTTTTATTCTAGGCTTCCATCAACTTTTATACCTACTCCCAAAAATTATTTTATTTCGATTTAATCAAGATAAAATGTGGAAATGATTATTAATAATAAAGAATAGACTGCTTGGTGGCATTAAATAGTATGTTAATAAAATTTAAGCCTAATAAAATTATCGAAATGAAATGTTGATTATCCGAAATGGTACCGATTAATACGAATTCATGTGATAAATGTCGCAATTGTCCAAAATCCAGATTCCAACGAAGTTTCAGAGACCGACAGATATACAGGGTGTAACCAAATACGTGCAGCATTTTTTAGGAGGTGAATCCTTGTCAAAAATTAAAAACTTTTCTAACTCCTGTGTTGTGTCCGTAGAAGCAATAGTTTCCTAATGATAAAATAAAATACGGCATTGTGCATGAACGGATCTTCTGTAAATAGAAATGAAAAAATCTAGTAGGTGGCTGTCATATTTTATTTGAACAACTTGTGACTTCTGTCGTAGTGTTTTAAAATTATTGGGCTTGTTTCCATCAGTGGTATTTGTTTCTTCATCATGCCGTACATACGTTATACTCCCCGAGAATATGTGCATATGCACAATGCCGCTCAGAGAATGGCTGATTTGGGGGCTATAACCTCTAACGCATTTGAAAAGGTTTTCTTGAAAATATATCGCCTCTGCGTACGATTGGATGGAAAATAACATTTTTGTAAAATTATTCAGTGCGATGTTGAATAATCGTTATTGTGGTTAAAGTGTATGTTGATTCAAAAAAACGTTGAATTAGATTGACGTCTTTACATCTCATTGAATGCTTCTAAGCAGTTGATTCGTTATTACTCATAATTATTTAATCATTTCATCTTGATAGGATAAAAATAAAATACATTACTAACAAAGTCTAATGGAGTTGATTTTAGCTCAGAATAACATCACACTCTAATATAATCGAAATTCTACTCCTTCCAAAAATAATTATCGTATGTTTTATACCATGGTGGAGTCTGGACAAAATGGGCATTCTTTTGTAATGAATATCCATCTCCACTTTGTTATGATTTTTTCAAACAATAATGTCTAACTTTTGTTAAAAAAATTGGTGAAACTCAAATCTGGCATTTCACCCTCATTTCTTGAAAAATTGTATTGTTTTCTGAAAAACTGTTTTGTACGTCTGAAAGTATCACTCATCAGTAATCTTCAGCAGCAAAGATATTTGTATTGGTCCCAATTTGTAGGCATGGCACTCAAAAATCCAAGATGAGGTAGCCATTTTCCAGAAATTTAAAAAATGCTCATTATCTCGAAAACGGTGTGATTTTTACTGAGGTGAAATTCCGATAGTCTGAACAGTCATGACCTGGTGTATCACAAGTTTCAATACTAATACAAAGTCTAATGAAGAAAGTTGCTTCTTTTGACCTCTAGAATGATACATCCAAAAATTAAAAAAAATGTTGAGCTCCAGGAATACACGCATGTCCTTTGAAAATCTGTCGCCATCTTTGAGTTTTTGGTGTTAAGTTTGATTTCACCATCTGAGGAGTCATTCAAATCATAATTATTAATTGGATCTATTACGTGATCCCCGTCAATGAAAATGTTATCCAATATTCACTACAACAGCATTTTCGCCTCCTAAAATAACTGAAGAAATAAATATTTAAGGATCTTACCGAGAACCAGAGATGATTTCTGATAATACTAATTCTACAAAACAAATAAGGTCATGCGGTATTCAAATAAAGTCGTCATTTATTCCTGCATTGCAATATAAGGAAGCTTCTGATAACTCTCTACTATCAGTTAGCCAAGGACTATAGTTCTTAGTTACCCTCAATATTTTATAGGGGGCAAGTGCCAGTTAGGAATAATTGAAGGTTATTTTTTCATTACCATTCTCTATAATTTGAATGTTTTCTAACAGAATTGGGAAGGATTTTTGGTGGTTCGAAGATCCAACTCGCAGTGAATGAAATCGTGATCGGACATATGATCAATGGTCGCTTTGTGTTCAACCATGTTTTCAATGGAAATAGCTACAAAATCTATGGGGGTTTCCAAAGTTGGTGTGATGCGATATGGACGACCTATGATTTGCATCAAGTTCAGGCTAACAAACATTGCATTGATATTGATGCTGGGGTTTGATTTGGAACTTGAGTGTATAAATACTGAAGTGACCAAGACTTAAGATTTCATCGACTTCACTAAAAAGTTTACCTGCTACTTTTCCTACAATGTTTCACGGACCAGGTATCATCTATCCTACAGAAATCGTATGGACAACTCAAAATGTTATTCTCCGTTAGACATATGATAACTTTCAAACTGAAAACTGTACTTTGCGAATCTCTTGTCTTATCTCATGCTAATTATTGCGATTACGTTTACGGACCCTGCTTGACTGTCCGAGACAGCTTTCGCATCCAAAAAATCCAAAATTCTTGCTTAAGACTAATTTTTGGCATACGAAAGTTCGAGAGAATTTCGCACACACTCTCGCAGGTCCGCTGGCTCAATATGAGTAATAGAAGAAAATTACATTCCATCTCTCTCTATCACAAAATAATAACTCAAGGAACCCCACCTTATCTAGTCGAAAAAATCAGATTCAGAACAGATATTCATAACATCAACTTGAGAAGAAAAAATAATATTTCAATCCCTCATCATAGTTCCAATTTATTTCAGAGAAGCTTTTCTTATCAAATCTGCAAAGAGTATAATAATCTATCAACACAACTAAAAGAAATAGCGAACCACGACAATTTCAAAAAACTTGTTTTTGATAAATTATTCAATGAACAAATTCTACGACGGACATGATTTATGTATTTTTTATCTGCTGCTTTCTGTATCACAAAAAAAATCCTAAAATAAATTGTTAGAAAGCTGGTAATCGATTAATTATAAGAATATTTTTATTTTTGTTTTAATTAATTTTAGGAAGCTTGATAGTTATTTGTATTTTTGGTTTGTTCATAACTTTAGATTTTTTTTGTGTTTTTTCTTTTTCTACAGGTTCATGAGGTAGAACAGTTTTATACTGATCATGAGGCTATAGCATTCTGTAATATGTTCGAGTCATCAAATTGGATAATAAAGATTATTATTATTATTATTATTATTATTATTATTATTATTATTATTATTATATATGGATAATCGGATTCTGTAGCAACAAAAATTCCTAAAATTATATTGTTGATTTTAAATTTGACCCAAATTGTTCAATTGCTTCATCACCACCTATCACAGGAAAATTAAGTGATTCCCTGATGAAAAATATGCTCCTCCGCTTCTGCCGGGAATTCTGTCATGTCTAATTGAATTGTTATCTTGCAATAAAATCATGTTATCTGTAATTGTGGGTTTGATCCAGGATTCCGAAAGACATTAATGTTATATTCTTTGGCAGTAATGTGAGCCTTGAAATCAGCGAGCTTTGGAAGTAGAAATCGTATCAGATGAGTGATTTTTAGATAGCAAAGGAAATGCATGGTCGAAAAGGGACGTAGGTAAACTCCCCTACCCATGTATTTAATGAGACACCTTATTGATACTTGAAGTTGAATTATTTTAAATTACTTCTATTACAGATATGTACTAAATGAACTAGTTTAATATTTTATGTCAACAGTTCAATTTTGTTCAATCATTCAATTCTCATTCTCTGCTTCTGTTTGGACAATAGTTGAATTTATCTTTTGAGACTATTTTTGTTCCTCTCGTTTCGTGAGTTGGTGCTACGATCAGGAAATTCCATTCTGACGTTATTGACCCTTGGTTCTAATTACCATCAGATCCTTCATTGTGTGCTTCCAGGTCCTTCAATTTTCTCGCATTGCAGTACTTATTGCCAGTTTCCACTATCCAGTTTTTTTTTATTTCACGGATCAATTTTTGTAGTCTAGCAAGTTTCAAGTGATGTACCAGTATCCTTTGACTTTGGCGGCCCTCGTATGAGACGTCGTTCGCATTTGCATTACCACTTAGATAAGTATTAAAGCAAGTAGATTTGAAATATCTGTAATAGAATTAATTCAAAATAATTTAACTTCAAATATCAATATAGTGTCTTATTAAATGAATGAGTAGGGGAGTTGACCTCCGTCCCTTGTCAAATATTCATTTCCTTTTTTGCCAAGCATTCGAAAACGTATATAAATATCTGAAAATCGCCCAGGAAAATATACGATTTCTACTTCCGAATATCACCCGAAGGATCACATTATTGACAAAGAATTTGACATGGTGTGCTTTTCGAAAACCTGGCTCAAACGCTTCAAACCTACAATTTCAGATATAATATGGTAACAATACAAGATTACAATTCAATAAGACAAGACGTATCTTCCGGCTGAACAACTTCGAGTCAAAATTGAAATTAACAAAATAATTATCTGAACATTTGTTGCTACATAGGATTCGATAATCCACCTATCGATTCCATAAACATTCCAGAATATACAGCGAGTGACCTTTTTTTAAAATCAATGCAACATTTGATATAAATCATAGATCGCCCAACACCAACTTCGGAAACCTTCATATATCCTCTAGCTATTTCCAATGAAGACATAGTTGAACATAAGGATACATTCGATCATATTATGTTCGATAACAAATTGAATTACTGCGAGTTGGACTTCAAATTAACAAAAATCCTTCCCAATTCAAATCAATTAGAGACTTAAAAAATTCTATAAAATGGATTTCATTTTTGATCTTGATTCAATTCCATTAGAAAACATTCGAATTATACAGAAAGGCAATAAAAAAGTCACCTCTAACAATTCCTCACTGGCATTGTTCCGATAAACATGCCCCCTATAATATCAATGGTAATTATGAACTATATGGTCCCATGCTAACTAATAATATCATAGCTCTACAACACTAAGAGAAGGTGGAGACGAATGAGCATCATCTTGCTTACTACAAAGTACGAAGTACTAGAACGCAAAAATTAGAAACTGGCATACTTCCAACATAAATTAGATGTTGATAGAAATGAAGACTCTTGGGCAATTTTAGCATAAATTATTAATATGTCCAATAAAACACTGACCTTCCCAAACTGAAAAATGCCGAACAAATAGGTCATTATTACGCTTCTCCATTCTGCAGTGTACCACCCAGCCAAAATATTTTAGGTACACACATAAATAACCTACCCAATTGCGACTTTATTTTCAACCCGGTACAGAAAACAAAATCTGAAAAACATTGTTTACTGGTAAATCAATTGCAATGGGAAATGATTGTTTGAACCGGAAAATGTTACTACTTACAATGCAGCTCCCGCAATATATCTCATCTAACCCATATCATCAATTTTTGTTCATTAAATAATGTTATGCTAGAATTTTTTAAACTGGCACCTATTCCAAAATACAGTAAATCAGCTGATTTCAAAGACTTACGTCCTATAACTATCCTTCCCACCTTGTCCATATTTGTAGATAGAATAGTGGATGAATAATTGCGCAATTATGTAGTCCAGCATTCAGAGTTTCAGTCAGGCTTTCGACCTAGACAGCATCCTTACGGCCCTAAAACGGGGACAGTTATTTGCCCAGGGCTACGCTGACAATGTCGCCATAATGGTTAATGTGAAGTAAATGGGTTCATGTGTGGCTCTGATGCAATCAGCCCTCATACAACAAAAGACGTGGTGCACGAGAGAGTGCGTCAAGGTCAACCCAAAAAAAAACACGATCGTTTCTTTAACCCGAAAAATAAACCTAGAAACCAACAGAGCTCTTCGAATCTTTGGTGAAAGCCTACATATACCAGGAAAATCGAAATACATGGGATTAAACCTAGACTCAAAGCTGAACTGGAACGAACATCTGGAAAAAGTGCTAAGAATAAAGAGCTCTGATGTGGTGGCTAAAGGAATCTGCCAATCAAACTCGATCGATTTTTTAAACCAAGCAGTTGAAACGATTTAATGAAATGACGATAACAGTCTTATAAAAAAAGCCGGTATTCCACTATAGTTCTAATTGAATTGTTCACCTTCGTTTTCACGAACTGGAAGTTTACGTCGGAATTGAATTAGAGATTTAAAACGACTGCCTGAAACTAATAAACAAGGAATTCTGTAGTAGAGATTATGTTATTAAAGTCTGTGAGGTGCGAAATTAGCTCCCTAATGGTTTGCCTGGTGACGTTAAATGCATAAATGCACTCCGTTCTGATTTGAACCGCAGACCTAATCCAGTTTCCACTTTTGCCATTATAATTGACTTTTTCAGGTACGTGTACAGCAATTCAGCGTGAATTTTCTCGTCCTAGAGGGGATTTTTGAAGGGATTTCTCGCGAATGAGGGTGAGGACATAATCCTAGTAGAAGCAGGTTACTTATAAAATGTTACATTCATGCTTTTCCATCCAACCAGCATTTCATACCCTTATACAATCGTTTTGTGGGAAATTATCCCACTCATATATGAATTTCAATTGTTAATAATTCAGGTAATATTTCATACATATGAATATCAAGTATCATTTTGTTTTTTGCAGGGTGGGGCATTAGTACGACGAAGTCCGATTGCTCCAGACAAGACAGTCTGGAATTAGAAATTATTGCCAAATATACACGGAGAAAATAAAAAATTAATTGGTTCGAGTGCTTTTTTCCACATGGAATTCCATGTATTCAAGTACATTTTTTCAAGCATCTCCATCCACCACTTCAATATTATTCAGCCAACCACTTGAAAGTTATGATTTTTATTGACAAAATATTGCCATCTTCAGACGCATACCAAAAAATCGACTGTCTTCTCGATTATTAAATTTAATAGAAAATAATTTGTCAGGCAGATGTGTGATATATATGAATCATTTTCAGGGTGGCTGTCGAATTTTTTCAAGTTTTTTGACTGGAAAAATACAGTGAGGCTTTTTATAGTCTCTCCTTCCTGTTTATTTTTGATTGACGTACTCACATGGAAAAAAACTATCTTTTGAAATTGCTTGATTGAGGGTGGGAGGGGTCCAGGACATTTGGGCGCGGCCAATTGGGCGCAAGTCAACTGGGCGCGGCCAACTGGGCACAGGGACAACTATAGGCGCAAGGACAACTGGGCGCAAGGACAACTGGGCGCAGGAACAACTGGGCGCAAGGACTACCGGGCGCAGGGACGACTGGGCGTCAAAAAAATTAAACACAAAATTAATAATAATTCTTTTATTACTCTCATCTACTAATCATAGGATAGGATGACTCGACCAAAGTACCCCTGCGGAGTTCATAAAGGTCGAGTATTCCTATAGGACACAGTCAGAAGAACAACAATAAGAAATTATACATGTTCCTAATTCTTAATTTCAGGACCTCGTTATTAAGGGTCGAGTATATAAATAGGAAAATTTGCAAATAATATGATTTAATTTAATAAAATATCTACCAATCTTAATTATCATCATAAATTCATTTTGAGTGTAGTATTTTATTAGTCTGATCTAACCTGACCAAATCAACCTAGCTCGCAAGTTGGGAACTTGGAAGTTGAATAAAAATTCCTATCCTATGGATGAGAGTAATAAAAGAATTATTATTAATTTTTTATTTCATTTTTTTGGCGCCCAGTCGTCCCTGCGTCCGGTAGTCCTTGCTCCCAGTTGTCCCTGCGCAAAGTTGTCCTTGCGCCCAGTTGTCCCTGCGCCCAGTTGTCCTTGCGCCCAGTTGTCCCTGCGCCCAGTTGTCCGCGCCCAGTTGACTCGCGCCCAGTTGACGCGCCCAAATGTCCTAATACTGTGAAAATACGTTATACCGAAAATCAGTAAAAATTAGATAGTTAAAAAGAGAATTGAATTTTCTTTTCAACGACGTATAATTTGGCCCCCCATTCCATTTGAAAGTTTGGAATTGATGTCCCCGCCACCTCCTTTATTTCAAAATGTAGTATCGGTGATGCCATTCAAAATGGTTTTTGTTCCATGTTTGTACGTTTGTTCAAAAGTTAACAGAGGGAGGGGGGTACTAAAAAATGCCGCACTTCATATGTTTTGACCATGGGATGTAGTATTCGGACTCGAATATTTTTTGTTTTGTTTCGAAGCAATTCCTAGCTGCTTTAAAGATTAACTGAATCGGGTATTTCTTTGACTTCATTTCCTGATTTTATTTTTTGATTTTGCGTAATTTTTTTGGAAAATAAACGTTTCGCATGAACATTTTTTTCGTTTGCTATTGTGTGCTATATTAACTGAATATTTTTTATTGGGTTTACATGCAGTTTGACAGATTATTTCTGTCAATTCTGAAGTTTTCAAAGTTAGCTGAAATGAGTTTGAAGAACTTGTGGATACGATTTTTGTTTTGAGGGAGTCTGAAAATAATTGTTCAGTCTTATTTATCATCAGAAATATCCCGATGGAAGTGCCCCGAAATCAACACCTTCCGAAACCTGCTTGAGATATTTGTAGAAACTGACAATGTGTAATATCAGAAGAAGGGACGAATTTTTTAATTTCTCAAGATAGTGTTTTCTTTGTTGTTTAAGCAATTATTGGGAATCCCTACATCAGTCAGCGGGAAGAGTGTACAGTTTCCATCATATGAAAGTGACACACTTGATGATCAGAATGGTTCATTGCAGGCATTTGTATTATTGAAAACAACCATTCCAATCCTCAAGTGTACCACTTTTATATGACTGGACCTGTACCAAAGAGAGTAAACTAACAGGGGGGTTTAACCCTTTGCGTTCCAATTATATTTTCATACCTTATCTTCCTGGTTCCGATTATATTTCCGTAACCCGCCTTCCTGGGTCCGATTTCATTCAACTTGCCTTTTGACCCACTTTTGATCATCCGATTAACTTTATATTTGGCAGGTGTTCATAATTTCACCAAATCCAGTGTAGGGGCTCACCCGACATCGGACCGGAACATTATAATTTTACTGTCAGGGCTGTCCCGACAAAGGACCGCAACAGGGTAATAAGCTCTAGCCAATCAGAATCTTGTTCTTGTAGCGTTAACACGTCATAGTGACGTACTTGGACATGAGTCCAGAGTCGAACTCGAACCAAGGAACAATACTGTCACCTATAACTCTCATAGTGCGGAGTGCGCTAGTCCGTCGCTGTCTAGACAGAACGGCGGCCATGACATGTCCAACTACGTCACAAATTTTCTTTTATCTCCTACTATCAGCGTCACCATTGTCTTATGGGGATTAGACTCTCCTAGCCATATAAATTAAGTCTCCTTGGAACTGTACGTCATTTGGGATAACAGCCAACAGACTTTCCGATTTTCGAATCTTATAGAAAAAGTAATTTCGATGCGTTTCGTATTCAAATGCATCAGGAACCGAGTGATGACGATTTCCGAAAGCGTCTACAGTTTTTGCAATTGGACGAGCGGCAGAATGCAAGAGGATGCTGCTTTTTTCAATAACATTTTTTTCACTGATAAGGCAACGTTTCATAAAAATGGAGACATAATTTTCATCATTATGAAATAAAAAATCCGCATTTCTTCAGGCAAGTTGTTAACCAGCACATATGGTATTTGAATATTTATATTTTTTTCTTGGAAAATGATCTGCCAGATTTACAAATGAATCTTGCTGGAAGGAATGTGGTTTCAACTAGATGGTGATCCTCCCCATTATTTCAATTCAGAAAGGGAGCACTTGTACAATATTTACCCACTTCGATGAACTGGAAGAAATGGGCTCTTTCAATGGCCTGTAAAATCCCCAGATCCCACTCGAATGTATTTTTTTATGATGATGTGTGAAACTAATGATGTCAGACCAATAACAATAGAAAATATGAAGATAAAAATAATTTAGGAGTATAACACCCACAGTATTGAGAACAGTAGAAAACTGACTCCGTAGGCGGGTGGAGATGTGTTTTATCAAGAATGGGTAACACGTGGAACATGTATTATTATACACGGAAAATAAGGTATGGTGATGTTTACAATAATTTCTGGTACTATATTTGACCGCAATAATATATACAAATTTCAACCATAAAATTCAACATTCTATCAATATTTTACCAGTTACAATCCAATTATTCAGGATTAGCAAAAACTATTGACTTTTGTATCATAATTTCTTGAAGATACCAGTATTTTCTCTAGATTTTTCTCAGTGTTATTTGTTTGTATTGTTTTTTTCATGTTTCTGTTTAGATGTTTCAATCAATTTTGTATGAAAGAAATTGGGATTCTTTTAAATATATGTGTTTTTATGGCCCATAGGAGAGTGTTTCGAAAACGGTTAGGAATAGCTTCAGGAGAAAACTTCGCGTCCCAATCCCAAATCATTTGATACCACTTTAAAAATCAGAGAAAATTCAATTCAAAATATTCCGAATTTAAAAATCATTTATCCACCCTGAATAATTTTTGTTGGTGAAAATGATTCAGAAATATCGCACATCTGTCTGACAACTAGTATTATTTTTGTATTCTGTTAAATTTCATAATCGTGACCACAGTGAATTTTTTGGGATGCATCTGCAGATGGCATCATTTTGACAAAAAAATTCACTTCCAAGTGGTTGGGAGATGGTTACAAATATTGGAAGGGTGGGTGGAGATCAGTGAAATGCTTGGGAAAATGTGCCGGGAAACAGCATTTCCTGTGGATATTTCTTGGTTCACTCTGTATACTCTGCAGTGATTTCATGCAGGTTTCAGATGCCATTGCCCAAGCATGTATATTTAATTTTTCTTCAGCTGGGGCGCTTCTATTAATACTTCCTTTCTACAAACAACCGGGTTTTTTTCCCTATGAAAAATGTCCCCCAATGAACGGATTAGTGTACAAGCGACCTTTCTTTATCGGATTATTACTAAAACACCATAACATGCGTGGGGTTACATACAGGGCGTCCTAGATTGAAGAAAACATACTCTGTTAGTGGAATCCGCACTTCATTCTAGAACTAAGTTCCAGCTGACATTGCTATAAGATGAGTATCAACGGAGATACGGAGTGTTGAAAGTTCTAATAAAATCTTTTTCAGAATAACATTATAACGGCTCAGATTTTCTAAATGAAAATCAGTCATTCGATAGCTTACAGTTCAAAATTTCTATGAAAATGACGCTATTGCATTATTTGCAACGCGTTTGCAAAGCGGTTCACGACAATGTAAACTAGAGAAAATAAAAACGAGCGCTACCTGAAGATCTGCTTCGGTACCTACTATCGTCATGGGTGGAATATTTAACTTTTTCAAATATTTTTGGGATTTTTTTGTTTACCTCAAACACCACACTGGATATGGTCACGACTGTACACATTTTCGAAGTATCAAGTATTGTGTGAAGTTTAAACTCACACGAGCAATGCTAAAATATGTAGAATTGAGATCATAATCAAATTTTCAATCACTACTTTTGATGAATTAAGTGTAACATGGTGTATAAAAAAAAACAAATTCTTCAGAATTGATTTTGCAAGTAGTTTATTCATATCCCTAGAAATAGTTTTTTTTTTATCGTAGGAATGCAATACAAAAAATACACAATACCTAACTTAGTTATCTAAAAAAAGTCTACAGAAATAATATAAACTTTAAAAAAATTTGCAATAGAGACTTACATTTCCTTGAAATGAATCAAGCATTGTTAGGTGAATGCTGATGGAGTATCACAAATAACATTTGAGCCAGTGGAATCTATAAAAGTCATTTATGTTTCATTATTATTATTATGTTGAAATTGAAATAATCCCTACAAAATAATACAGCATTTGAAAAAATAATTTACAGAAATTGCTTTCGTATTTTTCGGAAAATCAGATAATATTTTCAGAAAATAAAAAGTGTTCCATATGACATCTATGACACCACGATCGCACTACAGGTCTCTCGAAAAAAACAAGCCTACACAGCCACTTGAAGACTAGTATCGGTACTAGAAATAAGGTAGGTAACCTCGGTGATCCATTTAGGAGTATGTGGTCTGTGGTTTGTAACTTCAAACAGTGGCGTACGGCAGAGTGCCATGCCAGATTTTATTTAGAAAAGTTGAGCCGTTATACACCCTGGTGATAATTCATTATTTAACTCACAAGATACGTTCATTGAAACTTTTTGTACTGAAATGACGTGAGGATTCTACCATTGAAGTTTTTCCCCTTTATTCTGGGAATTTAATGATATACCCACAGGTTGCATACTAAGTTATGTCATCCATTTCAGGAGGTGATCTCTTGTCACATTTTATGGAAAAAGTTCAAGTTCGAGTAACGGGAATTCAAAGTTTCAATGAAAAACCAGTTATTTATTAATTACTCAAAAGAGTTTTCGGCGATCTTGAAACCTGGTTAGTTCGTTAGAAGTTACAAGACAGAAATTGAATTTTAAACGATTATTTCACTTATGCTAAAATAGCTTGTTATTATTGGTTGAAATTTTTGTGTTGATAAATGAAAACATCATGTTTTCGATATGTATACTGGATATGTATATGATGTGTTTTCGATTTTGTAGTTCAATTCCTGATTGGTTATTATCAAAACACAAACTTACCACTAGAAAGCTGCTATAATGACACAACACCAAACTTTGACCAAAACTAAATAAGCACTCACTATTAATTCATATCAACTTCACAATTTTCGACAAATTTTGCATACTCGTTGATTATTCAAATCACTAAACAAAATGTTATCAAAACATAACCTCGAGCGAGAAGCAGTAGACTAGACATGCAATGACGAAACTACGAATGACGCGCTCTGTCATTGGTAACTGAAATAGAGGGATGTTTGAAATATCAAGTAAATGTTTTGTTAGTTTCATAATTTCAGAACTAAATGCAGGATTAATATTCCTAGTTAAATTCAATAGTAAATAAATAAAAATGGTTTCGATTTTATTCATGAAATAATCTTAACAAATACAACTCGTGTTATCGACGATTATCGTTAATTCCTTCTCGGTTTCGAATCAAATTATGTTGCTTTAGGCAACCACACTCGCGCAAGCGCTCGTGTGGTTGCCAAGCAACATAATTTGATTCTCAAATTCAAAGGAATTGCTATTTCGATAATCACCGATACACTTGTGGTATTACCTGCGATAATATCACTGTACGCCATTGTTATTCTGTTAGTTTCATATTTTCATAAGATTAAACAATAACTTCTTGCCAAGCTCTCAAAATCCTTTTGAAGAATTCTGATAGTTGTCGAAAGGGTGCAGTAGGTGCAGCAGTGGCGTACAATGATGTTAACCATGAATTGCAATCAGGTGTCCACCTGCTACTTTTAATTCGAAATATTATTTCAAGAAAATAAATCCCTTGGTACTGCTAAGAGCCACATCAAAAATACTTTCAAGTTATTAATGAAAAACCGATTTTGAATTGAAATTTTGATACCCCGTTACTCGGAAACGTAGACACGTGTTTCAGACTGTTGGTCTACATCAGCACAGTGTAGCCAAGTGCAAAGAAGTGCAACACTTGGCGCAGAGCCAGAAACAAAAGGTAATGAACCGCATATTTGTGGCTTCGGTTAGTGTTTACAAGGATACAAGGCAACAACTAACATCGCCCTGGAGGCACTTTCAGCTACATGCAACAATCCTACCCATATATATGGATAATATAAAGGGTATAACACCCAGAATGTACAGCAACCGTATACACGTATTTCAGAGTTGTTGGTCATCATCAGTACCCACGGCGAAGACAAGTGCAAAGATGGGAGACACTTGGATGCAAGATCCAAGAGGAGACCACAATTGGAGCCCAACCGCATATTTTTGCTTTAGTTAGAGAATCCTGAATTTTTCAAGAATCTTCTAACGATGCCACGAAGGCTTCAGCTCAACTGTAGCCACCTGCGTGACAATCATATCCAGAAAACCATCATTAAAATGGTCTCAGGAAAGAGGCATTCTGAAAAGGAGATTGCAAACGAATATAAACTAAAAAGACATGATAGATAAGCAATAATGATGTTTGGAAAAGGCTGTAAGTACAATAAACTGATTGAACTGGTAGGAACCTTTCATCTCAATTTTTGACTGATTTCCAACACCAACTATAGGAACATTTCTGAAATGCTTAATACTACACTATCCGTTCATATTCACAAATCATGTTTGTACTGGAAACATTGGATTGTATAATGTGTTATGCAGAGCGACAACCGTCATGATCGGATTAAATATTCTGCCATGCACGTATCCCAGGTGTACGGCCATTTTCAAACTCAAAACATGAGCTTATTCCAGTTAGCAATAATTTGCTCCACGTTTTGTGTTGTGAAATTTATAATAGGTGAAACAGGGTCAGTGTTGGATAATCGTTTTAACAAGACCAGTTTTTGTGAAATTCTGCTTCAAAATTCAATAGTAGAAACGCCTTGTTAGTCGCGTTGGATAGTTTATCAGTCATGATGACATAAATCGTTACGAGTGTATTCAATGGTTCATAGTCTTCAAAGTACTAGAATTTTTTTGAATTTTCATTCAAATTAAATAAAACTAGGTTGAAATGGTACCGCTCGCTCTATTCGATGAGCTCATGGACGTCATCGATATCGTGACTATCAATTTAAAATATTGAGTGCCAGACTGTTTCATTCAACTGTTCCATTGTGTACCGGATGAAAATAAGACTATGACTTCGCCTATATCCCCGTTAGTTATGAACGGATTTGGATGAAATTTTGTACACGCGGATATGAGATAAAGATTTGATATGACGGATACGTAACGCAAAATGGCCGTTTTCTGGTATCTCCAGAAATGCCATCAACATGGATTTTTCAAATGTTCCTCCCCATACTGGATATTTCAAATTTCAAACTTACTTACAACTATAAGATAAACGAAGATGGTTGAAATGGGGAAAATATTTCACTCTTTTCTTACTACATGATGATGTTCTCAGATTTGCTATCCGACGAGTTGTTCTCTAGCCACCACCATCAACTATTTTATTCTTATAGGCGATATTTATTGGATTTGTTCTGTTTTGAATAGCATCTGTTTGAAGTGATGTATCGCAAGTTACCATATTTGTTTTTTTCAAAAATGGATGATATTGACTAAGCACTTTTATTCCCATGTAAATTGATGATTTCTTTGATAATCGATTTACGAAGTCAGCACATTTTAATATTTCGTGTTTCTTTATTATTGACAAGAAATTAATAACATTTTTTCGGATAACCTACTATTACTTTGATATTGTTTGTACTGCTTTGTACAAGATGAAGGTTGGCGTCTCGGAAAATTTAAGTGAGACGTCTCGTTTGTAATTTTCATGAATTTTTTCCGATCCAGTGTGGTTATTGTCTTAAGGACATTTTGAACTTGTCCTTATTCAACAAATTATCTATTTTGTTTGGGAGTACCAATTGTTCATGGCTACTTCCTTGATAGTTTTCATTCCTTTCTTAAAATGTTCATCACTGTGTGAAAAGCACAACGCCCTATAAACAAGAAAATTGAAACTTGTCGTTTTGTGCTGAAAATGATGGTTAAAATTAGTGAGGGTTGGCTTTCTGTGAATGTCAATTTCTACACGTTCTACTGATTACCAATAGGTGCAAAAATCATAAAATGTAATTGTACTTTTGCTTCCACCTTGTGTGGTAAAGGGGAAAATACTATTTGTTCTCATACAATGACACCTCAGGCGTCCAGTATCCCATTTTCAACTCCACGATCGTTGAATACTTTGTTGGTCATTGAAATCACCATTAAGATGTACATATTGCGGTTATTGTTCGTGTATGTTTGATCCATTCTGGGATCTTTCATGCAGAGCAATAATCATTGTTTGAATTTTTTCACTAGTAAGGAAACTATGGATGGTGATGAGGAAACTAAGAAACTAATTGTTCAAAATGCAAAGAAAACAGGAAGTACAGGAATTTCGTATTGATTCGAAAATTCCCTGTTGTTTTTTGCATTTCGAAGATCTATAAGTGATCATTTAAACTTAAAATTGAGAAAAACCGACAAGTCTCTCTAAATCATGATCTTCGATAGTCTTAAAACAGAATGAAATGATATCAATAAATTAAATCTGTAGTGTACTTATGTAATGAAATATTTCAAATAATTTACTATGAACTACTTTTTATTATAAAAATAATGAAGAAAGTCGAAAATAATTGAAAATATTGAAATTCATGATTCCGGGAGACTTTTTTTCTGAATTTTAAGTGGTTTAACGATGAATAAACCACCAACTTACATAGACCAGTGAGATACAGAATTGTCGGAATTATCCCAAGGGTCGCCATTCCCCCTGTCTCCCCTACTACGCAACGTCAAATACTTGTGGGTATTGGGTACATGCTCATTACACCATGGTGAATCATATCATACAAATTTTTTATTTTTCTAGGTTTTCTAGGTTTTTCTAGGTTCTATCATAAACTCAAATATATAAGAAACTAATTGTTCAAAATGCAAAGAAAACAGGATGTACAGGAAATTCGTATCGATTCGAAAATTCCCTGAAATCTTAGTTATTCATTTAAAATGTTTTTCTTCAGCAGATGGATTCAGAGAAAAATTGAGTGATGCCGTTGATTTCTCTTTAGTAGGTTTAGATATGAGTAGGTATCTATGCGTCAGACAATATAGTTCCGTATTTCCACAATCTGTATGTACTGTATGCACTGTATGCACTGTATGCACTGACTGTTCACACTAGAAATACCTGGAGCGGACACTACACGAGTGTCTGTTGACATCTTCACATACAGGGTGTTTCAAATTCGATCCTCACCATTATGATCTCGGAAACTATGAGAGATACGAAGATGGTTAAATTGGAGGAAAGTTGCGCATTTACCTGACTAACAATATGCCGTTGAGAAAGTTCTGGAATTCCGAGTACATCCGGAGATATCCGGAAAAAACAGTAATTTCGGAAAATGGTTTTTATTTTTTTCTGACTTCATTTTTCGACGGATTCGAAAATGAATTGCACTTCCACATTGCCACTTTTTCCTTGCTACACAATGACAGATTTGATATTCGACGTTTCGTATTCCGACCACCATCATCAACTTTACTTTTCTTATGGGTGCTACATTGGATTCTTTATGTTTTGAATAGAACCAAATTTTACCTTTTCAAACGTGTAGGTATCATAAGTTATCAATCTTTTTCGAAAAAATTGGAGATGTTTAAAAAAAATAATTCTTATCATAATAGGCTTTGATTTTGGTGTTTCTAAATTTGACTTTCAATTTGTTACACTCAATGACATTTTGTTATTGTACAAGTCATTGAATTTTTGGCAAAAAATGGCTTCCACGACATCGGAAATGTATTTAAACTTGCATCCGGAAAGGCGACAACCACATCGAACTATATTCAAGTTATTGGATGAAAATCTCACCAAGATTGGTTCTTTTGAAAAGCCGATGAAAAAATACGGAGACAGAATAGACCAGGAAACTTTAGAAAATTTGATAAATGCGGTATGTATGAGGTAATTTAGACATTGTGTCCTTTTTAAATAAAAATTGATAATTTGCAGATAAACATGAACCCGGGGAAATCTACACGTCAAATTTCCTCCGATATGAATATATGTCATACAAGTGCTTGGAGACATCTCGAAAAAGCGGTTTGAAATATAAGCGAAGTGGTCGAGGTGTTAAAGCGTTTGGCTTCCACCCAGACGGTCCGGGTTCGATCCCCGGTCGTGTATCACTGAGCTGAAGTGGTTCGGATTCCACTTTTATTTAAACTGAAGGTCCCGGAACTCCCTTGCTCGCACAAGCTCTGCTTTTGAGGGGTTTTCTCCGAAGACCTGGGAGTTTCGTAAAAACAAATTTAACAAATTTTAATTTAAATGTTACAAAATACACACATTTCAAAAATTGCATCCAGGTGATCCCGAAAGGCGATTAGAATTTTGTAATTAGTTAATAAGGAGACCAAGTTTTCCTGATTTCCTGGAAAATTTAATTTGGACAGATGGAAGCACTTGAATTGTGGGATATCCAACCGAAATAAAGAATACTTTTGGAGCATAAACAACCCCACGCAGTTCCGAGAAATTCGACCTCAAGTGTGATTTGGTCTCAACGGCAGGAATTTACAAAGATAGAATTTTGGGTCCTCATTCACTAGAAGTAATACTGAATGGAGAAACCTATCACCAGTTTCTAATTTCGATTTAATTTCGAAGACTATTTGGATGATCTACCTTTCGCTAACTATAACATCTGGTTTCAACATGATGGTGCTCCACCGCACACTACCAGACGAGTATCTAATTACCCGACTGAAAGGTTTGGTGATGAATGGATAGGGAATAATGGGCCGGTGAGATGGCCAGCAAGGTCTCCAGACCTAAATATTAAGGATACATTCTTATGGGGTACACTGAAAAAGAGAGTTTATGGTCAGAGGGAAAATCAAAATATTGAGGACCTTCAACACAGCATTGTTCGGAAGATTGAGGAGGGAAATTAATCGTGCAGTGAATAATATTCGAAAAAGGGCACAGTTGTGTTATCATGAACAAGGCCAGCATTTTGAGCATTTGCTGTGATTTACATTTGTCTTTACATTTTAGTTAATTATTGCTATTTGTTCAAAGTTCTATTTTCATTGAAAAGGACCCAATGCCAAATTTACCTCATACACACCTCATTTATCAAAATTTGATTGTTGATTCTGTCTCCGTATTTTTTCATTGGCTTCGCAAGTGAACCAAACTCGGTGAGATTTTGATATAATAACTTGAACATAGTTCAATGTGGTTGTCGTCTTTCGGGATACAAGTTTAAATACATTTCCGATGTCCCAACAATGTTTCTATTGTATTTGTAATAAATTTCTATCATACCTCTTTTTTCTTCATAAGTGAAAGCCATTTTTTGCCAAAAATTCAATGACTTGTACAATAACAAAATGTCATTGAGGGTAACAAATTGAAAGTAAAATTTAGAAATATCAAAGTCAATGCCAATTATGATAGGAATATTTTTTTTCAATATCTCCAATGTTTCGAAAAAAAATGATATCTTATGATACATCTTTGAAAAGGTAAAATTTGGTTCTATTCAAAACAGAAAGAATCCAATGTAGTGCCCATAAGAAAAAATAACGTTGATGGTGGTGGCCGGAAGACGAAATGTCGGATAGCAAATCAGAAAACACAATTATGTAGCAGGGAAAAAGTGGCAATGTGGAAAAGCAATATATGTTCGAATCATTCGAAAAATAAAGCCAGAAAAAAATAAAAACCATTTTCCTAAATTTCTGTTTTTTTCCGGATATACTCGGAATTTAAATTTTTTCCCAACGGCATATTGGTGGTCAGGTAAATGCGCAACTTTGCTTCAATTTAGTCATCTTCGTATCTCTCGTAGTTTCCGAGATCCTAATGATGAAAATCGAATTTGAAACACCCTGTATGTGGCACGCTCACAACGACTCTCGGAGTGTCTCACATTACCAACATGTGAAAATTCTCTGATGTGCAAAGACATTTTCTATGAATCTTGGTGATAGATATTTCTTTGACATTCATTGTATTTTTACAATGAGTTATGAATATTTAAATCATTCATGTACGTTTTAGCCAATCAGTACATTCGTGTAGTTGAAAACCTACGCTAATATTCAATTGAACTTTCTTTCGATTGGTGTCGATAAAAAATGACATGCATTTGGTGTTTGGATAGTGTTCTACGTTTCTGATTCAAACTTGATATTCATGATAGCGTATGAATACATTATTATCATTACATTATCATACTGCTCAATGTAGGATAACGTGGACAAGTTTTTGAAATTGGATTGTGATTGAAGTTCTTAGGTATAGCACATACTTGTGTTCTATTCGGATAACTATGGGTGTTTAGATACAGGTATAGTTTATCAGCAGGGTAGTTATTCTTTTCAGATATGCGTGTGCGTTACTCTAAATTTGACCAAAAGTGATAGCAAAGGCCTCTTATAATGATACATATTACTTGGTTACACCCTGTAGAACGAGAGCACAAAGATAAGCCTACGGCAAAATTGCATTTAAATCAAGCGAGGTCCTTTTCTGAAAGATATTTTCCGTTTTCCATAGGAAACATGCGAGTCCTTGGTTTGGCACATTCTCAACTATCGTCCCCTGCAGCGATTCGCAATATTCTACATACAATTTGTAAATTTGCCTGTTACCACACCCCAATCGTTTTCTCGAGTACGCCCTTGAGGGAAAGATGATGGAAAAAATTTAGCACTGCGGTGGTTGATGTGGTATAATTCAAGATTGTTAGAAATACGAGGCAAATACTAATAGGGACTATGCGTTAAGGTTTCCATAACATCTGTGCGCCTTTGTATAATGATAAGTCAGTTTACGATGGCAAACACACCTGCTATCGTTAACGAGGCTTGTATTCCACACAATTCTCAGGATCTTGGTATTACTTGCGGGTTCAGCTGAAATTGATACTATGCGTTTTACTGAGCGCAATCAGCTATATTCAAGAGGGTTATCCAATTATCGTTGATTTTCCCGATTTTTTGTGGAGTCAATTAGCTAATGGCAAGTACAATGTGTTTCTGCTGTTTTTACAGGGTGGGTTTCAATTTTCAGAATCTAGTTTATATTGGACGTGTCTATGAAACTATTATCCCAAGAATGACGTAAAGTTTGTATATAATTGATAGTTCCTTACAATTTGGCATTTCTCTTTCACATCATGATAATTTAGTTGAAAGCCATTTCTAAAATAGGAGAATCTATTGATACTATTGATCACTATAACAGATCAATCAGCTTGTTACGGTTTTTCCAACTTATCAGGTATATACGTCAAAAATAAAAAAGCAAGAGGTTTACATGAAATTCCTCTAAAAATTCTTCAAAATCTTCCCGAATTTGCTCCAAGTCTTCTTGTTTTAATATATGATGACTTTCCATCCCTTCTGAAAACGTCTCTTGTTGTTACCTATACAATTGAGGTCGTGTTCATTCGAGAATGACTGAAATTGTGTGCTTTCATGATCTAATTAGCAACCAGCAATTCGTTTTTCACAGAAACAAAAACAGAGGAGATGAAATCCTATCTCTTTTATATGAAGTATATTCGGAAATTAGTGGTGGGAAAGTAGCAGCTGCTGTATTTTGTTATTTTTCATAATCTTCATCAGAAAATACTTTTGCTTGAACTACAAAAATATGACTGACTGACTGAAATAAACTAACATAATTTCTTTCAGATGTCATCTCAAAGATATATCGTTGGACAATAACATTGTTGAAAATTATTAAGGTTCAGGTCTATATCTTGATAGTTCATTGAAATTCGAGTAGCAGTACGAAATTCTATGTAAGAAGCTCTGTTCTAGACTGGTTCCTATAATTTATGTGAAGAAGAAAAAGTAACAGGCAAGGACCAGGTGGAAATGTTATTGAGGTTCCAACTTTGAGGAAAAAATATTTGAACACGAAAACACTCAAAATGGTGAAATGTGGATGCAGTTTAGGGGTTGAAAACGGTTATTTGCGATTTTCGGCGAAACGTGACCTTAGAAAATGTTCAAAATTAAAGTTGTAAATAATGAAAAAATCAAAAACTTGTTCATCAATACTTTTCGACATAACCTCAAATTAACCCTCAAAATGGTGAAAAAACGATTTTTAGGTATATAATTTTTCACTCGCGTATAAATGATTCAATTTACATGAAAATTTGTATGAGTATGCCTTTTTTTGGTGTCGAATGAGCATGATTTTTTCATCATTATAATCAATTATAATATATTTCAATCATCATAATGTAAATGAATATACCTCAAGTACACCATGCAAATAATACGGCAAAACAATTAACCAAAATGAATGAATCTGCACACTGATGGTGTGCAACAAAAAAAAAACAATCATTACCAATAATAATTATAAATAATAGTAATAATTATAGTAGTGAAATATTGGCCTGAAGTACACTATTAAAAGCAAATATGACAAACTTGTTAACTAAATAAATGTCCACACTAATGGTGTGTAGCAAATATCCAATTTTGATAATAATAATTATGATAGGGTAAATAACTTTATGAAGAAAACAATGAATGATAAGATCCAAAAGAAATCTGGATTAATTTTTTAATCAAATCAAAAATTAATAATAAATGAATCTAGGCCAATATAGGTTTCGTAAATTTGGAAAATAATATAATAAATGTGCCCTATCCGCGTGCTTCCCCACTTCTGTCCAAACCCAATACAATAAACAGGTGTGAATGAATGTTGATATAGAAAATCATTTATGCCAAGAGAGGTTCCGTAAACTTTGAATAATATATGGTAAATGGTTAAATTGTCACTACAGCCAATACCAAGGAATGAGTGTGAACAAATGTTGTTATTGAAATGAATAAAGGCCAAGAGAGGTTTTGTAAATTTGGATAATATACAGGGTGTTAATTAAGTACGTTGACAAACTTCGGAAAGTGATTCTTTGAAAGTTTTCAGGACGAAAAGTTTATATAAACATATGTCCCAAACGGCTTGGTTTTCGAGATACAGGGTGATAAAAATACAATCAGTTCAAATTAGGCAAGTACAATTCATTCAATATCACGCATGATAGAAAATAATGCATTTCTCAAATAATTCACACAGTCCTCCATTTTCAGAGTCAAGCATTGTTCAACCCTTCAGATTTTTTTTTCTGCCTCCACTGATATATTATGAGAAAAGAATAATCAATGTTGTTTCATTTAACATCTTTTTGTTTTCTTGAATTTTCTCATTTACTTGCACAGAAAAAAATAAGTTTTGAATCAAACAAAATATATTTCAGAGAAACAAATCTGTTGTTTCAATATGGCGAAATAAACCTATTATTTCAAAGAAAACGGAGGGTTATTTGACTTTCAAGGCAAATATTTTTTTACTACAAAGAAAACATTGGATAAAGTCGAGTGTTAAATTTCTTTCAGCCAATTCTTTTGGTTTGTTTGATTCAAAAATCACAATGCTTTAATATTGTTGCTTTTTATTTATTTCATCTGAAAATATATAGTTTTGAATGAAAAATTGTGTTATTTCGAATCAATTGAATAATTAGGTAAAATCAGAATTGAAAGAATTGGTTCAAGAATATGAATTATTGGCCTACAGAATATGAGTCACTCAAATGAATAAAATATTTATTACAGTTGAGGAAACATATACTTTGGTTAAAAGCCATGACCAATTTATTCACATAAAAATGTATTGTTTTCTTTCTATATTCATTTAATTTCAGAAATAATTAGTATTGATACCAAATAAATAATTAGGTGAAATTCAGAATTGATAGAACCAGTATATGAAATACTTGTAGGAAATAAATATTGTTTTGAATTGAGAAAACATATTGTTTGGTCTGAAAACGCGTCCGTTAATGATTGTTTGAAATTCATAGTATTCAGAGATACCCATAAATATTGGAAATATTTCAGAAACATGGATTTTTAGTAAATATACCACTAGAAGTTCCTTTTTATTTTTTCCGTTGGCAATCGATTCGGTGTTATCATTGAAGCAAATTGTTGATAAAAACTTCCAAACAATTCCATCCACTTTTATGGAATAATTTGAAGGGTATCATCATAAAAAGCTTTGATGACTAATTTTATAGCAGAAAATAACTCCAAAAAGGAAAAACTAAAAAGAACTCCAGCGTTATTTTTACTAATACCACATATTCCTGAACTATGGCCCATGGGGTTAGAAAATCCTGTAAAATGAACAATTCATTCAAAAGACATTGATACTGATCAGAATTACCAGTATTTTACTTGGAACAGGAATCGGGTTAAATACAATATGTTGATATATTGCTATTTAGAGGTCATTATATTGTTCTAAATTTGGCAGGGGATGACCACCTGCAGACATGTTTCAAGGATCTTGCCTCTCGTCAGTGACAGGGTGATCGGACAACATTAGAGTCGTCTTTTCCCTACCTAATAAATGATAATCTCCCCTTCAATATTTTTTCTTTACAAATGAAGTCGCGACTTCATTTGTGAAAATAAAGAAACAAACAGATTTCCATTCGTTGTGCAGAGACAGAGGACATCTTTAGAGTTGTCTGACCTACCATAGCACTGACGAAAAGCAATAACGTCGAAATATGTCTGCAGCTTAATGAAGGATAATTTACTGTTGAATACAATAAGCACTTGTAGTTGGGTTCTCTTGGAGGAACGTTGCACAATTATCTGTCAGATGTAGTTCAATTGCCATTGTGGTAATAGCCATGGAAGTAGTTTGTCTCATATTTTGCACTTGCAGGAAATATTTGGAGAGAAAGGTACTGACATTTTCATTTTATAAAATAAATGAACTTTTTGGAACAATACTATCACACCACTATGGTGTTTATTGTATGATGCCACAATTTACTAATTTTTGAAAAGTTGTTTCACCTCATATCCCCATACAAGATATCGAAAGCACACAGTTTGTAGAGGTGATATTACATAATCTAACAAGTTTGGGACATAAATAATAATGTGTCCCCTACAAGTCTAAATGTCGCACAAACTTCACTATTCATTCAGGACAGAAATAATTTTCAAATGCACAACTAACTCGTAATCGGCAAATGAAAGCAAGGTTTCACTTTTGGAAGATGTTGAACTGATGATGGAAGGGGTTGGAGAAACTGATGGAAGATTTTCTATATATTTTATTGAACTGGTGTTTTCCTCTTGGTTCAATATTCCTTGTGATGATCCTTCTCCTTTCACATGGTGTGTCATCCACAATCAATTCATTCATAGATTCTTTCTCAGTAATCTGAAAATTTACTGAGGTTAAACGTTTTGCTCAGTTATTTTCTATTACTTTAATGCATTCAAATATTCGAGAAGCACAATAATAAATGATGAATTATTAACTGTCAAGCAGGTTTCTCCAGAGAAGGTACTGTATTCGTCAAAATTCAAAGTATATGGCTGTGAGTGGTTTTATAGAACTTTAAGAGGGTCCAATAACAAGAAAATACAAACGAAAATTACATTCATACAAGAGATTTTTTTTCCAAGTAAACTTGACATTCCAATGAGAATTTCGTTGATAGCAACTTGACGAAATAACTGCCTCTGAAAACAATACGAGTCCGTAGGACGAGTAGTTTTTTCAGACAGTTCTTTTAGTTTAACTACGTGAAGGCAAGGAAACTGAAATTATAAACGTTGTTTACTTCGATGAAAAAGCTTAAGTGTGATAAGGTTCAGTTCAAGGAATGCATATTTGAATTACATATTAGGTAATTTAAAAGTCATTAAAATAACAAACAAAGTTCTGTTGTTTTTGCTGGAAAAGTTAGGTCTATGTCATAGTGACAAAAAAACTTGGTTTATGGAATCTTAGTGTATATATGCATTATATACAGCCCTATGCTGTATCACTTCCGTTATGTTTAGCGGTCATTGTCATTAAGTTGGGATAACGTCTGACCGCTAAACATAACGAAAGTGATACAGCATAGGGCTGATTGTCATATCATAAGATGTACATTAACTACTTGATTAGAAGAAATAAAATATGAAGGACATTATTCTGATCTCACACACGTGTACAAGTGCCTTTAAAGCACCTGAAACGTTAAAGGCACTCCGCTTCGCGTCGTGCTTTTAAAATCGTAGCGTAATATTAAGATATTAAATACCAAATCGAAACAAATCAAATACTAAATCGAAATAAATAAAATTCTGAATCGAAAAAAATTAAATACTGAATCCAAACAAATGAAATACTGAATCGAAAGAAATGAAATACTGAATCGAACCAAATCAAATTCTTGACCAAGTCGAATGGAATACTTTGGAAACATTTGATAGGTATATCGAATCAGACATAATAGATAGCAGATATTATATGCATTTAATATTTAAGATCAAAATTCGAATGAAAATACCTGAATCTAATTGAGAACCAGCTTACCTTCGAAAAACACTTTCGAGTTCCTGCAAATGATTTTCCCTCCGGAAATTTTTAACCTCATCCATTTCACAGCACAAAGGACAACTGATCAATTGTATCAGAATAACTTAACTACTTAATCAATACTATTGAAATTTGACCAGAACTTAGATAAATGCAAATATAATCGGACTACTCGTACACCACACTAAACAATCAGCCCCAGTACTTACTGAGATATGTTACTGGTACTGTCTGGTACACAAGAATTGCGAACCTCGCTTTGATCACGTGACTCTGACGTATGCCAGGGGGCGAAGACAGCGACGAGTGAGCATTGTATGTAAAAATGAAAGTAGCCATCCTAGTGCATTCCCAAAATGAAACATTTGATTAAAATGAAAAAGTATTGAGTTAAAGAAATAAGTTACCTTTTATTGTAACTAACTAAGTAATTCAAATTCTTGTTTATCTCAAGTGAGACACGTTTGACTTTATCAAATATTTGCATTGATTTAAGTAATTTTCATGAATACATTCAAATAAACCTATTATTTGGGTGAAATAAACCCATTTTTTTCATCCAATATAATAATGTTTGAGTGAATTGAATATTACCAAAACCAAGTATTTATTTTTCATATAAATCGAAATACTAGATTCAAACATTCCTTTTTCTATGTGTGTAAGTTTCATTAGAAAATTTGAAAATTAAACATTTTCAATTATTGTAAATTAATGGAAATATTTTTTCAGAATTTGAAATATCTACGATGAATAAAAATTATAAAATAAAAATAAATATAAAGACAAGCTTTTATAAAAAATCTTGATAAAATTTATTTTTATCACCCTATATCTCGAAAACCAAGCCGTTTGGGACATATGTTTATATGAACTTTTCGTCCTGAAAACTTTCCAAGAATCACCTCCCGAAGTTTGTCAACGTACTTAGTTAACACCCTGTATGTTCAAAAGTTGAACTGTAAGATGGCTATAGTTACTCCTTCAGCTAAGTGGCTCAGGGTACATGTGGTCTTGGTACAACTGGAATGTCCAACACTTTCGCCCTCTCAGTAGCTTCTTACAACGTACTGATCCCTTCGTTCTCTTGTCAACAACCTAGGGACGGGTAACTCGAAGACTCCAGTCTCTCGGTTCGTTCACCACCGCAGACTACTAGTGAACGGTCCATCCTGTCTCTCCAAGACTTTCAGTGTCCTGAGGTGGATGAAAAAGACTGCTTGACAAGTATAGATGGCAGAATACAGGTAGCTTGGTCCAACTTGAAAATCCAACACCCTCACCTGCTCAGAATACTGATGGATTGTCCCTCTTGTCCCTCCAAGACTAGCAATGTCCTGAGGTTGATGAAAAAGACTGTTAGACAGGTAATACAGGGCCAACCAAGTAGCTTGGTACAATGTGAAGATCCAACACTTCCGTCTTCGTAGGTGGATTCTAACTAATCGTGGTATTACAGTGTATCAGGTGGAATGGGAGTATCACTCCAAAGAAAAGAATGAACGGCATCAACAGAATTCTAATAACTTGGACTCGGGGCTTCCAAAGTGGTGGTGTTCGACAATAATGTTAAATCCCCATTACAGGTACTCTCGGTGATATATCAAATACCAAAATGACTATACAAGTCCATAAATATCACCAAAGATTATTCCAACATGTAAAATGAAATATTAAATCCACTATAGCGTGATGAATATTCAAAAATTGATTACATGCGTCTGGTCACACAACTGCTTCAACAACGTTGCACACGGAAGAGGAAGTTCGAAAAGATGGTTGTCTCCAAGAAGCCAAAACGACGCTATTTTACAAAAAAACTATTTCCTTTTCCACATAGTCAAAAGTTAGAAACATGAAAAGTATGTTCGTGCAGAACTGATTTTTTAAAACTATCATTGGCAACGAATATTTAACAACATAGTTAGTGTTATGGTTAGTATAAGTCAGAAGAAATAGTAGGATCAAAATCAAATCAACTACTTATAAGTAACCCTCCGTGCAAATAATGTTTTCCAACCAACAAACCAATGAATGACGGCACTAAAGCTCAAGAGAAATCAACACAATTAAACGCCTACTTCACGAACAAACTCTCAAGTATTGAAATGAACTACTGACAGAAACAACTTGTTCAAATGTTCAATCAAACTACAGTCAAAAATGAACCAACCTCACAAATCTCGTAGCAAATAATAACATTTTGAGCTGAAGAACATTATAATGTATAAAAAGATTTCACCTAAACAATTATAAGATGAGAACCAATATAAGTTGATCAAAATGGAAAATGGCCAGAACACATACACAATCGAAGGTACCAATTACAATAAACAGAAGGAGATTCAATGGTCAAATTTATACCATACTATAGGCGAATTTTCATCAATATAGAATCGATAGCAAGGTTTCAGGATTATACACAATGTTAGGTAAGAGAATGGTCTCATCTGCAAACAGATGTGAAAATTTAATTTTGAACCCTAACAATTCAGAAGACGAATAATTTTCGTGTTATATGTACGTTTTTCGAAAAAAATACCTTAATTTTCGAACGAACAATTGTCTTCTAGGTTCTTCTAGGTTCTATCATAAACTAAAATATATCGAAATAAATGATTTATACATGATAATAAAACACTGATCGATTTCACTAAAAAAAAAATAAAATCGCTTCACAATCCTGCGAAGCAAAAAATCCGTTGTTGTATAAAATAAAAATTAAGAATGTAAAGGGGACTATTGTTAGGGTGGCTGGGAAAGAGCACGGGGTATAGTGGGTATGAATCTGCCCAGCTGGGCAGATCGGATAGCGGTTGGACTGACCTTAGATACCTGTTCTCTCCTTGTTGGGGCGGACAGGTAGCCTCCGTTGATGTAGGTGGTTCACCCTGGGTCCTTTGTCTTGTTCAAAGCGAGAAGCATAATCTCATCTTCTTCTGCTAGCCTCACAGTAGATGTTTGTAGGGTCTTATGAAGAAAATGCGATGATCCTAGAGTATGATTGGTCGTTGTTATAGCCTGGAAAATATAGCAAGATAAGGGTTTTCAAAGTGAGTGATCGTTATGTTATTTTATAACGTGCTCGGGTTCATTTCTGGATGTTCATAAATATGACAAACGGTCACACTCCGACTTACTCAAAAGATAAAATAAACTGCTACAAAGTTACAAAAGTAAATCAACGCATTTTTATAAAATGGTCAAAAGCTGTCAAAGCTCCTTAAACATCATATTAAGAGAACGTTATCCTATGATGTATTTTAGAATAGATTGTCATTAACCTGCCAAATGTAAAAAAGTTATCAGATTGATATTCGATTGGATCGCATCGATCTCCTATCGTTTATCATCAAAAAATTACTACACGACAGTGTAGTAGCTCATGAAATTCGTAGGAAATTATCATTTCGATGCAGATAGGAAATTAACATCTGAATTCAAACGTTCTAGGTTTTTAATACAAATGCATTGTCGTTGAAGAAGGAATATTTCCCCTCAATAATATTAACATTTTTATAATACCAACATATTCTGTAATATGGCAGTGGTAGGACTCAATCCCTAAACTCATTCACCTTATCATTCGCAGTTCAGTGAGTGAACTCAACTTCGGTGCCTGTCGAAAAAGACATTAAAAGTCCGTCCGACCTTCATTAAAATATCCACGGTCAGACGACCGAGGCTAACTTGATAATTCCGCCAAAGTAGAGCGGGTGGCTCTGCAGGAAATTTATCATTTTCGGCCGTTATGATTTTCCCATTTCAGTTATACGAATATGTAAATGGGCAAAATTCAATTCGATATCCTTTAATTTTCGTCCATGTCCTGTCGCTTTGCAATTAACTTCAGAATTGTTTTATTTTACGGAAACTAAACAATGAGTGGGTTTTGCTTCGCATACGGTAACGATGTTCTGTTAACGAATTACGTTTTCCCTACTGAAAATATTTATTGAAAGTTTAATAACCGTTCATTTATTATTTTGATTGACGAAAGTCACGTAGATTTGACTTCTTTGAAACGTTGTCGCTATTAGAACCCGACTCAAGTTTTAGAATATAGATACCACTCGTATGAGGGATTGTACAGATAAAATAGTAACAACAAACAATATATTGAACAGATAATAACATTATGTTCAACAAAATGTTCTATATGATTGGAAGGAAAACTACGACAAAAGTATTATGATTGGAGCTGTATTCTTGGACATCCAACGCGCATTCGAAACAATTGACAGTGCCAAATTAATTACCAACGTAGAGAAGTATGGTATTTTTTGAAAAGCACTCACTGATTATATACAGAACAAAAAACAGGTAACTAAAATTAACGACACTATAGCAAATGAAGTCATAAATAACGGCTTACCTCAAGGAAGTACATTGGGACCATTGTTACTCCTACTGTATATCAACGATAGTTATTGTTCACTCGATTGAAAACTGTCAAATTCATTTGTTTGCAGATGACATGTTATTGTATTTCTATTCCGAAGATATACAAACCCAAACAGATACACCCAACGCGGAGCTGAAAAATATTTGGTGTAGTGCTAGTTTGTTGAAGCCTAATGAAAAAAAAACTGAATTCATGTTGATTAGCAGTGACAAAGAGTATGCGGAGTTCAAGGATAATGATCATATAATTACAATTGGTAAGAAGGAGTTGGAAATGGTAGAAAAGATTAAATACTTGGGCATTTTTATCGATAGAAATTTAACGTTCAAAGTTGACTTTTCATACAATACCAACAGAATATCAAGGAACATAAACTTCTTGTTCTGAGTGTTCCATCTTCAACACCTTGGCATAGAAAAACAGTATATAATACGATAATATTGCCCCATTTCACTTCTGCTTTGTCTATACTGTACCAGGCAAATAAAAATGAGATGGGACGAATGCAGAAATTCCAAAATAAAGCCATGAGAATTATATTAAATGTTCCAAGAAACACGTTCATCAAGTTCATGTTGCGAACATTGTATTGGCTCTCTATACAACATTACTTGGAGTACCATACTATGACTTTAATCCATAAAATGAAAATGTCGCTAACCCCATCTTATCTGTCTTCTAAATTTATTTTCAATAACAGCACACGAAAAAGGGCAGATATACGAGTCGCAAATAAACAAAATAAGCTCAGAAAATCTAATTTCCATTGAGGTATAGTGCGTTACAATGAGTTAAAATATTTTCTGAAAACCTGCGACACGATTACAACTTTCAAAAAAGAACTGAAAATATTTCTGTTACGTGAGTGTCATACATGATTTCCACTATTACTCTTGCCTATACCCACTCAGTTTATATGTTTCAATGTGTATGAATTACAATGTTTCCACCATTGTTTTATTGTATATTTTATTTTTACATTTTTTTTGTGATATATTTGTTATATTTGTGACTGTAATTGATTTGTATTGTATATTTATTTTAATATTCTTTATGTTATCAGTGTGAAATTAGCTTTATGTGCTGAATACAGAAATAATGAATAACCAATAAAAACTTCATTCCATTAGAATTCCAGTAGAATTCCACTCAGGTGTACATCATTTTGTCCATTTTGAAATTTTGTAAATTGGTGAAATTTGAGTTGAAATTTGTTGAAAAGTGCCATACCAGGGAATACTCAAATAAGTATTATTGTAACATTGGTACGTACTTACTCCTTTGTCATACTGTATCAATGACAATTCACTCGCAGAGTCCAAAGCGATAGATTGACATAATCGAGAATGTTGAGATTTTGTCGTTTGGAAGACATTACCAAAGTGATTGGTGTGTTCGAAAAAAATTAAAATAATAGTTTTGATATACGCCAATTACACATATAATATGCCCAGGACTACGCTCCAAAAATTGGCAGTAGAGGAATATGGAACCCCTTTGGAAGCAGCAAAAGATAAATTAGATAGGCCTTCAGTTTCGAGCAAAAAACTGGAAATTGAGTTAGTCAATTGTTGTTTGACCATGGAAGCGTCTTCTTTGGGGCTCATCTGTACAGACTTGCCAATAATGGATTAACACTTAGCTGAATGAAATCCTTTCAACCATGCATTGGCTGAAAAAATTGTCTAAAAGAAGTCTACGATCACGTCCTTTCCGATAGCCCTCGGGTTTAGCAAAGACAGCCCTCTGAAAGATTCTTCAAGTCTCCTGAAGGTGACTATGAAATAGGAAAATACACTCTTGACAGAATATATAATGTCGATTAGACGGGGATCGTGATTGTTCAGTCAAAAGTGGAGGAAGTAGATAATTGATCTGCGTAGTGAAACACAAATATTTGCATTCACATATGCAGAACGGTGAACTCTGATTACATTTGTTGTGTGCATGTATACGGCGGGTTTATTTGTCCCCCCTTCAGTTGTCAATAAAAAGTATGAATATCAAAGTACGAATTTTCATTCCTATCCCTGAGGGTGGATCCAGACTAATATGTTGAACAAGCGGTGTGAACATTCCATAGAAGTTGCTAAGCGTACAGAGGACAATTCTGAGGTAATTTTTTATAGGTGTGGTGTAAACAAAATAGGGCCCAATACTGTGCCCTGTTGGACAATTTCTATCAAAAATTCATCAGAAGTGAAAACCTTTTTTTCATTGTTCTACACGTGTTTTATCTTGATTTTCTGGAGACTTTCCTTGAGATATGACAAAAACCATTCATGAAGTTTGCCGCGGATTCCTTGACAAAACAATTAATTGAAAAAATATCATTCGCCTTCCTCCAGGGAAACAACATTTTTTTTATAGAATCTGACAGCTGTGATAGTATGTGCCGTACGGAAATTCTACGCTGATGCATTGTTTTTTTTTTCATGAAATAAGTAGTTGGTTCAGTATCGCACAATCGAAAATTTTCGAAATTTTATGTTCAATAGTAATTGTGGTAGTAATGGATTTACTTTTCTCAAGATGTGCGAAATACCGGTGAGTTTCATTTTTGATGGAAATATCCGTATTTGAAGTGACAATTTAATGAAATGAGTCAATGGTTTCATGATCATACGTATTTGAGATTTTTTCAATACTATCCTGAGATATCTTGGCCACAAGGGTACTTATTTTTCAATGCATGTTTCATGTTATAGATCACCTGCTCTTCGAATTTATGAGAAATGAACAAATTGCTTACCAAACTTTTGTGCGATATCATTGAGGTTTCGCCTGTGGACTTTTTTTTTCGTTACATCTTTCCCATGCGTAGAAAATGTCGGAAATTTCTATGGTTCTTGTTTTGTTGTAATGCTTCTGTTAGGCTCATTCTCCTTTCTGTCTATTTTTGAAATTGGACTCCAAGCATTTTTATTAATATCATTAGATTCTAGAAGTTTGCCCGAATAATAATTAGATTTGGTGATATGGATTAAGATGTGCCTTTTTCTAGTATTTTTGTACTTTCTTTTCACTATAGGATAATCCTTCTGGAGATGAAAATATCATGGAAATTATTGAATTTTTGTTCCTAGTCACTGGCTGTGTGGGTTTGGTTCTCCCAATGTTTGTACTCAAGAGACATGTTGAAATTGTTGATATTAGCATCGTTGAGAGACCTTTTTTTTATATTTAGATTTTTATGGATTCTCTGACTTCGTTCACCCCAGTGCAAAAGAGGACTGTACGATGATCAGATACACGATTGTCATAGACATACCATTTTCCGGGAAGGTTTGCTGTATATTTGAACTGCAGATGAACTGCACGTTGAAATATTTGAACTGCAGTATCTCATGAACAATGATTTTATACTCGAAACTCACCTGGAATAAACAGCTGGCAAAAGTTAAGAAGAAAGCCGAAATGACACTGATGTTAGTCAGGCGGGCACACGGAAAAACATGGGGGCTAAATCCCAAAATGGTGTATTGGATACACAACATTATGGTGAAACCCATGATTACATATGCATCTTTGGTATGGTGGACAAAGATAACACAAAAAATAGCCGCGGCTGAGTTGAGCAAAGTACAAAGACTTGCATGCCTCAGTATAACGGGAGCTATGAAAACAACACCAACATAGCCATGGAAGTACTGTTGGACCTCCCACCGATTGACATAGCAATCATGGGAGAGGCAAGAATGGGACTCCTGAGGCAACAAAATACGAGAAACAGATCGGATCACAACAAGATAAATGAAATAGTGGAAGGCAACATTCTTGAAATGAAACCAACGGACCACATGACTCCTAGATACTTCTTCAACATCAACTTCGAGGCTATCCTGCAAGATCGAAGGGAATGGACACACGGCAACACCAGGAGCAAATCTGGAGAGAGGATCTGGTACACGGACGGATCCAAAACCAGAGAAGGAACTGGTGCTGGAATATACAGTGAGAGGAGGAACTCCCAAATAAGCGTCTCACTAGGAACAAACACCTCTGTATTCCAGGCAGAGATGTGCGCCATCTTGCAATGCGCGAGAGAAATCAATATGAGGGAAATGCTCAATGCACGGATCAAAATATGTACCGATAGCCAGGCGTCACTGAAGGCTCTTATGAACCCGAAAGTGACATCAAGACTGGTATGGGAATGCCGATAAGAACTCAGTGTTCTCACAGAACACAACAAATTAACTTTGATGTGGGTTCCAGGACACTGCGGTATCGAGGGCAATGAAAAAGCTGATGAGCTAGCTAGAAAGGGCTCATCAACTCCATATATTGGCCCAGAACCCGCACTCGGGATTAATAAATCCGACATTCGAGGATGCATTCGGGACTGGGTCAAGCGAAAACAAAAGGAGAGGTGGCACGAAGCCCCCCTCATGCACCACGGGAAAACATACATTAAAGAACCGCCAAAACACAAAACTGAAGAACTACTCAAGCTGAGCAGGAATCAAGTTAGAACAATAACGGGTCTTCTCACTGGTCACAGTCCAATGAGAAAACACCTGCATAAAATGGGTCTGTACAACGGAGAACTTTCCTGCAGACAATGTGGTAAAGGGACAGAAACAGCCAAACATATACTGTCAGAATGCGAGGCATTAGACCGCAAGACACAGGCAATTTTCGGGAAACCCAATTTAACTCCCGAAGAATACAACAGCCAACCGGTGAAGAACCTGTACAGACTGGTACAGGGGACCAGAGTTACAGAGTGGGTGCTGTAAAACAAACACGGAAAACACAAAAAGCCCAAGAGGCTGAGGTGTAGCTGGTGAAAGGACCAGCATCCGAGGAAGGAAAAAAAATCTAATGAACAAACTAATATAGCTATAACGAATTGTCCATAACTGTTTCTAGAATATTAAAGGAAAACTGAAGTGACTCATCAGTCTACCAACCTATACAGAATATTTCGTTCGCTACTTCAAATAATTCTGATAATAATTAAATATTTCTGTTGGTTGTTGTATTATTGTCACTTGACAATATGAATTTTGGAATTTTGTCATGTCTCACTTGCAGTTTTTTCAACCTACCAGTATAGACGAGAAAAGTGTGTCGTCACAAATGTCATTCTTGTCAAAAATTGATTCCAAACAAAGAATTTTAGGTAACATTCTCTGTTGATTATTTGCTGATTTGCCTTTTAGATTGTGTATAGTTGTTTGAATTTTGTTGTCTCAAGCAAAAGAAGTTAAAAACTTTACGGAAACAATATCGGACAAGCCGATTTAAATTCAACGGAGATTTGTTTGGAATCAGTTTTTGACAAGAATGACATTTGTGACGTCATCACTTTCCTCGTCTATTACACCGTAATATTAGGAAATATCTTGGTTGAAGGTGATCGCAAAGATTATTGAAAAATCATTGATGTGGTATTCTAGGTACTATGCTAGTTCTTCAGGTTAGCGACGTTATAGTGAGGATTTTAATTGATGGAGCCGATACTTGATTAAAATCCATGTTGAAACTAAATGAATGATTTTCACTACAAAGGGTTTCCAAAACCACGACGATCGTTTCGCTGTCCAACAGCTTCTCCAAGTGGAGAAGATATTCTGAATTACTATTTTGCTGTGTTCTCTTTAATACTCATCGTAAATTGTTTAGGGTTCAAGCTTTCTCCAAACAAACCCCCGATAAGTACTAAAATTACTAATTATATTTAATCTAGCTTGTCCAGGAAAAGGTTCAAAACAATAACTTATATCGGTGAACCACGTAATAAAATAGGTGATTTTTTGAAAAAGCAAGTTTCTATTTCAAGGCAGACAATACTTTGGGCAAATATATTAAAAACAAAACAACAAAGATAAAGTGGTAAAACAAAAAAGTGTGGAGTCTGTAAATTAACCTGTGGTAGTTGTAACAAGTTTTATCTTGTTGAAACTGGTAGAACCTTCAAAAAGCGCCTAATCGAACATACAAACAGCTTTGTTAACAGGAAAACAAATTCAACTCATGCTACCCATTTATTGAACGAAAACCATGATTTCGACCACGATTTTGAAATCCTTCACGTTGAAAACAAGGGCATGAAGTCGAATCTTCTAAGTATTAAAATGGAAAAATTCCGATAACCTTCTTAATGACCAACTGGATTTGAATAATTTACCCTTATATAATATGTTTTCCTGGAAAGGCTAGATTAAATATGGGTAATAATTAATAGTATGAAATTATGAAATTAATGAAAATATGAACAGATATCATAGTTTCTGACTTTGAACAGGAATATTTATCAAAAAATAGCGTACCAAATAACCAAGAACACCCAGTATACCAATTAGGCGAGTAGAGCGAGCGCATCATAACAAATTTATGAGTCATTACTGAGGATGCTAGGTCCGCATTTCGCTGAAGTAGCGAGCATTTTTCCACGAATGGGAAAGCGAACCTATCAAATAAATTAAAAGCAACTTTCATCTGATTCACTATGGAATATAAATAGCAGCGAAGAATAAACATTTTAGTGAAATTAAAAGCTGTCACTCCTGAATTATTGCTGTGTACACATCTAAGCTGAATTCCAAACTGTCGGTGTATTTTTAATGCGATTGACTGGAAACACATTGAAGGATCAAAATGATACCGAAGAAGGTTTTAAGTGAAATGAAAAAGTGATGAAGGGACATGAAAATCACGTATAGTCCGGGAGACAGTGACCTTTTTTGATGACCAAAATCGCAAGATCTGAAATTTGTGTAGACGCTGTATTCGGTAGTCCACGTAATATACCAAGCTATAGAGGTTTTTTCCCCACAAAATAAAAGACGCAATTGGCCTATAATAATTTTTATAAGATAGTTCGTTAATGAAAACCCCACACTGTAAATATTGTTTCTATCAGATTACATGATCCCATATAAGTAATGCATTGCCATGCAAATACATGTAAAGTTACATACATCCTGTAATATAATGTGAAGTCATAACTTGACTTTAAATGTGAATTTCTATTATATTCCATGGATTATCACTTGTATACTTATGTAATTTTCTCCATTATTCCAGATTTAATGGCGATTTCTACATGTTTGATTAATGTGTTTTTACCATTATATTCAAGTAGTACCAATTGACATACATGCTTTAGTAGGTATGTATTATTAGATGTATGTTCAAGTATTTGTGCGGAAAAATACAATTTTTCTTGTAAATTAAACTTGGATCAATATAAAAATTTTACATACACCAAATGTGCTTTTCCATATATTCCCCGATAATCACTTTTATTTTAATGTGATTTTTTTCCCTAATTACAGATTTGACGGAAATTATTATACTTATGTCTGTTCAGATGTCTTCACCATTGTTTTCAAGTAATGTCAATCAACTTTACATATAGGCTTATAATTCCTTAATATCAAAGGGGGGAGTGAATCTGAAAAAAAGACATAAAATCAGTATTAATCATAACATTATAATATATTGTCATGTATTGAAGGAAAATAACTCAAACTGTCAAATCATTTGAATGTTGTAACAAAAACAATTATTTAACAAAATTTCCTTCTCTATACTCCAACTTGGAAATTAACTAAATAGTTTAGCTGACTTACTAAGATTGCCCACTCTCCGATTTTATGTTCGAATTGAGATAATATCTACCCACTTGAGATTCGAATGTCGAATAAATTCTCAAAATAATCTCACAGTTGAGTCTGCGACAACGAAAGTTTGAATTCAATTTTCTATGAAAATACTGGAATTATTCATAATATTATGGAGCGAACAATGACAAAATGCAAAAATGACTATAATTTCATGATGAATGTTTCATATTTTTTTGTCAGTGCCTATTTACTCACCTGATATATAATCCGATGACAATTTGGCACCAACATACTCACTTACATAAAACACAAAAGACGGCTTGTTTGTTTTCAAAACCTACTTTCGCCAGATGCCCAACGATGTTCATCCTACCAATATGAACGAACTGTGAAAAGGAGGATTGGGTCGAATGCCTGTAGGTGCGCATGGCGATAGCGTTATGAAGAATTACTTTTAAACGAAGGAGAATTTACACTTTACCTGTAATAGTATGTACATTGGCGTCATTTCGCTGTAACAATACGTCGTTTTACTGATTATTACATTAATTTACAGGTATCATGTAAGCCAGCGGAAATGTAACAACACGCAGAGAAAAGAAAGGTAGAAATTACTAGAATCGTAAATAATCTAACAACGAAAAACGTTAAGAATATGGACAAACTTTGATCGTAGTGAGATATACTCTTCAAAAACGTTGAGACAACCCTGAGAAAGTATTGCTAGGTAATGCAGTAATATTGATCGCGAAGAACAAAAATCGATCAACTGAGCATCATAGTTATATTTACCACGACTACGTAATATCTAATAACCACCCGCTGAATATTTTATACTATAATTCATTAGTGAATCTGGAACAAGCACCCCCACCTATTCAACTGTTGTATTTGAACAGAGCATTTTTTACTTAAGTTCGCGGTATATATTTCTTCCATCTGTCACCTGTAGAGTATTTTTTACCACGACTAGCTAGTAAACTGATTATCGAATAGTTCACCACACTCTCGCCAATGATATTATCCCAGTTCAGAATAAAATACCATATTAAAATGTACCATTTGCTATTATTTTTTATATTAGTTTAAGTCTTATTTCAAACCACAAGTATGGCAAAATTTATGTTTTCCCCTCAAAATTCGTAATTGCCATACTCGTGGTTTGAAACGAGACTGAAACTAATATGGAGAATAGCAAATGGTAGATTTTGATATGTTACTGTATACTAAACTGGGTTATAATATCATGGGGTTAAACAACTTCAAAAAATACCACCAGCTAATATTTATCATTTATTCAACAACAATCAGAATATAAAGAAAACGAAGTTTTTGTAAAAAATGTACTCGAATTTGTCTCATATACGTAGGAAAATAATGATAACAATAATGTAAATGGAATCATAATTTAAAGAACAGCTTATCCACAAAATAACATGCTTGTCCAGTTCAAACATCATCTTCCTCGAAAACAAAAGATTGCTTGTGCACAATGAATATGGGCAACGTTTCATATTTGTTTCATTTATAGAGCAAATTGGGCTGTATATCTGGAACATTCTGAAAATAAAAATCCAACATATAGGAATTGAATCGAAAATGGATATTTTCGATGATAATATGGTAAAAAAATTAGAAGAAAATTTAGACGCTAGGAGTTTTTTTTTTGAAATTTTTTTCATATACTCACATAGTAAGTATGGATATTTTCTATTATTTTGAGTTTACCGTAAAATATAAGAGCTTCACTTATATTTACCTTAACAAAAATAATGAGTCCCTAGCTCTGATAGCCTGTAGATATACTTATTCCTTATTTTCTCTGTGGGTATAGCCAGTAAAAGGGTGGCAATTCTTCATTACCGGCTGATTCCCTGAAATCTGGGAGACGCTATATAGACTTGATTTGTTTCATATTGGTAGACATCAAAATATCTAACAGCTCATTTCTCTTCAAAAGTCTGTTCAGGTAGAGACTCTTACATGTTGTTACATCTTGCTCCTATCAGACTTTGACCAAAATTGGATTGACATAGCTTCTTACCAAACTATATTAATTTAGCTGATGTTCAAACGCAGGAAAGCTTTCAATTATATCTTGATTGGGCTTTTCTCTGGAGGCTGAAGTCAACCACGCTATATCTTCCTGTTCGCTTGGAGATAGTTCAGTAGTGAACTATTCTAGAAGGTTATTAGACTAAATGAATATCCAATTTGTTGTCCATAAACGTATAAGGATCAGAAAATTAATAAATGGTCATATCTTAAAGAAACACTCCACGTTCTGTTTCAGATCAGGTACAGTCTGAAAGGAAAGTTTTTATTGAAATTTTCCATAATTATTTAAAATAAAATTATTTGTTATTGAAAGGTGTACTTACCTATCTGACCTTATCTGATTTTCTTCATGATTCCATCATTATGAGTTCATCATATTTTTTCTCTTATTACTGTATTGAGTGTAACGATCGTATAAGGTTCCTCTCTTCTAATTTTTTATATTGTTGACTTTTTATGATGGATTGAAACAATTTTTCTTTATTGAAGGACTGCTTTCACTACTTCATTTGTCTTTAGTTCGAATTCGTCTCTTGTTTTTTTGAAAAATTCATTGTTATTTATGGTTCATATCAGCAGCTACATGAATATCTCTTTGATATCTGTTCTTATACAGGGGTACAGTTTTCGAGATAGCAAATAATAATACTCTGAATTGAATGTAAAGTCAAAAAGTTTTACGTGGCATTTTCATTTGAAATAAATACAGTCACTTTGATCTTATAAATATGACGAATAAAAAAATACATCAGGTGACTTGATATGGCTCTCATTACTTTCGATAAATATAAAAAATTCTATTATCATCATTAATTGAATATTATCTTCATGAAATACAAAAAGACTCTGAGTTGAATTGTTGTTTGTACTTTGCGTTTCTTCCTGTGAATGAACTACATTATTTATCATTTTCTTCTACTACTATAATACCTGATAATTTTCTCTGATTTTAGTCATTTCTATTCTTCACGAGATCAGTGCAAAATAGAATACCACGACAGGAACAGTACAAACAACAATCTTATAATATAGCACGACCCGTGGTAATTTGAGAAAGACGCGGAATGAATACCGCTACAGGAGCAGTAAAAACAATGTCATCATATAATATACCACGACTCCTGGTGATATAAAAAGGTCGTTTCACTAAATTGTTTAGTTCTATCATCAAGGAATATTATTCGTCTCAATAATGAGAAAAGTAAACTAGTTACATACCTTCATGTAAAGGAAGCGAATGAATTCCAACTGTCTTCGTAATTCTGTTGATTTTTTTTTCCTAATCAGGTTGTTTATTCTTCAGAGATACTATTCTTCGATGATTTAGTGGTAATATATCGACCTCCTGTCTTCCGCCATCCTGATGACCGGTATACTGAAACAGGAACACAAATTTGTAGACTCAAGACTTTTATCAAACTTTTCTCTCGCCTTTTCTTATTGTTCAGCTCATGGAAGTATATTCAGATTTAATTCGCGTATAGTAATGATTGCATCATCTAAATTTTCTTCAACAATCATCTATGCAGGCACACGCTGAAATCTTCTTCAGCGTATGTATGTTGTATGTATGATGTTCAATTATTGACTTTGGTCCATTGAACGTAATAGAGAAGCGGCTAAAACAAATTGTATGTGAATGTGTTCTCTGAAATGTCAAAACCGTATAGAATTATAGAATCCATATTCAGAAATTCTGTTGACTTGAAACTCACCTTCAAGTGTAGTAATAAATTTCACTGCTCACTCACGATAATAATATGCTTAGACCTCTCGACTCAAACGTTAGCTCCTAGAAAAATTAAACTTTAATGAATCTTCGTAGGTGCACGAACCCTCTCTCAATCGTCGTCGCCCGGCAACTCAACTGAACGTTGAACGATTATTTTAACAAATATATCTTCATGTTTACCATTCTGTTCTGTAAGTACTACTACTTTCGTATTCAGATTCACTGAGAATGTGGTTATTATTACTGTTATCCCCTATAAACACAAAATCGTTAGTAATCCTTTTATTCTAGAGGCGGTAACTACCGTTAACAACATCAGTTGATAATACTGGTAACTGAATAATAAATACGACTACGTTTTTGCCAGGAGAGTATGATGAACTATGACGCATCTTAGAACGATTTTTACCGGAAAAAGATAGTGTTATTTACCAGAATATTGGAGATCTCTGGAAAATCTCAATAGGCTAATCTATTATATTAAAAAGTAATTTCAGTATCATCTATCCACTAATACCCGAAATATTAAACCACATTTGATTGTTCACATTCACTTTTGTGAGAGTACAGCTCACTAGTCGGAGAAGCGATTTGTTCTACGATCGGGTTGTCAAGTACCACGATTTTCAGACTGCCAAAGTGTGGTTAAACAGTCTGTCGGAGTTTTCTGCGTGAAAGCATTGAATTACATGCTCACTGTAAAACACGGGAGAAATGGAGGACATTTACTCAATTTTACATTAAAATTTTAAATTACCTGTACAATCAAGTTATAATACTAGGAGGATTATGTATTTATTACATTTTGTCATGTATTTTTCCACCCACTTTTTACTGTGAGTTTTCGCCCCAGCAAATCGCTTTGTAGAATTTTTTAAACAAGAATTAGTGAAAAAACTTTTTTGGTTTTTTGGAAATATCTCAAAGACTACTCAAGGAATCGTTTTACAGTCAATGGAATGGAATGTAACTGAAAGTTGATCAAAATGCTTCAAAGTGCGTCCGAAGTCACCCGAAGTCGAACTGAAGTTAATACGAGTTGAGTTCGGGCGACTTTGGGTGCACATTGGAGCATTTAGAGTAACTTCCAGTGACATTTTCAACACATGTCTCACCTTTCAGGTGGAAGTCCAAAACATACAAATCATAGATATTGATCGCCACTTCCATATGCTTTTTGTGTGAAAAGAGCCTCTTATTTTTATCTACAGCTTGGCCTATAAGTGGATGGACAATCAGCTTTCGCACATGTGTATAGCTGCTGAGTATAGCTGCTGCAGTGTTCCACACAAGTAAAATAATCACAAAAAAGCAGTAATACAAATAACATCGAGACTTTGTCGAAAGTACTCGAAAAATGCTTATAGGTGAATATTATGAGGCTTTTCTTTGGCTTACAGTTTTCGAAAAATCCAGTATCTACATTTGTAAAAATTCGAAAAGTTTCACTGAAATGTTCTTCAGAAGTGGCCATGCGTAATGGTTTTTATTTTTGCATTATGAAGGATATCTTTCGCGGTACGACAAACAATTGCCATTTTCCATTATCCTAAAGGTTTTCTTTCTGATCTTTACCGCAAGAGGCTGACAAATGATTTGTAATGAAAAAAAAAAATTGAAATCGAAACAGGAATGTGATGCACCTATTTCTCTAGGCTTATCAAACCTTTCCTTAAAATCTATAGGTTTATATGATTGCATGAATTTCTTCTGAATAGAATTGTCAAATCAGCATTATAAATGAACATTCTAAATATTTCATGGACTTCATAGATGTCGGCTTTTTTACGACTTTTGAAATGCTAAGTAGCAATATGATAGGTCTGTTTCTCTCTTCCTTTTACGGATCGATTTGATGCGCGCAATTTTTTAGGTAGATTAAATTATTGGAATTATAAGAATGATTGAAAATCTAACACAGAAATGGTGTTAAAATTCTGGGTATATCTCTTGAAATCGATCGGCACAATTTCGTCAGTTCCAGAATGCGTAATGGCGTGTGCGAAATATTTCAGGGATATGAGTGTCGATAATAGAAATGATGTACAGGGAGCTTTTTCCTAATGAGTCGTGGCAATTTTCAGTTATTAGATTTGGCGAAATACCAAAACTTCAGTAAAGTCGCTGCTCCATCCGTAGGGAATTATTAGATGAACAATAGATTATAATTCATTGGGCAGTGACAAGACAACTCAAAGTTGTCAGACCTACCCTTGCACTGATGAGAGGCAAGAACGTCGGAACATGTCTGCAGGTGGTCATTCCCAGCCGAATGAAGGGTACTATTCTGTTTAATTACAATAAGCACTTGCAATTGAGTCATATTTCGGTGGAAACATTTGGATAGAAAGGGTACTTCGACTTTGTCGACTCTATTCATATCATTTATTTTTACTCTCCTGAAGAACCTTCGAACTCGTTCGAAGTTTGGCAATTTAAGCAAGTTTTTCAAATACTCCATTTGAACATCGCTTTATTCTGTCGATGTCTCTTTGTGACGTTACAGATGCTCCTGCTGAAAACAACAACTATTCACTGAATTTAAGAACTGTTCAATGAAAAAATCAAGACTTCGTGAACTTTGGTGGTAAACATAAATAAAAGCTTTTAATAACCAAACATAGTCCTAAACCAACATTTCCTTCTTCTGTTTCTGCTGCAGAATTACTGCCTTCGGTGGCTACCACAAAATGCATGTGATAAATTTGGTTAATGAATATTAGCGCTTTGAGGTGAGGTGACGATAAATAGAGATGAATAATATTCGCTATTATAATTCGTGGGTAATGTTTTATTGGGCTTAACCCTTTTGCGGTCCTATATATATTTTCATAGTTTGTCTTTCTTGGACAGGGTGACCACCTGCAGACTAGTGTCGAGGTTGTTGCCTCTCATCAGTGCAAGGGTAGGTCAACACAGACAGCACTGAAGCCATCTGTTACTCGTCCAAATCATTACACACTCTGCTGCTTGGTCACCTCTGGTCGCTCCACCTAGCGAGCAGAGAGAGAACTCTCTGAATCTCTGGGTTAGGAGATTTAAGTGAAAACAGAGTTGTTTTGGGAGATCGTTTAGTAACGAACAGTCGTTGCCGACCGATGATGAACCCTTTACTCCCATATACACCTACAACGTAGGCTTATTATGGCAAGAACCTATCAGAAAACAACTACTTTCCTGACTAAGACCACGACGGGTATTGAATTAACGAACAGTCGTTGTCGGCTGTTTTTTACTATAGGATCTCCCGAAAGAACTCTGTTTTCACTTGAATCTCTTAAACCGGAGTGTTCTCCTACTGCTCGCTATGTGGAGCGGCCTAGAAACCGCTTCATTGCGTGAACCAGAGGTGACCAAGCTGCGGAGTGTGTGATGATTTGGATGGGGAACAGATGGCTTCAGTGCTGTCTTTGTTGACATACCCTTGCACTGATGAGAGGCAACAACTTCGAAACTAGTCTGCAGGTGGTCCCCCTGTCCAAATCAAAACATAATTCTGCTGGTTGGTCATAGAGGGCACTTGTTACTGCGTCCTCTGATGCTTTGAGGAACGTTTCACAAGCATCTGTTAGATTTTATTCAATACCCGTCGTGGTTTTAGCCAGGGAAGTAGTTGTTTTCTGACAGGTACTTCCATAATAAGCCTTCCTTGTAGGTGTATATGGAAGTAAAGAGTTCATCATCGGTCGGCAACGACTGATCGTTACTAAACGATCTCCCAAACGAACTCTGTTTTCACTTAAATCTCTTAACTCAGGCATTCGGAGTGTTCTTCCTCTGCTCGCTAGGTGAAGCGGCCTAGAAACCGCTTCATCGCGTGAAACAGAGGTGACCAAGCAGCGGAATGTGTAATGATTTGGACATGGAACAGGTGGCTTTAGTGCTGTCTGTCGTCCCCTACCCTTGCACTGATGAGAGGCAGCAACCTAGAAACTAGTCTGCATGTGTTTACCCTGTCCAAATTAATGCTGTTTGATCACAGAGGGTATTTGCAACTGCGCCCTCTGATACTTTGACGAACGTTGCAAAAATATCTGTTAGATTTAATTCAATACCCGTCGTGGTCTTAGCCATGGGAGTAGTTGTTTTCTGACAGGTACTTGCCATAATTAACTCATGTACCAAATTCTGCAGTTCTGATACCTATAAATGTTTAAATTGTTTAGTTTCCATATGACTTTCGGTATTCACTTCCATTTCGAATGTATTATAATAATCAAATTAGCATATTACTATTCTTATTATCAAGTGCTTTATAGTAAATAATTTTAGTTTCCTTACCTTTATTTCGATGTGTACACTCTTTTTTGTAAAATGTGTAACCCTATAATTGGAGTTTCAATACTCTGTAGGGTAACCTATGTAATAAATAAATAAATAATAAGTCTACGTTGTAGGTGTATATGGGAGTAAACGGTTCATCATCGGTCGGCAACGACTGTTCGTTACTAAACGATCTTTCGAAAGAACTCTGTTTTCACTTGAAAAAGTGTTGTTAGTAGAAATATCGTGGAGTTTTTCAATATTTTCGATTTATGACCTCTTGAGTCGTGAAAATCGACCATTTTCAAACACGATTTTTTTCAGTAAGAACGTCTGGTTTTTGTTCTAGTAATTGTGAAATATGAGTTGAGGGTATGAAAAAATTGTTATTGAGAATATTCCATTTTCAAGATTCAAAAGGTATAATTCGAAAAGTATTGGAAAATTTCTTTGGATTAATGTTCAGGAGATCAAACTACGTGATTCACATCACTTTTTTTGGTAAGCAGCCCGATAAACTTGCCTTTACCATTCAGATGAAGATGAACACTAGCAACATATCATCTTTTGGGCTATTGAATACTTCATAATAGATCTAATGAAGGTGTAATTGTATGATAAGAAGTCGAATATGTCTTTAGAAATACTCTGAAAAGCGTAACCTCGCAATTATATCGACAATCCACCGGCTCATAAGATCGGTGAATTTAATGGAGATAAATTGTTTCACACGGAGAAGAAACCTTTATGGTGGATATTATTGAAATCTTTTTCAGAATTATTAATTAAAACGCTTTGGTGAAAACCCTCCTAATGCGCATAGACGATTGATGAATTCGTGGGTGAACCTAAAAAATCGCATATGGTTTTATTCGATAGTATCAAAGTACTACAACATTTCAAATACCTACGAGTAGGAAATGTACTATTTCTGGATGACCATGTCTTGAAAATGGTTGGGTTTAGTTCTCATATTCATTATAATGTTCTTGTTTCCTTGCGTTCATACTATCAGCTATTTCATTCGAGGTATTCATACCACGAACACTTTGTATATTTGTATTAAAATGTATGAATCTTTGAATCAATGGAATCTCAATGACTTCACAATTTGGCAATAATTCACTCCCATTCCAAGTTCAAAATTACCTCTTCCCTTCCTTTGTTCAAATTAATCGCAACAACCCCTTGGGCGATTTCCACCATAAAACTTCTACTGTGCACAATAAATAGTACTTTTCAATATCCACTTCCTCGGCAATACTTCGCCAATATCCATACGTTCTTAAAATTCCCTGGCCCATTTTTACGTGAAACACCTCATTGTAACTTTTGCAATATCGATAACTCTTCGAGCGCATAATATTAGAGCTCTTCTTCGGAAAGTTCAGATTCAAATTGTTTAACTTTTATCAGGAAATGTTTTAGAGTGAGTTTCCGATCTCTTGGGCACTTCACCATACCACCTCTTGCAAGTTTAACTTCAATGGAAATTCATGTGTATAGTTAAATAGTAAGTTGAAATGTGAGTGATTTGAGACAGAGAAAATAATATTATATTAATACCTGCCTATAATGCGTATAGGCCAATAAAATTATAATATTTGGAGGAATCAATTATCAGCAAGCTGGCATTTTATGATAATAATAATAATAATAACAATATATGGCTTTATACAATAAAAATACATCAAAATACAATAAAATTTTATATCGTGGGGTGCGGTATTCAACATAGTTTCTCTTCCATACACCTCATTACCTTTATTCGGTCCTAAATGCATGTAATCTTAGTTTGCACCATTCCAGGAGGTGAGCTTTACTTTAGATAGCCAAAAAAACTTAAAATCTTTGCACTTTTTTTAGGTTTTTGCTTGTAGCTGGAAAACAGTGCGTCGGACAGAAAATGTCATTCAATTAAATTGTTTTTTATTAAAATTGTTTTTTCCGCTAACCAGCTGTCGTCCCCTTACGAACGGCAGCCCTTAGAAGTCGAAACTTGTGCAAGCCAAGGATTAACGAGGTCTTACCTTTTTACGTGCGATTCTTAGCACTTCCTTGGGCCATCAGAAAAATGTCTGCAGTCGACATGGTTTGAACCCTCGCCAATTGGCAGCCAAAGTGATTGAAACAATTTCGCTTTAACCATTAGGCTACAGAATCTCCTGTTCCTACAAGCAATCAGTGGATGCGCTACAACCGCTGCATTCTAACGCCAAGGGGAGTTGAAGTTTGTCAACCTTCTTGAAAAGAACACATTAAAAGAGACTGTCAAGGTTTTTCATCATGAAGATGCAGATCCAGACGTTCTCATTTCAGCGGGTCAACTGTTCATGACAGCCCTCTATTCGTCTAAGGCAGATGAAACCTCGTTGGACCAAATCCGCTACGATATATTTTCAAAATCCCTAACAAAGCCAACTTTCGAAGTGGCCTCTCTACATCCAACAAATGCAGCCGCCGCCCAACATATTCTGCGGGTGTACCTTCAAATCCAGGGCTGGTATGATAGACCAGATGGTCCTCTGAGCTGATGGGGCTGGAGGAGGACTGTCGTTGGCCTTCTTCTCATCATTAACACCAAGGATCCAGCTCTACCTGAAATTCTCAACATTTAGCCGAAAATTAAGTATGAAATGTTCAACAATATTCCTCAACTGCAACCGCCCAGTCATGCTCGAATTCAACACCCTTCGAAGATGAAGATGTGACCTTCTTTGCCGTAGAAGCAGAAGTATGTGAGGATAGTCCATTTGAAGATAATCCAGATGAAGAGGACCTCGATATCCAACTGCGCCTTCCGAGCTTCTCAGATGAAGGGCCATCGACATCAAAGAAGATGCGAACATGAATGCTGCCACATTTTATGCAGCATGCCTATTACATATTGATTTATACCATGTTTATATTTATATTCCATCAATAAACTGTTCATCAATGAACTGTTTTTGTTACTACATTGGATCTAAACTATTAAGAACTATAATTAATTAACTTATTAATAAATTAATAATAATAATACTTATTAAAGATTAAATGGTAATATAGAATTTTGATACACTTATTAATGATTTCTATTTGTACTACTCGAATCTCTACTCAGGTTGAGATCATTCTAACATTGCAAAGCAGTAAGAAGTGCTGTTTTGGTACAAATGACTTAACCCATTAATGCCCACCGGCACATAAATGTGCCAACGTATCTTAATTTTTTTTTCTGAAAATTGTAAAGACTTGTTACTGCTGCATACATGCATACACGAGACTGATGACCATTCGAGGCTTTGAACCCTCGACCCTTCGCTCCAAAGGCGAACGCTCTACCACCACGGCCCATAATAAATGATTCCCAGGTTGCCGGAAATTAATTCCTTGAAACGGTTTTTTTCGATTTAATTTTAATGGCCTATTAAACATATTGAATTATTATTTTTTCTTTCTACGGATGAAATTGGAAGTCTTTTTTCAAAGTTTTGTTGTCAGTGTTCTAGCAGTCTTCTTCCAAGTTTTTTAAATTTCTGATTCCTACGAAAAAGAGAATCCTCTAATGTTCAGAGAACATCGTGAGAGCCCAAGGAAATTGGGTAGGAATTGGTGTTCTTGAATTTCTCCAGGATGTATCCCTCAGGGAGCAACTCCCGAGGAAGTGAGATATTTGCCGTTGCGTGGAAGAACGAGACGTGGGAAAGAAATGTTCGGAATGTCTCCTAAGTATAACGACTAATGGATGTGAGGTCTGAGTTCGCCAGGTCAGTTTCGATGGGACCGCAAAGGGTTGGATGATATTTCGAGATCATTTATGAATAAAAACAATATTCTAGGACGGCTCGCATCAGTGGCTTATTAATCATAATCAGTGGTTTTCCCATGGAAGGGTACGGCTGATGGTGATAACAGGCATTAAAATGGAACTCGTGACATAAATACGGTGGTGACTGCGAGATCGGCATTTCTATAGAATTTACATGCTTGGGTTTTGTTCACACTATATTCTTCCAAATCCAAAATCAAAAAATATTTATTCATTAAATTTACAATAAAATAATATGAAACATACAACATCTAAATATATAAAATAACGATAAAACTATCACTAAGCCACAGAGGGGTTAGGAGGGAATGATATTGCATTTCATGCGGTGATGGGTTTTTCGTCCTGCCCTTCTGGGAAGCCAGAGGGCGGGCAAAACCAGCACATATCCGCCCTAGAGCGGACCCTACGATGTTGTGTAGGCCTTAGATGCTGCAAGTTCAAGTCTACGGGTGTTTGACTCTCCCTACCTCCTCCAAGTTATGTAGGGGTTCTTACGTGCTTATATGTAAGGCATCAGGCTATCAGGACAGTAACTTTCATCATTGAGTTTTCCATCAACGCCCGGAAAAACAACGAAAAAACCGGGTTTGATATTCTTCCAAATTGTTAAATCTTCAATCTAGAATTTTTTGCTAATTCCGTATTCAAATTGTTCACGTTCATCACCACGTTCTTTTCTGTATTCATAGGCTGTCATCGGATCTTCTGGTTAAACTTTTTCTTGGAATGGTAGTTCGGGTAACCTTCAACGAATTCCTTTACCATACGATGGATATTTCATGCCCATACTTTAACATAAGAATTTGTCACATGCAGGTAATCATCAATTTTCGAGTTTCTTCGTCGAACTCTAATTTGAGGTTATTTTTGCCGTATCTCAGCAAATCAATTGACTTCTTTCTGATTTAGATATAATAGCAGCGTAGGGATTATCATTTACGTTGGGAATGATTCAAAAGCTAAATCGCCCGAGCTGGACTTGTTTGTCCCAATGAAAACTCCCAAGCTTTTAATAGTGTGCAAATGTTTGTTAAGGGTTCATAAGTTTCTCCATTTGCTTAGAAATACTACCATATAATCAAATAATGACAATACTCATTATTGAGTTCCCCAAATATTGATGCCAAACATGGAACATTCACAAGCTATCAATACCGTGGAAACTTATGTTGTAAGTTCTTCTGTTGTTCCAAGTTAATACCCTTAAAATAATTATTTTCCTTGGACTGCTACTATATTTATTTATATACAGATAGGAATGTAAACGGGACTAACCCAGTGATATAAAATCCATATAATTCTAATTTGAAATTACGAAATTGGTGATAAGTAGATATGACAAGTTGGCTAATGACCATAGTAGTCGATGCCGAAACACAAAAAAATAGAAATGAAGTGAAGGCTCGGAAGTTGAGGAGCTCGGAAGGTTGAAGGGCTCGAAAGTTGAGGAGCTCGGAAGTTGAGGAGCTTGGAAGTTGAAGGGCCTAGAAGTTGAAGGTATTCGAATATACTACTCAACTGGGGGACTATCGCGCGTAGCGCTCTGATTCGCGCTTCGCGCGAACACCCTTTTTCAAAATTATCGGTAATTTTTAAAGCACTTACGATATCATCCTCGATTATTTCTTCCACACATGGATGCACCAATAATATTTCATGATTGTGATATGAGCGGCTATTTGGGTGAATGCATGTTAACAAAATGGTGGTCCGAAATGGCCGACGAAATTGGTAATTCTGGTCCGAATTGAATCAAAATTAGTATGTGGGGATTTTCAGGGTAAACAATTATGATGTTTTTGTCAATGCTAAAAACCAAGTTGGTGGACGAAATTTGTAATTGTGATTAGATTCGATTCAAAATGGGCATATGGGGGTTTTCCAAGTTTTGAGTATGACTAAAATGAATTAATTAAATCGATAAAAAAAAAGTTTTATACAAATTCGATAACAAGGAAATAATATTTTTTAGATGTGTGACGTAGGTTAATCTGTGCGTAACAGATTAGAAAGCTTGCCGCGAGTACAAAATAGGTATTTTTGCGAGGTAAAATTTTGATTCTGTTACGCATAGAATAACCTATGTCACATATCTAAAAAAACTATTATTTCCTTTTTAGTGCATTTGTTTAAAAGGTTTTTTTATCAATTTAATTGATTGATTTTAGTCATACTGAAAACTTGTAAAACCCCCATATGCCAATTTTGAATCGAATCGAACCACAATTACTAATTTCGTCCACCATCTTGATTTTTTGCATCGACAAAAACATCATAATTTTTTACCCTGAAAATCCCCACATACTAATTTTGATTCGAATCAGACCAGAATTACAAATCATGTCCACCATTTTAGATTCGCCATATTGTTTTTTCTCTTAGAAAAATTCCTTAATGCATTTTCACCGAATTTATATCAAAATAGCTTGCAAAGGAAGTATCATAATTTGGAATATGGAACAGTTGTTTTTCCCGAAAGATGGTGCCAAAATAAAAAGTTAGGTGACAAAAATTGATATGGCTGAATTCCTTATGAAATTACCTTTTCAATGATGTGTCACAGTTACTATTTTCCCTATTCAAATTGTTTGGGTGATAGTGCCCAAGGGGTGGGGGAAGAGGTATAGCAGTTGAGGTTATGATAGGAAGATGTCCCCCTTGAATTAAAAATCGACTTGTTTCTGCATTTTATTCACAACACATGCGTTTTGAAGATATTCGATCTGTTTCGTTTTCGGTGCCCCACCCTGTATATGCTTAAGTGTCTGATGTACGCAAGACAAAAACTAAAATATCTACCCACTCTCTCAACTGCACATCACCACATTACACGCAACAGCAAAACTTTGATGGTACCTACACTTCGAATACTGACATATGAGAGATCACCACTTTATAATGCAACAAATTATATAATAAGCTTCCACTAAAAATCGAGCAAATTCCTTACAAACTCATATTCAGATCCGCTTGTGAATGAATAATTGTTTTTACAGTATATCAGAATATGTAGGTGTCTTATAGGTTTTTAAGTATGCTTTTCTGTTTGTAAATGTGTAATTTTATCTGTTGAAATTTCTATGTGTGTTTTTACAAGTTCATGTCATTTGTATAGAATTCATTTTATTACATTACTCGCTTATTTATTACAACTATTTCATGACTTGTCATATGTACTATACTAGACAATAGGCTTTAACGATGTTTTTTTCCCTTAAATGATTAATTTTATCTGTTGATATATTCTATGTTTGTTTTTGACAATTTTATATGTAATTTTGCATATAGCATTCATTTTAGTTTATTATTTGCCTAATTATTCATTGAATATGAGGTGCCTACCTGTACCTGAAATGGTTAATAAATTTCTATTCTTTCTTTCCTATGTGGATGATTTTATGCTGTTAATGAAATAATCTTCCTGAATATCACTCGACCATGACAAATAGCGATTATTATTTTCTTTTTCTACATTCATGCAAGAAGCAAAACTTTATTGAACTATATTCAGTGGAAAAAGAAGTTCTTTATCGCACTAGTGCAATAAAGTTTTTATTGCACTCATCTGTCATTCTACTTCATCGTGCTGTCATCATGACAAACATAAACGTTTAAACCTACTACATATTTAGCAGATATTCTGTGAGATTGGCAATAGGTACTTCACTACGGAATATTCATATTGAAAATTGCACCAATTGTTCATTCACTTTCAACATTGAGGGTAAAAATGAAGTTTGAGTTAAATTGTTCGTAACGTATTAGTTCCTGTTTCAATGCAAATCGATATTAATAATAAAGTATTCAAGTTGCGCTTTTCATTTTCCTACACCTAGTGCCGCACCTCAATAAATCATTTTTTTGCTTTTTGCATAAATATTAATTCATCTCTAGTAACTAGTATTTTGTGACAATTCAATTCGACCATATATGAACTTTAATAATTAAGAATTACTTCTTTGAGCTGAAGGTCTCGGGAGTTATTCAGATTATCAATGTTCATATCGTCTCATCAAATTGTCAAAGTACGATCGACAAGCGTAAGGATGCCTCCGAGAATTGGTTGCGCAGTAGACAAAACCCTGGAGTGGGGCAGGAGCTCAATCGCTCTACCTTATTAAACAGTAGTCGATCTTTGTCGCACATCTACTCACGCTTTCTATCGTTTGCGCATCTCAGAGGCATCCTTACGCTTGTCGATGTGTACAAGGTACTCTCGATAAAATTATGAAGAAAATAATAGTCGGCTATTTGTCATGGTCTTGGGATATTACCTACGATAATTCCATTCAAATGAAGTTAAAATTCAGGTAATTATTTTAGCATCACTTTTAGTGATGATTCTCAAATATCTGGGCCTGTAATTTTTCCGAGTTGTTGGACTTGGACAAGAGAAGTTTTGTGTTTGTTGTCAGGTGTTCATTTATGAAGAAGCTTCTTGATATGTCTCTTTTTGATTTAGCTGCTGCTAAGATTTCATCCCGCTTTAACTTCGGTTGGAGTTTGACGATAGATTTAGGTTTCTTGGATTGGATAGAACCTGGATAGACCTGAGTTGACCTCATAGAACGAGATAGCACACTGAATATGTTGGCCACTAAGTTTCAATATTTGGAAGATGTTCTGTTTGGATTTTTCGTGCACGCCCTATATTTCAATGTTATTGAGGCGTGCTTGTTGTTCAATAACATGAATTCTGGTTGTCAACTGTCCAACCATCACTTTCGGATCTGCATTCTCCTTCGAAAACTTCTTGATAATTGTCATTCTCTCACTTCAACCGCTCAAAATTTTTCGAGATATTTTCATCTGATTGCTACAGAAATTGACAAATTATTTTAAATATATATTTAATGTATTCAAGAATGTTCATTGAATTGATAGAACATTCACCTTATAGCTTTTCATTTTCGGTAGCTAAAAGAGATGCGCGTTTAAGGTTAGTGCACCTGCAGTCAGCATAGTTCCAGAGAGCGCGAAAAAATGATATTATTCATTATTCATTTTCACAAAAACTGATGCTGCCAGACATTGAACATCCACATGCCATTGGTTCCGTGGACATTTTTACTGAAAATTCCTTTGTTTTTCCAAGGTATTACCCTCATAATTAGACGATGGTCAAATAATGATATTACCTACTCATTATTCAATTTTCCAAGAACTGCTGTCAACTTAGTGAAAACCGGAAATTGTAGACTTTTTATATTCGATTTTTTCAACAGAAATATATTATATATAATGAATTTATGATGTTGCTCGTCACTCAGTTCACCAGAAGAGTTGCTGTTAGCCTTGTGAGGTTCTTACAAGTGTTGAACTGTGAGGAATTATATGAGTCTACGATTGTAAGGAAAAAGCCATGACAGAGACGGTTGATTAAACAATTATAGGAGGATATTGGTAACCAATTTGGATATTTTGCTGTTTCTCAAGCTGTCACAGTGTTTGTTGTTAACCCCTTTTCCATGCTCTCTCAACATTCAAAATGTGTGTTGAAGAAGTGAAAAAATATTTGAATGATTATCCAGATGAACGTAACTATTTCTTAATATGGGGGACGTATCCATAGACGAACAATGATGCAACAATGTATTCATTACTATATCGGCCAATGCAGGACTCACATGGTTCTACTTTGCTGAGCCATCTGGCCGCCCACAAAAATACCATTAAACGAAAAATTGCTAGGTTTAAAACAGAACAACACTAATTGTAAGAATAGATCATGTTGGATATCAGATAAGTGTTCAATCTTTTCTAATCACATCAAAGTGTTGTGAAAAGATGGCTTCCGTGATCTGGTCTCCAAGTCATGTCTGAACTTCAGTTATCTGGCCTCGAAGTCATGTCGTAACTTGATTTTGACTCAATTGTAGAGCATTAAAATCAGGGGTCAGTCGAGAAATTTTAGTCAAAACAAAGTCTAAATGTAAAACGACGTGGCTTATATCCCGATAAAAATTACAACGTGTTACAGATATGTTACATAGAGGGTGTGTTATTTCTTAGATCATAAATTGATGACGCATGGGTAAAGATAAAATAATTCAACTGTATCTTACTTTTATTTGAACAGTGATATAAGTGATCCAAGCCACCATACGTTCAGAGATTTCAAATAGTAGTTATTTGGTATTCGTATGCCTCCCAGAAATGAAACATGTACACAACCTACGTTTGTTGAAAATCCTAAACAAACGTACAACACAATAAGCATTCTTAATAATAAATGAACTCTCTTGGAAAAAATATATAGTGCATTGTATTCCATCTAAAAAGTTGCAATGGACGATGAACATAGTCTTTTAATTGAGATACGTAATATCTCCGCAGCTTATAATGTACGGCTATTATATAATCACTCATCCATCCATTATCGATTTTGTATCAACATGTTCGTTTAAATCAGCATCGCACCATTAAGTTCTGATCGGACACCCATACTAGACAGAATATACAAATGTAATTAGCAGAATCGAAATTGAAATTCGTTTGGGTTGATTGCTGTAATACTAATAAAAATTGCGGAAATTTCACTGCGTTTTATTAGCTTTGAAGTGCAGTGACTTCGACACTGAATAATTGGAAATGCTTTATTTTTTGAATATAGGCGGATTTTGGTGCTATTTGATTATACACTGGCATGAAACGCATTACTTGAAGTCTGATGATTTTAAATTTATTTTCGTAATTGATAGATAGATAGATAGATAAATGGGCTTTATTGTCTAAAATGTATAACATTTTGTCGACAAAGCATGTCATGTCTAAAACTATTGGTAAATATATAACCGCGTCTGGAATTTGTTGAAATTCGACGTTTCGGCTCCGATTTTGGAGCCATTTTCAAGAATAAGAAGGATAGGTATAGTGAGGAAACGTGATTCTACACTGAGGTCTCAGTCTGCCTACTCCTCAGGTATTACCGCGTTAGGATTTTGTGACTTGACGTCGGGGTCTCAATCTGCCTACTCCCCAAGTCTCGTCACTGGCTCTCTCTAAGGTCTCAATCTGCCTACTCCTACGAATTGTTGGCTGCCTGTCAATTTGTGGACAAACCTCTACTTTTGGATTCCTTGGTTCGTGTCGAATTAAGTTTCAACTAGTGACTGTAGATGTCATGAATAACTTCCTGTTATATTCTGTCTTGCCTCACGGTATTAATTCTTGAGTGGATTCGTTTTGATTTCGAGAGCTCCATAAATCCTTTCTGATGAGTGCGTTAGCACGAAACAGCTGTCAAAGGTTAGAACTCTCGGAATTAAAACGAAATATACTCTATTTTCACTTAGATTCTGCTTGCGTTCATCATAACGTATTAGAAACTTGATTGAACCTTGGGTTGGTCAGAACAACGAATTGTTGGCTGCCTGTCAATTTGTGGACAAACCTCTACTTTTGGATTCCTTGGTTCGTGTCAAATTAAGTTTCAACTAGTGACTGTAGATGTCATGAATAACTTCCTGTTATATTCTGTCTTGCCTCACGGTATTAATTCTTGAGTGGATTCGTTTTGATTTTGAGAGCTCCATAAATCCTTTCTGATGAGTGCGTTAGCACGAAACAGCTGTCAAAGGTTAGAACTCTCGGAATTAAAACGAAATATACTCTATTTTCACTTAGATTCTGCTTGCGTTCCTCATAACGTATTAGAAACTTGATTGAACCTTGGCTTGGTCAGAACAACGAATTGTTGGCTGCCTGTCAATTTGTGGACAAACCTCTACTTTTGGATTCCTTGGTTCGTGTCAAATTAAGTTTCAACTAGTGACTGTAGATGTCATGAATAACTTCCTGTTATATTCTGTCTTGCCTCACGGTATTAATTCTTGAGTGGATTCGTTTTGATTTCGAGAGCTCCATAAATCCTTTCTGATGAGTGCGTTAGCACGAAACAGCTGTCAAAGGTTAGAACTCTCGGAATTAAAACGTGACAATCCTGACAATCCTACCCAGGAAGATACAAATAAGGATGGATTTAGCGAGCTTAAGCTCGAAACACGTGTCTACGGTTGCACAACATTTTGAGGGTTATACCCAATAACTTTTTTACTTATATTTTCATATATTGCCCCTCGCTAAATCCATCCTTATTTGTATCTTCCTGGGTAGGATTGTCACGCTGGTAGCTATAGCTACCTCCGTGGCGACGTTAGTTGTTGCCTTGTGAGTACAAGGTCTTCTAACCGATGCCACAAATGTGTGGTTGGCTTCCTGTTGTTGACTTCCTTTGTTTCTATTTTTACATCCAAGTGTTGTACACCTGCGCACTTGATTTTACCGTACTGAAGAGAGCTTAAGCTCGAAACACGTGTCTACGGTTGCACAACATTTTGAGGGTTATACCCAATAACTTTTTTACTTATATTTTCATATATTGCCCCTCGCTAAATCCATCCTTATTTATATATATATATATATATATATATATATATATATATATGTATATGTATATATATATCCCACTATCTTCAGGGCGTCCGTACATTGACAAATTACTATCTTCCAAGCGTCCGTCTCCAACTGAGCGTCCGTATACGGACGCTCTGTTGATTTCCTATAGAAAATGTGCTCAAATCTTCATAGTAGTTTACAGATTTGAAAATTTGCCGGACGCCGTCTTAATAGTAGGACCTCCTTTTTTGTATACTTTTGTATATTATTAGTTCACCGGGTTTACCGCTAGCGGCGCAAAGAGCACCGTCTGTATATTTCTCGGAGTATGATTTACTTTTAGACTGCCGATTTCCAAGCGTCCTTCAAGTTGTGGTGAATACGGCATCGCTGAAGAATTTCAATGAGCATTGTTTGAAAATCGTTATTTGCGGTATTCGTTAGTAATCGTGAATGATATTTGGTGTGCTGATAGTAAAGTATGTTGGAAAATAAATGAAGAATGGACTCACAGTAATATTTATCATTGTACTTGTTCATTATTTCAGCTTGAGTTTATGAACGAGCAAATCCAAATGCATATCTCCGACAAAGGTTTTGGAAATTAAACAGCTAATTATGTCAGTTTCGAGAGTCATTTTCATTTCTGATCTTGGCAAATTTATGTGTGTTGTTTTCCAAAAGAGTTCATGGGATTGTGTTGCAGTCCATATCAGTGGAAAACTAAGTCATTAAAAAGTTCCAAAAGTACATCAAACTCTAGAAGTTTTTCACCCCCTTCAAATAAAAACTACAAAAATTGTTTTTTCTGTCAACCTGCTGCACCCTCACCACAGCCCTCAGAAGTATTCTTCGAAAGACTTGTGCAAGCTATAGAATACGTACGACAATTGCACCCACGCCCCTATGATAGAGAAGCGAACCATCACCATCACGGCCCAACTGGTACAAGTGGTTATAAATTGTCCTCAGAAAACTTTCTTGATACTTGGTATATGAAAGAAAAACTCCCAATAAGAAGTTCTGCATATCACAAAACTAGGAGCGCTTCAACGCAAATGTAAAAATCTCTTGATATATGGGGAGGGACAACGATAATATTATTTTGGCTCCAGAATTCAAGACCGTCAATTCTGACGAAAAATGCTAATCGGAAAAGTTGTTCCAAATGATGTGTGTAGATTTGAAGTCAAGTTCATATGCAGGGAAGGATATATCATTTCAGCTTCAGAGTAAAGTACCTTCATTTTGAAGAACATCGAAAAATGCTACTCAGAAAAGTTGTTCAGAATTGAATTTCATATACAGGGTGACCCAGGGTTAAACCGCCAAACTTCTACGATCGGTTTTTTAGGTAAAAATAAGACTTTTGTTTCTTATACTCATGCTTCCTAACTAGCTTCGTTTTCGAGATACAGAGTGTCAAAATTTCTTACCCTGCAGGATCTCCTGACTTAACCCCTATGGATTTTTGAATAAGGTACAATGAAAACCAAAGTGTATGCTGAGCCCATCAACGACCAAGGTATTTTCCTAGAAAGGATTGTACAAGCAGCTGTAGAGATCACACCAGCAAGATGCCGTGCAGCTGCAGAATCCATCCTTCGTAGGTGCGAACTTTGCATTGAAAGAAATGGTGGCCATTTTTGTGAATTTTTGTTTTCTCTTTACTTGCTAATAAAATACAATGAATACGCTTGTCCTAATATCAATTTCTCAGGAACTTTTTTTTCTTGTTACATGAAATCGGTTTTTAAATTATTTCTCAAAAATGAAGGAAGATACTGAAATAAACAAAAAAATTGTATTTTTATTTACTTAATCCAGAAAAAAAAAAACTGAACATGCAAGAAAACAGTGGAGTACAATGATTCGTTCTAACATTAATGAGATTAGCCCTTGGGTTGCCACTGGAAATAATAATGTTGCCATAAGTAAATTAAAAGAAACCCCTAATTACCGCATATTAGCATGACAGATTTTATTGAAATCAGCTAGAAGGTTTTTAAATAATATGATGAAAAACTGATATTTTGTAAAAACGTTGAACACTCTTTATTTCCAAAACAAAGCAAGTTAGGACACATTGTTATAGAAAAAAAGTTTCCTTTTCAACTAAACAAACGATCCTGAACGTTTGGCAGTTTAACCCTGGGTCACCCTGTATAAGTTCAAAATGATAATCACACAAATCCTAGTTGAATTATTTTGTAAATACAAGTTTTGTTAGGAAAAAAACATTTTTGAAAAGGAAAAAACATTTTTGAAATGGCATTGATTTTATTAAAAATCTGATATTTTCTAAAGAGTTTTGCAGCCTAAAGAAAATAATATTCAAGTATCAAATATTGACTTGTCATGTACAGTGGTGGAAAATAAACTTATGATTGTCGAGCAAAATGGTATAACAAAATTATTTTCTCTTAAGAAATCTCATTGTATAAATTTATAGATGGCACATTAGTACAAGAGATGTAATGATAATATTTTTGAAGGAATGAGCTTCTAATGCTTTTCATCAAAAAACTGAGGGATTCGTAAAAAACAATTTGAGAGCTAAAAATGTAACTCCAGACGTTCTAGGACGTATTAGGAAAATTTTCTACAAGGACAGCTGTTTATGCACAGAGAATGTGATCATGAAGAGGCGAAATTTCAATAATAATGATGACACTTTCTTTGAAACAGTCGTGGAATGTACCCAAACACACTGCATGTGCGGGTAGAGGCCAGATATTATTATTTGTCGTTTCGCGTAAAAGAAGAACTGATGAAATCCATTTCAATTTATTCAATATTGTTAGAGTATATGCAAAATTCAAAGTAATTTTAGAAATGACTCTGTTAAAAATTGTTCGTTGTGAATAATTTTTCATTATTCGCAACATTTTTTCATGTTTCAAGTTTTGCCCGTCAATTGCGTAATTTCACCACTCTGCACATCACTTGTCTAATTTTGATAATTTCTTAGAAAGCAGAACTCTTCAAAGAAAATTCATAAAATCACAAATAAAAAGTTTATCGTTTGACGGGTGAACCATCTTCAAGTAATGGTGTCACCGAAAATTTCTTCAAATCTACAACCAGTGTTCTTCCCTTTGAGATTCAAAGAGCTGACCTGATTCAAGAAATGTACTATGAATTGCTTCAAATGAAGTCCTAATGGGCAAACACAGACAATATCGATATTTCTTTTGAATTTATTCTATTTCAATAGTGACATGAATATGTTTTATGTTATTTTTTGTAGGAATATTTTGTTAATTCCATATTAATGAATTAATTTTATTTGGAATATTTGTTTTTTTGGAAATACAGCTATACTTTCTTGCTGACCGATGATCTAATGGTAGACTCTGTTATTGATTTTCAATAAACCTAATATATACTGTTCTACTTTCATTTGCCTGACAACCTATACCTGTTACAGATCTATCTTTTGAATATCTATAGAGTAACCCATTTGAATGTGGGTACCTCAATGCATTTTTTACAAGTTGTCTCTACTATAACTATAACTTATAATAAATGCGTGAAGCTGAATACACTTGTTGAATAAATGAAGCGAAGTTTTGTATAAAAGTGTATAAATTCTCTTTATTGCAAAGCGCTTTCGACCACATGGTCCGAGTTCTAAAATGCTTTTCGTTAGTTCTTATGCAGAATAATTATGTTATTGTAATTTTAAACAATGTTTTTTACATATTTCGAAACTTCCTGTTGCCTGACATGAAGCACTGAAGATGACGAAAGTCGAAAGCGCTTTGCAATAAAGAGAATTTATACACTTTTATACAAAACTTCGCTTCATTTATAACTTATAAATTAAATTCATAATTTTGTTCAGAGACAAAAATCCAAAAATCATTTTTTTTTAAACAAAATTCCACCACGCCACTAGATTTATGATAGTTTCAAATTGGCATGACAGTAATAATACAAAAAAATTAATATTAATAAGTATCTCTTGACAGCTTGTTGGAATATCAACGTTCCACAGTCTGAAAATGAAAAATTGTTAATTCACGAAAATTTGTAAGAGTGTAGAAGGGCAACGAATCAATTTACCCGATAAGTTACTGCCTTCGAAAGACTGTCGTCTTGAAAAAAATTGTTTCATTTTTTCGTAAACTCATCGTATTCTCAAATTTGCCTTTTTGAAAATATTATTTTAAATTTACATAGAAAAACTTTTTTTTTTTAATCGCTGACGTTAACTGACATGAACGAAATCAAACAGGAAAATATTATATTGAAGGAAGATAATAAACAATTATCTCAACATCTCAACGGATTGAATCCACTGAGAGGAGACTGAAGAAGCATAACCTGATTATTTCAACTCAAATTGGGGATTGATGAGAAAGATATAGAAATAAGGGATGAATTTAGAATGAAAATCATAAAACTCGCCCCATTGTAATTGAGTGCTTGACTAATAGACTGAGGTCTGAGATATTATACCGGAAGACTATATCAGATCAAAACATTATTATTGTCACAACAAAAGGCTGCAGAAGAAAACGGTCGTGAAGCAAAAATAAAGGAACCTCTCTGATAGTGGATAGAATCAGCCATACTTACGAAGGACTATATAGAGAGCAAGTTGGCAGCAGAAAACTCAACAGATACGACTGCAAGTAAATCAAGCACAGATGAAGAAGAAAACCCGAAGAAATGAACAGCAGGAGAATTGGAACATGCCGACAGACCTAGAGTAAATAAATCAGCTCGAACTTTCGAGATCTTCATTTGAGATTCCAAAATAGATTTTTATCCTATATCTCTTATTTTTCATTACATTTGTTTTTCTTTATTTATTTCAATTGTGTTTCCGTATTTGAAATGTCACATTCACAGAGATTTAGCCACCTGAATATTACATCGCTGTTACCAAACTTATCATATTCGAAAGATCTCAATACTTTACAGAAAAATCTATCCTATGCCTGAGTGAAACTTAGCTGTCCGATCGAATTCATAGTAATGTAGGTATGTCATGTGAATGATTATGTTTCCTTCAGAAGACATCGTCTGAAAAGTAGAGGAGGGGGCGTTGGTATGTGTGTTGACAATAAATTTCCATGTAATTTAACGTGGCTGTTGGAGTTGTCTACAAGCCTTCAAGCTATTCCGAAACTGATTTCCTCAGTTCACTAGAGAATGGTAAACCATCTTTAATTCCCAAATATGATGATGTATTCATTCTGGGTGATCTCAATATTGATTTGTTGAAAAATGAGTCTAGGGCTGCTATCAGGCTGAATAATATGTTGGAGGGATCGGGACTCGTTCAACTAGTTGATGAGTGACCGTTTCATCACTTTCACTAATAGATTTGATAATCACAAATAACAGTGATGATATTTCCAAGAATATCGAAGTTGTCTTGGTACCAGGTATTTCATATCAAGAGTTGATAGTATTAAAAAATAATCTTGGTGATAGTTCCTGCTCACCGACATATAGAATTATGAAGATATATCAATCCCGTTCGAAAATATTTATGTGACAGATAATATTGACGAAAAAATTAAATTTCATAATAAAAACATTATGTCATAATTCAATCTGCATGCTCCTGTTCAACTGATCAGAATAACCAAACGTTATGCACCATGGATCACAGATAATATTGAATTATTGATGTCATAGCGAAATAAAGCCCATTCTAGGTGGCAAAAAACAGAATCTCCAGGTCACTATGAATATTATAAGACATTCCGAAGCTCCACAACCCTGGCTTGTCAAAATGGAAAGAAGGCATATTTTCAATATATTTTTAGACAGCGGGGTACGCAAGATATGGAAGGATCTACATCACTTAAAAAAGATCGACCACCATTTTCGATCATTTGTTTGATGTAAAGGAATTGAATCAGTACTTCGTGAAAGGTATTGCAGCGGTCGCTGCAGATCAAATTCTGATTGAATTCCACTCCAATAGTATTCATGAGAAAGCCGGCCATTTTCAGTTCAGATGGAACCCAAAATTGAACCCAACATGTCCTATATAACTTGTTATCTAATGCTCAAGGGTGGGATGGTATCAATTTGAAACTCCTACTTATGTGTTACCCTTATTTGATACCATTTATAAATCATATCTCGAATTTTGGTCTCACCCAAATGTTTATCTCCAAATTTGAAAAAAGTCAGTTGTACATCCAATACATAAAAAGAATACTGTTGGTGAGTTTTTTTCCCCTTCTGATGCTGGTCCTGTGCTCAAAAATAATGCAGTTGGAAAATCGGTAATGCTATTTGGAACACGGCATCACAGACGTCTCCTTGAAAACTAAATCCAGATCTATGATGAAAACCAAGTAATAAAACCTGTCAAAAACATGAGGAATCTGGGTTTATCAGTCGATGATGATCTTAGGTTTAAATCGCACATACGAAATATTCGTGGCCTGGCGTTCAGGAATCTGGAACTCATTTATGGCAACAGGAGGTACTTGAATCAGAAGGTTGAGGCTGTGCTCTCTGACTCACTAGTACTCTCCAAATTCAACTACCGTGACTCAGTTTATAGTCCATGTCTGGTTGATGAGGACAAGAGGCAAAACTCATGCCTGAGATTGATATTTGGGATCAGTAGGGGATGCTACATCTCCCATAAATGAATGAAAGAGGTTAGCTCAATATGCAGCGTAGACAACTTCTCTATGTGACTTGTTTTTTCCATAAAGTAATCACTATTCGAACACCCTCATACTTATGGAAGAAAATTTCATTTCTTGAAGATGTTCACAATTTAAACATACGCTACAAGGGAACTATTACTCCACCGATTCATAGAACTGAAACCTTCAGGCGGTCTTTCTCTTATCAGATACCACTCATTTAAAACTATGGTCCAACAAACATGAAGAAATTAAATATGAATTCATTTAAAAACGTATAAAAGAATATATCATCACGGAACAAATGAATGCATGAGTCTATGGAATAGTTTTTCTTTTATTTATGGCTATTCACAGGTAGGTAAATATAGATATAAGGAGCGCTGCAGAATAATTATAAACATAGTGATTTTTGTTTGTTATATTTTTTCAAATACGCTCGACAATAATAACAGAGGTAACACGTATATCATCATCTGATCTTCGGGATTTTTCCTCTTATATTGTGCGTATATTTGAAAAATAAGGACCTATTATTATTATTATCATTATCATTATTTTCGTTGGGAATGTACCAGTCAGTCCCTGTCTCCAAAGCTCCGACCAATATTGACAGTAATAATTATTATTATTATCATTATTTTAGGAATGTACCAGTCAGGCTCTATCTCCAGAGCTCCGACCCATCCGAAGGGAGAGCTGGTGTCGTTTACCCTAATAACCACTTCCTACGTGACTATTGGGTCCGAGATTCTGAGCAGACGAAGTGAACCAAGGATGACGGCCTTCTGCATTCGTGCCGCTAAGATCTCTGTCATATCAAGGCAAGCCGGTATCATCTTCAACTTTGAGAACAGTATGTTCATCATTCCACCAAGGACTCCTATGATCAAAACCACCATTTTGACAGAATGGTTTGGATACAACCTGCGGAGTTCAAAGATAATATCTCGATATTTAGTCCGTTTTTCCTCCTCTCTCCGAACGATATTCATTCCACCTGTAGCGAAAAACTCCATGACAAAAATCGTTTTATTTGGTGGTCGAGGTGGACATCAGGCTTATTGGCTTGTATTTGCCTGAGGGTGGGGAATGAGTAGTGTCAATAGATTCAGCACTTCTCATTCTCCACAACGGACTCAATATCCCCCTGAGCACCGGTGTCTCGTCTATACCGTACAAGTATCGTAGCGCCGCGTTCTGCCTTTGGCTGAGGCCGCATAAGCTCTAATCAGATAATATGTGAAATTCAACCCATGAGTGGCATCCGGAAAATACACAGTGTCGTTGCCCTAATTCGACTACCGCCGCTAAAGGCGATGGTTAAATCTGGCATCATTGCTGGACGCTCACAAATCTGCAGGATGAAAGTAAACTATACAAACCCGACGCTAAGTAGCGTGAATTCGTGAATATATTGGACGCTCAGAGACGGGTACATGAAAGGACGCCACGAAATAGGTGTAATGAAACTTTCAAATTTTTATCGTCGAAAAGGAAAGCTTGATCACTCCTTTATGACCCCTGATGTTCAAATCTTAAAAATATACATATGTAGAACAAGAGACTTATGATATCCACTCGACGGACGCTCAGAGAAAGAGTTGTGAAAGGACGCCTGGAAGATAGCTGGATTTATATATATATATATATATATATATATATATATATATATATAAGTAAGTAGATGATGTCATGAATAACTTATATATATATATATATATATATATATATATATATATATATATATATATATATATATATATATATATATACATACATATTGTAACGATGTAAGTTACGTCTGATTACCCAGGCTAATTCAGTGGAGAACTGTGTGGTGTTCTTTGGACTGGCTTGCCAGTTTAAGATTAACTATGTGTCAAGCAAGTTTTGAAATTGTTATTGGTTGGACGCCAGAGATTTTTTGTTTAATAAAAATAGGTTAAAAATTCAAACTTCCCCGATACAGATAGATATTTATAAAAAGATAAAGATAAGTTGAATTCCTTCTAAATTTGACCAGCAATAAAACATTAAATTTTCTGTAACAATATATTAACAATAAACAAGATGAATATAATACAAATATAACTGATTAAGATTCGTGTATAAGACTTCGTTGCTGATTCAGTTTCGGACAGATTGTACCTTTATGTTGAATTTTCGTCTACTTCTGTTTCCACCCACTACTCGAGAGAGAGGAACGGATACAGTGAGGGTTACTCAATTCACCCTCTTTGAAACGCCAACTACTTCCTGTGATCTGTAGCTCTACAGAGGTGGATATGGATATTATCCCGGAACTGATTGGTTTCCTTTTCTATCCAATACTTGTCAGGATCGTGATGGCTTTAATGTGTCTCTCGGATGAAGTGATGATCTAACCTTCAGCTCTCGTAGTACATGAAAAGATTTATTTAATTAGTTGATGCATAGAACTAGGTACACCTATTCAATTGTCTCAGCGAACTCTGTGGTCGATTGTAACGAATCAGTTATAATGCTAACAATAAGTGAACTAAGTTTACAAATAAGGAAAAATATACAAGTTTACAAACTTACAGTAGTAAAAGTTATGAATGATAATAATAATAGTATCAACACGTGTTGTAACTCTAATTCCCTGCTGAATGAATTTTATAGTAATAATAATAAATGTGATTTGATTTACTTATTTAACAGTAGAAATGGTTATCCAAAAATTTGATACGTGAAAGGTTCAAATATTTATTTAGGCTCGACTTCAGTAATTTAACAATAACTTCGTGAAGACATGAAAAAGTATTCTCGAGGTATAATTACTGATAATAAGATATAAGTGGTTACAAAAGGTTACCACAAAAGTAAGGAAATTTTAGTGGTTCCAAAGGTTACCACAAAAATATGAAGATATGTATGAATTCCATGGATATTTACAATATGGCCTTGCTTTTCTTACCCAAACTCAAGAAAACTGCGATAGAATAAGGTTCAAAGAGACAGGTACGAGATATAAATTGAAGATATTATCCTCAACGATAAAAGAGATCACAAATTCTCAAGAAATACTTTCTTGAGATCAAAATTTTGTTCTCCAGAACATTTCACTGGACCTCCAAGACCAGAAACGTATCTGGGCGGTATGAAAGACACACTTCAGATTTTATTCATGAAGAAATATATAAAAATGTGTTTTCTCAATACTCACCCAGTCGTTTTTAATCCTGTAGAAGATACCATGTGATAGACAACGAGCTCCAGTGATTCAACTATGTTTTTCCAGCACCTAGGAACCTTCCTAAACTAATGATTTGATCGTGGATCGGGATTTCAATTCAGGACTTATTCAAAAATGCTGTAAGCATGAAACCGCAGTCAAATTCTTAGATTACAAAATTTTATGTATTTTACGACACCGTAAAATAAAACTAGAACGCCACTGACGACTATTTATTAAAATACCTGCTGAGAATAAACTCAGCTCTGGACTATTCCAAAAGATAACTTCGATGAACCTAGATAATTAAATATCATGAGTTAGGGCATGGCAGCCATTAAAAATGAATTGAAGAAAATTTATATGTATTACGATAATAGGAATTCATCCATACCTGTAATTTATTCACAGAATCAAACCCATTGCTTAGTTCTCTTGTGGAGAAGGATATGTCAGATAATTAATTTATTTATCAAGTCAAGAAAATAAATTTGTACAACAAAATCGGTCTTGCCGGCTCTAAGGTCAAAATCAGAAGAGAACCCGAAAGATTTTTCTTTCGTCAGGAAGGCTCTCCCGTGTCATGCGCGTTATAGATCATTTCGAATTGACACTGCCCTCTACCTAAATTTGTAAACAACCTTGAGTACAGGTAGTTCTGCATGACTTAGTAGATAACTCAGTAGTTCTTCTATCCTACACTAGATGTTGTTGCAACACCGTTGTAAATTCGATTTATATGGATCATTTGTAGAAGTTTGACTACTAACCGATAGATGCCTTCAAGCACTATAATCTAAATATTGGTGAACGATGTTAAAAAATGATTTGTTTATAGGTATGATTAATTATGTTATCAATGTGACGAATATTATCGTTACAATATAGATAGAAAGACTAGAAATTATATGCAAAATACTCTTCCAAACTGTAGAAGCACTTTCCTATTAAAAGGTTTCTCACCGATTTTCTAAATTGCTTCTTTCCTTTAATTTCTGTAATTCGTTTTGGCAAATGATTATATATCTGTCTACTTCTATAGATTAGAGAATCCCTAGTTAAAGATAAGATGGGTAGTGGAAGGGCAAGTTTTTTATCACTTCGAGCCTGTCTTTCGGTATGATTCAAAAACTTGTCTTTATGTTTGTAAAGCAAGCAGACAGGCTCTAAAATGAAAATCTCGAATACTGTGAGTATTCCGTTATTGCAGAAAAGTGGCCTACACGAGTCTCGCAACTTCAGTTTGAAAATTATTCTCAATGCTCTTTTCTGAATAACGAAAATACTTTGCATCAGAACCTGGCTGCCAGAGCCCCAGAAAGGAATTCCATACCGGAGGTGACTCTCCATAAGTGAATAGTATGCATTTATTGATGCAGAAAATCCGAGTTCACGAGATATGACATTTATTGCAAAGCAACCAGAAGACAACTTTTTTTTCAGAGCAGAAATATGCGCCTCAAATTTTAAATTACTATCAATATATATATACCGAGGAATTTGGTCATAGATTTACTCTCAATCACCCGACTTCCTAATGTTACCTGTTCCAAATCCCACTTAAATGACACCAAATAGAAACAAAACTGGGCCTAAGACTGATCCTTGAGGAACTCCGCGTATGATTTTTCCACTTTCAGAAGTTTTATTATTCAATGATATTTTCTGATTTCTACCAGTTAGATAAGACCTGAACCATTCTAAGGCTATTCCACGGAATCCATAATGAGAGAGTTTCTGCAAGAGGATTTCATGATCAATACAATCAAATGCCTTAGAAAGGTCCAAAAACACTGCCGTAGCCACTTCCTTATCATTTAGGGTGGTGTAAATGTTTTCAAGAAAATTGAAAATGGCATCAGTGGTATTTTTATCACACTGGAAGCCAAACTGTTCGGAAGCTAAAATTTTATGTCTTTCTAAAAAATCAATTATCCTACGTTTGACTAGTTTTTCGATAATTTTGGATAACGTTGATAAAATTGATATGGGTCTGAAATTGCTTGGGTCGTCGGCAGCTCCTCCTTTATGAAGCGGTATAACTTTAGCCGATTTTAAGCTAGAAGGAAAGACACCAGTGCTAAACGATGTATTTATTGCGATCACTAAGGCTTGAAGAGCTTCATCAGGCAATTGTAACTTCAACTTCGCAGAAAGGTTGTCTTCACCAGCAGAATTTTTGTTTTTTATGTCTTTTATTGCTAGTTTCAACTCACTCAAATCTGTATCAAACAAAAACAAGGAATTTAAGGAAGAGCTTACATTTTCCAAATAATTTAACGGGTCAATTGTTGGGATAATATTGGTGAGTTTTGAGGCTATTGAACAATAATAATTATTTAACTGGTTGAGGTTTATTTTAATTTCTGGATAAATTTCTTTCTTATTACCTCTTAATTCATTTATTATTGACCACATTTCTTTTTGTTTATTACCGGCTTGATTTAATGTATTATTGTAAAAATGATCTTTGGCTAATTTAATAGTTTTTCTGAAGATTCGACGAAAGTTATTGAAGTATGATACAAAGAATACATTGTCACTGTGAAATTTTCTAATAGTATGTAGGCATCTTAGATTTTTTGACGAAACTTTGAGTCCTTTTGTGATCCAGGGTTTGGATTTTTTTTGTTTTATCAAGCGCAGAGGAAATGCTTTATAGAATCTTTCACAAACAAGTTTTTGAAATTCGTTCACGGGATCCCCTGCCCTATGTATCGAATTCCAATCTGTGGTCTGACAGTGATTTAGAAATTGAGCATAATTTTTTCTGCTTTATATACGTCCGTACTGCTTATCTTGCAAGATTTTATTTTTGAAAATATTGGGAATAAGACAAAAAACAGCTTCGTGATCTGAAAGACCTGGATTGATTACTGAGCATGATACATCTTTGATGTTTGTGCAGACATAATCTATAATGCTCGATGAGGATTTGGATATACGAGTGGGGCTGTCTACATGCATGACTAGGTTAAAGCAATCTAACAAGTTATTTAGTGTTTGGGTTTCAGTGCATGTTTTGTTCTCATAGTGTATGTGGAAGTCTCCAGCTAAAATTTTTGATGCGAGTGGGGGTAATTTTGATAATAAATATTCTAGTCTTTCCATAAAATTTTTGTAATCTAACGAGGGTGGCCTATAAACAGAGATTAAATATAAATTGTAATACTGAGAGTAAACTATTGAAAATTCAAATTGTTTTTCTACAATCAAATCGTCAAGTTTATCAAAATTGACAAAGGAAAATGTTTCGAAGAACTTTTCGCTCAGCATTGTTAAGGTCCCTCCATGCAATGAATTTTTTCTACAATATTTCGAGATAGTAACATAACCAGACAAATGTATTGGTTCATTAATTTTTAACCAATGTTCCGTCAGAAGGACAATATCCGGAATATTTTGTTGTTCCAGGAAAATATTTAACTCATCAGTTTTGTTACGTAACGATTGAATATTCAGTAATATCATTGATATACAGTTAATATTTTGTTCTGATCTAAAAAAGGCAATGCTTTGTGTGTATTTGAAGGACTGCCACTGGAAATTTCACAATGAAATGTTTTATTTAATATATTTTCATGGTCTGTATTGGAGATTGAGCTATCTTTTTCCGAAGTATTGAGATTACTTTCATTAATATAAAAAGAATCAATTGTTACTATTGTTCTAAGCACTATGTTATTGAATGACAACATGGAAAAAAAGAAATTGTATATGTTGTCATATATGTTTTGCTTTGAGCGTTCATATTTTGCTCCTGAGTAGAACGTTACAGAAGAGTTTCGATTTCTTTTTTTATATGCTCTAATTCTAACTGACAGGATGCGATGTAGGACCCAATCAGTAAGCGAGTTAATTTCAGGTAATAAAAGGATGTTCGTTGATTTGCTTAAATTTAAAATATTTCTTAATGCTACATTTAAAGTTGAAGTATTGCTTACGTTATTTGTATTGAACATCACAATCACTATGTCATTTTTACCATAATGCAATGTTTCCTGAAATATGTTTTCTGTTAATTTGGAATTGTTCTTTCATCATCTGGTTGCACCCTTACTAGCAAGCTTCAAAAGGCTTCACATTTCAACTTATTTGTTGACAAACATTGAAATGACATTTTCATTCATAAGTCCTTTGTTTTGTTAATTTTGGGATATGATGGTGTGTTAGTGCCCTGATAAAAAAAAATTGAAAAATTTACGAATCTCCCAGGTGTTCATAGAAAACCCCTCAGAAGCAGAGTTTGTGAGAGCAAGGGAGATCCGGAACATACAGCTCATAGAAAAGTGGATTCCGAACCACTTCAACTCTGTGACCGGCGGTGGGATCGAATCCGGGTTGAACAGATCCGCGTAGTAGTCATGTGTAAGTGACAAAAGGCTCTTAATTAATTGATCTCAAATGAAAATAAAGGTCATAAAGCTATTCTTTTGCAAGTTTGAGACAATGATGTGAATTGATTACTTATATTTCGAACTGCCATTGTCTGAATTTCAGAGTTGGAAAGAGGAAAGAACATGTTTTTCTATTTCGGACAAAATATCAAAAAACTGTTTGTAATTGTCTTAATCTCTGTTTTTAATGAATTGGACTGAAACAATTTTGAACTGAAAACAACATCTTTTCCATAAGTTTTGAACAGGAGCGACTCACAAAATAGGGAAATCACTGGTGAGATGTGGGAATCCCATATTGAAAGTTATAACTGTTCATTTGAATATTAGACTCGCACTTCTATTCTCTCTATTGTATACTTGATAAAGTTTTTGCTGTTTCAAATATAACATGAAAGTAAAAGTGTAAATGAAGTTTGGAGTGAAACAGGAATGAAAATAGAACCCGTTTGTTACAACTTTACAGTTTGTGAATTATCTGGCAAAAAATTTATATGAGGGTCAAATATGATACCTAAAATATAGTTTTGGCGCATAGAATAAAAAAACCTTATGCCAGAATAATATTACTGTTTGCAGAATGATATAACTGGGCTCGTCTACGAATCAAACTCGAATGACAATGGCCAGTTCTCAGGAAGTTGTGGAGTTACACTCCACCTTCCAAAATGTGACGGCGAAATTGTAGTTATGGTGGATAGAATGAAAAAACATTTTGCAGAATAATATCTCCCAGGTAGCACATCATATCGGCTAAATCTTGGTTTCATATTGGGCCAATATAGATATATTGTAAATAAAAAAATAATAATGGTCCAATATGTGTGAATATTCAAAAACCAATATTATATTAATAATATTGATGAAATATTGGTTGAACTTTTTGGGAATGTAGACTGTCACATGTAATATTGGGTCAATATTGGTTGAATAATTTCTACCAAAATCGATAATACAATATTGTCTATATATTGTTTTTTATTTCTAGAATAAATATTGCAATCGCAATAATCCAGTCATATCGATTTTAGGGATTAAAAATCATATTGTATTTCCAAGTTTCATAGCACATTGGTTGAATATTATTTTAACTTCATTCAATAAATTGTAATAACTCATATTGAGACAATATTGGTTCAATAATATTTCTATATTCTATAACATAATGAAACCGCCAAAAAATATAATTAAACATTGAATTCACGATGAAAAATACTTCAAAAACTATGATTATTGAAACATTGAGTATAAAAAAAGGTTGATGATACTTTATCCATTACGAGACGCCCCACCAATTTGTTGGAATGATATATTTTTTGTGCTACGGAGTCCTTCAAGTGTATTCAACTCGAGAAAATATTTTAGAAAATGGCAAAAGCGAGTCAATGTAACTTGGTGAATATTTTTTCTAACGCCTCCTTTGAAAATGGACTTTTTCTCCCTTGCTATAGGGTTGAAAGTGTCACGTTTCCTTCCTAGAGAAGAAAAGTTACTTTTTCTCACTGTATATACAGGAAAATTGCAATCTCTGAATAGAAAATATTATGATTTGATAGCAAACATGCAACAAATCTAAAACAACCTTGGCCATAATTAAGCAGTTACAAAAAAATTAAACTACAGAAAATCGTGAAATAAGTAGTTATAAAAGTATTCAGATGAAGTATTAGCTGTAAAATGTATTCTACATAAAATGTATTCTACATTTTACAAGGCGTATATCTGAAAATTTCTCTATTGATACAAATTTTCTCGAGAGTAACGTCACTCTAAATAACTTTTAGAGTTTGAGTCACTTCCGGAGAAACCTGAAATTGCATGAACTTTAGTTATTCATCATGAAACGCAGTTTTATATCCTATGCGATCCTCCAAATTTAATTCCATTATCTTCAAAAACAAAAAAATTATAATTATCATAAATAATAAATCTTCCCTTCTTATGTGGATACACATAATATAGTACAGGAAACTATAATAGATTATAAATAAAACTAATCTATACTGTAGCAGTTCTTTGACATAAGTGGTTGCTTCAGTCTTGATTTAAAGATATGTATATTTTCACAATTTCTCATGTCATTGGGGAGTTTATTGAAAAATTTGCAACCCTGATATTCAAATTCATGCATTCCGGGTAGAATAATTACGGTAGCCTCTGTTAACAGCTGAGGTATTTCTATTTCGGTTGACATATGTGCAAGCTTTCATAATATATACTCCTGGTATCGTCAACATTTTCCAATTCTGAAAAGTTTGTCTACAAAAATTTGGATAGCCCAACTTAACAATGATCCTAATAGTATAACACACGGGATACGGAGGATGAGCCCCAGTTCAAGATGCCATATCAAAGATGAGAATTGACTGTTGCATAATAAAGAGTCAATAAAATACTTTCACTACAATTATTGGAGAGAAACCTAAGCCTATAACAGGCTTTTCTATGTTTATCACATGAGAAGTATTGTATCATCCATTGAAGGCTGTCATCAAAAACAACAACCAACATTTTTGTTGATTTAGTTAGTTTTAGTTCCGATGCAGTATCAACAAACAGATTCAACTCACATTGTTGCCCAGTATTCATCTTGAGCATATTAGTTTTAATTTCGTTCAACCACGAATTGTTTTTTCCCGACCAAGTAATTAACAAGCATTAAATGTGTTTCTCACAGACTACATATCGTTATCAGTAATTATTATGTTCGTATCATCAGCATAACTTGTACAGTGAATTGACGGGTTCTTATTTAGGTTTACTAAGAAATTATTGGCAAAAACTTAATACAAGAAAGGTTCTAGAACGGATTCCCGAGGTACTCCATCGTCAATATTTCTTTCAGTACCTACTCAGATTTTTTTCAGTTGTGACTTGTCTTCCCAAATCGACGTATGAGTTAAGAAAGGATAGGGGTAGCCCTCTCACACCATATTTTGAGAGTTTATCAAACAAAGTCACGAAATCGAAATCCCGTGAGAAGTCAAGGAATAATTCTAAAACGCATTTCTTTTTGTCAAAAACAGTTAGTGTTCGATTTTGAAATTCACACAGTGCCGTTAACTTCTTTCATTCTTAGTGAAACCATATTGTGAAGGCAATGGCAAGTTATTCACGGTAAAATAATCATCCAATTGTTCTCTTATGTTAATTTCACAGAGTTTAGAGATACTGGAAAGTATCCTAATTGCTCGATAGTTATCTATATTATCTAAGTCACTCTTTTTTGAAAACAGGAGAAACACAAGCATGTTTCAAATTGGTCGGAACAATGTCTTTTAAGTTTGAGAGATTAAATGAAAAAGTTAGTACGACACATAATTCAGCAGAGCAATTTTTCATTAAATTGTTGAATATTTCATCAATCCCGTTTGAGTTTGTTAATCTGTTAATGATTTGTGCGAGTTCCCATTCAGTAATTGAAAACATGAAAAAAGTTTTGTTATTTAGAGTGACGTTACTCTCGGAAATATTTGTATCAACAGATACATTTTTGGATATAGGCCTTGTGAAATGTAAATCGAATTTTTCAGCTGATACTTCATCTGTTTAATTATTTTGTAACTGCTTGATTATGGCCCAGGTTGTTTTAGATTTGTTGCATGTTTAATATCAAATCATCATAATATTTTCTATTCAGAGATTGCAGTTCCTCTCCATATACAGGAAGGAAAAGAAACTTTTCCTCCCTAGGAAGAAGTGACACTTTCAACCATATAGCAAGGTCGAAATAGTCAATTTTCAAAGAAGTGTGCTAATTGTCAACTTTGTATTTCCAATAATCATGATAGAAAATTACAAATTCTAGGGGCACCGACACCTGTGAAAACTATTCACTAAAAATTTTATATTTACTCGATATGCAAAAATTCTGAGAAACCTGAAAACGTTGAATTTTCCATAGTTTCTTTTTTTAAAGTGTCACAGAATTTTCAATGATTGAAACTGACTATAATTTATCATTATTCCGTGTATATTTGTATGTCAATTCATGATTATGGCATGAAATTTATCAAAAGAGATTAAAACAATATTGCTGGAACGAAAACTATCAAATGAAATAATCTGGGAGTATCTTCTTGTAGTGTAAAACCACCACCGCATTTTGGGCACATCTTCTCCCCCTCGATGGGTATTAGACTCCATGTTCTCTAGTTAACAAGCAATTCTTGGCTATTTTCGCAAATTCTACATTGATACTAACTACTTTTTGATATAAAAATGCCATTTCGTTGTAAAAGATGGCTATATTGAAATAAAAATATTTTTTAATTTGAGTGCCCCAATAATATTTTTTTGGTAAAGATGGTGAATATATGAATGGAAGATGAATTCTTGCGTTGGAAGAAATTACTCTGATGGTCTCTATTTATGTGGAACCAAACAGTGAAATTCTCCCTGCGTTTGCTTTCATTGCAAATTTTAACGCACACCTATGTAAATATGTTTATAGATGCATACGTTTGTACATGGTTTGTACACAAACAAAAATAATTTCTGTTATCTTCACGTTATTTTAATTCTGCCATTCTGCATTTATTTGGAATTATTTTAAGTACCAACCTTTCAAATGTACAGTTATAGTATGTTGTTGCAAAATGGTAATCGTTATATTATCTGATGCTAATTTTGTATAACTCTCTGAAATATTTCACGTAATACGTAAATTGAATTTTTGAATTCACATTGGCAACGGCGCAAAATTTGTTTAGCTGTTAGCTCATTAAAATGCTGTCATTTGCCATTGTCGTTCAAAATTTTTGCTTTAAAATTCTGTTGAATAATGACTAAGTTTTCACTTTATTTTAAATTCTTGAGTATTATTTCATTCGAAAATTCGAACAAGTTCGAATGTTTCGCCGGAGAGTACCCACAAAGTGGAAAATATGAGGCAGTAGTTGTTTTCTGTCTGATATTTGCCTCATATTTTCCACTTTGTGGATATATTTGGAGAGAAGGGTACTTTGACTTTGTCGATTTTATTCTTATCAATTATTTTCATTCATAAATTGCTAGCGCTACGTAGATAGAGGTAATTTTTTGATCAACACAGTGCGTTTCAACCAAAAAGATACATGTTGAATACTCCTTCTAAAGGATTGTGTTTGTATTTTGAAAGATGGTACCGGCATACATTATTAAAAAAAAAATTAAAATGGTCTTTCCGCTGTAAAATTAAACGGATATTTCATTTTTATCATATTTAAATCATCTGTGAAAATTTCGATAAAATCGTAGTTTCATCCATATTCCATACATTTTCCTTACCTATATCTCTTTTGTATTTACCCCTGAAATGCAATTGAATAAACTTTTTATTTTCAGGTAAGCATTCTGTTCCATACATGTGCATGAAATTACTAATGGTAAGTGAAAACCCTATAATTTTTGGAATCCCATTTTGTGAGAGTTCAAACAAATCCAACAAAATTTCATCGAATGAAATAGTGAAAAATTAATATAATGAAACATAAATGTCGAATCCGGGTAGAAGCTCCAGTATTCATTAATTGAGTATTGGGTTACGTTACGTTTTTAGTGGTAGGTAATGTTTCATTTTGATGTTTTTGATTAATTGAACGACTGTTCGAAACTGAAAAATGGCCTAGAGCTCGTAATCGACATGAAATGTTCAATGAAATATTGAATATAGTTTTGGAAATGTACCAGAATATCAATTCGTTTCGGTATACCTATACTAAGTTTTCTCCTGCAGGATTGTTTCACTTTATGCACCATAAAATAGGAAACAATTGTTTTTCTTTTTCAAAATTCGTTACCTTTTCACTATCAACTCTTCGAAATACTTTTCTGAACTGGAGTCGACCTGCAGCGGGATTCTTATCACTCGAATCAACAGCTGTCGTATCGAATTTTTTTTTTTGAGATGCTCATGTTCGATATCGAGAAATGAGTATGACATCTAAAGAGGTGTCGAGAAGTCAATTTCGTGAGGTTATGAGGTATTATTTGTTTAAGATGAAAAGTTCTTGATTTGTAAAAATATCGCCATTTCTACCAAAAGAAGAACATTTACAAATGCTAATTGAATATATGCACAATAATCGAGATTTTGCCACAGGTAGCTTGTGTTCCGCAAATGCGAAAGGCAAATATAGAGAAATATGACAAATTAGATCGAAAAAGAATTTCAATGACAAGAAAAGCAAATTTAAAACTGTTTCTTTAGAATTATTTTAGTTTGGTAGTATTCGAATATGTAAACTCACAAATAAAGAGACTGTGTGATTGTGAATACAGATTGTAAATTTAAGAGTTCGTGTATATTCGTAGTCTTCAGCAAATCATATAAGTAAGAACTATTATTGCTGAAATATAAAGCAAAATTAGAGAACCAGTTTTCATTTTATTCATTTCAAAATATGCTTTATTGTACATGATGAAAGAAATCATATTGACAAAGCTTTAAACAATGCATGTTGATAGAAAGTCACGGGAATAAAAGGAATGGTGCATTCAAAGTCAAAGTACTTTGGTTTCAGACCAAGTTTCAGAAGTTTTGTGATCCAAACAAAATCAGTATTGCTATTGCTTTAAACAAAAAAGGATATGTGACATCTGGGTGCTTTCGTTCAAAACTGCCTGAACTAGAGAGCCAAAGAATGAACCCAACCCTCGATTCTTTTTTAATAATTGATCGTCATACTGATTTATTCAATACATGTATTCTGGACGGAATGTTTCCTCACGAGCTAGAACTCTGCCCAATAAAAACAGCCCAAGTCGGTCCCAATCACAAAATGTACCTATTTTAAATTAATCCATTTCGGCCCGGAGGCCGAGATGGGACTAACCTTACGTAGACATTTGAGCGCGTGGAAATTGACAACGTAGGTAGGTTTTGCACCATTTGTCCTTGTGAAAATACATTTCATGAGGAGTAATTTTCTAGTATGATCTAACCAGAACGAACTAACCTTACGTAGACATTCAAACGCGTGGAAAATGACAGAGTAGGTTGGTTTTGCACCATTTTTCCTGGGCGTGAATTACCTTTTAATTAGTTTATCGTTGAGGGCCGAAATGGACATTTATTCAAGTTCATTAAAATTCAACTTTCCTGGTATTTCCAAATTTCGGGCCGAAATGGGCGTCGCCCGCAAAGTTATACCTATTTTCAAAAAGGGTGAGAAAACACTGTAAATTATACGCCAATATCCATTCTAACCAGTATCGGTAAGATCTTTTAAATCATATCAAAACAGAGGTTGAACAAACATTATGAGATACTATTGAGTGATAATCAATTTAGATTCCGTCAACAATGATCTACTGTCCAGGCTGTTGCAAGGCTTGAGGAACAGAAAGTCAATGGCTTCGAACAGGATAAACTAACAGGCGTAACCTTATGTGACCTAAGCAAAGCTTTCGACTGAGTCTCTCACAACATCTTGATGAATATCAGCTCTCACAATATGGAGGACGAGGAGTAGCATTGAAAGTAATTCATTCATATCTAAAACATAGAAGCCAATGTGTTCCCATTCACGACGTGACCTTTCATCAGCTCAAATTGTTCAGTTCTAATATACCACAGGGCTCGGTTCTGGGGCTAGTCTCCTTCATAATTCATGTCAACGGTTTTTTTGTCACATTTTGTCTCATCTAGAATTTCCTTTTGCTCTCTTGAATGTTACAAAAATTCAGCTGAAAACTCTTCTGAAAAATGGTTTAATATCAACTCATTAAAGTTGAATAAAGACAAGATAAAACATTTAATTTATTCATTCAACAGATATAATTCAACGGTCGTAGGGGGCAGTAGTTGTTTTCGGTTAGAGACTTGCTGACGAATATACCTATTGTATAGCAAAAGACTGTATTATATAATCCATTTTCATCATTAGATTAAAGGTCTTTCGCCAAGTAGCATTATTTTCTCATAAAAATTGCACTTGGAAGAAGTGAAGTCGGAGTGCACTCTGGAACCTAGCATTGCGTTACCCACACGGTGAGCGCGGCGCTCACTTTTCTTAAATATGCGATAACTTAAACAATTTTCCAAAACTTATCCATCTAGGTAATCCTTGAAACATATTCTCCAAGTCAGTCAGTCTTGCTTAGGCCGTATTAAATATACTCGTATGTAGTATCATTGTTTGAAGTAATAAAAGTTATCGATCCTCTCACTTACGGGTAACAGTAGCAGTATATTATTAATAAGTTTTCTGAAAAAAATGGAGTTCAGTGACGAAATATAATCGTTATATTTAATAATTTTGTACTGCCATTTGAGTATTATTAAAATGGATTCAATAGAGGAGACCATGCCCAAAGTGTACATGTCCAAAAAAGAACAAGTGTTCAATGTGCCAAATGTCAAAAACCCATTTGCAAGCCTTACCTATTGCGCTCTTTGTGTTCAATCCATAGACAAAAGTTTAATGGTTCAATCTGATTCGGAGTAAGGACTATAATAGTAATACTTTTCATTACTCCTTCATCTGATTACCTTCTTTTAATATTTTCACCATTTGACGTTTTTTTTTTTTAAATATGCATATTAAAATTAAATTTGTTTTTATTTTGGAATATAAATTATTAAGTTTTGTAATGAGTTTTTCTATATATGCGTCATTCTGCAATAATCTGAGGTTATAAGTAAACATGAGCGCAGTGCTCACCCGCGAGCAATTGTGTCATTATTTGTACTGCGGGTAATGCAGGGCTAGAGATGGCGCTGAATTCATACTTCAGTGTTTATCTTAGGAACTTCCAACAAATGCTGAAGTCGTCTTTCGGTTCAATTGAGAGAACTAGCCTTCGCTGATCCTTGGCAAGAACCATGAAACCGGTACGGAGGTGTTCCCCCAATTTAATCCAAAAATAATTTCAGCTTTGATATTTGAAAAGTACTGCGGAGTAGTTCTTGTAGAAAACTTTGCCAATAATTTAACAGATATAATTCAGCGGTCGTAAGGGGCAGTAGTAGTTTTCTGTTAGAGATTTGCCGACCAAAATACCTATTGTCTAGATTAATGCGGAAGACTGGATTAAATAATACATTTTCATCATTAGAATAATGGTATTTCACCAAGTATCAACATTTTCTCATAGAAGTATGATTATGCTACCCTTTTTTGTGACCGGAAGATGTTGAATATCATAATTGAATGAATAATGTTCTTGTGACGTGCTTCAATTTGCAACCTCGCAAACTAAAAATACATTGATAAATTGTTAAAGGCTTTCGCGGCCATCGTCACTTACATGGTGGTTCTTCGGGTAGTAAGGCCGACGTGTTTTCAGAGAAGAACTCGACGTTTCGCCAACACGAGTGGTTAGCATTTTAAGAGTTATTTTAAAAATTTTCGCTTTCTGTAGTCGCTGTCAAATGCTTGACATTTGTTATACGTTGTCTCAATAAATACCTGTGATTTGACGTTCTTACATCTGATTGGTCCATAGCGTTAGTTGACATCATAGAATCGTTCGTACCGTTATTTTGTGGGTAGGGAGCTAATTGAGAATTTTTGAGAACTGGAATCCAAACCTTGTTCAATTGTAGTCCTTCTTCGGTTCTGTTGAAGTTGCTGTGGTGTTTCTGGATTTCAATTGCTTCCCGGAAGAGTCTCGGGTAATACGCAGATGTTGAAGAGATGACTTGGGTTTCTTCAAATTTCACTCTATGGTTATCGTTGTTGAGAGTATGTTCTGCGACAGCGGATTTCTGTGTGTGCCCTAACCGACAGCAAGCCTTGTGCTCTTTGATTCTTGTTTTAACGGAGCGTTTCGTGGTTCCGATATAAACGCTGCCACAGGAACATGGAATGCGATAAACCCCAGAAGAGCATAGTACGTCTCGTTTGTCCTTCGCTGATCTAAAGTGGTCTTTTAGTTTCTTTGAAGGTTTATAAACGGTTTTAATCTCATATTTTCTTAGAATACGGTCGATACGATCTGTAACTCTGGGAACATATGGTAAGAATGCTTTTCTTTTTTCGGTGTTGGTTTGACTACTACTTGGTTCACTGGATGGACAGTCATTTGGTCTACTATTGATTCTTCCGTCTTTGATTTCTCTTCTATTTTTCATACACCTCTCAATATCTCTTTCTTTGTATCCATTAGATGTCTGCTAACGCTATGGACCAATCAGATGTAAGAACGTCAAATCACAGGTATTTATTGAGACAACGTATAACAAATGTCAAGCATTTGACAGCGACTACAGAAAGCGAAAATTTTTAAAATAACTCTTGAAAATGCTAACCACTCGTATTGGCGAAACGTCGAGTTCTTCTCTGAAAACACGTCGGCCTTACTACCCGAAGAACCACCATGTAAGTGACGATGGCCGCGAAAGCCTTTCACAATTTATCAGACGCCTTTACGGGGAGGAGATAGTATCCCTTTATCGAAGATTGGACCAGCTGAGGAAGAAGAAAGCCCATCTACTTTCATCTTTAACTTTTCTCTCTCGTTGTCGCGATGAGAAAGTGACCCCCAAATTCTTAAGACTCAATTACAACATCAGATCCACTCAAGCTCGAAGAATATATATCAGAACAGAGCAAGCCTTATTACGAGAACGAATCCACTACACCAGGAAAGTACTAGCCCAAACAGACGAAGAATTATTGGACATCAGTTATAAACTAGCTAACAACATGCATAGGTATGATTGGGACAAAATCGATGCAATTTCATATCGAAATATGGAAAATGAACTCATTAGAAACACTGATAGACAGAAAAGCAAGTTCGAGAAACTGAGAAGAGTTGACAATGTACTCATTAATAACCAACAGAAGGTAGACATATCACACACTGTAATCAACTTATCTGACCGCACTCTCTCTTCCACTGAAATCGCCGTTCTTTCCAAAGGCGGAAACTTTGCAATATCACAAACACGAATACCAAATGAAGACATAATAGCCAACATTGAAACTGCTATTAGAACCTTTCCCGAAGAACAGGCAGAAGAAATTCGCACAGAATGTACACAAATACTACGTAAGGCTAAACCACCCAAGAGTAATTTGTCGAATACCGAAGTGCAGGCCATCAGGGAATTGAACAGAGATGAGAAAATTCTGATTCTACCGGCTGACAAAGGTAATGCAACCGTTGTCTTGAACAAAGAGGACTATTTGAATAAGATAGATATTTTACTGGAACCTTTGATATACAAAGAACTGAAACGGGACCCAACACAAGCAACCGTCCGAATTGTAAATCGCTCTATCAAATCTTCTTCATTGGATGACAACACCAAAAAACGACTGTGTAGAAGTGAGGCTCTCATTCCTAGGCTGTATGGTCTACCAAAAATTCACAAAACCAACGTGCCGCTCCGACCAATAGTCAACACCATTGGATCACCAACCTATGAACTTGCGAAATATTTGTCCACACTACTACAGCCACACATTGGTAATACATCTTCCTATGTAAGAGATTCCACACATTTCATCGAAAAGATCAAAGAGATTACCATTGATCCAAATGACGTTCTAGTCAGCTTTGATGTAGTATCCCTGTTCACAAAGGTCCCGTTAGATGAAGCCATGAGGGAAATTGAACTACTTTTCCCAAGTGATATATCCAATCTCTTCAAAATATGCTTAACATCTTCATATTTCATTTTCAATAACAAAATATATGAGCAATTAGATGGTGTTTCAATGGGAAGCCCACTTAGCCCAGTTATTGCTAATTTCTTCATGGAAAAACTAGAAGAAAAGGCAATTGAAACTGCAAATTTAAAACCCAAGGTATGGTTACGATATGTAGACGATACGTTTATAATTCCTTAACCATATCAATGACATACACCCAAATATTCAATTTACCATGGAAATTGAAAATGAGAAGAAACTGGCATTCTTAGACGTTCTCATTTCTCGAAAAGAAAGACGTCTGGGGCATACGGTATATAGAAAACCAACACACACTGATCGATATCTCCACAATACCTCAAACCATCATCCGTGCCAAAAACAAGGTGTAATCAAGACATCAGTTGATCGAGCTAGAAGAATTTGCGAACCTGAATACCTGGAAGCTGAACTGAATCATCTAAAAAACGCTCTTCTTTCTAATGGATACAAAGAAAGAGATATTGAGAGGTGTATGAAAAATAGAAGAGAAATCAGAGACGGAAGAATCAATAGTAGACCAAATGACTGTCCATCCAGTGAACCAAGTAGTAGTCAAACCAACGCCGAAAAAAGAAAAGCATTCTTACCATATGTTCCCAGAGTTACAGATCGTATCGGCCGTATTCTAAGAAAATATGAGATTAAAACCGTTTATAAACCTTCAAAGAAACTGAAAGACCACTATAGATCAGCGAAGGACAAACGAGACGTACTATGCTCTTCTGGGGTTTATCGCATTCCATGTTCCTGTGGCAGCGTTTATATCGGAACCACGATACGCTCCGTTAAAACAAGAATCAAAGAGCACAAGGCTTGGTGTCGGTTAGGGCACACACAGAAATCCGCTGTCGCCGAACATACTCTCAACAACGATAACCATAGAGTGAAATTTGAAGAAACCCAAGTCATCTCTTCAACATCTGCGTATTACCCAAGACTTTTCCGGGAAGCAATTGAAATCCAGAAACACCACAGCAACTTCAACAGAACCGAAGAAGGACTACAATTGAACAAGGTTTGGCTTCCAGTTCTCAAAAATTCTCAATTAGCTCCCTACCCACAAAATAACGGTACGAACGATTCTATGATATCTGCTAACGCTATGGACCAATCAGATGTAAGAACGTCAAATCACAGGTATTTATTGAGACAACGTATAACAAATGTCGAGTTCTTCTCTGAAAACACGTCGGCCTTACTACCCGAAGAACCACCATGTAAAAATACATTTTTTCAGTTTTTTTTTTCAAATAAAGGTGGCGAATGAAGATATTGTAAACTTCGTCTGACGTCATACAGTTGTACATTTTACCCCTCTTTATTAGAAAATTGTTACAAATTAGGAAAATTATTCTTATGTGTCGAGTCAGTGGAATTTTTTATGTGAAACTAATATTGTAGTGAGGATGTCGAGCAGAAAAGTAACTTAAAATATTATTCAATTCTAGAAAATACGTACCTACCTGTAATGCACAAATGATCTGATAGGTAGAAGTAATTGTGTTAACATTCTAGTTCAACGAGTTTGAGCTTCAATGATGGAAATATCTACTATATCAGGTATTTATTATTTTAAAATTTTAATTAACCAAATTTAATATTTTATCAATTTTAATAGGATATTTTCTTTCCGAATAAAAAGTTCGCGTGAAGCGACGTTGCCAACTTGAATTTGAAGATATTCTAAGGAAAATCCACGTAAAACCTCAAAGCATTTCACATCGCATTGCTGAACGACACCGCTTACCAAATTTTCACCGCAAACTAAACACTTGTCATCCATAGCTAAAATGTCGGAAACAACTTTTTAAATAAAATTCATCAACCAATCAACCGTTCAGTATACACTTCATGCACCTCAATAATAACAAAACACCTATCTGGAATGAACCAGTTCCAATCAACCAACAAATGACAACAGATATACGCGATGTGTGATCAAGTATTCAACTGGACTATTGTAGAATGATTCCTTCATAGTGATCCGCTTCGACTTAAAACGATTTCTTACGTTTCGCCTGCTGCAGCTATAATATAAATTGGTGTAATTGATATTCGTGATGATTAAGGTTCCGTTTCTCGAATGAGGTTGCAAAGTTTCATATCCACTGAAACTGATATTATCTTCATTCGCAACCACGATAGAAAACTGTTGAGATTATCTCAATGCTTGGGCGCACTGAAAATGCGCCAAGGAAAACAGTTCGATAAATGAATGATGCGTTGCAAATGTACATAGCTTTCATTTTGTTTTGTCCCACATTTACATGGCTGTAAAATACTCAGTTTTTGAGATAGAAGGTTGAATAAATATATTGAAGGATTTGGCGTAAAGTTTTATGCTGTTTTGTCAAAAAATGTCAACTGTCAAATGTCAGAATTATTGAGATGATTTTTTTACAATGGGACACCCTGTATAACTGCATATTTGAAAATATTTTTTTTATTACCAAGATTTCTGTGTTTGCTATTTTGTTTCCAATAATTGTCAATTCAACTCGAAACGAATGTCATATCTGCCAAATTCGTTCTCTTGTATGGTGTGCTGCAGCGGGTAAATGGTAAAGAAACAAAATGGGATACTCTTCAGAAGAAAAATGTTTCATATTCAATATTTATCAACAAAGTGGAAGTGTTACAAAAGCGCTCAGAAGATATAGACTGCAATTTCCGGGTAGAAGAGCTCCATCTAAAATAATGTTTTAGACTCAAGAAGAAGTTTTTTGAAACTGGTAGTCTGAATCGAAAAAAAAACTGTTAGACCAAGAACAGTGTTGACAGAGAACACAGAAATTATTATTTCATCATATTTTGGAGCAAATCCTCAGAATTCGTTGAATGATGTAGTTGCAGAATTGCCAGTGTGTATTGGATCAGCCCACGCAGTGCTCAAAAAATACAAATTCCACCCCTATAAGATAAAAAGAGTGCAAAAGTTGACACTAGCACTAGCGAAAAAAGACTGCAATTTTCCAGGCATATAGTAGACATAGTTCAAAGAGATGCTACATTTCTTGATATGATATTGTGTACTTTTTCTACCAGCAGAGGTTGCCATCGCCAGAATAAACACCACTGGTCTGATTCTAATCCTTATCAAATACAGGAATTCAGTTTCAAAGTAGAGAGAACGTTAGTGTATGATGCGGATTAATTGGTGAACGGGTTTTAGATCCCATAATTTTTTATGGTTCGTTGACAGGTCAGGTTTAATTAAATATGCTGGACACAGAAATTGAAGACCGCATTGACGGTTTACCTTTAGCCATATCAAAATATTTAATTTGGCAACAAGATGGAGCGCCGCCACACAGTACTATCCCAGTAAAATTTTTCTTGGATAGAAAATATTCACAGTGGATTAGAAAATCAGGATCTACAAAATAGCCTCCTAATGGTCCCGATTCAACATCATGCGACTTTTTCTTCTGGGGTCACGTTAAAAGTATCGTTTATTCTACACCGTGCTATTGTTTGAACGATTTAAAATTAAGAATTAAAGATGCCATTCTAGAGGTGCAAAATAATAGATCCATTGTGTCAAAAACTGAAGGACATACAGAAAAAGTATACATTGTGTCAATTTGAAAACGTACCACCCCAAATATTTCAGCCCCCGCAGAAAATCTAAAAATATGCAAAGACACGTCAAATTTATTTTTATGGGGGACATTTCGTAGGATAGTTTTCATTAAAATTACGTCAACCCTGAAGCCCCTAAAATCTTAATTGGAAAAGGAGGTCGAATGATGTCTCATTTTCAAGACCGTTCAATTTCCTTTTCAAAAATACTTTGATATTTCTTTCGAGTACCTTTGGAGATAGCAGGTGTAAACTCTAAAAATGTTTAGGTAACACGTATTTGCAATCAAACTAAATAAAATAACAAAAAGAATTTTATTTCATAAAATTTTCGAAATTTCGACCATTACTTTGTGAACAGTAATAAAGTAAACTCTTCTTTAACGCTATGAAAAACTTCTACCTGAATTTCTCTATTTACAGCTTCTATTCTTTTCTCTCTTTAAATCTTCCAAATCTCGAGGTTATATTTTGCTTACAACCGATTTTAGATGCACCTATCGGAAGAAATCTAGAGGCTCTAAGTCGGGTGATTGTGGTGGCCAACAAGAGTAATCATAGCGTTTGTTCGAATGTTTTAGACGATGTAGTAACTTGATTACTTATATTTCGGACGTCCATCATCTTAATGGTTGAAAGATTTCTATCTCTTTCATATTTTTCACAACGTTTCAATTGCTTGAATCCGCAATCGTCTTCTGGTGAATAATGACAAAATCAGATGCTACGCGACCTTTTATAGGTCTTTAATTAGCGCGTAATTACGTTGTAATTACGCGCGGTCTTGTGACGCGCTTGGTTTCGCGCTTTTTCTCCCTCCAAAACGGTCCATGAGCGGTTTCCATACGTTTTTAATTTCCACGCTGGGTTGACTGAAGGCACTATTGGCTTCTATATAGGTGGTTTCTATAAATTTCTTCCTGCAGACAAAGGAAATGCCACAGTCATCATGGACACCCAGACCTATGATGACAAGTTAGAAGCAGTACTCGAAACAGAAAACTACAAACTCTTACAGAAGGATCCAACATCTTCGATAGAAAGAAAAATCTACAGTACTCTGACAAAGTACAAAACCTTCATTCCAGACAAAGAACGGACACATTTGACGCCACATTACAGTAAACCTCCTCTTCTCTACGGTCTTCCGAAAATTCACAAACCCGACATGCCATTAAGACCAATCACCAGCTCCCGTAACTTACCGACCTATAACCTGGCGAAATACCTCCTACCGATACTACAACCCTTACAGGGTACTAGCAGTTCGTTTGTCAAGAATTCTAAACACTTTGTGGACATTATCAAAGATGTTGAACTAGGGCCTGAAGATCGTTTCATCAGCTTTGACGTGGAGAGCCTTTACACCAACTTCCCCATAGAAGAATCCCTTAACATCATCAAGAGGAAACTAGAAGAAGACATCCAGCTTCATGAAAGGACTGACCTTCCCGTAGAAGCGATATTGGAACTACTGCAGTGCTGCCTACACAATTCATACTTTCAAGAAAAGAGCCGTTTCTTCTCCCAAGTTGGTGGACTGCCGATGGGATCTTCTCTTTCTCCAGTAATCGCCAACATATACATGGAGTGGTTCGAGGAATTGACTATCAGAGAGACAAAATTCAAACCAAAACTATGGCTAAGACACCTTTATCATTTGGAACCATGGAGATGAACACCTTGGGGAATTCTTCGCCAGAATGAATAACATGAGGGATTCAATCAAATTCACAATGGAAAAGGAAACTAATAGTACCCTATCGTTTCTCGATGTGAAAGCTGAAAGAACAGACACTGGAATCCTCACCTCTATTTACAGGAAGAAGACACACACAGGACAGTACCTCAACTACGGCTCTAATCACCCAAACTCCACAAACAGGGGAATCGTAAGAACGTTGGTGGAGAGAGCAATGTCTATTTGCAACAATCAGGTGTCATTGGAGGCGGAAATTAACCACATCAAAAAGGACCTACGCCGAAACGGATACTCCGAGAACCTCATAGGAGAAGTTCGGAAACAACTCGAAAAGACCAAAGCAACCGAAGAAAGACCACAAAACCCCGTTCTCATTCTTCCCTATATCAGGGGTATCTCCGAGAAGATCAGAAGAATCGGAAATAAATACAACATCAAGAGTTGCTTTCAATCCGGCAGTACCTTACGAAGCTTCCTCACCAAGACGAAACCAGAGAACACAACAGAATCCAGCAAAAACTGTATTTACAAAGTCCCATGTGAATGTGGAGATTCCTATATCGAAGAGACCAAGAGGCCATTATCAGTAAGAATAGCCGAACACAAAAAGTGGACTCAACGAGGGGAAACATCAAAATCGGGAATTGCTGACCACGCCTGGACAAAACACCACCGAATTCTTTGGGACGAAGCTAGTGTTCTTCATAGAGAGGAACATTGGTTCAAACGGAAATTTATAGAAACCACCTATATAGAAGCCAATAGTGCCTTCAGTCAACCAAGCGTGGAAATTAAAAACGTATGGAAACCGCTCATGGACCGTTTTGGAGGGAGAAATAGCGCGAAACCAAGTGCGTCACAAGACCGGGCGTAATTACAACGTAATTACGCGCTAATTGTAGACCTATAAAAGGTCGCGTAGCATCTGATTTTGTCATTATTCACCAGAAGACGATTGCGGATTCAAACAATTGAAACGTTGTGAAAAATTTGAAAGAGATAGAAATCTTTCAACCATTAAGATGATGGACGTCCGAAATATAAGTAATTAATCATAGCGTGTTAGAGGAAACATTCGAATTTTTTCCACACCCTGCCCTGGTCAAGTTTGAAGTCATTATTTATGAAGATTGACAGTGACGATAGTGAACTATTTGAGCACTGGCTACCAAGACTCACACTATGTGATTTCATCAATCTCTTGTGAGCGAAGGGCACTCATTCGCAGCTTTGAGACCATATTTAGTTCTATTTGAGTTAATTTTTTTTCTTTAAGTGAAGCTATTTCACGTTTTTAAATAATTTTTTTTTACATACTATTTCATAAGGACTCGGAATATTCTTGATTTCCAAATTTACATTAATGCCTTAAATCATTTTTACAAAAAAAGTCGTCGAAAAAACGAAGAAATAAAATCGATGACAGTTTCATCGAGTTGAGTTCAATCTTGAATTGATTCTCTTCGACCAATCCATTTACAAAGAAATTCATCATTGAGCCACTGTCCAACAAGATGGAGATCCGCCATTTTATTGGCAGTATTTATGATTTTCTTGCAAAATCATTTTATCATCCAAATGTTTTTGATTTTTCAAAGAATATGTTTAAAACGGGTCTATTTTGTCTAGTAGATTCAAATAGAGCTCACCAGATAGATTTTTCTGAATGGATAAAGGTCCAATAATAGCATTTTCAAGAATTTGAATTCCTCTGGATACTGTATATCACCTTCCCGAAGAAGGTACGGATTTTCATCACTCCAGTATTGGCAATTTTTTATGTACATGCCCACACCTGAGCAGGTACCAGGTGAGAAAGGTAATTAAAAATAAGAGTTACTTAACTTAATTTTCTGTAGCTGATTTTTATGTTCAATTTGTTGAATATCACTCTGAAGTAATTTGTGGAGCTAAAGCGTTTGACAAAAGTTCTGGTGTATGGAAAGCGTCTGACACTTTTGAAATTTCTTAAGAGTGATATTCTACAAAATATACCTATATAAAAATTAGCCATACAAATTCAAGTTAGGTGCCTGCCCAGGTGTCACAGAGCGAACTCCACAAGCACGCAGGTATTAAAAGTACATGAGACATCACTCAGATCCTAAGTCTTCATCTTTTCAAAAATAAGTTATGTCTGAAGGCCCTGGGATTTTACTCGTAAGGAAATCTTAACAAAATCTTTTATTTTCCAAAATTCTGTTTTCTTTTAAATTTCTTTTTGAACAAAAATCCTCCCAGAGTTGAAGCCGTTTCCAACTGAGATGGCTAACCCTAGTGTGATGCGTCTGCTGGGTTAAAAAAAAAAAAAAAGAATTGTTGCTGACGAGATTTGAACTCGGAGCTCCGGGTTGGTAGCTAGATACTCAGTCAACTGATCCACCATGGGTTATAGAAATAATTCTGTAAACTGTCAATTCAACTAAGTGAGTAAGTAGTGTAATATCTGAAGAATGGTTATCTGGACAAGCTGGCAGGTAGGCATGCGAACATCGTACATACTAACACCACTCAATCGTACACATTTCGTTCGTTTAAAAATAAGTAATGTCTGACGGCCCTGGGATCTTGGACTATTATGTTTGATTGCAAAACACTGTTTCCTAAACCTTTTTAGAGTTTCCACCTGATTTCTCCAAAAGTACTTGATATAAATATCAAGTATATAAGAAATATCAAGTAAGTCAAAAATGAAGTATTTTTGAATAGGTAATTGAACGGTCTTCAGAATGAGGTATCACTCGACCCCTCTTTCTATTTAAGATTTTAGGGGTTGTTTCCACCCCCGCTTCAGGGTTGACGTAATTTGAATGAAAACTATCCTTCAAAATGTCCCCCAGAAAAATAAATTTGTCGTGTTTTTGCATACCTATTTTTAGATATTCTGCGGGGGCTGAAATATTCGGGGTGGTACGTTTTCAAATTGACACACTGTATATCAAGTGCATTGAAAATGAAGGTCATTTTGAGCAGCACCTATGCATGTGAATTTTTTTTCCATTGTTTGTACCTATTGTTGTATTGGTTGGTTGGTTAAAGGCTGACGAGCGAGATATCGGGTTTACCGGTTTCCCACAACACTGAGACCAGCTGGGGTTTATTGTATTGTTCTGACGTCAGTGGTTCCTAGTTAAATAGGCCTGTGTTTTTCACCAGGTTCAGTAGTCTATTTACTAGGTGTTTCGGATTCATGCCTGTTTCTAGGTTGTTATGTCCGAATATTCTGTTACGCTTGTTGAGCAGCGCGTCGCATTCGAAGATGATGTGAGAGGCTGTTTCCTCCTCGTTACCACAGAGTCTACAGTCCACGGTTTTTCTTTTTAGTCCCATGGTGTATAGGTGTTTCCTAAGGCCGCAGTGTCCGGTTAGTAAGACGGTGATCGTGCGTATCTTAGATCTGTTAAGGTTGAGTGTGTCAGCCGTCAGTGATTGGCTCAGGTGCCTCACCATTGCTGTGCTGTGTCGATGTCCTTCGATTTGGTCCCAATACGTTTGGTGTTTTGATTTCTTCCACTCATTGATTAGGTTTCCGCATCGGGTTTTGCTAATTCCAAGCGCTGGTTCTGGACCTGTGAATGGTGATTGAGATGCTTTCTTTGCAAGTTGGTCTGCTTTTTCATTGCCTTCAATTCCCCTATGTCCGGGCACCCACACAAGTGTAACCTTGATGCGTTTCGACAGTTCATTGAGGCTCTGAAGACATTCCCAGACTTGCTTAGACTTTATCTGTATTGAGTTCGAAGCTTTTATAGCGCTCTGGTTGTCAGATATAATGTAGATGTGTTTTCTTTCATACCCACGGTCTAGATTCATCTGTATGCATGTCCTTACGGTATGTGTCTCTGCTTGTAATACAGTGGTGTTGTTACCAAGTGGGACTATTTCGTTCCTCTTTGGCCTCACCACGTATATTTCTGCTCCTGTTCCTTCATCTGTTTTTGAACCATCTGTGTACCAGACGGTTTCCAGATGGTAGTGATTCTACTCCCGAGTCCCATTCGTTCCACTTTAGCTGCGTTTTGAATGGTTTTTCGTACGAGTATTGTGGTATCATGTAGTCTGAAATCATTTCCAGTTCGGTAATGTTGACTTCATGGATGATTTTGGTGTGCCCAGTTTGTGGTTGGGTTATCCAATTACTTGTTTGCTTAAGTCTGTATGCACTCATCTTCGCCTCCCCCATGACTGTGATGTCTAAAGGTGGGAGGTTTAGGATAATTTTCGTAGCAGCATTGTTGTATTGGATTAATTTCATTTTTGAATAAAGTTATATTTCCTAGATTTGAATAATTTACTCAAATGTTGTGAGTTTACAGCAAAATCGTCATTATCTTGATTTATTTCCAAAAAGAATAAAACTATCAAGGAATACTACAATTGAATTGAAAACAAAACAACAAATTCAGGTATCTTGATGATGTGGTAAAATTATGATTTTGATCATATTTTTATCAATTCAGACGGAACTACTGAAAAGAAAGGACATGTGTGGCATACTATCGAAATCAGATAAAAAGTGTCTTTTCAAATATATAGTGATATACAGGGTCTCCCATAGAAAAAAAGTAGTTTATCTCAATAACTCTGACATTTGACAGTTAACATTTTTCGACAAAACAGCATAAAACTTTACTCCAAATCCTACAATACACTTTTTTATTCAACCTTCCTTAAAAACTGAGTATTTTACAGCCATGTAAATGTGTGACAAAACAGAATGAAAGCACTGTACATGAATATTTTTAACATTTTTTTTCACTCAACCATCCAATTAGCAGAACTTTCAGACAATTGTAATTTTTTCAAACAAATCACAATGGAAAAATAAAACAATTGCAAACTTAGTGCATGTTTTTCAAAACATTATTAATAATAGTTTTCCTAGTTTGCAGAACTTGCAAGTTTCATTTCGAAAATACAACAATAAAATGTTTTTTGTTATTGAAACAATGTATCATTCGTAGCAGAGTTCTGCAAAATGTTTGTAGTTATTTTTCATTTCTACAGTAACATGGCACTGAAATTTGAAATCTTCTGGAATTAATGTGAATTGATTGTCTATATCTACTGGCCTATGAAGCGGTGGTGATCATTGGTTTTGCAATTTTGCCACTCTTGAGCGGAAATGCTGTCACAAAATGACATTTCACTGAAAATGTCAATTTTGCGTTGTGATTTGATACCGTCAAAGGTTACTTTGGTAAGCGGTTGTATAAAAATAATTTTTCACTTTGTTGCACGATCCAACTTGAAACTCACACTACTCTAATCCAGATCCAGAATAAATGTTTACACGACGTAGATACACGCTACCGATACTAATTTCATGCTTTCCAGAGTCGCAAATTAATCTCCGAAACACATCCACAAAAAGATCTATCCCCCGGGCTTATACACGTAGTAATCCCAGAGTTTGAATTTTTACATTGAAAGTCGTTTCCTGGAATTCCGCTTTATTTTTGGTGTAATCTGCTTACACACTCCCGCTTCGGGGAGGGACGATTTGAGATGTCTGAACTGTGGAACCAGTACAATATATTTGGTTGCTGAGAGATATTTCGGAATTCAATTGATTTATGATTTCGGACCCAACATGAGTGAAATAGAAAAAAGGTAACAGTTAATTATTTCAGTGGTATAAATTGGTTGAGGCTCTCGTGGCAGATATTTGATCTATTCGCGATCACCACGGGAATGAGCGAACTCTACATTTTTTTATTTGTACGAAAAATTCCGGGAAAACAAACATTCTGCTATAAGATTTCGTGTTAACAATATGTTGATTATATCTGTGGCGTTCTAATTTGGTTCGATTTTTCTGATTCAATGCAGAAGCATAGCTTTCATATGACTAGAAGTCGAAAAAAAAATTGCATTGCCGCAAGTGCAAGAATTATTCATCTGCAAATGTATCCTTGCATTCTTTTCCCAAAAACCAGAAATCAGTTGAAACATAAAAAATTGGACTGAAAATCAGGAACCCAATTAGGAAATATCTAGTTCATCTATCAGTACAGATTGTCTCTCAATTTTTGGTATAGATGAAGCCCATTTGTTTCGAAAAGAAACTAATAGACCGTCAGATAACGACAGATTTTGCTGACACATTTTCCCTCTTCTGGGATTTTAACCACTGGAAATTATGTCAGTGTTGAGCCCAAAAAATGAAAATTCAGCGATCGGACGGGTGCTAGGCATATAGAAAATTCATTTTCCTTTTGCAGAAAAAATTTGTTTTTTTTTCATTTTCTCGTTTATGGCATTTTAACACATGAATAGGTATAACAATCTAATAGTGAAAAACCAAAGCCATAAGGTTTGCACGTGCTTAAAGGGTTGAAATAGTTGGTTGCTGATGCATTTTCTCGCTTATGGCAATCAACAGAATGAAATTTAATATCGTTAGAAACCCGAAAAAAATTTCCCATAAGCCGGTCAGCTGTTGAAGTATATTTTCCGGAAGGAAAATTTTGTGAAAATTGTTTTCGTTTTCCGGCAAACTTTCTCGTTTATAGCATTTGAACCATATGATTCTGTTGATGAAAAAACATCACAATAAAATTCCTATAAGCTTTGCATGTACCTCAAGAAAAGCCATAAGTTGTAAAGTTGTAGGAAAATTTGTAGAAATTTTTTCATTTTCTCGTTGATGGGAATTGGCATGTGAGAAGAAAATAGTATTTCAAGACCTGTAAAAAAAGCCATAAGTCGGAAACATGATATCGATGTTTTATACAGTGTGGCCCATTTAAAATGGAAGCACCCTTATAAATCATACTTTTTCAACCGATTGGAATGCTTTTTTTTTCATTAGGTAGATGATCAAAAAGTCCGCTGGGACACCAAATTTCATGACTAAATCTCTATTTTCAGGGCCAACAATTCTTTTTTTTTTTCGAGGTAAAAAACTGAAAAATTCATTAGCAATTTTTTGAAAAGAAGTTAGACTACACCACTAGAATTGTGAAATTTTCCAATGGTTAATTTTGGAATTTTGTTGAAATTCGTTCATCGATAAAAAAGTTATGGGAGAATTAAATTTTAAAAAAATGCCGTTTAATCAACCCACCATTTCAATTTCTACTCTTTTCCAATATTCAGAATACACCACTGGATTCAGGGAGTCTCAAAATATCACTGAATTTCATCAAAATCTATTGATAAATAATAATGAAAAATCATTAAATAAAATGATATTTTCATGAAATTCCATCAACATATTTTTCAAATTTTGTTATCCTGTAATTTTCTTATTTATGAATAGATGTTGATGAAATTCTGACCAGTGATATTTCGAGACTTCTTGGTGTACTAAATTTTGATAAGAGTTCTGAAATTGAATTGGTGGGTTAATTAACAGACATATTTTTAAAATTTCATTTTTATATTCTTTATAACTTTCTTATTGATGGACGAGTTTCAACAAACTTTAACAAGAACTATTTTAAAATGTCGCGAATCCAGTGGATTGGTGAGATTTCTTCTAAAAAAATAATATTAGATTTTTAACCTTGAAAAATTAGAACAGTTGGCCCAGAAAATGAAGAATTACTCATTAAATTTGTTGTCCTGATGGACTTTTTGAATGTCAACCTATTGAAAAAAAAATCATTCCAATCGGTTGAAAAATTAAAGTTTGATATGAGTGCTTCCATTTTAAATGGGTAACACTGCATAAATAAATACAACTATTTGAAAATTCTGCTGCGAGAAATTAGTGAAGATAAAAGCTCATTTCTTCCTCCATAGGATTTGGCATATGCATTGCAAACTTCATTCTTAGGCCATAAAAAAGTCGGAAGTATGATAATAATATTGGAACCAAATAATTCATTTTTTTAAATAATTTTTTATAGAGTGAAAAAATAATAGTTATGGGCATTATTGTGACAAACTGATATGGGTTGTAAAGACAATTCAAACAATTTTGCGTCAACACAACTTAAATAACTTAACTGCGTAATTTCCCCACGCCTACTGGCTTGCTGTGTCATAATCGGATGATCATTCGAATTTGAATACGGAACATCAGTTATAATAATGTGATTATGCCCTTTACCTGTTTATTGTGACTATGTGACACGATATGGCGAATCAAAGTTCACAAAAAAGTAAACACAGCAAGCCAGTGTGCGCAGGAATATAATAAACACTAGTTCGTTTCCCCACCACCTTAGAGGCAGAGCTTCCGGCGCGTTTTTTTCATAGTGGCCCGTCCTTCAGGCCTAGTTAACCTATTAGAAGTGAAAGTTCCAGAATAATAAATTGCTTCTATGTCTAAATGAAAAATCGAACTCATTTCCAGATTAGAAGCAGTTCTGGACCAGAGGTTGAAATCCATTTGCAGTGTCTTCGGTACAATTCAAATGGTAAATAGAAGGAAATGTAATATTTTGTTGGTTCCTGCGTATCCTAGGAACCATATGACACTGGATATGTGTGCACAAGTCTCTCATGTCCTAGCACTGGACTTACAAGTACCTTTGTGACCTAAGTTGGGCTGATCTTCTAGATTATCATTCTCGGTTTCTCTAAAAACTACCCATAACATAGGTTCCTTGGAATTTCTGAAAAAAATTGGAATGACTGTCACCTTGTGGGGGGTGCAGGAGGGGTGATTTTTTTATGTCACAGAGTGTCTTTTCGAAAACATAACTCGACGTTTTTCTTAAAAAATATTAACGTAGAAAATTAATGTATCCGTTACTTCAGGACCTCACTGTATAAAACATCGTAATCATGTTTCCGACTTATGGCTTTTTTTTCTAGTCTTGAAATCAGTTTTTCTTTCTACATGCCAATTCCCATAAACGAGAAAATGAACAAAATTTCCTGTGTTTTTCTGCAAGTTTTCCAGTTTCATATAGTATGATAAGCACGAACTAGACTTTTGGCTTTTTATATGACATACTTTTACATTATTAAATTTCTATTGCACATTATTTCGTTCACGAGAAAGTTTGCCGGAAAACGAAAAAAAATTTCACAAAATTTTCCGTCCGGAAAATATACTTCAACAGCTGACCGGTTTATGGGAAATTTTTTTCGGGTTCCTAACGATATTAAATTTCATTATGTCGATTGCCATAAGCGAGAAAATGCATCAGCAACCAAGTATTATTTCACAAGTTCGCGCCCCTATTTCAGCACTATGGGCACGTGCAAATCTTATGGCTTTGGTTCTTCACTATTAAATTGCTATACCTATTTATGTGTTAAAATGCCATAAACGAGAAAATTAAAAAAATATATTTTTTTCTGCAAAAGGAAAATGAGTTTTCTATATGCCTAGCACACGTCCGATCGCTAAATTTTCAATTTTTGGGCTCAACACTGACATAATTTCCAGTGGTTAAAATCCCAGAAGAAAGAAAATGAGTCAGCAAAATCTGTCGTTATCTGACGGTCTATAAGTGATACTCTAAATTGTTTTCACAATATATTTGACCCCTATAGTAGCAGCTTTGGCAATAACTCGTCAAAAAAGTTGCGTCAACTAGATTCTATCAAAAATATATGTTTTCGAGCATAGAAAGGATCATCTTCCGTCGAAATCACAGGTCAAACCGAAATGAGTAAAGCCACTAATTAAAATTTTGAAAAAGTGAAATTATCATAAACAGGTAAACTTGGAAACCAAAATGGACACTTACATGGCATGAAAACGTAGCGAATTGATTTTTTTCTTTGGTGTTTTGGAATCGACTGCAATGGTCATTAGCCGTATGTTCTGGATAGGCCTTGTTACTACTCCATACGCCACTTTAGGAGCAGCACTGTTAATTGAAACGCAACAGTGAATCGTGCAGGACTCACCCCTGTCGAGCCATGAGATTTTAATAATTTGATCGGTCAAATTGAATTAAAATATCCCAGCCGCAACTGGGGCTCGAACTCCGGATCTTTCGACTCAGAGTCGGACGCTCTAACCACTGCACCACGCCCCGAAATGCGAGTTGAATTAAAGTAATTTTGAAAATTATTCAAATATAGTTGGCGCAAAAGGGCATGCGCCCTACATTAAGGGCACGGTTTCATCAAGCCATGTAGCCAGACTTGAAATACAAAAGCTTGACTTTGGCTTGAAAGTGAAGCTTTCAAAAATTAAAAGCTTGGCTTGGCTTGAATTTGACGAATGTAAGCTTGGCTTGGTTTCAAGCCAGTGTCAAGCTTCTCAAGCTTTTTCAAGCCTAGCCAAGCTTCGCTTGCCCCGCCCACATACTGAAAACGCCATTCACGAGTTGCCACTTCAGGGATTATTTATTATTTGACATGCAGGAAATGAAGGAACTAATGCAAAGAAATTAAAAAATCTGAGCAGCTTGTAATTAGTTTGGAGAAAGTTTGTGACTGTTTGAATATAAGAATGAAAATACCAAAATTAGACGTGACTGCAAAATGGAATTCTTCGCTTCAAATGCTCTACTGGGCACTTAATTTGAAAAGTGCCATAAACATCATTTGTGATAATACCTACAGATAAATGGAAAAATTTGAGGCCACCGATACAGAATGGTCTCTCATTCAGAGCCTCTGTGATTATCTGATAAGTTTCCGTATAAACTCTCAACAACTATGGAGGCAGAAAAGAAATGCACTTTATCAATGGTAGTTATTGGAATCAATTTATTACAACACAAGTTGGAGAAATGGACAAATATTTTGGTCAAAAATAATTTCAGGAATAATATTGATGATATGTTGATATTGTCTCTACAAGCATCACCAGATTTTGGATACATTGTAATGAACCAACTGCATTGTGTGGTCCCAATCTTAAAACCTAGACGCAAAGTGGAAACTTTCACAACCACTGATTTGGGAAGGAACCTACATGTTCCTACAAGTGTCAAAGTTTCAATCGATATTGAACACAGTGGAAACAACGATACAAGTTGATAGGATTTCAAAGTCAAAGTGAAAATATACCTTAATGTCAAAAGTTGCCTCATCGACAAAGCTTTCAAGTACGAATAAAAATGTAAATTAAAATTCCTAGGTATGTTTTATATAGACTATAATGGTGATAGTATTTCCGATCTGAAAATAAGTGCAGATAGAAGAAAGTACCACCACCTTATGCGCTCCGGGAAAACCCGGAAAAACCTACAGTACCACCCGAAGTTAAGTTAGGTTAGGTTTAAACGTGAATGGGCCCGTATCAGGCCCTCCACTGCGGCCGATGGCCTATTGTGGCTCACCCTATCGTTATATTACTCCCAGTATATCCAATCTCTTGACGAATTTGAGCAATGCATTGGGAGAACAATTTACCAGGTTTTCTGGCCTTACTGTCGTATCGCCAAATATTGAGAATCTGGTTCTGGACGCTGCAGGGCATGTACACAGAATGTGTTTAGCCGTTTCATCATAAATAGGAACAGCAGGATTGTATGGAGAAACCCTTGGAAAATATTGATAGTAGTCCAGATCTAATAGATGAGCAGGTAAAAGACGTATCAAAAATCCTTATTTTAGGTGATCAGTATGCGACTGGCTTCTCAAAGGTAGTTAAAAAGACTTTATAGAAATTAAACAGCAGTGTGATGGAAATCATCAAGCCGGACACAGAATTATCAGACTTGACATGCAATATTTTTGATTACAGTTTGAGCTATGGTCATAATGACTATGTTATAGTGATGTTCACTACCAAGAATATAAGTAATACTAAAACATTGAATTCCGCTCTGAAAAATATTTTGTTAATAGGTAAAACTACTAACTTAATAATAATTTCAGAATGTGACACTCCAATTGATCACATTATAAATCATAAAATACGTAATGCTGTGAAACGTACCCGTCGACTAGTGAGAAATTGTTCTATTGAATTTCTTGTTGATAAAAACCACCAAGGTAGTAAATTTGATATTTGTACTCAACTTGAACATGGTTTATCTGGCCCAAGGCATAAAAATGTTGTTCTCAAAACAATATTACCCAATGATTCTGTTTATATTAGTGAAAGTAGTCTTGATACTTCCAAAATAGATAACTCTGTATTACACATAAATGTTTCACCTTCGAATGATAATTGAAAAAATTTTTTAGACCTCCCTCATCTCGAAAAAAACAGCAAATAGTCTCTGTTTTAACTCTTAATATACAATCAATACGCAACAAACTGGATGATCTGTATTTACTTCTAGAAAGCCTAAAATTTCCTGATATTTTGTTAATCACTGAACATTGGCTGAAAAGAGATGAACCAATTCATTTACCTAATTATAGTGTTGTTTCTAATTTTAGTAGGAATGAATTTAGCTGTGGAGGTACTCTAATTTTTATTCAAGACACCATATCAGCTCAGCTCGGATTAGTTCATCCATTCTAACTCAACAACTGAAAAATCTACTTACATCTTTCAACTTGTACATGCACACAAACGGACCGACTAGGATTACACAATTTTCCGAAAGTAAAATTGACTATATTTGCACGAATTTGCAGAAAGAAAATGTCACAAGCTCTGTTATACTAGTAAATATAACGGATCATGAGGCTGTGTACTGTGATATGAAACTTAATTATGAGATTATCGAAGAAAAATTTAAATTTGGAAGGTTGTACAGTAAAACAAATTACGAAAATTTTTATAATATATGTTTGAATATGGACTGGTATTTTGTGTTGTACTCTGACTATCCTTTTCTTTCTTATCACAACCTCCTCATAAAGTGTTTTGAGTTATCATTTCCTGAACATGAAATCAAAAATAAAAACAAAACCAAAAAAGCTTGGATAACCATAGGAATTCGCACTTCTGCTAAGAATCTGAGAAGTCTGCATTATATTAAAAAATTCACCAATAGTCCACACTTTCATGAATACTATAATAAATTTAGGAAAATTTACAGAAAAGTTATTATAGCAGCAAAAAGTGGTTACTACCATAACAGAATCTCCGAAAGTAAGGATACCATCAGAGAAACATGGCGTATAGTAAATGAATTTCGTGGCAAAACTCATCTGGCAAATAAAGTCACCTTGGATGGCAATACTCTAAATGAATTTTATTGCTCCATAGCTGACCGACTGTCAAAAAATATAGATAAGGCCCCAGATCCAATATCATTTATGAATAACATAAATATTCCTGAAGAGTTTGTTTTATACGAGACTAATTTAACCGAGCTAATGGACACAATAAAACAAATAAAAAATTAAACTTCTTGTGGTATCGACAACATCTCGATAAGAATCTTTGAAAATATGCCTCATTTACCAATGGAACCTACCCGCAATTTTTGAAAACAAATGTTGTGATTCCCCTTCACAAGGGGGGTGACACCTCCGACCCATCAAACTTTCGACCCATTTCGCTCATTTCCACTCTTGGAAAAATCATAGAGAGGTTAGTAAAAATCAGGTTGATGAATTTTATATCCGCCCACAAAATCTTAAATCCTCACCAATTTGGATTTCAATCCAAAAAGAGCACAGGGGATGCCATATTCCATCTGCTGAAAAAACTTTACACTGAGTTGAACTCGAAAAAGGTGTGTGCAGCAGTATTCTGTGACCTGTCGAAAGCCTTCGATTGTGTGAACCACGAAATACTGCTGCGCAAACTCCAACTCTATGGTTCCAGAAATCAGAGTTTCAACTGGATCGAATCATATTTAAGTCAACGCACCCAAGTGGTGAGAACTGACACGCTGTCAGATACTGGTTTTATCAAACACGGCGTACCTCAAGGTTCGGTACTAGGACCAGTACTGTTTCTGTTGTATTTCAATGATCTGGCTTATATCAAATCAAATGGAGTGTTCACCATTTTTGCAGATGATACAACCATACTGTGGCAGGACACTAATGAAATTAGTCTGCATAACAAAATATCTCAAGATATTGTTAGTGTGAGAGAATGGTGCAACTCCAATCTGCTAACATTCAACATAGACAAAACCAATCTTATTTCATTTAATTGCAATTTGGCAGGCATTCCCTTGGGTAATAATATTATTTCACATACCGATTCCAATAAATTTCTTGGAATAAATTTGGACACTCACCTCAATTTTAATAACCACATAAAAATACTGAGCAAAAAACTTGCTTCGGGATGTTATGCTTTACGAACGGTGTCGAAAGAATTGGGTATTGTAACAGCAAAAATTGTGTACCACGCTATAGTTGAATCACATTTAAGGTATGGCATAGCCTTCTGGGGCACCTGCAATCAACAGCAATTCAATACAGTTTTTATTCTTCAAAAGCGCGCCGTACGATATCTGTGCAAAGTTGAGCCCAGAGTGTCTTGTAAACCCCTGTTCATGGAGCAAAAATTACTTACTCTTCCTTCATTATTTATTCTAGAAACTGTGTGCCTAGTACATAAGAACAGGTCATCTTACGATGTTGTCGCTGGTTTCACTCGCCAAAATGACAAGCTAAGACTGCCCATCCCATCATCAAATTTCATAAAAAAATCGCTGGTCTATAATGCAGCCAAAATATATAACCACCTTCCGACATGTTTCAAAGATATCCAATCACATGATAAGTTCAGAAAGTCTGTAAAGCAAGTACTCATTGAACAGTTATTTTATGGTGTTCAAGACTACTTCGATAAAGATATGGTTACTATAATGAGTTGAAGTTGATTCTTGCTATGGTTTTCAGTTAGTATAGTTTTGATTTATGTTTTAATCATTTAATCTTTTAATCTCTCATTTTTCTGTTAACGTGTGACGTTCCCTCACCTTGGATATGCATATGTATATATGCTTTATTTTATTTAAAATTATTTTACTACTGTTGAATGTTGAACGATAGAGATATTTTTAATTGTATTTGATGATGTGTTTGTTCGTCGGTAGTACCTATGTTTGTGTTTTTATATTTATTTACTATGACTTTGTCTACAAGATACTCATCTTTCGACATTGAAGTATAATTTGATTTGATTAGATACTCATATAGGAATATCAGCATAAAATTTTAAAGTGTGACTATTTATAATATATTTTATATGTATGATATGTCTTATATATTTTGTTTTTAATGTTAATTAACCTTTGATTTGTTTTATTTACCTTTAAGTACTCGCTTTGTCAACAAAAAATTATCTTTTTCCGACAATAATTTGATTGATTTGATTTGCTCCAGTAGGGTTCGGGGACTTTAACAGTTCCCTTTCCTGACCTGAAGTCAGTTCTGGAGGCGGTATAATTCCGCTCTCCTCTTGTTGAGAGACTAGACCTACGCCCAGTCCCTCTTGTGGAGTCGGAATTCCGATCTCCATTGGTTCCCCAGTTTCCTGAGGATCGGGGGTTTCATCCCCCCGTTGGGGTTCTGATTTTTTTCGTTTTTACTCATATTTGTACCCAAGAGTAGCTAGGGAAATAAGATGGTACAGCCCCACTTTGCCACAGTAAGGATGTAATACTCTGGGAGGTCGCCCAGTATCCCAGAGGGATCGTTCAAGACACATCACCCTATGTGCCACGCACCCCTCAGCACGATACCTCCCACCTTAGGTTAGGCGATCTTTTGACACTGTAAGTCTTCGCTTCAGCTGCTTTCTAGGTAGCATTTGAACCGAAGTCCACCAACCGCGACGTGGACGCCAGTGTCGTATCAACTCACCAATTGAGTTAGGCCCTCTCATCCAATTCTGAAGAGAACTGGCTGGGGTTACCCACCCAATTGGCAAACCTGGTCAGCCGCAGGTGTCGTTACCTGATACTGGAGCAGCACCACCCAAGGGGTCACTGAGGTGAGAATGAGAGCATATAACTAAATGAGAATAAAAATACAACATAATCGCTCATCATCACATCAATGACGCCTTCATTTCTGCCATCTTCTGCCATCTTCTGCCAGTCCAGCCCTAACACTTGGTGAAAACATTCCAGTCCATCAATAACGAGAATGTACATGATATCATAGAAAAAAATATAACTCAAAAAGTGATTCAGATGGATTGCATTTGATTTGGATTTGAGTTTATTAAAAAATTCACCAGTAATAAATACTGGTAAGTATGGCGATAAGAAATAGATAAATATTTTGAAATGCCAAGTGCTGAAGGATGGGAAGTTATTCTTGATTAGCGGCGATGCCATCAAAACGTTTTAATTACTATATATATATATATATATATATATATATATATATATATATATATATATATATATATATATATATATATATATATACCTGCAATGTCGTCTTCCATTTAAAGATGCTTTTCCAGAGCATCGTTAACTGTGACAACGTAAAATAGAGTGCTGAAGCGGTAAAGTCTTCGATGTGCCTAAATAGTTGGACCTTAAATATTAATTATTCATTGATAATATCTATCTAGTTATGTATTTTTTTATTGTTTGGGAAATTGTTTTATTTTATATTCCTCATTATAGTTATGTTTACAAGCAGTTTTTTATTGTTCAATTTTCCTACCCTCCCATCTGTGAAATTTTTTCCAGCCCGTCCACTTTTCAGAGATACAACTTTTACTCACCTATAATAATAATTATAAAAAGTATACTTTATTGTCATTAAGAATAAATCTTGTGGATAATGCTTGTGAAAAAATTAATATAAATGTAGATATAGAAATATAAAAATATAAACTGTAAATATAAAGACACCTACAAACAAGAAAAATTAGAACATACACAATACAGTTCATCGTCGATCTTGTAACAACAAAGTTAAAATAATCTGTGGTAGAAGTCCATTGTATCTCGAAGTGGAGCAGTATAGTTAAGCGAAGAAAACACAAAGACGTCTCCACAATTTAATATTACCAACTGGGTAATGTAATGGTTTACGGCAAGTACTATCAATCAGCTAAACCGTAGTGTTAGGAGAACATGTTTCGAACCTACATAGGCTCATCATCAGCTTATAATAATTCTACAATAAAAGGAAACCCAATATAACTTAATGTAACAAAGTATGTCATAATTACTTACATGGAGAGGAAAAATTATTGCAATAAAAATATTATCAAGGTTAAATGTTGTGTTTCTACATGTTGCCTAATAGGCCATCATGTAAAATTTCATTATGAAATCCGAAAAGCTTCACCAAACGTAGAAGAGGGCGGCTATAGAGCCTTAGTGCCCTTTTGTTTCGAAAGGAAAAAAGGTAGCAAAGCAAATTATGGGGCCACATGGGGCAGAATATAAAATTTATGTAAAACGTGCTCATCAGAATAGCCAAGCAACGAGGAAGAATGAGAAGGCCAGAAGTTTTCCTCTGTTTCATAATACTTTTCTACTGAATTGCTACAGTCACGTAAATTTTTCTGTATTTCTATAAGTTGCGGCTATGTTAGTTCGTTCAGGTTAGATCAGACTAATAAAATACTACCTTCAAAATGAATTTTTCTTCAACTTCCAAGCTCCCAACTTGCGAACTAGATTAGTTCGTTCAGGTAATATTAGACTAATGAAATACTACACTCAAAATGAATTTTTTTTCAATTTCCAAGCTCCCAACTTGCCAGTTAGGTTAGTTCGTTTATATATCAGACTAATAATTGGACGAGATATTATTGGGTGAGAATATTATTGGACGGGGGATAATTAAGTGGAAATAGACACTTCATACGTTTTGACAATTTATTTGACACAATTGTTTTTGACAGAACCTTATTTTATTATCGAAATTAGCGCAAATCACTTGAGAGGTTTTTGCCTTGTGCGATTTAATCCATGTTTGCAATTTTCCACGTGTGGTTATTTCTTGTGGGCTTATTTAACATTGTGCTTTTTTCTGTGCGTTTATTTCCTTTGCGTTTTGTTCAATTGCGCTTTTTTCCTTGATTCATAGCCCCCATGTATATGTTTGTTTGAGTTCAACGAAGCTGTTTTTTATCATGGCAGTCATTCCCGAACACTTTGTATATCATCGAAATCAGAAGGAGAAATAAATTTTTCATTACAAAAGCTTTTTCCACATAGTCTAATTAACATTAAAATTGGCGGAATAACCAGGGAAAATAAAAAATGGCACGGCTCTTGAATTATTTGTGCAACACTGATAAAATCCTACAGCTTTTCATGTTTCCAGAGATTCAACTACTAGTCCAGTAAATGAACTAAAATAATGGCAAAACCTCGCAATTTTTTCGTTCTCCATCGATTTGCATAAAAATTTGGAATTAGGCTAATCCTATCCTTTACTTCAAATTTCATTATATGCCGATTGGCGCTGTTTATTTTTTAGGGGTGAAAACTACTACTAATTGTCTAAACTCATAAAATTATATTTTAAAGCTTAAGATGGTAAAATTGAGTTGGGTTAGTTGAATAATGATTGATTTATGCTTTGGAACGCAATTTCAAAATATTTCATCCCTTAAAAATCAACCCTTTTCAGAGCTTAATGAAAAATAAGTTATTTACCCTACATTGATTCAATTTAAGTATTCTGTTGTCTATAATATTTACTAAGTTCATTTTGCAACTTTTCAACCCTCATATATCAGCCCCTATTGCAGCCTAATTAAAAAAAATACCCTCAAAATTATGAAAGTATTTAAAGAATTATACAACTCAGGCACTTAATAAAAAATATAATAATGAATTTTTTCATTCACTAACCGATTTTTATTTATAGCTATAACAAACAAAATTGAATAATTAAAAAAAAAAATTGTCTGCGCACGTGCTGTTTCTTTGGCACTTGAGAATATACACTGGCAAGGAATGAACCCACATACGTAGACACAAAGGCAGATGTTTCTTCGCCTGTATTTGAAATAAATATGAGTGTGGTTTTTTAAACATAGCTCGTTCATTTTTAATGATAGAGGGTTCATCTAAAAATAATTTTGTAGAAGCTACAAGGCTATGTGATCTAAATATCTTTACATTCCTCACTTTTGAAATGGGGTGAGTTTAAAGGGCTCGAATAAGGTGGAGCTCGCTCGTAAGAGGGTTTTGAACGGCCATCTCTCGCCAAATAGGCAGAAAATCAATACCTATAGGGAAAAAAAAAATTGCCAACCAAAAAGCTACAATTCGATACTACACTAATTTTTTCGTATCTCCAGTATATTAGGAGTTAGAAGTTTTCAAAAATATAGCATTTTAAATTGGTCAAACTTCTAGGATTTATTGATAACATAAATGAAGAGAATCGCAGAAGGGCGATAATCAATTTTAATTAGGGGGTTGTTTTCACTGATTTTTGCGTAGAAAAATGTAGGGTCCGACATTATTTTTATCGTAACTCGCATAATTTTCATGCTTCATTTTTTTAAGAAGTTTTTTTGTGTCCTTAAAAAAAACTATTTGACTCTGAATCTCTCAAATTTATCATTTGACGGACAAAAGCTAACCAATTACAAGCCGTAGCTCGGTCGGAATTGGTCGTACAGAAAAAAGTGTTTTCCTTCGTTTTTTCTATAGGCTACAGTTTTGCATCCTACAGATTTTTTTAGATACAATGCATATTTTTCGAGTTATTGGCGAAAAACCGATTGAAAACGTTGAATTTTTCGTCGAAAAACTGATTCTTTCAATCGCGAATAATTCTAGAAATGTTAATTTTACAAAAAAAAATGTGTGGAAATTTTTTCACATAGAATTAGTTTTTCCTTCGATTTTCCTCACGCCCCTCGGCATGATATAGATTTTGATCCTTAGGCTATTTCTTCCCTACTGTCGAAATTTTAAGTAAATCGATGTAGGAAGATAAAATTGCGAGCCAAAGTGCTTCATTTCCTGAACTATACTTTCTCACCAAGTAGTCAATTGAATGCGGCAGTTTTTTCTGTGAGCCCACGCCACTCCAAACTTTTGTTCATTTTACGACTATTATGCCCCATTCGAACAACTTACGAAACACTCCACACTGTTGTTTTATGGCAACGCCGTTAGTACCAGGAATACAAAAATTCGAAAATCACCAGGGCGACACATCACACACCCGCTGTATGTGAAAACTATAATAAAATTACTCTCAGAATCGGTTCTGTACTGGTTTCCCGACCGTTAATGTCGTCATTCGACGAGAATATGGTAACTCTCAGACACCCCAAACTTTTGAGTATAAAGTTTGGATCGTTTCCTCCGCTTATTTCCAATTTCGTTTGCAGGGGCGGACTCTTCTTTCCGGAAGGAGTTCGTGAGTGGAATTAAACGGATTGCTTTCCATTTCGATTTTGTTCGTGATCGAGTGTTGAGAGTCGTTTACGAATATTTTGCAGGTCTCGGTTCGGAGTTAGGAAACAAAGAAGGCGGGAAGGAATAAAATAGTCATTGCACATGCTGCCTTGATTTTTCTTTTGTTTTCATTGTGTTACATTCTAAGTCGAATAGAAATAATAATCTTGTGAAGAGAACATCGTGAGAACCAAAAGTGTTCTAGGAGAGAACATAGGTTTTGTGAAAGGACCAGGCAGCAGCCTTATGGAAAAATTGTCACCGGTCAATTTTTCTGAATTTTTGCTATGTTGTAGAACAAGAGTGTCCAATCCTATGTTTTCTAGATACAGGGTGTTGAAGATGGAAAATGGCCATTTCTTTAAAGTAACATGGCTCGCAGGAAAACACCTTGAATGAAAGAGTATTGTGCGTCAAATATTGCTCACCCATAAGGCAATAATTTTAATCTGGTTTTTGATAAAAATATTGTTATGTACGGGGTGATTCAAGCATTATTCAAAATGAAATTTTCATTCAACTCTTTAAAATGAAGATGTGATCAAACCAAACACAAATTCAAATTTTATACTGGTTGAGTCAAAAAGTCACAGTTTTTTTGGTAACACTTGGTATATTTTTATTTTATATTTTGAGCTCTAGGGATACTTACTTGACTACGAACCATTCAGCATACTGCTTGTCCGAAATTAATATACAGTGTGACTCAAACGCTAGGTGATACTTGTGAAAAGGCGTTTAGTTCATGATTCACCCGGTAATTAAAAATTTCGTCAGTGAAATTTTCCAATTTCATTACTCTTAGTTTGAGTACACTATCATAATATCAAACAGTATTGGCTTTCCTATAAACAGTTTTTGAGATACACAGGGATATAATAATATATTAGGAGGGGCGACCGGCTGTACATCCGTTATTACAAAAGTTGTCAAAAAAGTTTTATACAATGAAAATGTCATACAGAGTAACGGTAAGACATACGTTGGCGTTTACTTATTGTTATTTCGTCATGGTACAATGAAAGGCATTGTATTTAATACAGATTTATCTAATCAACAGTTTTTGTGTCGACCCAGTTATAGTATATTACGTAACAAGAGTTGTAAGTAACCCATTACGCACGAAATGAAAAAGTTTATGCACGAAGCCGCGCAGCGGCGAGTGCATAAATTTAATGAGTGCGTAATGGGCTTACAACTCGTGTAACGTACTATGCTATTTCTACGCCCATTCATTTTCTTCCATTAAATAAAAAACATCGCAATAATTTAAACTTTATTTTAATAGTTGTTAACAACAATTGAACAATTATTGTAAATCGATTGTGCCTCATTATTTGATGGTGATGACCGGTTATTTATAATTGTAGTACTGCTCGGTACATCAGAAGACGAAGATTGATAATTGGTAATTGCCTTCGATATTCGTAATGCGTTGTTATTTTTATTTTTAAGAGATTGATTCACATAGCCTTCCGCTACTGTAGATTTTCAGCCACCAAGTCGTTTTAATGATAGCATATCACCTCCTGCATCAACTAATATAGTGGCTGATGATATCCTGAAACAATGGCCAGTATATTATTATTGCTTTGCTTCCGGCAGCTCAAGATATTCAGCAATTTTACGTGGTGTACCTACTACCGATTGTGTTTATCCCCACAACCTGTTTTATGCATTTTCCATTTCTGTAAATAGGAAATAAAGGAAGTTTCAGGGGCATCACTCTTTCAATCCTAAATGTATCTCACTAATGCTAAAAGTTTTTATGTTTTTTAATTGACTAAATTTGTGTAAATAGACCAAATAAAGTCTTACGTAAATAAAAATCTTAATGTAATTTAATTAAACCAAGAAGTTTAAGTTTTCTTCTCAAAACGCACGTGTATGTTATGAGATCTCATTACGTGCATGTTATTGTTATATGTCATTTACAAGGAATGTTGACAGTGCGATTTTTGACGTTTGCAGTCATGGGCGTAGAAAAAATTATAAAATGTATATCAATGCATTCGTTTTCTCTACGCCTTCTCAACCCACTAGACTCACTTCACGGTTCACATGACATTAAAACAAACAACAATAAACAATCCAATCATAAACCAGAACAATAGTAGGTAGAGGTACCTGCTTACCATTCGATAATATTACATCTATTATTTCTGGCCAGTACTCAATATTTTCCGGTAGGAGTCTTTCAGCATCATCAGTGATTTCACTTCGAATCGTGCATATCCTGGAAACCACAACATATGCTTCATGGTACGTGCCCAAAATTCCAGCCCCAGACATAATACACATGGAACAATATGGGTATATGAAATGTGCATTCGTGCAAATATTTTTTATCACTGTACTTTTTACATTTTCCTTCCTACTACTTCCATTCACTATCTAGCCTTCCTGTACAACCATGATTCAAAATAATAAATACATTAGGAAAGGCTTTCGCGACCATCGTCACTTACAAGGTGGTTCTTCGGGTTGTAAGGCCGACGTATGTTTAGAGAAACGTCGAGATCTTCTCTAAACATACGTCGGCCTTACAACCCGAAGAACCACCATGTAAATAAATACATTTTTGGAAATATTATCCTACACTCCACGCTTGGAGGCCACATTCATAAAAATTACCAGACAGAAATTATTACAGACACTGTAAAATTCCAAAAAATATTGGAAAATATAGAAAAAACTTCGGTACATAACAATTTTTGATATCTTCCTTATACACAACAACACGTTCTTTGTTCCGGCGCTACATTTTATCAACAATTACTTACATAAATGGCTATGACAAATGACGTTATGTGATCACATCAGTAGGTATATACCTACTATTGTTGTTGTTCATCAATTGTTTGTTAATTGTTGTTTGTTTCAATGTCCTATGGAAAACCATAGAAAACCATGTGGAAAGAGGCCTTCTTGATATATTACCATGAGAATATCAAAAACTGGTCATTGCAAAGTCAATACTATTTGACATTATAATAGTGTACTCAAACTAAGAGTAATGACAAAAATTGGAAAATTTCACTAAGGAAATTTTCAATTACATACGGAAAAAAAATTTAATAGTAGCAAGTAAAATTTGCATACCACCAAGTGAAAATTTGCATACTATATGAAACAAGTACATGCTTTATTAGCCACTAGAAAAATTAGATACCTGAATTTGATCACTTGCTGTAATTGATGTAATTTCAGGAACGCAATATAACCTAACGATATTAAATTCATAACTAGAAGCAAACATTTTATTTTATAAGCCTCAATCTACGTTTTATCTGCAGTAGGTGCTCAGTTTGATAACTACTAGTGACAAGTATATTTACTATTGATGAAGAATAATTTACTCTCAAATAACTTATATACTTCTACTAAAAAATATATTAAATGCTACTATACAGTATTCTACTGCAGCAACATTTTCAGATTATTATAGTAATTTTAGTTTACTTGCATGGCCTCATCAAATGACTCACTTTATGGTAGTTTATTATTGTCTTACGTTTAATAGCTTTCATTCCATCTTTGGTATCAGCATACAACGGACTCAATTTAAATATCCACTTGCCCTCAGTTAAGAGTTATTACACGGGAAAAATGGTCCAAGTAAACGGTTTTCCTGGCTTTTTATTGATTGTGGTAAGAAAATTAATACCTATATTGAAAAAAATTACATTTTGTCTCTAAAAAAAATATTAATCTGAACGCATGAACTTTTAGCTATAATATTGTTTACATACAGCAAGTGCTTCGAACATGAGATAATTCACTTTGTATAATGTCAGGTCAACATATCCACTTTGTGTTTCTGAAAAGTATATCATAACAACAGAGACTCGTATTACAGGCATAATACAACAGTTTATTTGCAGTAGACCTAAGTGTTCCTACGATAATAAAACTGTTCACCTACTTGTTGATATGCGACCAGTTCGGGATCAATCGTTAGTTACCGTTGCATCAACGTTTTCGCAAAACTGGCCTCATTCCGATTCCAGCATTTGAGTTAGTAGTTGTATGTGGACGTGTTACATCGTGTGCCGGAATTAGACTATTATTACTATTGTGAGTTGTGTGAATAGTGTTAGTTTGATTTATGTATTTTACTTGTTGGTATGTAGAATGTGGATTTTGACCTAACATTTCTAGAGTATTGACATTTTATGTATAATAGAATCAGGAGAATTTTCCAAAAGACTGAAAAACACTTTTGTTTCAATAAAAATATTAAAAATTTACATATTTTTAATTCCTTCATTATCTTTTATTTTCCATTTTCAGAACGTTCTAATTATACTTTATGCTATGCATAACTTGGATTTGTTATGATCACAATGAGGAAAGACATTAGCTTGCCTGCTTGCTCATTCATTCACACTGGTGAATACAAACATATTCAACAAAGTTCCGAAATTTTTAATTGTGAATTAGGTTTTACTGGGTGATCCAGTAAGAGTATGGCCAGAGGCGATGATTTGTTTTAAAGAACCGTCAAAATGTTTTATACTTCTTTCCACATCAACTTATAGTTTACGAAAAAATATTGTCATAAAACTGCAATCTCTTTCTCCGGGTTTTCTTGAGTAGTGTATTTTGCTAGACAGTAAATGCCATGCAAGGACGTTTTCTTCTAGTATAAACTGAATCATTGCTACCTTGGTGCAACCGAACCTTCCATATCATTTTAAATTCAAGAATAAAATGAAGGTATTGAAAGTAAGGCTTTATAAAAAACAAATGATCCTTCTTTGAAGAACTAATAACTCTAAACTGAGTGCAAGTGTATATTTCCATTGAGTCCGTTGTATCCTGATACCAAAGATGGACTGAAAGCTATTAAAGGTAAGACAATAATAAACTACACAAAAGTGCGTCATTCGATAAGGCCAAGTAAACTAAAATTACTATAATAATCTAAAAATGTTGCTGCAGTAGAATACTGTATAGTAGCAACTAATATATATTTTAGTAGATTTAGTTATATGAGTTATTTGAGAGTAAATCATTCTTCATCAATGGTAAATTTACTTGTCACTAGTAGTTATTAAACTGAGTACCTACTGCAAATAAAACGTAGATTGAGGATTATAAAATAAAAAGTTTGCTTCTAGTAGAGAGTTTAATATTGTTAGGTTACATTGCGTTCCTGAAATTACATCAATAACAGCAAGTGATCAAATTCAGGAATCTTATTTTTCTTGTGGATAATAAAGCATGTACTTGTCCCATATAGTATGCAAATTTTCACTTGTTGGTATGCAAATTTTACTTGCTACTATTAATTTTTTTTTCCGTGTAGTTCTTCAAAGATGGATCATTTGTTTTTTTTAAAGCCTTATTTTCAATACATTCATTTCATTCTTGAATTTATAATTATATGAAAGGTTTGGTTGCACCAAGGTAGCAATGATTTAGTTTATACTATAAGAAAACGTACTTGCATGGCATATACCAGGCTAGCAAAATACACTACTCAAAAAAACCGGAGAAAGAGATTGCAGTTTTATGACAATATTTTTTTGTGAACTGTAAGTTGATGTGGAAAGAAGTATAAAACATTTTGACGGTTCTATTAAACAAATCATCGCCTCTGGTCATACCCTTACTGAATCACCCAGTGAAACCTGTTCCATAATTAAAAATTTCGGAACTTTGTTGAATCTGTTTGTATTCATCAGTATGAATGAATGAACAAGCAGGCAAGCTAATGTCTTTCCTTATTATGATCATAACAAATCCAAGTTATGCATAACATAATGTATATAGAATTAAAACGTTCTGAAAATTAAAAATAAAAGATAATGATGAAATGAAATAAAAATATGTAAATTTTTAATATTTTTATTGAAACAAAACTGTTGTTCAGTCATTTAGAAAATTATCCTGATTCATAAAATATCAATACTCTAGAAATGTTAGGTAAAAATCCACATTCTACAAACCAACAAGTAAAATACATAAATCAAACTAACACTATTCACACAACTCACAACAGTAATAGTAGTATAATTCCTGCACACGATATAACACGTCCACATACAACTATTAACTCAAATGCTGGAATAAGAATGAGGCCAGTTTTGCGAAAACGTTGATGATCAGTGCAACGGTTACTACCGATTGATCCCGATCTAGTCGCATATCAACAAGAAGGTGAACAGTTTCATCGTAGGAACACCTATCTCTACTGCAAATAAACTGTTGTATTATGGCTGTAACACGAGTCTCTGCTGTTATGATATACTTTTCAGAAACACAAAGTAGATAAATACGAGTATACACTTTTCCAGCGCTAGTAAAATGTTGACCTGACATTATACAGAGTGAATTATCTAATGTTCGAAGCACTTGCTGTATCTAAACAATATTATAGCTACATGTTCATGCGTTCAGAATACTCATTTTTTTAGAGACAAAATGTAATTTTTTTTAATATAGGTCTTAATGTCCTTACCACCATCGAAAAGAAGTCAGGAAAACGTTTTACTTGGACCATTTTTTTCCGTAGGTTGAATTATGAACTAATCGCCTTTTCGTAAGTTTTGTCATCACCTAGCGGTTGTGTCACACAGTACATCAATTTCGGTCAAGCAATATGCTGAAGAGTTCGTCGTCAAGTATCCCTAAAGCTCAAAATATGAAATAAAAATATACCAAAAAAAAATGTGACTTTTTGACTCGCTCAGTATAACATTTGAATTTGTCGATTTTGACATATTCAAACGATAGGCATTTCAGTGTGTTACTTGGTTTGATTATATCTTCATTTTATAGCGTCGAATGAGAACTTCATTTTGAATAATGCTTGACTCACTCTGTATGTAACAATATTTTTAACCAAAAACCTGTTTGAAATTGTTGCCTTATGGGTAAGCAATATTTGTCGCTTGAAAATATTTCATTCAAGACGCTTTCCTACGAGCAATGTTACTTTAAAGATATGTCCATTTTCCATCTTTATACTTACTCTATTGTCCAAAGGAGTTTTTCTCATTGACAAGGCTTGTTTCTTAAAAATTATCTTAGTTTAAAAGATAACCAATAGTATTACCAACAAGTAAGTCTAAAACGTAGGTCACCAGTTAAAAATGGAAAAATAATTGCAGTACCAACAAGCAGATCTAAAAATATCCATAAAAATACAATGAATACGATTTATACAAAAAAAAGAATAGACATGAAAATTTATCGGCTAAAGCTCGTCATTACAAACTCGGTAACACTATAATAGGGTCTATTCAACAGTAATTCTAATAAATTCCTATTAGTAAGTCCTGGTACCCATATACATTTTACAAAAAAATCATTAAAATTTTCTTATAAAGATAGAAAAAAGCGTAAACATCAATCACATTGGCTGCCGGTCGCTGGTTCAAACCCTAGCGAGTGCAGAATTTTTCTCATGGCCCGAGAAAGTTGTATGGTAAGATGCAATGGGCATCTTAGCATACGTGTCATGGGCGAGCCTGGGTGGCAGGACGCTACCACGCAAGACGTGGAGTGTTTAGTGGGTATACCTGAGGGGAATTCAATTAGGACTATCATTGTAATCATAGATTCTTTGATAAGATTTGATGCTGGACGTGGAAGCTTGACGACGTCAGTTTGGCGAGTTGCATAGTGGGATTGATTTGTGTCAAAGTAATTTAAGTGATTCTTGACTATACATTCTGTTTCCAAAATATAAATATCGACTACAGTTAGAATTTTATGTCCGCGAAAGAGGTGTTCACATGGTTCGCCAGATTTGGATTTGGTCATACATCTAATTGCACGTTTTTGTAATATTAGATTAGACTGAAAATGGTTATTGTTCACTGTCCAGAAGGCTATACGATATCTCGGGTGAGACTCTATCAATTAGTGATATACCATCTTGTCCGTCGATATACCTGTAACCAAACGGATTTTATGACCGGAAATAATAATTTAAATCAGACCCAAACCCGAATTCAAATATCTGAAATGTTTTCTCAAACCCTCGACATCTTATGTTATTCTTGTAAATATTCTCAGAAATACATGGTTACCAAGGGTCCTCTTAAAATAGACGATGTTGTTGATTATTTTTAAGTGTTTCCATGTGTGTGTGTATATCTCGAATTGGGGCATTTCAGAATAATAGAGAAATGATCATTCAAATAGTTTAGTTCGCATATGTTTATGTTTTCAAGGAGGGCGAACCAGGCCAACTTTGAAATTAGGGTCGAAAATTAGGTAGTCTTTCGTTTCACTCGTTAAAGTTAACATGTCGCGTAGTTATTTCATTAGTTTTCTTAAATTATTGTAATTTTAATAATTCAACTCTGTTCAACAGAAAATGCAATCAGGGTAATTTCATTAATTTTCATTATTTGAATATATATAAAGTTGATTTTCTCTACCTGTCTCTAAAAAGTTGATTCTTCTAATCAACTCTTACTATTTATTGTATTTGAATTATTTTGAATCTTTTGCAGTTTATCTTGTTAAATTATTAGTAAATCATCTGGCCTCATTCACCGTTTTTCCTGTTTAAATTATATTCTCAGTTAAAATCAGAAGTTACTTTATCAATTAATTTGAGAAATGTCCCCAAACACCTTTTGTTGTTATTCTTTATTGTTTTGTTAATAGATATAAGTGTTATGCATTCTGGCTTTTTATTCTCAAAAGTTCACATTCCAGTTTGCAAAAATCCTTTTGATTTGAGAGAAAAATATTTTAATTAGTAGAGTTGAACAGAGTAAGTAAATTTGAGTGCTAAAGTGAGTTCCGCAACGAGTTCTCAATCCAGCATCGAGTATAGAACGTCGAGATCATCTGATGAAAAAGTAAGGTGAGTTAAAATCTTAAATGCTGTGAGGTATGATTCCTGGTTCCAAGAAAATTAGAGCCCAACGTTCCCAATTATTATTATGTTTTAACGACTCCGCTCGGTCGAATCAGTTGTGATAATGCTCTATTTAATTATAAAGACAGCATTTGTTACATTGGTGTCAGTAATCTGGGGTATTTTCTGGAAAGTAGATATATTTGTTAAATAGGCTTCTTAAGGTTGTCAGGAAAATAAATAGATATTTTCATTATCTAATCTGTTTTATACATGAGAGACATCGGAAATATAGAGTAATTATATTCTTGATGAAATCAGAATTCACTTTTTCATTCTTCCTATAATATTGTCAAATATGCTTTCATTTAAATCGAAGATATTGTTGATAAATCTATTTCTATAAGTATGTTGTATTTTATGAATTCAGAAAGAGACAGAGTTTTATTATTTTAACAGAAAAACGTACCTATTTTGAATCCCATCACGTGCATTTTCAAGTAATTCGATTTCTAGTCTCAATTATCATGTAAGCTCTCAGTTAAATTAGAATAATAGCGAAAATTTTATATGATTTGATTTCAGAGAAATTAAACATTCACAGATAATATATTAGATCAGGTAATTCAAATTTCAAAGGCAATCACAAGAAAAACCTAGAGAATTGTACCTCCACATGAAAAAAATAACCTTTCTTTCAGCATCCAGTGGTATTTTTTTTGAAGAATTGAGGAATGAGAACGTCGAAAAATAATGTTTAATTGTCAATTATAATGCGCATTCAAATGACTCGAAACGAAGGCTCCGGCTACAGGCCGTTAAACATAATAATTTGACAAATTTGGTAAGGAAACTAAGTGGAGAAAAACTCAAAATGATAACAGAAAAATTGAAAAAAAAATTATAAATGATAGCGAAAGTAATGATAGCAAGAAGTAGGTTCCAAAATTAGTCAAATTATTCAAATATCAAAAATTGTTACGTAATAAATAGAAATAAATTGAATAAGAAAAGGGAATAAAATGAAATTTAAAACAGCATAATTCATTTTTTTTAATTAAAAATGCAGATTGAAAGACGAATAGTCAGGAATGTGATTTTTATAAAACCGTAAATTTTGGATGGTCATTGTACAAAATCCTGCATCTTTCAAACCTACCGCTGAGGGTAAATTTTTTTTTTGTTTGGATAGCTATTGAAATCGTATTGCCTTTCACTACTTTCGACCCAGAACAAGCTTGTAAATTATTGTTTTATTCGGCACTAAAGGCTATGACATTTATTGCCAAAGGGTCAAGAGCATTCGTACGAAATTTTGATTAAATGAGGTATAATAAACAAATGAATAATTATATTTAACGTTGAGACATTTTATTAAGTTTTTGGTTTGATAATTAGAGCAAAACCTATTATACTTCCTGTGTTTTTGTTGTTTGTTTATATCTTCAATAATAGTTAAAGTCGTCAAAATATTTTTCTATGAGAGACGTGTCAGAAGTTATTTGTTCAAGATCTAGTTTTATAGAAATATTCGAATATTCAATTGTATAAAAGTCAAGAAAGAAAAAAAAACACCCAGAGGTGTGAGGAAAATGCAATATGATTCAGAAATAAGACAAAAATGGAAATTAAAGACTCCCTCCCACGAATGATGGCTGTAGTTTTCGAAAATTTCGTGTCACAAAATAACGAAAACCGTTTATGAACGGAGAATTTAATATTTTAAAAGGTCAATTGTTTATAAATAAAAAGCAGATGGCGTCAATTGTTGATATTTTTGAACAAAGAAAAGCATCAGTCAAATTATATAGATTTTCACATAATTTACATGATGTATAGATGAATTAATAATTTAGGTAATTTTGGTAGGAATTGCTCACATGAAAGGATGAACCGGTTTTTTAAGTCTTTTTCTTGTGTTACGAAATTAATAACTCAAATTAAGTCCACTCATTTTTACGATAATGGATATTTTCCAGGTAAAACTCACCTAAAATGAACTGTAGCACAAATATTTTAATTTTTGTATCACCTCAAGTCACTACTGATAATACCTATTGAAGTAACTTTTGAGATCGCTCATCTAAGGCAATTTAACCGTAGTTTATTTTCACAACGCAGTTGTGACAGATTAACCATTTCTGTGGTAGTAACATACGAATAAAATCGTTTTTTTCGTTTGTTTTATTATTGTCAAATATCATTCAGGAAACTTGTGGTTTATAAGTTTCATTTCACATGTCTAGTGATTTGTTCTCTTGTTATTTTGCACCTATCGATGTTGGTTTTATTCCTAGGACTTCAGATTCCACTGTTATGCTTCATTTCATAGAGTATCGTCAATACTCATTTTTAAGAATTATCTAAATGGTGCATTTCCTTCTCGTTTTCTATTGATATTGCCGTGTTCAAGTCAAGTGTGTTTTCAGCATAAAAGTTTCAGTTATTATATTATTGTCATCATTTCATCCACAAGTGACTATATTTTTCCATAAAGGGAATTGATTCTAAATTAACAGTAAGGTGAAAAGTGATATATTTGTAGCTGGTGAACGAGAAAAGTAGAACACTAGTTCGAAGAAATCCAAGGGTTTAATTTTTGAAAATGAACACAGAAATAACATATTTGAATATCATGAGATATAAAATGTGAGACCATCAGAGTTGCACTACCTGAATCCTCATTCAATATAATTTTGTAGAAAAATAAATCGCAACGATTAACAAAATTTCATAAAAAGGAAAAAAAAATTGATGCCACCTGCAATGGGGTAAATAACTTATCCCAAGTAATGATAAATAAAAAAAAAAAGAAAGAACATTCCTGATGTGAACTGTGTCAGTATGGATATCAATATTTCTAAACGATATTAATTATTACTTTTAGATTATTTTCAGTATTATTTCTATTCAAAGAAAATGCTATGATATTTTGTCAAAATAAATAATCAAAGTTCCACGGATACACCTACTCAATAATATGTCTACAAGTTACAGCGGGCGATGATGCTCTATAAAATCTATGAAAATTAAAGCCTAAACCAACAAAAAAAAAAGAACAAAAAAAAAACGGAAAATTATAAATTCAAGTAAATGTCAGATACAAAATCTAAGTGGTTCACCAACACTTTATTCAGTTCGAAGCAGTGTAACTATTTTGAATCATAAACCTTTATGGTTTGCAGATAATAAAATAATAAATATTTTTGGAAAGTTTTATAGATATTCTATTTACACACCATGGTTTTTTTCGAGCCATTATCAATCAATAATATGAAGGTGATGTAATTAAAAAATTCAATTAGAAAATATATTCAAGCTAAATTTATGGTAAAGAACTGAAACTGCTAAAATATTCAAAATTTATGTACCTTGTTTTTGTGTTTGGTGTTGAAATTAGTTCAGGTACCAACTAGAAAAGGTTCCAGTCATTCAACTGAGAAAGGCAATTGAGTCCATAGTCGCCACCGCCGACGGCATGTGAATAAGGATGTGATGGAATCCATAATTTTTATTGGATGTTTTGTTAATATTATTTCTTAGGAATATTATCGAATCAAATATTGACTAATTTTTGTTAAAATGAAATGAGTATCCTGAAAATTGTAAAAAAAAGTATTTGAGATATCTTCGTATCTCGTGGGACTCACCTACTTTTCCAATGTTTTAAAGGAAATTGTTATGAAAATTAAAGTTGAAATCGAAAATTACAGGATTTAAAATAACACATGTTTTACATGAATAATTAAATAAGTAGTACGCAGGAATGATTCATTGTATTCCCAGCGAAAAATTGAAAGTAGCCGATTTTCTAGTAATTGAAAGGTAACCGTTTCAAAAAAAACAAAAAAAAAATTAATAAGAATGATCAAACTTTCGAGAAATTGATTAATTCCAAAGGTATTAGAATAAATCTTGGTATAGTTGATAGTATTCAGGGACGAAAAACAATGGAATTTACGAGAAATTGAGGAAAATTTCTGCATACACACGGATGGTATATAGTTTAGAGAAGACGATCAGGTAACATTGGATTTACATATGGTATTTATTACAGGTGAAATTATTTAAATTTTTGTTTGGCATACTACATTACAATGATATTGATACCATAACAGGACCGTATTTCAGAATTTTTCTGCCAGAGTAACTTTTGGTTTAATTTTTTTTTAAATTTTTAACAAAATTTTATTGAATTTATGATACAATTACGATACGAATTTCATCGTCACACCATTGATATATTGTTTCTGAAAAGTTTAGGTTGAACTGGGGACGTTTCGTATTTTATCAAGAAACTTGCAACATAGAATGTTATTCCTAGGGAAGAAAGAATAAATAAACAAAGTTCCAAACGGGGTATAAAAGTAAAGTAAATGGAGATAAAGGAAAAAAAATGATTACAAAAAAAAAACCAGCCGATAATTTAGCCGGAAGATTTGATCCGGAACATTGTACATAGGAAAACCAATACAGCTTTCTCTTCGTAGTAAAGGACAGAGGGACAAATGCATGTCATTCGACCAAGGCTTTAGCTAGGAAGGGAGCGGGGGAAACCGATCATAGGCACCAGCAGGGCTATGATCATATTCCGGCAGCGAAGGATATTTCCGCGCCGAGGTGATACCGACCCCGTAATAGAAAATAAGTTGTATATAGATACCGATAGAGTAAATCGAAGAGCAAGTAATGCTATAAAATTGGTCGAGGAAAAATAAAAAGTGTACCCTTTAGCACTTCGCGTCGTTTCCCCAATGCCACAGAGAAACCAGGACGGTTTCCTCTGGCATCTTGAGCCGTTTGACAAAGGATCCTGTTTTTCCCGAATCCCGAGCCGAACTGAGCTGTAAACCAGGAAAGTGAAAAGCGGAAAATTTTATAATTTTGATAGGGACTTTCCCAACCTCAAATTCTAGAAGGTGGATGTACCAGTTTCATGTTCGCGATTTGGGTGTCTCAGGGGAAGTCGACCCCCTGGAACGGTCAGGTCAGCTAATTACTTGGTTCGAATCCCAATAGAATTTCGAGGAATGTAAATGTTGTTTAAATTCGAGTATTGTGAGAGAGAAAATTGTTTAACTTTCCTGGAATAGGCTCAGTAGGAGAAGAAAAAGTTTTGGTGGTTTTGAGGCAGAATAAAGAAGATACCAGTTGGAAAGAATTCTAGAGAGAGAATTCGAGACCATAGGCTGAGGAGAAGAAAAAATTCTGGTGGTTTTGAACAAGAATAAAAAAGAAACCAGTTGGTAAGAATTCAAGAGAAAGAATTCGAGACCATAGGCTGAGGAGAAGAAAAAGTTGTAGTCATTTTGAAGAAAAAATAAAGAAGAAACCAGTTGGTAAGAATTCAAGAGAGAGAGAATTCGAGACCATAGGAGAAAAAAAAAAGTTTTTGTGATTTTGAAGAAGCATAAAGAAGAAAACAGTTGTGGAAATTTGAGAAAATAGGCTGAAGCGAAGAAAAAGTTCAGTTACGAGGAAGAATAAATCGTAAAACTCTCAGTTAAGAGTCTGAAGAGAAGAAAAAAAATTTTTAAAGATAATAAATATAATGTAGAAAAATGTGTATTGGTTAGTCGAATTAATTGAGAGTGAAATTTTGTATGTGAAAAAATAAGTGTTGAAATGAAAACAGATTGACAAATGGTGGCGAAGGATGGTGAATAATTGACACCAAATATGGTAATTGGTGAAACACGTGGGAATGGAAAAAGGATACCTAATGATGTGAACAGGAAGAAAACCTGATAATGTAAATAATGAAATCGTCACAAAATTGGCGAAGAAATTTCCCTAAGCGACGATGGAAATTTGTAAAAAGTGATATACTGAGCGATTTTTATTTATTAATTATTTAAAGTCTAATAATATTTTAACTGAATTACTTAATTATTTTTCTCATAACGATTTAATAATTGGAAAGTTTCCACATTTAAAAATAAGCATGTATTCAACTATTTGACGAATGAATCTGGTAAGAGTATATTGAATGAAAGAATAACCTGTGAGATGAGAAAGGAACGAGAAATTGAGAGAAAATGATAATCTAACAGAGGAATGAAGTAACAAGTGTGGGAGATAATAGTTGAATTCGTAAATCGAATTTCATTGTTCAGACTTCAGGAATTAATTAGCTACTAATCTTTTGAAGTCTCAGAACATATCTAAGTAAGTATTAAGTTCAGTCGTTTCGAGTATATCACCGAGAAAATATAGACTGAAAATTTTCAATATTGTCAGAGGGACACATTGTTGGAATGAAAAGATGTCACATAGTTATCTACATACATCGAGAAGTGCATGAATGTCAGATTCCTGAAACTTTAGAAAGAAAGAACAGAATTGGATTAGTCAGACCATATTTTGTCAATTTGTATAAAAGCCTAACGGTAACCAATATGCACGATGATATCAAGAGGTCAAATAAAGAAAGCCCGAAATTTACAACGGTATATTGCGGAAGATGACTAATCAGTTAAGGAAATCGGTTACTTCTAGACCAAACGAAAATAGAAATAATGCTAAAAAGTAAAGAAAAAAAATGTAAAACGTAATGAGAAAAATCTAGAAGTTCATGCAGTCAGTACCGTTCAGTTAGAAGAAGCGTAACCCAAGACAGTAAGATCGGAAAGTCGCGGATAAAAGAAAATTGCAAGTATAAAAGAAAATTCCAAGTATGGTAGAAAAGGTAACGGTGGAAATTAAAGCAAACGGTAACGGAATCAAGGAGGATAAGGAGCACGGTAGCAAGAGTGATGCGGAAAAAGTAGTTCCACGGCGATCCTGCGGAAAAATGGAATGAAATGAAGAACTTCGACTCAACTGGGCAGGACCACTTCAATCAGCAGAGACCGTTGAGGAGGAATTCATAATTAGGTAACGGAGACTGGAATATGAGACTTCCAGTTTCCGAATTTCTTACTAACCACCAACAGAAATTATTGAATTCTAATTTAATTTGTATTTACAGGTATTATGGCAGCGGGATCCTGTTCTAATGGCCAGGACCCCAACGTAGATGAACCGAATTTGCTCTGAGGAAGACCAAGGATACCAAAGAAGAACCAGGACGCCACCTCCTAGGACCACAGCTGAGGCTACCCAAGACGTCGGACCGAATATTCTAGACGTACGTACAACCGAAGATTCCAGACGAAGGACCAAGGACTTAGACGAAGGACCCTAGGACCCAAGATACAAGATGCTAGACCATTTCCAGCCGAGAGACATCGAGAATTTCTACCACCAACTTCCGAGAGATAAGCAGTCAGCGATGGGAGAGCAGGTTGCAGCATGTCAGGAGATCAAGGGAACATCACCATGCAGTTCCCACCACACTACCATTCCAAGAAGAAGATCCTGGAGAATGTTCACTTGAGATGCAGTTGTCCCCCAACTGGTGCCAAGCGAGGACCAGGAAGCAAAGTTGTATGTCTAGCCCATGGACCATGGGAGATATCAGTTGAATTGGATAGCCAGTCCGAAGATAACATCTTCCTTTGGCCACTTGGAAAGGAGTAACCAGTTCTCAGGTGAACAAGTTCCATTCAATGTTCACGGTAATGGAGCGGAGCTTACCTGATAGCTCTGTAAACGAGCAAACTGGAGAACCAGGGAGAATTCAGAAGCCAATGACGAGTGCGGGAGTGAACAGACTTATGACTTTGGTGTTACGACCATGGGCGTGCGGAAACCCATTACGCGCGGGATACGGACTGAATAAACACAGACTGTAGAATTGTAAGTTTGATAAATGTGAGGAGGACCTGTAGTAACAATTTATTTCGAGAAAAAAAAATTGTTACTATTCTTAGGGGGGAGGATTGTAACCAAACGGATTTTATGACCGGAAATAATAATTTAAATCAGACCCAAACCCGAATTCAAATATCTGAAATGTTTTCTCAAACCCTCGACATCTTATGTTGTTCTTGTAAATATTCTCAGAAATACATGGTTACCAAGGGTCCTCTTAAAATAGACGATGTTGTTGATTATTTTTAAGTGTTTCCATGTGTGTGTGTATATCTCGAATTGGGGCATTTCAGAATAATAGAGAAATGATCATTCAAATAGTTTAGTTCGCATATGTTTATGTTTTCAAGGAGGGCGAACCAGGCCAACTTTGAAATTAGGGTCGAAAATTAGGTAGTCTTTCGTTTCACTCGTTAAAGTTAACATGTCGCGTAGTTATTTCATTAGTTTTCTTAAATTATTGTAATTTTAATAATTCAACTCTGTTCAACAGAAAATGCAATCAGGGTAATTTCATTAATTTTCATTATTTGAATATATATAAAGTTGATTTTCTCTACCTGTCTCTAAAAAGTTGATTCTTCTAATCAACTCTTACTATTTATTGTATTTGAATTATTTTGAATCTTTTGCAGTTTATCTTGTTAAATTATTAGTAAATCATCTGGCCTCATTCACCGTTTTTCCTGTTTAAATTATATTCTCAGTTAAAATCAGAAGTTACTTTATCAATTAATTTGAGAAATGTCCCCAAACATCTTTTGTTGTTATTCTTTATTGTTTTGTTAATAGATATAAGTGTTATGCATTCTGGCTTTTTATTCTCAAAAGTTCACATTCCAGTTTGCAAAAATCCTTTTGATTTGAGAGAAAAATATTTTAATTAGTAGAGTTGAACAGAGTTAGTAAATTTGAGTGCTAAAGTGAGTTCCGCAACGAGTTCTCAATCCAGCATCGAGTATAGAACGTCGAGATCATCTGATGAAAAAGTAAGGTGAGTTAAAATCTTAAATGCTGTGAGGTATGATTCCTGGTTCCAAGAAAATTAGAGCCCAACGTTCCCAATTATTATTATGTTTTAACGACTCCGCTCGGTCGAATCAGTTGTGATAATGCTCTATTTAATTATAAAGACAGCATTTGTTACATACCTAATTCATTAGAAATTATTCGGACCGTGCAAGAACCCGATACTAATTTGCTCTTTAGTTAGGTTATGCGACTATCAAACTTGAGTTCAGTGTCAATTTGCAATCCGAGAAATTTTGCTTCACATCGATTTTCAATGAATTTATTTCCTAGGGGCAACTTATTGATTTCACATCAGAAGTCTCTGACGCTTTTTTTTTGACACATATTGAGAGATGGTTGATTAGAATAACATCATCTTTCGATCTTTTCAATATCCTCACAAGTTGTTAAATTCATATTAGAACTGTTCTGATTGTGCCATGTTATTGTGGTATCCTTGTCATAAATTGTGAAGTTTCCTGAGATTGTGATTTCTGGCAAATCGTTCATATAAATCAAGAAAAGAAGGATGCCAAGAATTGATCGCTGTGGTACTCCTGAGTTTATGTCTGCTTCATTAGTCGATGTTGAGGTTTTCACTAACTGGCGACGCCCACATAAGTACGATTTATACCAATAGGAGGATTCTCTTCTGGTTCTCTAACTATGAAGTTTTTGCAGCAGAATCCGGTGATTAACGCAGTCAAGGCCTTCGATAATTCACAGAATACTGCTGCCACCATCTCATCTATTTTTGGAATCGGATATTTTACATCTACCAAATATTTATTGACAGTAACCTTAAAATCACCTGCCAATTTAAGACTTCCATCATCTTTGAGAACCGGTACTAGTGGTGTTCCCCATTCACTCAATTCAATTTGTGAAATGATACCAGCTTTTTCAAGCCTTTCTAGCTCATTTTCCAATTTTGTTTGAATGCAATCGGAATAGATCGGGGTTTTAGAAAAATTGGTTTGGCATTTTCCTTTAACTGCAAATGAATTTTTTTAAATTTTTTAAATTTTAAACAACGCAGTTCGTCGTTTAATATTTCAGCAAACTCCTTGATGAATTTATTGACATTGTTAGTTTGAATATTCAAAATATCTGAAGTTAAATGAAAATAAAATTTTCCAAGAAATCACTTCCCAGCATATTCTCCTCATATTTCAAGTTGACTTCAATGTAACCCAACGGTTTTATACGAGATACTGAAAAAGTTCTTAGAATGATACTAAATTCGAATAATCTACATTTCGATAAATATCTATTGTAAATTGTATCAGAAATAACTGATAATCCTGAGCCCGTATTGATCTGCATACTAACTACATTGTTGTTGATAGAAATATTCAAATATAGAGGTTTGTTATTATGAAAATAGATGTTGTTGATTTCTACTGCATCGTGTTCTACCGCCTCAATTACACTCTGATTTGAATTTTTACTCTTGAAACATACCCCAGAAAGATGTCCAACACGTTTACAGATATTACAAATATAACTGGCGTATTTACATTTCTGACGCCCTGTATGGAATTGCCCACAGCACTTACATTTCCGTCTACCAACTGAAATCTTCACTTTTTCATTATGACTGCTAGAAGCCTCTTGTCCTTGCTTTTTATCTCCCTGCTTCTGCTTAACCTTTCAATTCTTCAATTCATTCACATTAGTTTCTGCTTGATTCGATGCTTCTTTCGAAAGTGCTCCAGCAATTTCTCTAATTTAACCTCGACTCTTTCTTCACATAATATATTGCTCAATTGAGGACCAAATTCACAATTTGTTGCTAGACTATGGATTTTTGCATACTGATTGGTTTACCTTCTTCTTGTGTCGCTTCGTAGAATTCTATTCTCTCTCGAAAAACACAAGTGACTGGCAAAAAATGAGTCCTCAATAAAGTGCAGAGGTCCTCATATGACTTTTTCTTTGGCAATAGAAGAGTACATAAATCTCTGAGTACCTTATACGTATCTGCTCCTGTCAAACTCATCAATGCGGAAACTCTTCGATCTTTCTTGGAATCGCATCCAGTGAATTGTACATTATTGACCACGAAAAACTGCTCCAATTGCTCTTGGTACAATAACCAGTTATCAGTTTTGGAGTCAAACGACTGAATTGCTCCAATTAATGCCATAACTCGTTCAACCTTCAATCTGCTCAATTCTTTGAATCCTCGTCGCCAATATAATAATTAGTAGCCAGAATTCAAGTCCGTTTATTATACAATTAGTATTAAAGTACAGATAAGTGTTGAAACGTCTGTTTGACAAGTAAGTCAATAATCTAATTCTGTTTCTAATACCATTGCTACCTTGAAATGATAAACAACTTAAGGTATCGCATATACTGAGTCCTAAAATAATAACTGAATATATTACAAATACTATTGTATTCAATGACACTGACGACCGACGCTTATCTATTATACCATTAAAAATTACTATAGTTGTCGTGATTCATCGATTCATTTCAGTTTTTTTATGCCATTTTGGTGTCTCAATTGCGAAGTTTCTCTTTAATTCTATAATATGTGTAAGTCTTGCCGTTGTCTAGAATCCATTATCGTCATTACCCACAATTTGAATCACACTGTATTTCAATTGACTTAGGAAAAATTTTGTTATCTACCGTCAGATGGTTAATATTTTAATCAAATATTTTATCTACTTCCCAATGGAAATCAACTTCTTCAAAGTCGCTCGATTTCATACAAATACGAGATTCGAGTTCGAAATTAAATCACTCAGTTGAGATGAATGGAATCTTAATCATCTCTCTCTATAAATATTAATTTCGCCCCATTGAATTGGATTATTTTTTATTTGAATTTCCAGTGTAAGATTTATTGTTGATTGTGAGCATCTTGGAAGCTAGACTGCAGTCAATCATGTTGAATAAATCAGAACGATAAAAATAATTGTTTTATTTTTGACGTATATCGGGTGAGTCATTATGGCAATAAAAGTAATTTTCTCTGATAGGATGTTCATTTCCAATTTAGAATTTTAATAACGAGTTCAATGTAGATTTATTAGCACAAATCATTCATAAATTTAGAAATGATGTTATAATGCGGCCAAATCGTGCTCAAAAGACCCCCTATCGGGAAAGTTGTGTGGTAGTTTCGATTGTTTCCATTTTTTATGTTTTTTGGGGAGGTGATACCAAATCTGAGTCTTGCTAACAAAATTTTGTGACAAGGCATTGAAAAAAAGTCCAATAATTTGAGTTTTTTGCGCTTTTTTGCCTCATAACTGGAAAACTATCCATTTTTCGAGTGAAGTACATAAAATTTCCCACGAAACATATGGAAAATTGGCTTTCTGTCAAATTGATTGAAATTTTATAATGTTGAAGTGGGATGGGTTGTTAGGCGAAAGTTTGAATGATTTTGTATGAATTTTTGGAGATATAAGCCATCAAAGTTCGTAAGAACGTCGTATTCGGGTAGAATTGACAAAGAAAAAACTGTTTTGTTAGTCAAAAAAAGACAAAATCAGTATCAAATGTATTCACTTAACATGTTCAATTATGATGTTATTGATGATATTACATTAGGGTGTATACGAACGAGGCATAGTCAAAAAAATCATTTTCGGGATTTTTTTTCGAGCACCATTATAAAACCAACAAGTCCTATTTCGCTAAGACATCATAGTTTCAGTTTATTCTAAGCGATAAAACCGTGTTTTGTTTCTTGATAACTCTCTCTGTTTGAAATATGAATAAAAAAAATGTTATTATACACCTACAATGAAAAAAATTAACAGACCATTTTTTACTACGAAAAAATAATTAATTATCACTGTTGATTGAACAAAAGATAAGATACCTTTTTGGTGAATTCAATTGTTCAGTGATAAATTTCATCAAGATACAGTGTGCCTTATAGCATAAGAAAATTTCAGACAATTTGGCCTAGATACAATTTCCCACATATTAACATCTAGATTTTTTTCTCTGACGAATCGTTTGAACTCGAGCGTTACTCTTCTTCTATGTTAGTTTTTTTGGATTCGGAAACCTTGCGGTCTCAATTTCTCCAGATCAGGTAACCCCCTCGATCCGACAAATCCGTTGTCATCCGGCCTGGATACCGGTGTAGAGATCAGGGGAATATATAAATACACAATCAAACACTTAACTTCAAGAAACTAATGATATAAATAGAACATTCACACACATTAACTTGACTTCCAACTAAGGACGCCGTCTGTCCTCCACCATTGCCGGAAGTCGAATCGAGCGTTACTTGAAAATTGTTTATATGATAAAATAATATATACGATAACATAACATAACATAACTATATATAATCGAAAATCATCAATTTAAATCATCTGCAGAAACTAGAAACTGCAAGCTCTGAAGAGGACGTAAGATTGGGTTGAAGAGGAAATTGACGAAGACAGCTTTTTGGATGATTGTTATTGGTTTAGTGTACAATTGACAACTCTTTTTACTTCTCACCATCTCACCTTCCTTAGGAAAAGAAAGAACTTCACTTTTAGTTAGAGAGTTCAACATCTTTTCCGATCAGTCATATCTTGTTAGTTACTAGTTGTTATTGTTGAATTCGTGAATGAGCATGAATTCGTATTGTGAAACAGGTTATTCTACCTCCCGAATTGTAAATTGTGCAACAAATCAGTACAACATATCATCAGAACGGAGAAAATGAAACATCCCAATATACTCTATATTATTTATCATTTCTTTCAATGAATTAATTATATTAGTCCCCATTGTTTATAAAACGTTGCAAATCAACCATTACCTTCATATCACTTCCACCAATGATTTAAATAATATTAAACTAAACATTGTTTTTTTTCTTAATTATGGAGGCCATTTTAATACCTCTTATCAGTATGGCTTTGCCCCTATACTTCATAGTTAACCAAGGAGTTCATTAAACGGGATAGCCAAACTTGTACCTATGATACATGAACTAGCGAAAAATTTTAAGTCTTTGAATCAGTATGGCGTATAGTTCGGCACACCGAAACAATATGGCATGTTCACAATCGCTGATGAGCCATTTTTTCTTATCATTCGGCCAAAAAACTAGCTTGAAGATAGCAAAAAATTACATGTTTAATTCATTATGGCGAACAGTTTGAGGCGAAGCACGATATGGCGTACAACTCCTTTGAACTTTATTTATCTCATGATTCATATAAATCATAGCATTATTTTATATATTCAAAAAATTTCCATACTTGTGCCATAATTGCGCTGCCCTTTTATTTATAGTACTGGATAATTCAATTATTGAGTACCCCGACATTTGATATGCACTGACGTGCACGCCTTTATGGTTTTCGTTAAAAATATCGTCAGTTTGATTTGCAATGAGGTGTGTAACTCTTAATGTGCCAGCTTTACAACCACCGAATATTATATGATTGTAGATCATTCGACACCAACATTCGAACATTCACTTTAACTTTCATGTGTTGTATCATGTTCTGCAAATGCCTACTGGTAGTCACACTAAAACTCAATTTCAAACAACCAGCTTCAGTCCTTTGTTTGACAAATAAAGAGAAAATTTGGTGGCCTGTCGTTCGAAAACAGAAGGTATTAGTTTCAAAATGGCTCTCAATATTTGGAGATCTCATTTGTTTTACAGGGAAACATATTTGATCATTTTGCCAAGCGGTTGTGTGAGACTAACGTGCTACATCAGCTTCACATGCTTGTACATCTTGAGAATGGATGCGACAGGCTCATCAGTTCATTTCGTAGTGCTGCAAGAATCAACCATGTGCTAGTATGAGAAAGAACAAAAGCTATCGACGAGATAATGGTATAGAAGTTGCAAGGCGAAGATGGCGAATCCTACACCAGTCAAGTTCATATGACTGTGATTCATAAGTAGAATCTTTGTTATCGGTGGATAATGCATTATCCAAACAACAACAAAAAAATACAGAGAGAGAAAGTACAGAGAGAGAAAGAATATGGTCGCTACAAAATATTGACAATTCAGACATTATGCAACGTCGACCAGAGCAGCTGCTGCATATACTACAGATTCGCAAAATTATTCTAGTGAATGTGCATCATGATATTTCCGATCGAGAACAATGTATAATTTATCGCTACGTTCAGTGGTATAGAAAGCTCGCTATTGAGCTTCTAACTGACACTCATTTGATCAGTGCCTATGACATCGCAAATGAGCTCATGGCTGTGACAAAATTTACAGAATCTTTTTTGGTATTCTGCAAATTGAATAACGTGAAGAATTTCTTGTGAAAAACATTCATTTCTGTGACAAAATTCAGAGTATCGGTAATATTTCGTATTCTACATATTGAACAATGTGCATGAAGGAATTCTTGTGACAAACAGCCACAATCCGGTTAGCAAAGGTGCTGTATCATCTGTTACTCACAACATAGACAAGAATTGAGCAAGAAAGAAGCACTTAAAATGACGATGCAAAAATTTTGATCATAATGCGAGGCTTGTACAAAAATTACTCCCTTGATTGTTTTCCTGGATGGAAGCCACCAAGTAAATCCAGAGAGTTTGTATAAATCGTCTTGAAACACTCGTTTGGATACCTACATAGGAGAGTAACAGCTAACTCCCTTGCCTGCTTGATTCGTATTTGACAGTTTTGAAAACATATGAACAATAATTTTTTTTTCTTCCAAGTATTTGTGTCTGTATAAAAAAAAATAAGCACGGAAACTGTTTTGCAAGTGCTCTTAATGGCGTTTCAGCGAGTGCTTGTAGATTATTTGGCCTTCGCTTGATATTCGCGCAACGACGACCATACACACGACATGTTTTATCTTTGTCTTCTCTTGGCAAGAAAGGTGATCGTTGTAAAAACGTTCAAGTCACAAAGTGGAGTCCAACTCTGATGATGAAGTAATAGCAGCGTCTTTTCCACTTTTGAGTTCAATTGCAAGATTTCTGTCGAAAGTTAAAAAACAATTGTTGCGCTGGAAAGAGTTTTTGAAATTTGACGTCCGATGTTGTGGTATTTCCACAAGATATCCCTTTCGAGTGATATGTTCATGTTCTGATCCAGTTTTCGCTAATAATTCCGGGTTTGGTCTGGCAAAAATTATACTTTTAGGGATGAAATTGAAATATGCTGTTATAATTGTATTCTCTAGGAAAATAGAAAGACAGCTCTCTTGAGAATCTACAATGTATATGTGCCTTATGATACGTTTCTGAGATATCAAGTCTGTTGCAAAATCTCTTGCTCCACCACGAGCCAAGAATCTCAAGAGATGGGTGTATAGACCATAGCGTCATATGAACTGAGTAAGCCAGACTGATCCGAACTGAAATTCATCTGATTTAGGGCATAATAATATGCTTCGTTCAAATTCGTGCAGGTACGATCCACTTGTTTTTTCTAATTAAGGTTGGAATCTATGTAGGCTCCTAAAAGTGTTACTCCTTCGAACATTTCAATATCATCAAAAGCATTTTTTCTGTGGTGAAATCTAACAGATACTGATTCAAAGGTATTCAGAATAAGCTCATTTCTGACACCTTTCACTGGACTGATCAATAATACTTTGTGATTTGCTGGTGAGCTCTTCAATATTATGGTCAATTATTGTCATGGTAGTCTCATCAGCAAACATGGTTGTCCATAGTGTCTTGTGGTAAGTCATTTATATATAAGAGAAATAGCAACGGCCCTAGAACGGAGCTCTGGGCACACCTAGTTTGGCAATTTTCGACCTAGATAATACATTATCGCAAGATACGACCATATCTTCATTAATCGAGTAGGACTGGATCCAATTCATCGAATTACAGGAGAGACCAAATTTTGTTAATTTATCTACTAGGATATTAGGGAATACTATCAGGTGGGTATGTACTCTTCCCGTCATTTGAAAGCTCTTTCGGCGTAACAGTAATTTTGGGTATTTTAATAGTTATTTATGCAACAAGTGCAAAAAGTGAATGTTTATTGCACTCGACGTGAAATTGTCGAGTCGAGTGCAATAAAAAATTTTTGCACGAGTTGCATACAACATTTTTTCTACGTTCATGCAAAAAGCAAAAACTGATTTATTGAGGTGCGGCTCTAGGTGTAGGAAAATGAAAAGCGCAACTTGAATACTTTATTATTAATATCGATTTGCATTGAAACAGGAACTAATACGTTACGAACAATTTAACTCAAACTTTATTTTTACCCTCAATGTTGAAAGTGAATGAACAATTGGTGCAATTTTCAATATGAATATTTCGTAGTGAAGTACCTATTGCCAATCTCACAGAATATCTGCTAAATATGTAGTAGGTTTAAACGTTTATGTTTGTCATGATGACAGCAAGTTGAAGTAGAATGACAGATGAGTGCAATAAAAACTTTATTGCACTAGTGCAATAAAGAACTTCTTTTTCCACTGAATATAGTTCAATAAAGTTTTGCTTTTTGCATGAATGTAGAAAAAACTTTTTATGGAACGATCCCAACGTTCGTCATTTGTTGAAATTACTATATTTCGAGGAAAGCCATAAGAACATAGGTATTTTTAAATGTCTGATATGATGACTATTTTCATTCATTCTAAGCATTAATGTCTGAGTTTTCCAAGTAAAAGGAGCCAAATGTTCCCACCTCTATTCGTTCCTTACTGATATGGAAACATTAAGTTCTATCCGGGAAATTGGATATGCAAATTTTATTTTGCACATTTGTGTACTTCTTCAGGCTAATCGAGCCACTCTCACAGCAATTTGGATTGATAAAGCATGAAATTATACAATTCTTTCTCAATGGAGGAACTGGAAAACTTTGTAGGATTACAGTTTTTTTCTTAAGAATAGTGTAGAAAAGATGAGTTGGATCGTTAGTTTAGATAGAATAGACAACGAAAACGCTGACACACGATGAATTGGTAATCGCATTTCATTGAAGTTTTTCGTTTGTCAGTAGAAATCAATGGAGTTGAATTATTAATGATCTTCCAAAGCTGTATTTTAAGGAAATAACTATTATAAAAAATAGGACAGAAATTTTTCGTCTTCAGACTATTCGATCATGCTATCTTTCAACACGGCTAGGAACTGAGAATATTGTTTGCAAGGACAATCCAAAAACCATCTCTCAAAGCCATTGTTTTCTTTTTTGTTGCAAAGGATAGTTTTGAAATATGACTTCTCAAAGCCAATGTACTTTTTCTGTTGCAATGGATAGTTTTGAAATATGAAAAAAGCCGTTTGATATATTTCCGGTGACTCTTCGGAGGACGTTCCGAGCTGATATTATACCGATGAGTATAAACATACAAAATCTTCAACAACAGAGGAAGTTGGCGGTGTACTTATCTTCCTTACTTTCAATATAACAACCATGAATTATTGGTACAGAAGCATACAAATTTTCTTAAGATATTGGTAGGGAATGTATACAGGTTGTCCCAGGACTTTCTCTTTTCGTTTCGGGAATGTATACCTAGATGGGCTCAAAATATCACCAGTACCTTTTCTTTGTTAACTTTTCAAGTAATTATTGAAAAGCACCCAACTTTTGGTGGCTGAGAAAATAAATGAATTCCTTCGATAAGGTTTAACGCATGAGTCAGTTGTTTTGCTACAAAGTCTAGAACGGACTGCCTCCGATGGTCCATCTTCCAAAACATTGAAATGACAGATACTTTTCAATATTTTTCAACAAAATAGGGTTTCCCGGACAATTTTGTGAATGAATCTACTCGTGTATAAAGTTAATCAGAGCAATGATTTTGTATGAAAATGCAGTTTTTCTCGACGACATCAAACCCGATTACCATTATTTCAAATGAAAAAGTTACAATGCCGAAATAATAGTGATAACGTCAATTCAGTAACATTTATAACAGGGATAATGAAAAATATGCTCAAATAACATCTGAAACATACAGTTGAAATTTGATTCAAATTGTGGAAGCGTATGTTTTTTTCAAATGAAATAACAAGTTCTGGAGACTCTTGGTGTTTTTGAAATGACCAGCTACTCCACTATGAAATATGGAATTCAGTCCATATTTTTTTATTTACGTGTGGAATAATCACGTTTCATCAAGTTGATCTGTTATCTAAATTTCTTAGAACGCAAAACCTTAATGTTTCAAATTCTTGTTCACAGCTTATACAGGGTGTTCCTTAAGTACGTCTAGAAAATTTAGGAGCGTATTGCTGACATCAAAATAAGAAGAAAAGTTCCTATAAGCATATGTCCGCAAGTTATTCGTTTCTGAGATACAAAGTGTCAAAGTTGAAATCTTATTTAATTATTTGTGAATAATTTCAAAATAATTTTGATATTTGGGTAAAGTTTGGTATCTGGGAATATTTATCATTTAGTTTGTGCAAAAAATATATTCTTGATAGAGGTTTCTGCGAGCAACTGTTTTGGAGTTATTGAGATTTGAAATAATCGCTGCAAGTGAGTTTGAATGACAAGATTTTTAATTCAAAATAAATTCAATTAGAAATTAGTTTTTTTATATTAACACAAAATTTGATTTTGTCATTAAAAAATCATCCCAGAAACCAAACCTTACTCGAATATCACAAATATTTTGGCATTTATTCACAAAAAACAAATATAATAATTAAACTTTGACACTCTGTATCTTAGAAACGAATAACTTGCGGACATGCGTTTTTACACGTACTTAAGAAACACCCTGTATAATGAGGAGTTTCACTGAGAATATAATTTCTTGGAAAAAAATCTTCAACACGAATATAAATCAAGCTGAAATGAAATCAAGCTGAAAAAAAATCGGAATGAATATGAATACTGATAAAGATCAAACGTTTTAACTACTAGAAACGCATGAACATGAATGGGTTAAAAAAGTATCCAGTGGATAATCATATTTAATTTCTTCCACAGATGTTGGAGAAAAAAATTAGAAATCGAAATGTAATTTTGTTTTGATGAGTGGGTCGTTATCATATGATTATCAATATTCTAAAGGATATTTTGAAGTTTTTTTCAAATTGCCGAACAGTTTACTTTCAACGAATATGCAGATATGCTCGTATTTTATGGATGAGTGTTCTGTGATGCTGCAGAGAAAACTATTTTGGAAGTTGTCACTGATTATCCTTCAATGAGCATCTGTAATCTATCAGAACAGTTCCATATATCCAAATCAAGTATTCATAGAATAATTAGAGAACAACTACTGCACCCATATCACATCCAGAAGGTACATGCCATGACACCTCAAGATTTTCCAGCACTACTGGAATATGCCAAATGGTTCATGGATAAACAAAGAGAGGATATGACTTTTTTAATTGAGTTTTATTCACTGATGGAGCAGGATTCAGTAGAGGTGGAGATATAAACTCTCACAATATCCACATATATCCCAAGTAGCACACCTATATTGGTAAAATATTGGTACAATATTGTGAACATATTGGCGAAATATTTTAAATGCAATATTGGCTAGAAAAACAATGTGAACATTCGGCGATATTGATGCAATAATACTTGAATAATATTAGCGAAATATTATTGAACTAATATTGGCCTCAAAATGTTCGGCGATATTGGTACAATATCGCTGATACAATATTTTGACAATATTGGCACACTATTTGAAAGTTATATTGTCGAGAAGTAAAATATCAACATTTTGCGATGTTGGTCGAATATTGTTTGAATATTCTAGAAATAGTTTTGGTGAAATATTCTTGAAGCAATAATGACCTCAAAATATTCTTCGATATTGGTACAATATTATTTGGAAGGTATATTGACATCCACCAATATGGATGTCAATATACCTTGGTAAATTATTAAATGTTCTTTAGTTGATGAAGGTGACACCAGAGTCCACCGAGTGAGCTGTTTCGAAAACAAGTTATGGAAAGTATTTAATATACTTTCGTAGGTTTTAGAAGACGTTCTATATGGAGAGCCACCTAGCGGATTTGTATCCAGGATTGATCATGATATAATTTCAATATGTTTCATTGAATATTCGGACAATATTCAAATTTCATCTGAATCTAGATGTAGGAAACAATATGAAGACAATATTGTTCTAACGATATCGATAAATATTATTGAACCAATATTGACCCAATATCAATTAATAAGATTTGTTGAATATTGGCAAAATGATATTCAACCAGTGTGTAATCAATATACAATATAGTTTTTATTCGTAGAATCGATATTGGGAAATATCGGGAGTTCGATATTTATTCTAGATGTTAAAAACGATGTGGAGACAATATTGTTTTATCGATATTGGTAAATATCATTCAACTAATATTGACTCAATATGAGTTATTAAAATTTATCAAATAAAGTGGAAATTATATTCAACCAATATTCTAACAAACTTGGAAATACAATATAGTTGTTTTCCCCTATAGTCGATATGACTGGAATATTTGGATTGCAATGTATATTCTAGATGTGGAAAACCATATATAACCAATATTGTATTATCGATATTGGTAGAAATTATTCAACCAATATTGACCCAATATTTCGAGTGATAATCTACATTAAAAACTAGTTCAACCAATATTCCACCAATATTATTAATATAATATTGTTTTTTGAATATTCACCCATATTGGACCAATATTGATTTTTCATTTACAATATATCTATATTGGTCCAAAATGGAACCAAGATTCAGCTGATATGATGCAGAATATTCGTTTAGTTGTAATGAACTCTAACTTTATACCTAGGAATAAGTAGAGTCTGGTTCCTGTCATCCAACGAAGAAAAAGTCAGGGAAAAATCTCACGGAAAGAAGGCCCAGAAGTTCCAAAAATATTGGGCAACCAACTCATCTATCGAAATACATATAATAAAGAAACGCAATGCAAAATAATCCTAAATTTGGCAGTTCATGATTTCAAAACTTCAGCGAAACAGTTCAAGGTCCATAAAAAACGCTTGAAAATAAAAGTGCTGCAATCCAAACAAACTTGTAACAAAACTCTAAATTATGACATAATCAATTGAACGTAAATCTGAATGTACAAAACTATGACAATTAAAAGCAATTAGCTAAATACAAACTTATTTTTTTCCATGTGAAATGAAAGATCCATTTGACCTTCATCAACAAGTAGTTATACATACTAACCTTCAATCTTAACACGTTTTTAACAAATTATGTGAACGTGCTCTCAACAAAGTCACCTGTGGAAAAGAAGAAATCTCTTGCTCGATGTACTGGAATTCCAAACGCAAGGAATGGAGGAACGTTATTCAGTTACATGGAAGTTAATACATTACCGGTGGGCCAGAATGATTTCTAAATTTACAAGTAACGAGTTGCACCAAATATACTCATTACAAATACCGAAGAGAAATGTGTTTAATGCATGATGACGCTCCTCCTTCTTTCAGCTTGATTGTGCGGGCCCACCTAAACCATATTTTCCCCAATAGATGGAATGGTAGAAATGGTCCATATTCATGGCCGCCGTGGTCTCCGGTTTTTAATCTGTTGGATTTTTTCTGTGGAGGCACCTAAAAAATCTTGTTTGCGCTACACCTATTTACACATGAGATGCCTTGTTGAATAGAACAACGAATAACATCACATTGTGAAGCCATACGAAACAATTCTGGAATGCTTTTTCGAGTACAGAGAGTCTTCTCAGTCCCAAAAAATGTACTAAGAGAAAAGGGTGTCATATCGAGCAGTGGAGGATAGCGATATTTGCAGGGTAAACGCGTGTTTGTACTATACTTATTATCAACATGAAAGAAACAGACAATTTCGGAGAAATTCAATTACAATCATTTTTCTCCTGAATATATTTTTATCAAAGACTTTGACATTTCATAGGTAATTGCTTTATACGCATAAAATAAAAATAACTGTCGCCAATTATTCTCTTTCATAACTTTTACTTATTCCTTCTATTATTTTCAGGTAAGTTCAGACCAATTCATGATTGATGAGATCAGGTATTACCGACTGGGTAAGTTAATTTGCTTGATACGTAATGGTGAAATCAACACAAAGAAATTGTATTCTGATAGTCCATAAAGGAAATGGTTTATTGATCTATTATCATTCAGACGCATCAAGAATTGAGTATGTTTTCCTTTTCTACTTGGGCATTTTATTTTGACGATTCGCAGGTAATACTAAAATATCTGAATAAGGAAGAATCACTTTTTCCAAGCACCAGAGCATCAACACTGAAGGAAAATTGATCTTGAGCTTGGCATGAGCTATAGGTGCTATGCTTACTATACCCTACCATGGAGTGTGTTTCAGGAAACAGTACCATATTTACCATTTCCTAAAAAATGCGCCAGGCAAAGTACAATCAATATAAAACTGAATTGGCATTTTCTGCACAAGGTGGATTCACCAAATATCTTCTCAATAATTCTTCATAATGAAAGTATATATAAAAAATATTTAATTGAAATTGAAATGTAAATGTCACACAAACTGCCCTGAGTAAGAAAGAAGTGCTGTTTCATTTGTTGGCGAAATGGTTTTGAAACGGACCTCGCTCGGAGGGTTGTAAAAAATAAGAACAGAGCTGATGCATTTTAGTGATAAAGAAAAATAACACCATGAGACCTATTGAAAAAGGAGCAAAATATTGTTCGAATGACAGGAAAACTAAATTGGAGTCGACAAAATGGAGAATGGTGGAATGGTGAACTTTTAGTGGTTGAAAGTGGTATTTCACGGTTTTTCACGAATTGCAACAAAAGTTGACCTATAAAAAAAGTTGAGTAACAAAGTTGTTGATGATAAAAAGATTTACAACTTTGTTCACAAATATTTCTCCACATAATCTTAAATTACCCGGAAAATTGGAAAACCCGATTTTTCAGTTTTTAATTTTTTTCTTGTATAAATAAATTTGATGAAAATATACCTTATTATGAGTTAAGTGAGCTGTAATTTTTTGTAACGAAGTACGCACTTTTGTTTTTCGACAAATTCCGATAAAACAACCTCATTTTCAACTGAAAAGTTTCATCGGTAAAATTCGTCTTTTCAAGCTCGCCAGCTACCATTTTTTTCCGTTTAAGCATCTACTTTTAGATTATATAATGATAGAGTAGCAGTACCATAGAAAAAAAACATCAGAAAACGCGAAAAATTTAAAAAGCAGATTCTCAATAATCAAATTTTAGTTCTTTATTAAAATTAATGAAATTTTAATAGTTGAAACCATCCGAGAATAATAATTTCATGTTACCTCAATAGATACGAAGAATAAATAAGGACATAAATGAGGATTTTATTGTGATAGAGGGGCGATAGAAGGTGAACTTTTACACCTTTTGTATTTTCCATTTCTCCACATAAACTCAAATTGCATTGTAGTCAATGTAGAACGTGTTTTCTGCTTTTCAATTACATTACGGACAATAAATTCTTCATTGAAATTGAAATTGTGCTACATAATTTTAGAATTTGCATTCTACTGCAATAACGAACATCGGATGTGACAGGTGACAGATCTCAAACATCTGTTAACATAGCATTCGTTAATTACTCTTTGTTCAATTAGCTCTGTGATCACGTGATCTGCTCGGCTTCGATTTTCATCAACCAAACGCACCTCATAAGATTTCATTTCAGGGAAGTAGCTTCTGGAAGCCGCCCCCTCTCTGAGCACTTCAAAGAGATTCGTGAGAGTTAAATATTTTGCTGCAAAAAGAAACTATAATTTAGAGTATAAAAAGGTATAGTTTCTCCAAATTTTGCGACAAACACAATTTTTACCCAAGAAAAATATTAAAACTAAATTAAAACGGTTTTTCCGGAAAGTTTGAGGTTATGTGGAAAAAAGTTGTATACAAAAGTTGTAGATCTTTTCACTGCCAACAACTTCTTTCCAACGTTTTTCTGTAGGAGGTTAATTTCCGCTGAAAATCGTTAGAAACCATTTTTACCCCCCAAAGTTCTCCTCTTTTCGCCCTTCCATCATAATGAAATCTTTATTTATGTTCTTATTTATTCTTGGTGCCTATTAGGATAACATGAAATTGATATTCTCGAAATTTTTTAACTGTTAATTTCAATAATATTAATAAGTGAATGTGAGTGAGTTCAGAACAAATATTTAATAAAATTATTTTTGAAAATGTTTTTTAATTTTTCGCGTTTTCTGGAAAAAATTTTTGTCGCAGCACTACTTCATTATATAATCAAAATGTACATGCTTCAACGGAAAAAATGGTGACTAACGAGTTCGAAAAGACGAACTTTACCATTTTGCAGAAAAAAAAATATGTACAAAAAAGTACGGCTTATTTGAAAAATAATAAGTTATATTTCCAACAAATTTCGTAAAAAAAATAATTTTTGCTCGAGAACAAAATTGAAAATTGAAAAATTGGTTTTTCTGAATTTCTCGTAAAATTTGAAGTATTATAAAAAAATGTTGATCACGAAAGTTGTAGATCTTTTTATTATCAATAACGTTGTCATTCAACTTTTTTCGATAGGAGGTCAACTTTCGTTTGCAATTTGTGAAAAACCGTGAAAACCACTTTCAACCCCTAAAAGTTCACCCCGTACCACCCTACTCCATTTTATCCACTTCTCTTTAGTATTCCCATCATTACAACAATATTTTGCTCCTCTTTCAGTAGGTCTCATGGTGTTAATTTATTTTTCCGCTTTTATGTTCTTTGGCGTCCATCAGCAGTGGTCTAGTAACCAATCATCGCTGATAGCAGGTCCAAGAAATGAAATCTGCCTTCAATCGCCGAGATTCTTACAAACAACGGTTAAGGATTATTAAGAAATGTCTCCACAACAGAAATCACTATGAAATTCTTCTTGCAAATTGTAGGTCTTCCTTAATAATTACTCTTGAAAAAAAAATGGATTTGAGGGAGTGGAATAATTGTTTTTGATTTTTTTTTAATAGCCCTTGGCACAGCCCTGGGTGATTTTAGGAAGATTTGTATTCTGCACTTTTTTTGATACGACCCCCGTTTAGGCTGTGCGCGTGTCCTCGGATTTGAAAAAAAGAGAAAATTTTTAAAAATTTGAAAAAAAAATATGGTATGGTCTACGACCTTTTTTTTCGGGGTGGAGGGGCAAATCATTTTTTTAGATTTTTTTAAATAGCCCTAGGGATCATGGGTCCTCATTCTAGGAAGATTAGAATGAACAACTTTTTTTGATGGATTTTCAAAAATAAAAAAATATATAAATGGAAAATAAAAATAAAAAAAAAATAAAAAATACGATACTGCAGAGGACCGTTTTTGACTTCTTTTCGGTATTTTTTGACTTTTTTTCGGGTTGAGGGGTAAAAAAAAATTGTATTGAAATGGGGGGGGGGGATTTTTTTATATTTTTTAAAATAGCCGTCTGCATACCCTTGGATCATTCTAGAAAGATTTGTAAGAGTCACTTTTTTTGATGCGACCCTCCGCTTAGGCTGTGTGCGTTCCCGCGGATTTTCGAAAAAAAAACAACTAAAAATGCTAGGTCAGCCAGAAGTCAGCTCTTGGCATTGTCCTCCAGAGCGAATGAATAGTTTTCGAGTCCTGTATAGCTTTAGTATTGTATTGAATAATTTCCAATCATTATAAAAGCTACCCCTCTGGTACAGGCTAGACGAATGTTTGGATGGAAGCAATCTGTTTTTCATGCGGGTTTCAAAGGTATGCTTAGGGCTTCGCGAGACCAAGAGACTAGTCTTGGTCTTGTCTTGGTCTTGATACAAGACCAAGACTTAATGAATCTTCTCAAGACTAAGACCAAGACTTTACTTTTTAGATCAAGACCAAGACTCTCTTCCAAGAGTTTTATTTCAATTATTTATTTTGCATGTGGTAGGTTTTTTATTTTTGTTCACTCAAAATCGAAAATACATTTTTCAAATTCAGTAAACAGTTTTACAGTTCACAACATATTGGTATGTTGTGAGGTCGCAGTGATCCATACCTCCTACTACTGAAGATAAAAACAAAATTAATAAGAAAGTTATTAGGTTTGAATTTAAAATTTTTGGAAATATTTTTGATACTGCGTTGTTGTCACTTCCAGCTAGATTTTTTATTTTAAATAAATCATCCTGTATATTGATGCATACCTATTCGAATTTTAGGTTGAGACTTCATTAATATTCTATACTTTAACGTATTCTTTCACCTACCTGGTGTAAGGATACGATCGAAAGACTAATGGATCGATAAAGACTTCTAATAATCGTATTAATTGCTCAAAAAGTAAAAACTTCTATTGACAAAAGTGCAATTCTATTTTAAGGTCAAAAAGTATTATAATGTCAAAATAACAATATCAAAAATATTAGAATGCCTTCAATTGCTAACATCCTCCCACCTTGAGAAACGTGGAATGGGACTGAATAAAGATTTAATGGAGTAAACTTCAAAGGAGGTTTAACTATTCTTCCGGATTTGGCCACCACTGGCTGTTCTGCATTTCTTCAATTTCCATCTTTCTTCGCATCATCTGAATTAGGACTTCCTCCTTCTTTTCTCCTTCTTGCTGAATCTGACTTGAGTTTAGAGTGATCGTCATCAGTGTCTAGTTCTAGTGGGAATATCCTCTGTATGGTCCGAAGTAAACTTCTTTTCAACGTTTTCAACTCCACTAAGCGGATTCTTTCATCTCTTCCAGTTAAAACTTCCTCTACTCTCCCAGAGGCCAATCAAGTCTATTGGAATTCTCGTTTTCTATGAGATATACATCTCCTACTTTCACATCTCGTGGTTGACATTTCTTCGGTTTCATAGTGACGGTACTAAGATACTCTATGCGAATCCTCTTTCTAAAATCTTCTCGTAGTTTCTGGCGATACTCCCAACGCTTTCCTAAAGAATGTACATCGATCATATCCAATTCCAGAGTTCCAATTTCATTAATTTCCTGAAGAAACATAGCAGGCGTTAATGGAAGGAGATCATTGCTATCTTCTGAAATGTAGGTGAGCGGCCTCGAATTCATAATCGCTTCACAATCACAGACATAACATTTTCAGCGCCCACGAAGTTTGTTGCATTGTCACTATAAATGATTCGCTGTCGTCCTCTTCTTACCACATATTTTCTGAAAGTTTGTAAAAATCCATCAGTTGATAGAGTACTCAAAACTTCCAAATGGATAGCTTGGTATATGACACAGGTAAATAGACAAATCCAAACCTTTTCCTTATCACGAAGACAGAGAGATCCTGCAAAATCCAATCCGATTATCTCAAAAACGGATGCATCCCTGACACGACATTCTGGTTAACGTGCAGGATTTTCATCTAGTTTCCAAGAATTATATCTGCTGCAAACTACACATTTTGAAATTACACGTCTAACAGCTTTCCGTCCGTTCAAGATACAGAATCGTTCTCTCAAAAATCAAAGTAATCCTTGTATCCCAATCTGACAATTTTTGATATGATGGAAATATATCAGTCTGTCCACTACAGGATGTTTCGTTGGTCAAAAAGTACCATAATGTCAAAATAACAAAATTATTAATAGTAGAATGCTCCTATACAGTGTCTTATATTCCTAACAATACCTATCTTCAACTGTTTTTGAAATAATGACAGGTGAAAAGTTAGATTTTTCCATTTGTCGACAGCCTATTGCCGCAGCTTCATCAACCCACCCTGTATATGGGTTATATTTATACTCAAAAATATCACATAGAAGGTAGATAACATATTTATTTATTGAAAAACATTAAATTATTTAAATTTCTCTACGAATTTTGTATTCTACGTTCATTACATATTGATTTCAAATTGAAGAATAAAGATGATGGATCCTAACTCATTATTCAACGGAACTCGGCCAATCACAGCTTCAGAATTTTCAGAATCCTCGGGAACTGAGATGTTTAACAAACAAATTTCTCAAGAAGGCTTTGCTTGATTGAACTTTTGTCACAGCTTGGCATCCGCGAATGTCATAATGTTGTATCGGTATTCTTGTTCTTCAAGAAACCATGCTGACAATCCGAATTTTTTTTCTCCATCAGAAATTTAGATGAAATGTGCGAAATAAATTTAAAATTTCTGCACAAACTCAAGAAAAAGAAATCAGAAGATTTTCGTACATATCAATTACTGAAATAAGAATATTATTATTATTATTATATTTCAGAAAATTTTCGAAGGTTTCAGACACAGAAAATAACGGCAAAAATAATGTCAGACGGGTTGCTCAAACCCCCTTGATTTTCGGACATTTGAATAATTTTCGTAGTTGAGGATGGGTACGAGCTAAGAAGCTGGATGGCAGGGGGCAGCAAATATACGCATGTCAATAATGTACCAACCTCTGGGCACCTGGCGCCCCCATAGGCAGATTGTTTAAATTATTTTTCCGTTAACCAGATGTCGTCTTTTTACGAACGGCAGCCCTAAGAATTCGAAACTTGTGCGAGCCAAGGATTAAAGAGGTCTTGCATCTTTACGTGCGATTCCTAGCACTTTCTCGGGCCAACAGAAAAATATCTGCACTCCCTGAGGTTTGAACCTTCGACTGGCAGCCTGCTGAAGAGTTCAGAATCTCATGAACGTGAAATGCCCTTCTTTAAAACAAGCTTTTAATCATAAACTAGTGAACTGAAACGTGAAAAATAATATTCATCGGATGAATAACAAAGAACTTAAAATTTTCTTATTTTCTTGATGATTAGAGGATTTATTTCAAATGTTATGACGTTTCACGCCTCAAGCTTTCATTACCATATTTAAAAAATCTAATTTCCTTGTTTATCAATAAATACATTTAATTTTATTAGGTTATAGTTCACTAGATTATACGTAGAAGTTTGTTTTTGAAAAGGTTTTTTAAGTTTGTTTATATCTAGTATCACAAAGTCATTTCGGTGCTTGGTATCATGATTACAGTTGTTCTTTGAAAAAAAAGAGGTATCTTCGTGAAGCTGAAAACCTGTAAAAATGTAAGTATCACACAAATTCCTACCTAATTTCAACATAATCCGATTGTCAACCAGAAGAATTGTCGAACTTCTCATTATCATTACTCAATCTTTCAACAAACAGTAGTTATTCTTCAGAATTTTTTTCATACCCCAAAGCTTGAAAATTTCCAGAATATAAAAAACATACTAATTCCTTAATTTTAACTCAGTTTTTTGGGGTTTTCAACCTTCCATAGTCTGAAAACGATAAAATGTATATTCTAAAAAATCTATACAAGTGTAGAAGGGTAGGTAAATGAATCAATTACGAATAAAATTATCAATGTTGGTCAGAAACGTATCGTTTTCTGAAATTTGCCTAACTGAAAAAAATATTTTCCTTTTCAAAAAACTTTAACAAAAAAATCTTACTATTTTTAAACTTAAAAAAATGAGTTTTAGGCAAGTATTGATAACGCAGGCAGTATTTGAAAAATATGTACATTTTAGTTAATTTCAATTAATTTTTAAAAGAAATTATAGAATACGAAACGTGTTTGAAAATAATTCAATAATTTTTTTCAAAACAATAGTATTTTTAACGCAGGAATATACAGTTATATGGGTTTACTAGAATTAACAACTTTTCATTTTTAGTCTTTGGGAGGTAAAAACGCCTAGGAACCATGCCGAGAAACGAATCTCCCTCACAAAATCAAACTTTCAATCAATTCTCAATTCATTTTCTTGATTCTCAATATCTCGGAACATGAACGGAATGAATAAATTGTCGACAAAAACTATGAATTGTCCAATTATTTCAGTAATAGCTCACAAAGTTTCCATAATGCTATTTAAATTTCAATACACATCCAATCAAGATATTCTGAATTAAAATTGGCAAATAATAGTTTTGAGTTTTGTAATAGTATATTCTTCAACGAGCGTATAATGATAGCTTTTATTCTCGAAGATAATTATCCGAGAAAATAATAGCTATTATACGCGAGTAGAAGACTATACTTTCTCTACGACTATACGATAGTCAGAGTTTTAATGAAATCTTAATATTATTTATGAGAATAAGTATATATTATAAAGTAATGTAAGGTAGAATAACAATTATACATGAATAATCGGTATTCATTCATGAATGAATAAATGCCTTAATTGAAAATATTTTTTTTAAAAATTCCAAGAGTGGGATTCGAACTCACGCTTATACATTTACTTCATGTACAAGCTTCTACCAACTGAGCTACAACAGGCACTCGAAAATTTGTGAATGAAATACCTACTAGAGAAACTCTGACCAAGAACTGAGAGAGTGTGGAACGTTCATATAAAAATTGTTTGACATACCTTTGTGGCAAGATATATTTCATTTTCCTCACCATCACTGCTTTCCCAATCCGCTCTATTCATTTTGATATTAGGTACTTGTCATACAGATCAAAGTTAAAACTTAGAAAATAGTCAATCTGACATTCGCGGATGCCAAGCTGTGACAAAAGTTCAATCAAGCAAAACCTTCTTGAGAAATTTGTTTGTTAAACTTCTCAGTTCCCGTGGATACTGAAAATTCTGAACCTGTGATTGGCCGAGTACAATGAATAATGAGTTAGGGTCCACTGTGTCTTGGAAACGTAGAATACAATAGTTGTAGAGAAAAGTAGTTAGTTACGCGATCGAATAATACCGAATAACTTGGATTTTCCATTTTCATTTCAACACTGAATATAAATTTCACACAAAAATCAAATCACCTTTGATTCAGAATAGAATACCTTCGTAAAACAGAGCATCGATTTCAAGTATAAACAAAAGCACGCACAAATTAAAAACTGCCAATACGCAACAATGTTTGTAGTGGCAAAATGTACTGATTGTACTTTTATTTGTATTGCGAGTATGATTGGAATTTCTACAAATGAAACTTTCCAGGAACAAACATACCTATTCATTTGAAATTCATCACAATGTCATAAACAGAGCAAAACTAGAAATTCATATTTCATGCACTGAATATGTGCCCATTCACTAGTACACTGCATAAATTCTCTACGCGTATCATATAAAACGGCTGAAACGGAGTTTTCATCTCCAATGCCTCATGTAAAATAGCTACCGAAGTTAAATTTTCATTGCCTTTTCTACCCGTTCGTACGCTGAACGGAATGGAAAATGCTTAGATCACAAAGTGTATATATAGTTTGTTTGAAATGTAAACTGGGAGCAAATATATATTTCAACTGATTTAAAACAAATATTGTGAATGATCGATCTCTGATTCCGTAGACTTTCGTCTTCAGTGTTACCTAGAATCTAGATACAATATTTTAGTAATGGTCAGAAAACATCGAGATACCGGGGGGAAAGAAAATGTCCTTTTTTTCTTTTCATAGTCCATCTTTTGTTTATGGTCCCTTTCGAAGTTTTCTTTCTTATGGCTATTTTATTTTCATAGTACCTAGTTGTTTTATAAAATGGAAATGGGTAATCAATAATCCAACCCTTCGTAAATTGCCTATATTATAGGAGTTTTGTCGGCAAGTATCAAACAGAAAATAATCCAATAGCCTCCTTGGACTAGTCAAATTACCCCTGCCCAATACCTGCCAAAGTTTTTGTACAGGAACTCACTTTGCAATGCTATGTAGACACTGTAGGGATGCTCGCCCCCACCCTTTTTCTCGAAAAAAGTTCGTGAAATTAAAATAAAAAATTCCGTAAAAATAGTGAAAAATATCTGACTGTCGAATATTTTGGTTAGAAAATTTGTCACCCCTCGTGTCCCCCCTCGAAAGCTAGATGGAGAACGCAAAGAAATTCGGAAAATGTTTCAACGTTTCGTACATGGAAAATAATGATGATTAGGAATCGGTCGGAGACCTCACCCCCCCTTTCCTTCCAAGAAAAGAAACTCTCGAAATAGAATTTAAAAAAATCCGTACTAATATTGAAAATTATCTGACCATTGAATGATACGGTTTCAAAAAAATGTACCCCTCTTTTCCCCTAGAAAGCCAGATAGAGAACGCATAGAAATTCGGAAATGTTTCCAACGGTAAATTAACTGAAATGAACAGACTGAGCAATATATCCAAAGAAAACTAAAAAAAATTAATAAATGAATTTAAAAAACTTTTAGAGAAAAGCTTTCATTCAAATGCACTAAAAAAAGAAAATATATTTTAAAGTGAATTTTGTTTCATTATAAAATTTCAAATGATATAAAAGCTTGTCGCGAGAATGAATCTTGAGGTAATTTTGAACTCAATTTACAATAAGAAATAAATAGATACTTCTTGCGACTAGCTTTTTTATCATTAAAATTTAGAAAAATTTATAATTCAACAAAATGATGGGTTTAATTCACTTTAGCTTTTTTCTGAAAAGTTTTTTTTTAAGTACATTTATCTATTAATTAAAAGCTTTCATTTATCTTGCTCAAATCTTGCAAGCTGAATTAGAACCACTTTCTCCAATCCTAAGGAATTGAAATTTCAGATGATGGTTCAGTTCCGATTACAATACAATAATGTCGAAGAAGTTGTCCTTCTCTGTCCCCCGAAAGCTAGATAGAGAACGCGTGAAGTTTCGGAAGTTTTCTTGACGGATTTTGACGACAGAATTCATAGCGTAAAAAAAATTTGTTAGTGGGAGGGGGGGTCTCGAAAAACTCGCGAAATTAAAATAGGAAAAATCCTATAAAATAGTGAAAAATATCTGACCGTCGAATAGTGTGGTTTGAAAAAATTTCACCCTCCTGTCCGCCCCCCTTCAAAAGCTATATAGAGAATGCAAAGGAATTCGGAAAATTTTTAAACACTTTCGGTGAAACTTCTCTGAATCATTTCCCGTGTCCATAACTTGGCATAATTGCATTTCCGCAAAGTCAAAATGTCGAATTATTTGATTGAATAGAATATTGTACTCTTATCCATTTCAATTCCCATTTTCAGGTTTCCGGTAATCCGAAGTGACTATCTTGGCAACAGCGCATTTCCTCAACACTAAAATGGCATCATCAGAATCTGCTGAAAATTTATATCATTACTCTCCACTATAAACCTTCTCTGAATGATTTCCCGCAATCATAACTTTGCAACAGCGCATTTCCGCAAAAGAAAAATAGTACCAATAGAATAGGTTCAGGCGGGTCTATAATCGAGACTTTCAACTGTTTTTTTCATATCAGATTTTCAGTAATCTGAAGAGGTCAACTTGGCAAAAGGGCATTTCCGCAAAACAAGAATGATACCATTAGAATTGGCTGAGGGTCCACAATCGCGACTTTAATTTATTTTTTTTATTAATTTTTACCGAAGATCCACTATGGTTGCACGGGTACTTGTTTCAGCCACAGTAATAATACTTATGTCAAGAGGTTGATAGAACTCAAGAACTAGACGAGAGAAAGCATTTCCCGGAGGTAATGGTACTGCTTCAATCGTTGTGAACAATTCTCAATAACATTTCGACTTGCAAATATTGAATCCAATTCCAAAGGCGTGAAATCAACTGTAATGCATACATATTAATGGAGACATTATTCACATTAACGTAGACGTCTTCCTGATAAAGCTCTCAAGTAGTTGTTGCCGACTTGCTAATTCCTACACAACCAGCAATTTGATTATTGTGTAGAGGAAGAACATGGTCGGGATTTCTATCAGTTCAGGGGCGCTATTCTCAAATGTCTTCATATGTCGCACGCGACAAAGTATCTCCATCTCTATTTGATGCATATTCGAAAATATTTGAGAATAGGGCCCCAGGAATGAAAGATAGAGTCTGAATTGAGGAGTTTTGATTGAAGGTTGTCTCTTGTGGAGAAATTATCATAATATTGTGTGTTTTTTGAGTAATCTAGCTACCTTCCAGAATATAGAAAAAATCAAGTGGATGTAGATTCGATGTAGTTTGTAGTTGACACTGATAATTAAATTTTGAGAAAATAATGAAGGATGAATAAATAGAGTAGTTTTCAGGCTCATGAGTATATTATGTACTTTGAGAGTATTCTGTTATTGATTGAGAAAATACCTTACTCAGTATATGGTCTAATGGCCATCCAGGCATATTCACGTAGACTGTATAATATGGGGTACCTACTCAGTCTCCTTGCTAACACGTATCGTAGGGTAACTAGTTAATAAAAATGGCAGCGAATCCAAGATGGCGGCTGTTAAATTTACATTGAAACGACAATCATTCATTTGTATGTAATATTTATTTTTTACCATTGGAATTTGAATATACTAGTAGACCGGGGTCAGTTGTAACATTTTCGCGTTTGCAGCTATGTATGTCTCTATATACTGATTAAACATGAATTAATAGTACTTGTCATAAAGTTCAGTTCTTTCTCCAACAAATGACATATTTTTGAATGATTCAAATCTCAGAGAAAAAGAGAACTGATAGATTTAGAAAAAGGTGAAATATGTTACAACTGCCCCTGGTCATGGGACAATAGTAACAGGTAGTGAGGTCAGTTGTAACACGTATTACAATAAATCAACAGGAATAATTTATAACATTTATTAGGTGAAATAAAAAAAGAAAAGTGATAGTATACATTTGAAAATAGATGTTAGTCAGATTCGCAGTTTTGGCACATGTAAAATGGTGCAGTCCTCATGAGATCAACACTCACATTCCAAACACTACTCCCAGTTTTTTCCAGGTCTGCTAGAGTTGTACGGTTCCACGCAAACTAGACAAAAGTATTCTTCTTCCTCAGATGAGTTTTCATCACGTTTTGTGTTTTTCTCTACAAAGGATTTATTTTTAGCTTTTTGTTTTTGGAAGGATTTACATGTTTGATTGCGTTAGCTTCCTTCGCTTTCATTTTCTTGTTTTCTTCCGCTTCTTGCTTTATTAGATCTGTTTCCGACGTGTCCGTGTATATGGGTGATTTTCTCTTTTTATTCTCCTTCTTCACGTTTTTTCTGGGAGGAGCTTTGAGAAAGGGCCTCACCAACTCAGGTGGAAAACTGTTTTAGTGCTTGTTGATGGTTGATTTGTGTGATGTAGAGACACTTGCTGTCTGTTGGTTGTATTCTCTGTCCGACTTTCAGATGGTAATGACTCATTTTTAGTAGAGGAATCTGGTGGATCTGTTTCTCCAATTTTTGCCAGACTCTCAGTAGATAGTTCAGCTGATATATTTCCAGCTACAGATTGACTTTCTGTTCTCAATGCACTACCGCCACACAAAAATATTGTAACTTCACTTGAATCTATAGGATGTAACTCTTCGGAAGCATTAGGGTTTGGTCGATCTGTGACCAAAGATGGAGAAAAATCTAATTTATTGAACTTTTCCCGATTGAATGGATGTATACTAGTGTTGGAAAAACCACCTTGGATGTTTGAATGTGTAAAAGCTAGAGGCATGGCAGTTGCAAAAATGCTCGGTATATCATGAATTGTCATAGCTTTGCCAGGTTCGCTTTGCATCCAATCACCACATACAGCATTGATAGCTTTTTTGAATGGCCTAAAAACTGACCGATCCAACGGTTGCAGTTTATATGAGCAATGTGGAGGTAAAGAAAGAAATACAATTCCGTTGTTCTTCCAAAAATCTAAACCATCAATATGAACATGTGAAGAGATGACGATCTTAAGATGAAAAACAGAGGTTGTGTCGTGAGGCTTTGGCTTTTTCCGATGTAATTTTTCATTGTTATTCACTTTTTATTGGGAAATAAAGACCTATTATTGTCATTATTATCATTAAGAGTGGTTATCCATGAGCAATAATACTTTGTTCGATACGGAACAGTTCGAATGGTTTTGGAAATGCTTCAGGAACACTTAAAAACCTTCATCCTGCATCCACCCAGAAGGGTTTGCTGTGCCTATACAACTTATTGTCCCATATCTCACAAAATGGTAATGGTACCTAACTCGTGGGAATATAAACATAGGAGGAACAGTATTTCCCAACGCGTTCACAGCTACAGCTATAGTTACTAATGTTCCCCTCTCAGCTGATGTTACGAACCTACTTGTCTTGCTTCACAGTTTGCTACAATTCTGTCGGGTTTATGCACTGTTGTCACACCAGTCTCGTCTACATTGTAAATGTCCTTGGCTCCACATTTTTCTCGATCTAAAACCTTTTGTAGATTGTCGTAAAATGCGTTCACATTTGCTTTGTTGAAGCTCGTTGCTTGGTCCGCCGTTAAGGATAATTCTGGATTCCTTTTCATAAAAGCTCGAAACCAGTCTTCTCCGGCTATTCCATTTCTATCCCAGCTGCTTAGTTTTGAGAGGCTATATTTGACGGCCAGTTCATACGCCAAAGTTCTTACTTCTTTCGTTGACAGACCAAAATATATGTATGCTGTTCGGATCAGATATTTAACCAAAACTTTTTCTTGATCCTCTGTGAAGATCTTATTTGGAGCTCTATAACCCATTTCAATGGACGTAGCTGGATCGTTGTTGGCATCATCTCTTTTTTGCTTATACCGCCGTAATGAAACGTGACACAAACCAAAAGCAGCCTCAGCTGTACGTACAGATTTTCCCTCTGTTATCTCTTCGTATGCTTGCATATAAAGATTTATATCTTTATTGCCTCTATGGGTCTTTCTTGGACGAGTTCTTGGCATCTACAAAACAAATTATAGAGTATTAAACCACATTACAGAAGAAAAATGCCACTTGATCAAGTTCACTTTTACCAAATTCATTTTTAAAAACAGAAAAACAGTGTGCATGTCATCAAAAATCGAATAAAATTAACAAATTGACATTATAAAAGAAATGGGGTCAGTTGTAACGTTACAACTGACCCCTTCAAATTTGTTACAACCGTCCCGAGGCGTCATTATTTTCTTTTAAGACGTTTTATTTGAAAAAATATCCAGAGATTGAAATAGTTAACAATGAATTTCTATATCTACCATGGTAACGAAAATATATCAAAATTATGGAATAGAAAAAAACTTGCTTTTTTGTATCAAAATCGAAATCACTCACGCGGACACAACGTTCTTACTTGAAATCACAGAGCATACTAACTACAAGTCGAGAATGCGGAAACACTTCTCTGCAAACGACATTACGCTGCCCCTCTTATTTCACGAGTTATTTGATTTATTACAACTGTCCCTTGTTACAACTGATTCCGGTCTACCCTACCGTTCCACCCGTTGGGATAAGCAACCACTGAAAGTTCTGGGATAGATAAATACTCATGTGAAATTGTGAATGATAGATTGATAGGTTTATTCATAAAAAAATTACAAGAATTTCACAATCGTCAGCCGCTTAAAATTTGGATAAAAAATACAAAATGCAAGAAATACAAGATACAAGAATTATAAGATACATAGGTACGTGTACATAAAAATGAAATAAAATCAAAGGTCATATCTAACTCGCATGTACAGGAGGGCATGTTCAGGAGGAACTTCTCAGCTGTATAGATGCAATGCTTCATTAGCATATTCTGAACAGTTCCCTTAAAAATATTGTAGGTTAGCCCTTTGTTATAATGCATTATAAAGCTTAACTATAATATATCTGTGGGAATCGTGGGTTTTCTTAATTCTACAAAAACATATGCAGATATATCTGTTTCTAGTTGAATGTGTATGTAAGTTTTTGTTCTGTGTAACGTCATCAGCCAATAATCTTTCATTTATAGATAAAAGACACTCCTTAATGTAGCAGCAGGGTAATGGTAGAATGTTTGATTTTTTGAATAGTGGCTTGCGATAAGAACTGAAGCTCATTATACGCATTTTTTTTTGCTACAAATACTCTTTCTTTGTTACTACAGTTTGCCCAGACTATTAAGCTGTAAGTAAGTATACTATTAAACAGTGAGAAATAGGCCATCTTTATATGTTGAATACCTAACTGAGACCTTAATTATCCCATTCCGAATGTAGCATTTGCCAGGCGCTTGCATAGATCATTTAACTGGTCCGCTGTGATGAAAAGTTGTGATACCTCAGGACAGTGTTTTAGGTCCACTTCTATGCATATTTCATTTGAATGGTTTGCTAATTTTCATTGATTGTTAATTTGTTCGATTGTTCGCAGATGACACATTATTGGCAAGAAGTGATGAAAATAAAAGTAGCAATATGAATACTACATTACCATTTGAAAATAAATAAATTCAAGCTGAAAGTGTTGAACACAAAAGCGATGATAAAATTGAATAGTAACAAAAACTGAATATCTAGGATTCCAAGACGCAAAATACTGCCTTCTTCAAAAATGTATGAACCGTGCGTAAAACATTACTTCACGCACAGTTGATGATTTTACGCACAGTTGATTTTTTACGCACTTGTGCTAGAAAGTATCACTTCACGCACTGTGAACAGTGCGTAAACCTTAGTTCACGAATTGTCGTAGACAAAGTTTTTTTTGTAACTCTGGTTATCATTTTTTCCCATGAGCTGCAAACATTATGGCCCACACTGTATGAAAATTTGTCTTCTCATCTATCATGTGTAGCAGTGCCGGGTATTGCAGCTAATATGTAACGGAAAGTGATACTTTAATACCCAAAGGGTAGTTATCTCTCGAGAGCATTGAAAACACTTTCTTCTCATTGTAAGCCTCAAAGCTTTTCGATGCATCTATTCGACTGCTTACATTTTACAATTTTTACAATGTTCTGCAACGGATTTCTCTTTCATATTTTACGAGCTCATGTATGCGAATGCATGAAAATGGCTTTCTCCTTATATTCAATTTTCCGCAGACTTCGTTACCTATTGATTTTGTCTCCATGTACGTTTTCCGGTCTCTAAGGAGGTTTTTATATAAATTGGCTTCGTAAGCTCGATATTATATAGAAACTCACAAAAGAAAAAATATCTTCAATTCGTGAAAAAATATTAAATATAACACTTATTCCTGGCGTTTTTCCAATACTACCGGAAGAGATACTTCCTGGAAATGTGTTGCTGGCAGCAGTGAGCACGATTGATAAAACGGAGGATGATATTTCAGACAGGATCGGATTTACGTAAGGAAATGAAAATATTCCTGAAATTTTCATTTTACACATTTGATTATATGAAATGTGTCAATATAATTCGAGAAAAACGCTTTCCAACAAAATTTGAGGCGTCGTTGTGGATCTGGTGTCAACCAGGTTACGTTGGAATAAAAAATATATTGTTTAAATATTTACAAGGTGGGGCATTCCATACGTCACGTTCTCTGGGCGACAAACAAATATTTTTTTAGTAAATATGTCCACTTTGATATATGTATTTCAATTAGATCCACTATTATTTCGGATTATACAGGGTGAGGCAGGAATGAGTGACATCAAAGATTTTTGTTCCATTTATTAAAGAGTCCTCAGAGAACAATATGATTTTTTATTAGGTATACTATACACCCACGATACGAAACTAAAGAGATTATGAGCTATTGATTTCAATATAACCAGATTATTAGCATTATACTGTATGTTCAAATATAAATGTGACTTTTTTATAATTTCAAACAAAGACAGCTTTTCCATTTCAAACGGAATACCTCATATTTTTTCAATCGGATGAATAAAAAAATCCATTATCCATTATTCCATTTTGGGATTTACTATACCTAACCTCAATAGTTTCTGATATTGAATTTTTAGTAGTACTTCTTATTTCAACGTATTATTGAAACTAAAATAGCTTCGACACGATAATAATTTAATTGGCTGACAATTCTCATTGATACTCATTGTGTTTTACGTTACTCAACATATTAAATATTTGTTATTGTGAAATTATTATTTCTTTCAACCGATTGCTCCCCTACGCGCCACCCTCGGAAGTCTTCGAGATACTTGTGTGAGCTAGGGAAGACGCAGCCCTTACCTTTTAACGTGTCATGCCATGCACGTGATCGATGACCATGAGAGGCTTTGAACCCTTCGTTCCGAAGGCTAACATTCTACCACCACTGCCCAAATAAATAATTATCATTGGAAATGAAAACGTATCCCATTCAAGAGCGGATAGAAATGGTTTCAGCGATTGGGAAGTGTAAAGAGAACTGCTTTTTGTCGTCGAGGATGTAAGGCCCAAAAATATCTAGACCGGTATCATCCCAACAAGCTGACATTCAAAAAATTGCAGCATGAATTTCGTAGGACTGGAAGTGTAGCTAATGGAAAGGGAAATCCTTATTTCTTAACTTGTCCTTCATTACTTCAACTCTATATTACTATTTTTATTATCACTCACTGGTATTGTTATCTAATACATTTAAGTTGTTCAGTAAATTTGTTCCATCGGTTTTGATTTTTTTTAATAGCAAAACGTTACGATTGATGATAAAATATGTGTATTTTCGTTCACAATAACAACTATAACTTATTTTAAGGTGATTACTTATATTTCGGACGTCCATCATCTAAATGGTTGAAATATTTCTATCTCTTTCAAATTTGTCACAACGTTTCAATTGCTTGAATCCGCAATCGTCTTCTGGTGAATAATGACAAAATCAGATGCTACGCGACCTTTTATAGGTCTATAATTAAAATGTTATTATGGTGTAATTACGCGCGGTATTGTGGCGCGCGTGGTTTCGCGCTTTTTCTCCCTCCAAAACGGTCCATAAGCGGTTTCCCTTCGTTTTTTTATTTTTTCATTTTAAGGTGGTTATATCAACTTGCTTTTGTTTCCATTATGTCCATCATAAAAAAAATGCTAAAAAAACATACGTCACTTGTCTGAACTAATTTTTCAATTTCAGCATACACATTTGCCCACTCCCCCTATATTTCTATTTTTCCTGTGGTACAATTTATTCACCTCTAAAATAACTTTAAAATGAAAATGACGCATCAGCTTTCAGATAACGAAGATTATGTGAAAACAATTAGCTTTAGTGAGGAAAGTTCTTTCTATCTCAGTGGAAATGTGAACTCTCAGAATTTGAGGTACTGGAGTGACACTAATCCTAATTTATTTCTTGAAAAACATACTCTTCTTCATTATTGTCATATGTTTTCACCTAAAACATGCATTACACCAATATTGTATAACAGATATAATTGAAAGGGAAGATAGTGGTTCTTCATCAGATGGTTGCCTCATATCCAGCAGTAGAGCATTTTATTATTCAACGTTGAGACAATAGTATATATTTTCTAACATTCCAATTCATATAATTCACCATATTACGATTTCATTGAAAATATGAACAGGATGTTTATAAAGTCAGTGGAATCATATGCGACTGAGAGTTGGAATTTAGTCGCTGTTTTTCATAGTACAAGATAACCTCTCTTGGAAGGGATTCATGTTTTAAAGAGAAACATTCTCAATTGAAAATTGAAACAATCCATGACTCCTCTGGAAATAGAAAAACCCTACGATAAAATTGAAGTTACTTTTTTGTAATATCTAACAGAAAACAACTACTTCCCCGGCAAAAGCTACGCTGGACATTGAACTACATCTGATAGATATTGAGAAAGACCCTATATAACTTGAAAGAAAAAATCAGAAAGTGAAAATTTTCATTTTGATTCAGATAGTTGATTATTTATTAAATGTTCATTCATAGATAAGAATCTCCAATGGAAACTGGACATTTAATAAATAATCAAATATCTGAATGAAAATGCAAATTTTCACTTTCAGATTTTTTCTCTCAAGTTATAGAGGGTCTTTTTCAATATCTATCAGATGTAGTTCAATGTCCAGCGTGGCTTTTGCCGGGGAAGTAGTCGTTTTCTGTTAGATATTACAAAAAAGTAACTTCAATTTTATCGTAGGGTTTTTCCATTTCCTGAGGGGTCATGTATTGATTTAATTTTCAATTGAGAATGTTTCTCTTTAAAATATTACCATATTTCATTCGTACAACTCGAACATCCTTATGACAACCACAGAATTCCTAATCCATATAGATATGAAAAACTCTTACCGCAACTCAAAAACACAAAATGAAAGCTAGTGTAATTTTGACGTCCAGAAGCTATTTCGTTATACTTCTGATTTAATTTTCTAATTAGCTGAATCACAAAAGATTTCATTCGTTGAAGAGACTAAAGGAAAAACGGAAAAGTAATTCTCTTTATCTGGTTATTTTCTATTCAGGAAAGAGTCCTTTATTCCGAACAAAGGTAGAAGGATATTCAGTGATTAGGGTTACTCTTTAGAAAATGAAATTCTAATTGAAATAGAGCAAAACCTCCGGTGATGTACCGCTTTTGCTGGTAAAAAAAATAGTTGCGAATTAGATCAAACTGTACGAAAGGGATATTTCCAGAAGAGAAAGGCCGTATCGTTAGAGGGAGACATCAATTAATTCATGGTATTTTTTAAAGTTGTAATGAGAGAATACCAGAGAAAATGTTTAATACTATTTACAAGTGTATGAACAAGTGTACAAACAATAATGATGAAAAAATACTTCAATTGAAATGAACAAAGTGTACAAAAATATGTCAACATCAAAATATTTGACTCATTGCCACATAAACTGAAAAACCTGCAAGCCTGTAGATGTACGTGGTAAATTAACAGTATATTTAAAAACTATTAGGGGGCGTTCATCACAACAGGATGAAATAATTTTTATAATTAAGCAAAAAGACAGAGTCAATCTCTCATAAAAATGGTCATCTGAAACCAGTACAATAAAATGTAGAGGACCTCCATTTCGTTGAAAAGTGCGATTTTATGGTTCAGAATTCTATCGAGAAAGTCGAAGTACTTTCATCTGTTGTGGTCATAAACATTATTGCAGGTTTTGATAAAAAATATGGTTTTCACATTATTCTGAAATTATTGAAGAACATTTGCTGGCAACAATAATTCCTAGGCTATCTGTTGGTACCCAAATCATTATGGGTACGTCACTATATCGAAAAATAGTATGCTTTTAGAAATAATGGTTTGAATGGTAAGGCAGACGTTCAAAGAATAATAATGATTGTCCCAATATATGCAGGGTGTTTCATAATAAATGCGCAGGACTTCAGAATGTGATTGGCCGTCCAAAAATATAAAAAAAGTTTCTTCTAACTTACCCTCTAAAATGCACCATTTTCAAGATACAGGGTGTTGAAATTTTAAAAAAATAATCGTTTTTTGCGAATATCTCTGGAACCGTTTATCGCACTGAAAACAAATTGCGTAGGCATTTTCTACTCATAATATGCTTTTTTTTTTTTAAATTCATAATTGGTGAAGATTTTGAAGGGGTAGTGGGTGTTTTTTTCCCCAACTTCTACGCCACTGGAAAAAGTACAGTTTTGAGCCACCCGTATGAACCGCCAATGTTTTCTACACCTAAAAGGTATTCTTGGTCATAAGCTCTAAAGTTGACCGTTTTCAAGAAAAATCAACTTTCATGTTGTTTAAATAATGTTTTTTTGTCGAAAAATTGCTGCGTGCATTGAAGCTAACGGCGGACATTTCCAACATTTCAACTGAGTATGATTGTTATTGTTTTTTTTTGCAATTAAGAAGTCAACGTTTGGTTTTGTTACTTGTTTTAACGTTTAAATGAATTTTGTATAATTAGGAAAAAAATTATTTAAAAAAATTTACCATGTTTTTCAACATGAAAGTTGATTTTTCTTTAGAGCTTATGACCAGGAGAACCTTTTTTGTGTAGAAAACATTGGCGGTTCAAGTAGGTAGCTCAAAATCATACTTTTTCCAGTGGCGTAGAAGTTGGAGAAAAAAACACCCACTACCTCTTCAAAATTTTCACCAATTATGAATTTGAAAAAATAAAAAATTCGCACAAAACATAGCTTATTATGAGTAGAAAATGCCTACAAAATCTGTTTTCTGTGCGATGAACGGTTCCAGAGATATTCGCAAAAAACGATTTTTTTTTTAATTTCAACACCCTGTATCTCGAAAATGGTGCATTTTAGAGGGTAAGTTATTAGAAACTTTTTTCATATTTTTGGACGAGCTATCACATCCTATAGTCCTGCGCATTTATTATGATACACCCTGTATATTGTTGTTTTTGATTTACGTTATTTATTGAATGAAAACTTTCAAAAATGGTTTAGGTTGATTCAGATTTATTTGAAGCATTCAATTTAGTACAGTTGAAAAACTCAAGTCTTATAAAATAAAATAATTTACGTACACAATATACAATAAAATAAAATTCAAAATGTAAATGTCAATGAAGGTAGAAAAATCTCCTAATTGAAGTAATTAAAATAAATATGAATATATTTATGTAAACATATCACAGTCATTGGTATTAAAAGCTACATTCAGCTGAAATGAAGTTATTTATCTATGAATTCTTGTAATGAATATGGCTTAATGGCAAACTACGGATCAAAAAAACGTTTTTTGAAAATTTGTCTTGAGCGAACTTCTTTAATAATCGAGGGTAAATTGTTATAGAATTTAAAGAATGCATAACGTAGTCCTTTCTCTGTATTGGTCAGTCTATGGGTTCAATAATATTGGATTTCTGTCTGGTAGAATAATCATGCTGATGTGTCTTTCTCAAAATTTGCTTTATTATCTTACACAAACAGTAAAAACACATACAGGGTGTCCGGTAAACCTTGTACAGTATTGAAACTGGTGATAGACCAGGTCATGACTGTTCAGAATATCGGAATTTCACCTCAGTAAAAATATCACCGTTTTCGAGATAATGGGCATTTTAAGAATTTCTGGAAAATCGCTACCTAACCTTGGATTTTTGAGTGCCATGTATACAAATTGGGACGAATCCAAATATCTTTGCTGCTGAAGATTACTGATGAGTGATGCTTCTAGACGTACAGAACAGTTTTTCAGAAACTGAAAACGTTTTTCAAGAAATGAGGGTAAAATGACAGATTTGAGTTTCATCAATTTTTTAAAAAAAAGTTTGACATTATTATCTGAAAGAAACATAACCAATTGGAAGTGGACATTCATTTCAAAAGAATGCTCATTTTGTCCAGACTCTACCATGGTATAAAACAAACTATAATTATTTTTGGAAGAAGTGGTTTTCATTGAATTAGGCGTGGTTTTGATCTAGGCTTTTATTCAAGAAAAAAAGGAAACTACCCAACACCAAAACTACGTCACATCACACTCGACGCGCGTTTCGCCAACAAAGTTAGCATCTTCAGGAGCTAAAAGTTAGCTTTTAAGATTTTAAGATTGTGACGTAGTTTTGGTGTTTGGGTATTTTATTTTTTTCTTGAATTGTATTTACACCAAAGGTTCCAAAATATTCATTTATTTGATCAACTTTTATACTTACGCCCAAAAATTATTTTATTTAGATTTTATCAAGATAAAATGTGGAAATAATTATTGATAATAAAGAATAGACTGCTTGGTAGCATTGAATAGTATGTCAATTAAATTAATTTTTCATGTAATTAGTCCTAATAAAATTATCGAAATGAAATGTCGATTATCCGACATGGCACCGATTAATACGAATTCTTGTGATAAATGTCGCAATTGTCCAACATCCAGATTCCAACGAAGTTTCAGAGATCGACAGATATACAGGGTGTAACCAAATAAGTGCAAACTTTTTTAAGAGACGAATCCTTGTCGAAAATTAAAAACTTTTGTTTGAACAACTTGTGACTTCTATCGAAGTTTTTTGAAATTATTGTGCTTGTTTCATTCAGTGGTATTTATTTCTCTGTCATGCCGTACATACTTTATACTCCCCGAGAATATGCGCATATGCACAACATTTATGGTGAATGTGGAGGTAGTGCTACTGCTGCAGCAGCGCTTTATGCAGAACTTTATCCGATTGCACAATGCCGCTCATAGAATCGCTGATTTGGGGGCTATAACCTATAACGCATTTGAAAAGGTTCTTCTTGAAAATATGTCGTCTCTGCGTACGAGTGGATGGAAAATAACATTTTTGTAATATTATTCAGTGCGATTTTGAATAATCGTTATTGTGGTTTATAGTGTATGTTGATTAAAAAAAAAACGTTGAATTAGTATTTACTTTATTACATCTCATTGAATGCTGCCAAGCAGTTGATTCGTTATTACTCATAATTATTTAATCATTTCATCTTGATAGGATAAAAATTAAAGACATTACTGACAAAGTCTAATGGAGTTGATTTTAGCTCAGAATAACATCACACTCTTAAATTATTGAAATTCTACTCCTTCCAAAAATAATGATCGTATGTTTTATGCCATAGTAAAGCCTGGACAAAATGTGCATTCTTTTGTAATGAATATCCAGTTCCAGTTGGTTATGTTTTTTCAAACAATAATGTTAAACTGTTGTTAAAAAAATTGGTGTAACTCAAATCTGTCATTTTACCCTCATTTCTTGAAAAATTGTATTTTTTTTCTGAAAAACTGTTTCGTACGTCTGAAAGCATCACTCATCAGTAATCTTCAGCAGCAAAGATATTTAAATTCGCACCAATTTGCATAAAAAAAATCCAAGATGAGGTAGTGATTTTCCAGAAATTAAAAAATGCGCATTATCTCGAAAACAGTGAGATTTTTACTAAGGAAAAATTCCGATATTCTGAACAGTCATGATCTGGTCTATCACCAGTTTCAATATTGTACAAGGTTTACTGGACAACCTGTATATACAAATAGCATATACGGTAAGCATTTTATTACTTCTGAAGGTACCACGACAAGAATCTGTGTATGTCATATTCAAAATAGTTTTCACGATACGTTCTTGCATGATGAAAATACGTTCTAGTTGTGTACTTCCTCTTCATACTAATATTCCGTTTTTCAAAAAAGGATAAATAGTTTCATCATATGCCGTTTGCAGTGCATCGACTCTCAAGTGACTTTTCAAATCTCTAATTGCATAACATTTACTTGCTAGTTTTTTGCAAGATTTTCAATATGTATCTCATAATTCAGTTCATGATTTATATAGATTCCTAACAGTTTTGTACTGGATGAGAAAAATAATCTATCTATCTCATGAGAGAATATCAATAAAAATTGTAGCTACGTATTTTGAAAATAGACGATGTGTTGGAGCTACGGCACCAATTTTCAATGCAGTTCATCAATATGTGATAAAATTGATGAATAAGTTCATAGGACATGCAGTGATGGACAACATTCAATATTTGAGACTATTTCGTAAGTTTCTAAAAGCATCATATACATCAAATTGAAAGGAAAATTATATCCTTACAAAATGCAGAATGTAGAAAAAATCAAATGAACATAACCCTGACGGACGCACCTACAGATTTTTGTGAAATCTTGAGACAGTTATTGATTGGTGATAATAATTACTTCTACAATGTATGATTTTCTGACGTATCTTTTTTTTTATTCAAATGGACATGCGAATAGACACAGCTGCATATACTGGAAAGTAAATATTGAGTATATTGATGGTAACCTCAACGGACAAACGTATTTCGAACTTCTTGATACAACTTACTGGGAACCCCAGAATTACTCAACTACTTGAAGACGATGATAACCAACTTGAAAGTCAGCTTAGTTTTCAACAAGATGCATCTTTTCCACATTTTGTTGCACCTGTACGTCAATTTTCCCATGGAAATGGATTGGAAGGCGAGTACCAATCTGGTAAATCTCCTGATCTATCACTATTAGGTATGCTTCTTTTTATGGGGACATTTGACATCTAAAGTTTACATCACACGTTATGGATAATACCCCGCAAACTCCATATGGAATTTGGGTCTCAGTGGATCTCTTGTGCTGATTAGACTATATAATTTTGAATCCGGTAACAGTATTTTCACTGGTTTCATTGTTGCTGAAGAAAAAAATATTACCCCCTTTCTTTCCCCAACTCCTATTACAAAACTAAAAAAAAATATTTTTTGAGTGCCTTTTCAAATGAATCGTCGAATGTTTAAATATGCCTGAATAGGGGAAATAGCAGATATTTATGATTATCCCCACTCCTCCCAAAGGGCACAAAACGAAAAAAATTCGGTGGATTTTCCTGAATTTTTAATATGACAAACCCCAAAAATTAACATTTTTGATGCTAGGGGGGCGTTGAAATCATACCTTGCTCAGAAAAGACTATTATTTATTACATGCCGAAACAATATCTTTACGTATTTCAGTTTAGATGATGCTGAACAATTGTGTAATTTTTTATAAAAAAAATCTGAAACCTTCCCCTTACCCCCTATTACCCCTATTACCCCCCTATTACCTATTTCAAAACATGAAAAAAATTAATTCAGGCACCAACTCAAATTGAAATTGTTGATGTCTAATTTTTATTTTTTTCCAAGATTTTCGCCCAATTAATTGATATTGAAATAACATGAACAACACCCTACTGAGAAGTCAGGGAAATCCACCAATATTTTTTGAAGGAAGGGAATTGTGAAATCAAACAACTGTACGATTTCCTTAATTCATTTATTTTGATAAAGTATTCAAAAATTGATTTTTTTCGTGTTTTAAAATAGGAGTTGGGAAGAAGGAAGACGAGTTATATTAATTTTAAAAAAATCTACAAAATTATTCAGCATAATCACAAAATGAAATACGTAGAGATATTGTTCTCCCCTATAATGATGAATAGTCAGTCTATTTTCAGCAACGTATGATTTCAACGCCCCCTAGCATAAAAACTATTAATTTTTTGGGTTTGTCGCCCAATTAATTTTTTTTCAAAATAACTTGAACTGCATCATATTAAAAATTCAGAGAAATCCACCAAAATTTTTTCGTTTTGTGCCCTTCGGGGCATAAAAAACTGCTATTTCCCTTATTCAGGCATATTTAAACATTCGACGATACATTTAAAGGCACTCAAAAATAATTTTTTTGCTTTTCGTAATAGGAGTTGGAGGAAAGAAGGGTGACGATGAGAATTTTTTTTATTGAACAGCACAATATTGTGCAACATTAATAATAATAAACCAGTGAAAATGGATTCAGATGGCTTCAGTGCTGTCTGTGTTGATCTACCCTTGCACTGAAGAGAAGCAACAACCTCGAAACTAGTCTGCAGGTGGTCACCCTGTCCAAATCAAAACATAATTCTGCTAGATGGTCATAGAGGGCACTTGCAACTGCGTCCTCTGATGCTTTGAGGAACGTTGCACAAGTATCTGTTGGATTTAATTCAATACCCGTCGTGGTCTTAGCCAGAGGAGTAATTGTTTTCTGACAGATACTTGCCATAATAAGCCTACGTAGTAGGTGTATATGGGAGTAAAGGGTTCATCATCGGTCGGTAACGACTGTTCGTTATTAAACGATCTCCCAAAGAACTATGTTTTCTAGTGAAAATATTGTTACCGGATTCAAAAATGAATAGTCTAATCTGCGCAAGTGGTGATTTCAACGCCTCCTAGCAGCAAAATTGGTTGAGAATTACATGAACTACATCATACCAAAAATTCAAGAAAATCCACCAAGACCCAAATTCCATAAGGAGTTTGTGGGGTTCTTTCTCGCAAGTGCAAAAGAAGTGACGCTTTATATTCTTGTTGTATAAATAACTCTGATTTGAACTGATTTCACGAAATTGCCCCCAGTACCTGAAAATTCAATCGGACAATGGACACTAAATTTTCTATATTTTTATCAAGCGATCCTGAAAAAAGTCAGTGATACGAGATCAAAATATCTTTTATCGTATAATTGAAAATTGAGCTTCCTTTAAGTTGAATATTTATTATTTTACGATAAAGCTTTGAATGTAACTAGATCATTATGCAATATAAATAAATCTCGGAAGTTGCATCAGGCGACTCGGTAAGAAGCGCCTCGTCGTCTGGCAACTTCCTTGATTATTATAAATCGCATAATAATCTCGTTACATTATTAGCTATAATTCTGAAAGTTCACAATTAATAAATTAACAACCAAGAAATGATCTCAGTTGCTAATATGTCTGATAAAATAATACAGTTTTCAGTTTAGTACCAAATTGATAATTTTTTAGTATCTGCGCTCATTAGTTAGATAATTGATAATGTTCTAAATAGAAACACACACTTACTGAAATCTGTTCAGAAATTATATAACTGCTGAGAATTTCATTTTCCATACTTCATGTAACTGTGAACATAATATCCATTTTTTTTCTTCAAATAGACGCTATTGGATACTGACGCCAGTAGAAAGATTTGTTTTTTTCATCTTCTTTTCTACGTTATTGATCTGGCGAGCTGGCATATATCTTCCGCAATCATTGAAGTAACAACGAAAGTTCGTTGTTTTTGTTGGTTTGGGATAAGTACGCTGGACGTGTGATGGAAAGAGCTGAATCGATAAAGAATTGAGGAAGGTGAGGGCCTCACGTTTTTTGCTTTCATGTTGTCCAAATTAACAGGGATTTGTCGAAGGTCGCAGGGTATCTCATAATTAGATCACAGCAAACGTAGTGGTGAGATAAAAAAGGGTTGAAAAAAATCAATTGAAATAACTTTTTTTCGTGACAACCTACATTGAATAAGATAGAATCAGTCAGATGAGGATGCTTCCGTTCGATGATGCGGTGAGTAATCAAAATAAAAAATTAATAAACATAGGTGAGTAAATTTCAAAAAGATAACAATAGTTGATTACAAACCTTGGGACTGAAGTGGCACCTTTAATTCCTATGCGAAAAGTTCGTAGAGGGATGACAATTCGCTGAGAGATTGAAAAAACTTTTTGTACAACTTATTAATGCATAAATGTTTACTTGTTTTCACTTCCAAAATAATTCAAGAAATGAACTAGAAATATTACTTTTTGAAGCATTTATTTTTAACATATTCAATTATTAATTGATTACTCATCATAAAACAATTTCATTTATTGGAATAAAAATTGATATTGAAGTTTGAACAACTACTTTCAACATAAATTCCCGAAGATGTTCCATGTTGCTGCAGATCAGAGAAGTAAGATATTTGAATCCACAATTTTATCAGATATTTTAATTTGTTTGGAAGAAGATGGAAAATTCAATATCTCGTTAGATTTTCAGCCAACGTGACGTTTTATGGATATAATGTTGTCCCCTGCATTGGCCAGAAGAGTTACAGAGCTTCTCTCGAAGCAGTGACCTGTGTAGCTTTTATACACGTCTTTTCCAAGCCATTTTGCAATCAAGCTGGGAATATCTCCTATTTCATTTATCCCCTCATGTTGGTTTATACATTATCCTCTCGAATATTTCTAATACTCTATACTTGCGGTATAAATCAATATAATCAGAATTTTAAACAGTAAACGTTCATGCGCAATAGGTCTTAGTATCAGGTATTTTAACAATCAATATAGATCCAGCATCTTCAATGGCATCAATGGTTATATGTAATAATTCTTCACGGCGACAAGCACCGCTGATACCCAAAATTATAGTCCCCAGTCCAGCGACCATTTTTCAAACTGATAATAACTGTCATAAAAATAGTTTGGATCACTTGTCTACCACGCTGTGAAATTTTCAGAATACGGAATGGAGGCTTTTCCGCACTGCGGGTACGTAAACATGTCGTTCTGGGCGGTTACCTATTTTTATTATAATACTCAAAATTTTTCTTCGATTTGCAAGCAAATGTGATAAATAAAAGATAAGTATGCTTCTCCGACAAAATAGAGGGGGCTATTGTCGAGTCCGACATGTCCAACATGTCGCTCTAGCGCGGTATGGTTCTCTGATAATAACAGTCTCAATTTTTATTTTTACATACTAACATTGGCCTAAGAATTGTAGTCCATACCTCGTCCGACAAATTTTCGGGGGCTTTTTTCCAGTCCGACAACCGAAACATGTCGCTCATGGCAGGTTAGGTTTCTGATAATAACATTTCGGACAAAAAAGGAGGTTGCTACAATACTACGTTCTTCATCAAAATATGGCATTGTTCGACAAAAATAGTGGTGCATATTGCTAGTCCGACAAAAAAAAAAGAAATTAATTTCATACAATTAATAATCAATAAATAAATGAGTAAATAATATTAATAATTAATCAGAATCTTCGTCATCAGATTCATCGTCATCAGATATACTGGGAGGATCTTCGTCTTCGCTTTCAGATGCATCATTGAGATTATTTTCATCTGAAATAGTATTAAAAAAGAGTGTGTAAAATTGCCTAATCAATTCATTGAACAATGTTACAAACCTAGGGAGGAAAAAGTAATTGTGATCAATGCCTAAGATGCAACTGAGGATTATTTTAATATTAAGGGATTTTTTTCTCCCTATAGTTTGATAGTAAATGATTTTTCTTTATACCCAACGAAGAATTTAGAAAAAAAAAATCCTACCTAAACTTGGGATACAAACAAAAATGTGAAATTTTTTATAAAATTTTTAAAGCATACTTATAGAAATTTCTTGGAGCCTTAGACTTTCAGGACCGTCAAACCAATAAACGTCATAACTGTTATCAATAATTATCCATCCACATTCTTCCGATTTTTTTTTCAGTTGGCGTTTTTAAATGAAAATTACACCAAATACGGCTGATATAATTAGTTCGTTTAAATTGTTGCAAAAGTTCTTGACTGCAGGGTGGTAAATCAGAGAGATCGAACGATGTAATTTTCTTCTTCAAAACTTTTTCTTTTCTCACGTGTAACTCTTATTTCTTTTTATTTCTCTCTCAGTCTCGTTTCTTAGTCTCCGCGCTTTCGCGCACACTCCATATGAAAATTTGTACGCGCGCTATGTTACTACGTTTAAAAATATAAATGGTGCATTACACAATGAAGCTGCAATACATTCCGCTACTTTGCGTACTTATTGTAACGTTACGAAGCGTGCGAAAAACGTACTATCTGCACGCGCGTGCCGAAAAATTGTTTTTTATTAGATTTTAATGATTTGCCCCCTTTTTTGTCGGACAAATGTTGTTTATTAATTATTATGTTATTTTACAGCCAAAGATTTTAAATTTATAACTGTTATTATCAGAAACCTAACCTGCCATGAGCGACATGTTTCGGTTGTCGGACTGGAAAAAAGCCCCCGAAAATTTGTCGGACTAGGTATGGACTACAATTCTTAGGCCAATTTTAGTATGTTAAAATAAAAATTGAGACAGTTATTATCAGAAAACCATGCGGTGCTTGAGCGACATGTTAAACATGTCGGACTCGACAATAGCCCCCGCCATTTTGTCGGACAAGCATACTTATCTTTTATTCATCACATTTTCTTGCAAATCGAATAAAATTTTTGAGTATTATAATAAAAAAAGGTAACCGCCCAGAACGACATGTTTACGTACCCGCAGTGCGGAATAGCCCCCGTTCCGTATTCTGAAAATTTCACAGCGTGGTAGACTTGATATAAACAAGTGATCCAAATTATTTTTATGACTTTTATTATCAGTTTGAAAAATGGTCGCTGGACTGGAAACTATAAGGACAACCTACAAATTAAAAATATTGAAATGACTACTAATCTTACAAAATTTTGATTGTATCTGTAAGTACCTTATAAAGTGAATTTGTTTCGTTATAAGCAACTTGATAAAATTTATTGACATCATCCCTTGATAAAACTTTAGAATTCTCTCCTCGGTATCCGACGCTTTTGTTCTTTATGAGCGGGACCAATTTTGAAAACTTCCTTATATCAATATTTTCCTTAACATTCAATGTACTTTTCAACATTGAGTAGACACTCCATAACGTAGGAGGTATTATAATTTTTAATTTTTCCTCGAAATTGCATATAAGCACATTTTCAGACAACTTTTTTACATGTTTCTTGGCGCACCATTCACGAAATTGGTCATATGTTTTCTCATATAACTTGAATTTGGCCGATTTTATAGTAGATACTATTGCATTTGCTTTCTCAGATATATCTGATGGGCTATCACTACCACTATCATAACAACATCCATCTTATTGAAAATAACTGGAAATTGAAGCAACTACGAGCAAACACAGTCAAACAGTCATACACGCGGAGTGCCAACAAACCGTTTCTGTAGTAACGACACAGAAAAACTACTGGATGTTGTGAAATTGTATTGGAAGTATTGATAACATTGAAGATAACAATATGTATGGAAAAGAGAAGTATTATTTAGTTATTTTGGATTTATTTTTCTCAGACAGGAAAAAACTTTTGATACGATTTTACTGAAAACATTGAATAATATTTTCAAGTCAACAGTCGTTTGAAAGCGATAACTTATCGGGACTAAAAAACACGACAAGATGTATTGGAAATATTTATTTCTAATATATTTCAGACGATGTAAAACTGTTGTTTGTATTTCGTGTATAAAATTCGTATTTTCATGGCACGTTATAGAGAATTTTCAGCCTCGACCTGCGGTCTCGGCCAAAATTTAACACTCTCATGTGCCATTGAAAAAACACTCATTATACGCACTTAATACAAAAATGACTATTATACCCGTTTTTTATATACCTAATTATATGCAGTACTGAAAATACTTAAAATCAAATAATTAAGAAAATAATGAAAGATTGTACTCTCGTAATCGTAGCGGTATTCTAGTTTCAGAATTGACAGACGGGTGTTTTATTTGGTGTATTACGCCATATCAAAAGTGTTTTATAAAAATCGGTCCTATCCTCTTGACTCTTCTTCAAAAGTTGTTTCGCAATCTTGACGGCTGATTCGGCCCTTCCATTTCCCTGTTGATGATGAGGGCTTGACGTTTTGTGAGTGAAATTCCATTCCATTGAGAATCTTTCAAAATATTTGTTCATGAAATTTGTACCGTTATCAGTAATGCAATCAATCGTTGTGTTTGCAGACATATCTTTCAATCTATTTATATCAAAAAAGTCGGAATATTGGTCCACAGTTATGAGATATCTGTTTTTCTGATTATTCGTTTCTACTTCCATAACATCCATATTTATTACTTCGTATGGGAGTGTAGGAACTGTATGAGAATGCATTTCTGGATTTGGTTGGTTTTTGGAATAGTTCATGCAATTTTGACATGTTGCAACCAACTCTTTGATTTCACCTGAGATATTTGGCCAAAATATTGTGCCTCTTGCTAATTTCAATGAAGCCTCTATACCTTGATGACTTAAGTGAAGTTTCTTCAATAGTTCACACCTCATGGTTCTAGGAACGAGAATCCGATTTTGCTTCAGAATCAAACCATCGTAAATAGTGAGTTCTCCCTTATACCTCCAGTACATGAACAAAAATGATTTTAATTTTGATTTATCTTCAGGACAACCTTTTGAAATCTGAATCTGATAGTTCGCATAGTTCATTATCTTTGGATGTTTCTTCTTGTAGATTTGTTATTGTTTTGTCTGATATTTTCATATATTTTAATGGATTTAAGTCAGCTATTTCTTTAATTTCTTTGCATGAATAGATTTCGAATGTCTTGTCATCCTTGGTTGGTCGTGATAGTGTATCTGCAACATACATTTCCTTTCCTTTTTTATATTTCAAACATATATTGTATCTTTGTAGATTCATCAACATCTTTTCAATTCTTCTAGGAGCATTGCAAAGTGTTTTTTTTAAATGGTCAACAATTGCTGGTGGTCCGTTTCGATGATGACATTATGTTTACCTACGATATATTGGTCAAATTTGTTTCAGGCGAAGAATTTCTTTCTCTATCTGAGCATAGTTGGATTTAGTTTTTGTCAGAACTCGGGAAGCATAGGATACAGGCTGTCCATCTTGCATCAGAGTACTTCCAAGGGCAAACGATGATGAATCTGTTTGAATGGTTACACTTTTCAATGGATCAAAGTATTTCAAATTTGTTTCTGAAGAAAATTCATTTTTTATCAGTTCAACTTCATTTTCATGTACTTTTTTCCACTCGAATTTGTCTCCATTTGCTAATTTTCTCAAATTTTCCACTTTATTCGAAAAATTCGAAATAAATTTCTGATATATGATACCATTCCTAATAGTCTCTTCAATTCATCGATATTCTCAGGGTTTTTCATTTCTTTTATAGAAGTAATTTTTGAAGGATCTGGTTTTACCCCTTTATCTGTGAGCAAAACATCTTCGAATTCCTCAATGATTCTCTTACTTTCTTGTTTTCGTTTACTCTCATCTTTGTTTAAATTCTGATCCTGCTGTGTTATTTCTTTACAAATTTGGATCAATTTAAGATTTCTGCAAGTTTGTCCACCAAGCAACGGCATAATATGCGAATTTGATACTACTTCAAACTGAAGCTTATGAATTTCTCCTTCGTTTATACATTGTATATATACTTTTCCCAATGGTTCAATGATGAAACCACCAAAACATTTTAATTTTGATCTTGTTTCGATGAGTTTAGGATTGTCAATGTTCATAATAGCACAGTAATTGTCAACTCCAATTACATTACATGATGCTCCTGTATCTAGCTGGCACTTAACTAAACTAAGTTCCCCTTTATTTTCATTTGTAATGAAAAATAGTTCACTTGTGATCATATGATCTCCAATTTTTTTAATTTTGTCAATTTCGGAGTCACTGGAGCTATCATTGCCCATTTCTTTGACATATCTTTATGCTCTATTTTCTCTGCACATTTTCTCGAAATGGTTCTTTTTATTACATTTCCGGCAAACTTGGCCAATTGCAGGACATTTTCCTCTAGAATATTCGTGATAAAAACCACAATATTTACACTTATTTCTATCTCCTGATGTTCTTCGTCTTTTTATTTCATCTGGTATGTTCTTTTCGTCAATATTTTCGGGAATTGAATTATCTAACTGTTTCAGTTGTTTTTCCGTTAGTTCTGCTACTCTACATTGATTTATTGCTGATTCTAAAGTTACGTCTCTATTTTCCCATAATCTATGCCTTAGCTTCACATCTTTGATAGATACTATAATTCTATCCAATAATAATCCTTCTTCAATCTCGCCATACTGACAGTTCTTTATCAATCCACGCAACCTATTTATGTATTGGTCGATATTTTCATTTTCGTCTTGAAATGTCGTATTGAAAATTGCCCTCTCATATCGTTTGTTCAACTGTGGTGTTAGATTTGCTTCTATGGCTTCCAATAATTTCTCACAGGTTGACGTATCTTCTGGTCGTAGTGAAAAATTTTGGTACAACTTGAAACAGTCCTCACCAATAGCAAATAGTAATACGGCAATTTTTTCCTCTTCTGGTTTATTTTTCAAACCACTCGCTACTAAATAGTTATTCCACATCTAAATAGTTATTCCACATCTGCTTGAAATGTTTGACATTCATGGCTAAATCACCTTCGTGCATAATAATTCCTCTTGGTAATGGAATATTACTTGTATTCATGACTGTAGGCCTCGACATTTGTAAAGTCATGTGAGCTAGAACTCGCTCCATTTCCTCAATTTTTTTCTTCAAGTCTTCCGTCATTTCGTATCTTTCTGCTGAGTATACTTTTACGTTATCAGTTCCTCTCACCTGACCATGTTTTAATATTACCACATAAATGTATTAAAACTCTTTACTAGTTCAGATTCGTATATTGAATGTCTTTACATCAATCAATCTGACACACTGATTCCGTTGTATATATATACCAAGTGTATTCAAACAATAACAAATTAATCATAATATAACAGTCTTGAAAGCGTTGATATAGCTTTCGAGAAGAAATGCCATTATCACGGTAACAGACTTACAGCCTAGATGGACGTTTTTGACAACTAACAGCCCGTTCAGACGGTACGGATTCGAATGTTTGTTCGTATCGAGAAAAATGGCGATTTGCAAATAGTCGAATTAGCGGTATTCTAGTTTCAGAATTGACAGACGGGTGGTTATCATATTGTTATTAACATCGAAAAGTGGAGTGTCTTGAAAGCGTTGATATAGCTTTCGAGAAAAAATGCCATTATCACGGTAACAGACTTACAGCCTAGATGGACGTTTTTGACAACTAACAGCCCGTTCAGACGGTACGGATTCGAATGTTTGTTCGAAACGAGAAAAATGGCGATTTGCAAATAGTCGAATTAGGGGTATTCTACTTTCAGAATTGACAGACGGGTGGTTATCATATTGTTATTAACATCGAAAAGTGGAGTGTCTTGAAAGCGTTGATATAGCTTTCGAGAAAAAATGCCATTATCACGGTAACAGACTTACAGCCTAGATGGACGTTTTTGACAACTAACAGCCCGTTCAGACGGTACGGATTCGAGTGTTTGTTCGAAACGAGAAAAATGGCGATTTGCAAATAGTCGAATTAGCGGTATTCTACTTTCAGAATTGACAGACGGGTGGTTATCATATTGTTATTAACATCGAAAAGTGGAGTGTCTTGAAAGCGTTGATATAGCTTTCGAGAAAAAATGCCATTATCACGGTAACAGACTTACAGCCTAGATGGACGTTTTTGACAACTAACAGCCCGTTCAGACGGTACGGATTCGAATGTTTGTTCGAATAGAGAAAAATGGCGATTTCAAATAGTCGAATCAGCGGTATTCTAGTTTCAGAATTGACAGACGGGTGGTTATCATATTGTTATTAACATCGAAAAGTGGAGTGTCTTGAAAGCGTTGATATAGCTTTCGAGAAAAAAATGCCATTATCACGGTAACAGACTTACAGCCTAGATGGATGTTTTTGACAACTAACAGCCCGTTCAGACGGTACGGATTCGAATGTTTGATCGAATCAAGAAAAATGGCGATTTGCAAATAGTCGATTTTCATCGATTCTTTAAAAAAAATTGAATTCAGTTGAAGATGGATAATGAGAAAGCAGAAGAGGCTTCAGGCCAGCTGCTCCTTCAAAAATATCTGGTATATATAGAAGCAGTTTTCAGAGTATCAAAAATATGGTGCCGAGCACAAAATGTTGGAGATTTCAATGCTGAAAAGGTGCTGCTTGCCTTCTTCTTGGAAAAGTCTCAAAAGATGAAGGTATCATCTTCCTGGAGCCAGTATTCAATGCTCAAGGCTACAATAGTCACAGAAACTAATATGCAAGTATAGCAAACTCGCGGCCTTTTTGAAAAGATAGAATGACGGATATCTGATATTGTACTGTGAAGATGCAATGCTCGAGGGTAATACCACGAGTGCTCGCAATACTATCGATAGTAATTCTGTCAGAAATCAACGAAATCAAATTGCTTGGTAACACCACGAGTCCTTTAGGACGAGTGGTGTTATCTCGAAGCAATTTGATCGAGTTTAAGATTTCTGACAGATTTATAACGATAGTATTGTGAGCATGAGTAGTATTTATTGAGATAATTTCACGAACCAACAAAGTTAAAAAAGTTCTATTGCCGTGAATTCTTCAATATTTATAAATGATGCCTGATAGATATGAAGTCTGTCAGACTGACATTCATATTAGTAGCAAGATATGACATTAAGTTCTCCGTTGTTGTTTGAATACGTGGTTGCCATGACAAAGTTCGAAAGCTAGGAACTGCGTATTATCGAAGCATACGTCTCTTAGTGGTCCTAATACTGCAGGAAAGGAGGGTTTCATACGGCGAGTGAAATTATCACTGTAACAACTAGCAAATTTTCATCAAATAGGTAACTATCCACAGATTTTGCCGTTCATCAGTGCTGACCAGAGCGGGACGGTAAGCAAATACTCATATCTGTCATCCTGCAATTAATTTCTATCTGCTTTCGTCGAATATTCCTATGATAACTCCAGTACCTACTGAGAAAGGAGGCAACGAGCCGAGTTTCTTTTGCAAATTTCAAAAATGGATATCAACGCAGTAGTTCACTCGCATTTGAAATGAATTCATACACACTGCGTCATGTCATTAATCGAATCACTTTCATCAAAGTACGAAATAGTGAAGCAATAGAGAATATCACTAGAGAAATCAATATTACTTCAACTTGGGCAGAGCTTCACATCCATATTTTCTTAGTTTTTTCAGGATCAATGTTCGTAGTTGAATAATTATTGTGAACAATCAATACTCGTACCGAACAACTTTTGACAAACCTACCATATGAACTGGGACTGCGTCCTAGAACCAATACAACATTCATGTGTCAATTACACCTAATTGAAGCTTTCCAACATCAACTAGATGCTATGCTATATTTGATGAAATGTACTTTGTGTACATGAATCTGAAAGCCAGATCATGTTCAATCAGGTTTCAATATTGTTCATAGTTATATTGTAAGGCAGTTCTTCATCGCGCTGGTCTTCTCTAAATTATAGCATTTTAATTATGCACCACAAGGTTTAATTAACCGTACTGATTGAATTATGTTGTAGTTTGAGTCATACACACGGATTTGTGAAATATACAGAGTACATGAAGTTAGTAGAAAGAAAAAATCAAGAAGGAAATTACAGTGTGGTGTCAGGTAGCAGTGTTACTAGGCCTCCAACATATTTATATGTGGCAAAAGAATCTGTGATTGTAGAAATTAGTGAATAAAAAAAGGAGGAAAAGAAAATCCAAAGGATACACCAAGTTTTTAGGAAGAATAAATCATTATTCTCAAAAGTAAAGCAGGATTTATAGATTGAGTCGCAGTCGTTGCAGTTGACGTTGCCGTACGAAGATAAATATGACGTTGCTCATGTATACGTTTATAGATCCATTGCCGTTGCAGTTGCTGTTGGACGGCAGTATGTATTTGTTTATATGGTTTGAAAGCAAGAATTAATTTCATTCAGAAATGTCAGAATATAAGGAAAATATAGATGTTGATGTAGGCGTATTCCTAATCCTACTAAAATGATTTCCACATCTATATAATCCGAAGAACAAGAATTATAAAAATACGTTCATGAAGGAAAACAGTAAGCGCTCAATTAACACAAAATAAAACTATGAATTGGTCATACGTCATCGGCGGCGGCAGCGGAAGCGATCCAGCTTATTTCAATTCTGACAATTTTGACGTTCGAGAAATGGAAGCTCTTCTTCTTCTTCGTATGTGTGACCTTTTCTCTTCGGGAAGTTAATCAGGCAGATCTTGCTGTGGAAAGTAGTGTTGTCTAGCCTATGCGATACTACTTTCTGGTTCATATGATTTTTTGTAACAAACAAACATATATATATATATATATATATATATATATATATATATGTATATAAGTGAAAATAGAGTATATTTCGTTTTAATTCCGAGAGTTCTAACCTTTGACAGCTGTTTCGTGCTAACGCACTCATCAGAAAGGATTTATGGAGCTCTCGAAATCAAAACGAATCCACTCAAGAATTAATACCGTGAGGCAAGACAGAATATAACAGGAAGTTATTCATGACATTCATGACATCTACAGTCACTAGTTGAAACTTAATTTGACACGAACCAAGGAATCCAAAAGTAGAGGTTTGTCCACAAATTGACAGGCAGCCAACAATTCGTTGTTCTGACCAACCCAAGGTTCAATCAAGTTTCTAATACGTTATGAGGAACGCAAGCAGAATCTAAGTGAAAATAGAGTATATTTCGTTTTAATTCCGAGAGTTCTAACCTTTGACAGCTGTTTCGTGCTAACGCATTCATCAGAAAGGATTTATGGAGCTCTCGAAATCAAAACGAGTCCACTCAAGAATTAATACCGTGAGGCAAGACAGAATATAACAGGAAGTTATTCATGACATTCATGACATCTACAGTCACTAGTTGAAACTTAATTTGACACGAACCAAGGAATCCAAAAGTAGAGGTTTGTCCACAAATTGACAGGCAGCCAACAATTCGTTGTTCTGACCAACCCAAGGTTCAATCAAGTTTCTAATACGTTATGAGGAACGCAAGCAGAATCTAAGTGAAAATAGAGTATATTTCGTTTTAATTCCGAGAGTTCTAACCTTTGACAGCTGTTTCGTGCTAACGCACTCATCAGAAAGGATTTATGGAGCTCTCGAAATCAAAACGAATCCACTCAAGAATTAATACCGTGAGGCAAGACAGAATATAACAGGAAGTAATTCATGACATTCATGACATCTACAGTCACTAGTTGAAACTTAATTTGACACGAACCAAGGAATCCAAAAGTAGAGGTTTGTCCACAAATTGACAGGCAGCCAACAATTCGTTGTTCTGACCAACCCAAGGTTCAATCAAGTTTCTAATACGTTATGAGGAACGCAAGCAGAATCTAAGTGAAAATAGAGTATATTTCGTTTTAATTCCGAGAGTTCTAACCTTTGACAGCTGTTTCGTGCTAACGCACTCATCAGAAAGGATTTATGGAGCTCTCGAAATCAAAACGAATCCACTCAAGAATTAATACCGTGAGGCAAGACAGAATATAACAGGAAGTTATTCATGACATTCATGACATCTACAGTCACTAGTTGAAACTTACTTTGACACGAAACAAGGAATCCAAAAGTAGAGGTTTGTCCACAAATTGACAGGCAGCCAACAATTCGTTGTTCTGACCAACCCAAGGTTCAATCAAGTTTCTAATACGTTATGAGGAACGCAAGCAGAATCTAAGTGAAAATAGAGTATATTTCGTTTTAATTCCGAGAGTTCTAACTTTTGACAGCTGTTTCGTGCTAACGCACTCATCAGAAAGGATTTATGGAGCTCTCGATATCAAAACGAATCCACTCAAGAATTAATACCGTGAGGCAAGACAGAATATAACAGGAAGTATATGTATATGTATATATGTATATATGTATATATATATATATATATATATATAGCGCCAACTATCAAACTGAGGACACACCGTAAAATCAACGTTGCGGGGACCACTGGAAGGAAAGGTGCTAGACACTCGTCACAGCCTTTTCTGTTCTTGTTCAGAGTGGGGGGCACCAAGATTCTCTAATATACGCTTGAATTACTGAACAGTTCAAATTTGATTTTTACGAGTATATCGGATCCAAGTGAGGACCATACTTCGGTGATATCAATGAGAGGTCCGTTTATTTGTCTGCAGAATCCTACCAAACTGAGGTCCGTATAACCTAATTATTAGTATGAGGTGTATAAAGTGAGGACCACTGAACGTTGCCAAGTTTCACAAATTTCTCTTCACATACGATCGGCACTTTTACGGTACATGTGACAGTACAGACAAGCCAAAATTATAGTTATTGATAGAAATGGATTAGGCAATCCAGACTTCTGCATTCAACCTATACAATAGGTATAATCGTCGGCAAGTATCTAACAGAAAACAACTACTGTCCCCTACGACAATTGAATTGAAACTGATAGGTTCTTGGCAAAGTATTCTACAAGAACTACTTTGCAATGTTATCCCAATCTCAACGCCAAAACATGTCTCAACCCACGTGGTTTGGCCGATCATCAGTGTATCTAGTTATTTTCTGTTGTCGTCGATTATACCTATTGTATAGGTTGACTGCAGAAATCTGGATTGCCTAATTCATTTTTATTATTAGTTTGATGAGCTTCTGCCAAGTAGTGTTATCAAATATTTTCTTCCGAAAATTATGATTGTAAGTCAGTACTGCATTGTATATGGAAACAATTCTGGCGGTTTATTCGTCAACGAAAGCAATATTCAGTATTATTTCGGACAAAGTTCGATACGGAGAGTATCATGAAAATTATATGAATTAAATAAAAATATTGACATATCGTGAGTCGCAGAAATTGACATATTTGTAAATCGCGACTGCATTCCTGGATGAGGGGTAATTAATGCTTGGAGGGCACCATTTGTTTGGTGGGACAGTAGGATTCTTATGTTGTTCGACGAACCCTAGCACTGAACATATGCAAAAAAATGCAAAACATGTCTGCAGATGGTCATTTTGAATCAAATGAAAAAACAATAATAAATCGTCTTTATATTCTTCGGTACAAAATAGGCGAAGTTTAGTTTAGGTCTCTCTTACACTTAACCTAAGTAGTACAAATGAGAGATGAAATATAAGTAGGAAAGTCATTCATGGGGTGGAGCAAAACAAAATAAAACCATTGCAAAGCAGTAGTGCTTAATCAAAACAAATAACTTTGAGTAAAAGAGTCTCTTAGTTAGGGTATTTACGAAATTTGGCTTTCAATTTATTTTTTCATATCAAGATAATTGAATGTGATTGACAAAACGGAAATATAGAATTCAATGGCTTGGTAGTTGAAATATGAGGCATAATATCCACTATTTAATCACAATTAGCACTTGAAATTGTGACCGCTTTGAGGAACGTTGCAGAAATAGATGCCAGATGTAATTGAATATCTGTCAGGGAAAGAAAATCTTTTAAGTCAGATATTTTCCACTTTGTCGGAATGTGTGGAAAGAGAGGTAATTCGTTTCATCCAATAAAATTCAGTAATTAAAGGTATGGTATGTTTTTGAATTTTGTTAGGATGGATCATAAAACGAATACAACGATGTATTTGCAGAATATAAAGAACTGTTGTAATTAGACTGTATCGAGTAATTCATAAAGAAATTTATATTCAGTATCTTTATAGTGTCATTTGTGAAATCTGACAAAGTCAAATCATCCCTCTTTCCAAAAATCTTACTGCAAATATCTGACAGAAAACAATTACTTTCCCAGCCAATACTTCGCGGATTTTTCAATATTTTTTCTATGGAAGTTAGCGAGTTTCTGAGCGACTGAACGATTGTCGTTTCTTTGGACAGAATCTAAAATTTTCAGTGTGTGTTTGGGGGCTGCACTCCTCATATGGAAACTGTCTCAACTAAGTGAAAATTTTGACGTAAAAAATTCTCTCTGTCTGATAATCGAATAAGTGAGGAATATAAGGCAACCCTCTGACAAAAGACAAGTGCTTTACTGGCAAATACAGCGTTGGATGATGAATCATATTGTACTCATATGGTACTCATTCAAATGCACAAAGAGGTGAAAATTTTTGCATTATATGTGTGATGTAGCAAAAATAACAATCCCTAGCTTTTGAATGTGTTACTCACAGAATAACCGACGTAACACATCTGAAGCAGACTTTTTTTCCAGTGTATTCAATAGCAGTTTTAAAATTTTCTCTCTCCCAATGTTATTCATTCCTTTTCAGTGAATTTGAATAAAAGCTTGTCTTTAAATGTTTTTTTTCTCGTATTTTTAGTCATAAGTAATCAGATACTCCTCGTTCTGTTCATTTCCATAAGAGCTTCAGTATACCAGGGCTTCTTGATACTCAATATTGTGTATTCTAACTCTTCGATCCGATGAGCATCCAATGATCGATTGAATCATGAATCGTTTTGTCAAAATTCACGATCTCTGACTTCAAAAACCTACACATCAACTTTGAATGAAAACGAGCAATGATCACAGAAACTCCGCAATCCTGAAACCTCGAAAACTCCCACATAGTATTTTTGGATCAGACGATAATTGCAAAACTCGTTGGCCAAATTGTAGCTGCCAATTCAAATTCAAAAATTTTCATAATCTCTTTTCTCGAAAACTCCACTCACCAATTTTGATCAGAATGGTGTCATAATCACATAACCCGTTCGTTATCTTGAATTCATAAATAAAAAAAAATCCTAAACTCCGACCCCAAACATCTTTTCATACTAAAATTGAATGAAACTGACCAATAACACCAAGCTTGTCCGCCGTCTTGAATTTATCAATTCGGACCTAAAATTCATAATCTGAAATATCCCCCAAGTGCCGATTATGAATAGAATCCCAAAGCTCGTTCTCCATCTTGATCTCATATTCCGAAATAATCAGTATTCCAATTTTGTATAGAATCAGACCATAAGAACAGAATTCGCAATTCGCCATCTTGAATTCATTAATTTGATATTAAATCCATTAGCTCCGACCAGTTTTTCTAAAAGAAGTTCAATCCCGCATTGTCACAGGAAAGAGGAACACATTCCAAATTTCTATTTGATCGGTCCACTGGAAGCGGGTCAAAATTCACTTTCTATTAGCCCGTCAGCCCTCTGCCATATTGTCTAATGATTTTATAAGGGTTTTGGTAGTTGTGAATATAATGATCAATGAACAAGCAAAATTTGCGCATGCACGTGGAACATAACAATAACAATAATTATTGTTTTAATTAAATTATATTATAATTTTATAACGATAATCGTATTATAATTATAAATTTCATTATACTTTATTTTCCCAAAGACATGCAAAAACACGTATAGATTCAAAGAAACCTATTTCTCAACATAATTGAGGGCATATGGTGTCCTTCGGACCAACGCGACATGTATGCCGATCGGTATCCGTCTGATTTTCATTCGATGAAATATCGTTTGGTATCATGCTTGGCATACGCTAAAATATCATCAAAATACGTGATTTCTTCATGCAATCCACAATAATCAACTAGTTTCTGACAAATTCTATACGTGTTTATGCATGTTTTGGAGAAAAAAAGTAGTTATTATTATTATCGTTATGTTCCACGGGCAAGCGCTAAGTTTGCTAGTTCATTGATCATTATATTTATAACTACCAAAACCCTACATTTTGGCAGCGGGCTGACGGACTATAAATTTCACCAGATCGTACAGATGAGTGAATTAACACATAAACAGACAAGCGGACGAGTGTAAAAGCAGCAATGGTTTTCCCAGAAAACGGTTTTTATTTTTGCTTATGTTATTCACAAATATCCGTTGCTCGAGGTTTTTCCACGGGAATGTATTATTCTAAACTTGCTGATAACGTTCTATATAATGTTGTTGAGGGGTAGCTGATGAATCAGGAATTATTTTGCCCTATAAAACATATTCAACAGACAGAATAAATCATTTCTGTAAAAAAAACAAACAACGGGTATTTTAACTGTTTCACGATTTTTCTACTTCAGAGATAGTTTTCGATACACAAATTATTTAACGCCATAGAACGTATTCAGTAGGTGTCGAATAATTCATTTCCGTAAGGGTTGTTGAGGGGTAGTTTTTCGTTCACAAATTATTTCATCCTATAAAACGTATGCAACAGGAGTGGATTAATTAATTTTTTTCAAAAAACCTCGAGTCACGGGTACTTCAACTGATTCAAGATTTTTCTACTTTCGGAGGGTTTTTGAGGGGTAGTTTTTGGTTCACGAATTATTTCACTCCATTGAACGTATTCAGCAGGTATAGAATTTCTGTAAAAAAAACAAACAACGTTTTTCTACTTCGGAGGGTTGTTGAGGGTTAGTTTTCAATACACAAATCATTTTACGCTATAGAACGTATTCAGTAGGTGTCGACTAATTCATTTCCTAAAAAAATCTCTAGCAATTCGTATTTCAACTGTTTCAAAAATTTTCTACTTCGGTGGGCTGTTGAGGGGTATTTTTAGGTTCACAAATTATTCCACACCATAAAACATATTCAGCAGGTGCGGAATATTTAATTTTTATCAAAAAACCTCGAGAAACGGGTATTTCAACTGTTTCAAAAATTTTCTACTTCAGATGGTTAACTGTTGATGGGTAGTTTTTGGTTCACAAATTATATCACCTCATAGTACGTACTGAGCCGGTAAATAATAGTTGATTTCCGTCAAAAAAACTTCGAGCAATGGGTGTCTCAACTGCTTTAAAAAAATTTTACTGCAGAGGGTAGTTGAAGGGTCGTATATGATTTACAAATCAGTTTTCCTTATAAAACGTATTCAACAGGTGTAGAATAATTTATTTCCATTAAAAAAACCTCGAGCAACGAGAATTTCAACTCTTTCGAGATTTATCAACTTTGGAGGATTGTTGAAGGGTAGTTTTCATTTCACTAATAATTTCACCCTATATAACGTATTCAACAGGTATAGAATAATTAATTTCTGTCAAAAAATCTCGTGCAACAGAAATATCAACTGTTTCAAGAATTTTCAACTTAGGAGGGTTGTTGAGGGGTAGTTTTTGGTTCACAAACTATTTTATTCTATAGACCGTATTCAGCAGGTGAAGAATAATTCATTTCCGTCAAAAAACTCGAGCAACGGGCACTTCAACTGTTTCAAGATTTTTCTACTTCGGAGTGTTGTTCAGGGGTAGTTTTTGATCCACAAATTTTGACACCCTATAGAACATTCAGCAGGTGAAAAATAATCAGTATCTTTCAAAAATATCGAGCAACGAATATTTTGAATGTTTCAAAACTTTTCCAGTTCGAAGGGTTGTTGAGGGGTAGTTTTTGGGTTAATCTTCATTTCACCCTGTGCAACATATGCAGTAGCTATAGAATAATTCATTTCTGTCAAAAAACTCAAGCAACGGGCATTTTAACTATTTCAAGAGTTTTCTACTTCGAAGGGTTGTTGAGGGGTAGTTTTTGATCCACAAATTTGTTACCATGTAGAAAATATTCTGCAGGTGAAAAATAATTTATTTCTGTCAAATAATATCGAGCAACGGGTATTCTGAATGCTTCAATATTTTCCCACTTTGGAGGGTTGTTGAGGGGTAGTTTATCGTTCACAAATTATTTCATCCTATAAAACGTATGCGATAGGAGTGGAATAACCAATTTCTTCCAAAAAACCTCAAGCCACGGGTACTTCAACTATTTCAAGATTTTTCTACTTTCGGAGGGTTGTTGAGTGGTAGTTTTTGGTTCACAAATTATTCCACTTCATAGAAAGTATTCAGCAGGTGTAGACTATTTTACTCTGTCAAAAAACGTCTAGCAACAGGTTTTTCAAGTATTTCAAAAAGTTTCTACTTCGGAGGGTTGTTGCGGGGTACAGAATAACTCATTTCTGCAAAAAAATCTCGAGCAACGAATATTTCAACTATTTCCAGATTTTTCTACATCGGAGGGTTGCTGAGGGGTAGTTTTTTCTTCAGAAATTATTTCATCCAATAGACCATATTCAGCAGTTGTAGATTAATTAATTTCTGTGAAAAACCTCTAGCAACGGGCATTTAAACTATTTCAAGATATTTTCCATTTCGGAGGGTTGTTGAGGGGTAGTTTTCGATTCACAAATATTTCACCCTATGGAAAGTATTCAGCAGGAAAAGAATAAGTCATTTCTGTCAGAAAAACCTCAAGAAACGGGTATTTCAACTGTTTTAAGTTTTTTCTACTTGGGAAGATTGTTAAGAGGTAGTTTTTGGTTCAAAAATTATTCCACTCTATTGAATGTATTCAGCAGATGTGAAAAAAATAATTTTCGTTAAAAAACCTAGAGAATTCGGCATTTCTATTGTTTCAAGAATTTTCTACTTCGGAGGGTTGTTGAGGGGTAGATTTCGATTCACAGATTATTTAACCCTTTTGAACGAATTTAGCATGTTCAGAATTACTCATTTACATCCTTAAAAAACAGGGCAATTTGAATGAAAACTTGCAAAAGTAGAGAAAATGAGGTGAAATATAGTGATACCCATTACCTAATAAACATCAATGTGTTCAGCGTCACGATATGTTGCCACATTTTCGGACCTCACTCAGTGCTGACCATATAATCCCACAAGGAACGGAATACGCACGTACAGAAAATATACATTCTCAGCAGCGCCTTCAAGTGGCAAATCCCCAAACTACAATATACGATTTTTTCTATATTTCTACCAAAGTGAGGACCACATATTTCACGCGATATTTCAACTAACAGTAGTGAATGCACAAAAAGGAATGAAACACTATATCTGTCTCACTTAGAACGATTTTTAGGTTAGTCACTGAACTTGTACAGAGGAGGATCCTCCACACGGAACGGCAGAAACGTTGTGAGGTCCGTATACGGACCTCACTTCAACATGGTCCTCACAACTTCCGTAATTTTTGCACAAGCGGACCTCACTTTATACGTTGGTCAAATATATATATATATATATATATATATATATATATATATATATATATATATATATATATATATATATATATATATATATATATATATATGAAAACTAGAAGTTCCCAATACCTGCAAGCCTCTCATTGCTCATATCCCCTCACTCCGCGCCAACCCAGTTCCCACACACAGCTCTAGCGCCAACCAAGTTCCCGCACAAAGCTCATCACGCGCCAGCCCCGCCCACACGGTCATTAAACCTAGTATAAATATAGGTCCACAACCCGCAAATCCTCAGTTCTCCCGAAGGAGTAGGCAGATTGCGACCTTAGAGAGAGCCAGTGACGAGACTTGGGGAGTAGGCAGATTGAGACCCCGACGTCAAGTCACAAAATCCTAACGCGATAATAAATACCTGAGGAGTAGGCAGACTGAGACCTCAGTGTAGAATCACGTTTCCTCACTATACCTATCCTTCTTATTCTTGAAAATGGCTCCAAAATCGGAGCCGAAACGTCGAATTTCAACAAATTCCAGACGCGGTTCAACCCGAACTTCTAGTTTTCAAATATCTGACCGCGGAAACCTATCCGAACACATATATATATATATACAGAGAGGTTGAGGAGTTATTATAGACATAGAACACACCACAGGTAAACACTTTTATCGCTCCGGAGCAACGGCGGAGCATTGCACAACCAGAAATGTTGCCTTGGATGTTAGCACCCAGGGATCTGGAAATTAATTGAAGTGTGATTTTGTCGTGATTGAGGAAGTGTAGTAATATTTCGATGACATTTTAGTTTAGGTGGGATAGCATTATGTTGATGTTCAAAGGAGTGGGAACACCTTGCTTCTGGAGTTCAAAATACAGTTTATAGTTTGGAATTGCATTGATTGTACATTAGAAAAATATATGATCAAGGTCTTCACACTTTCCATATTCACAATTCGGATATTCTATTATTTTTATCTTGTATAGATGTGCTCCTGCTTGGCAGTGTCCTGTTCTCATTCGGATGATGGTAGTTATGTGTTGTCTGTCAATAAATGGGAATTTTGAGACCCACACCCTGAAGGAAAAGTCCGACTGAATTTGTCTGTACCAATGTCCTTTTCCTTCAAACTGAGTCTTCCAAAATTGCTCAAAATTCAGTTTTATTTTATTTTTGAATGATGATTCCATCTCCATATGGTCAAGTTTCGAATTCATCGGAACATTCAAATCCAACATTGGCTATTTCGTCTGCTGTTTCATTACCTTCAAAGTTTGAGTGGCAGGTATCCATGCTCAATTGATGGTGATATTCTCTCGCGCTTCAATAAGCAATTTTATTGTTTAACCTCTAGTGAGATGTAATCATTAATTCGGTTTTTCTTTCTCAGGTTGAGATTATGTATGTCTGTCCTGAATGTTCTTTAGTTATACAGATATACTGGGTTTTTAGTTTTCAATAATTAATAATAAATACATAGTGAGTGGAGTTTGCGTCTGTTGAACATGTTTAACCAACTGGCATCCTTCAACTTACAGGATATTCTTTGCCTTCTCTTTATGCCATAAATGAGTCGAAGAAAAGAAGAGAGAGACTTGAATAGTTACTATTCAAGCATGAAGTATAGACTGTGTCACAGTGGTTGAATTGGGACATAACATCACATAGCATTTTTTTAACATTTATAGATAAATATTCCCGATGATAGAAGATAAGTTTGGGTTACCCATAAGCTGAGCGCAATTTAGTCGTGACATGATTCTTGAAACGCAAATTAGAGTCTAGTATTAACCCTAGATTTTTGCAGTGATCGGTAAATTGGAGAATGTCATTTCCTAAACGAAGCGTCATCTGCTGTTCAACATTTGTTATTGTATTATGATTGCCAAACAGAATAGCTGAAGATTTGCTGGAAGTGATTTTCAATTTGTGATTTGATGAAACAGAAAGGAGAGCTTCCAGGTTTTTATTGATTTTGCGATTGATATCTTGAGTGTCAAATGCCCTGAAAGAGTAGTATATTTGGGTTTCGTCGGCGTAAAAATGGAAGTTGCAATGTGATAGGTATGTATGGAAGTTAAAGGTGTATAATGTGTACAGTAAAGGCCCCAATATATTACACTGAGGAACTCTTTGTTTCAACTCAAGTGAATTCGAAAATATATTCATAAGTTAGACTTGTTGAGTGCGATGGCTGAGATATGAGGATATTAGGTTCCTAGCGGTTGTACTGAAACCTGCAGAATGCAGAATTGCTAAAAAAGGTTGAGCGTATGCTTACCTTTTAATTTTAATGAATGACCAGAACTTGAAGGATCTGATTTCATAGATTCCTGGGATTTTACAGAGTTTGTCTCACTAACTTTTTTATTATTCATTTTAGGAAAAGTTATTCTTCATAAAAAGTTCTGCGTGTTATAAAATCTAAAATAAAATCATCAGATATCAAATTTTTTCTGTCGTATACGCGGTGTGACAAAAAATATGAATTTTACTCAGGAGTTATATTTGAAAATATCGAAAATTCTTAAAGAAAAAAGTTGTTCAGAACTAAAAATTACGTAAATATGCAATTGCATCCACTTACATGAAAAATCATTTGTATGTATATTCATATTTGCACAATATATGCATATTATGCATTCATTGTATTTAAATTGCAAATTTGTTAGAAAACTTTGAGAAACGGAAACGTGTTCTTGTGTTACATAATCAAAAGAGATAAATGTTCATTCAAAATAAAAAAAAATGTAAAAAGTAACATTACCCAATTTTTCAATGTCTATACCTAGACGTAATTGCATATTTGATCGAAATTTTCAATTCTGAACAACTTTTTTTCTTAAGAATTTTTGATATTTTCAAATATAAAGGTACTTTAGTCTTGAGTAAAAGTCATATTTTTTGTCACACCGCGTATACGAGTGAAAAAAATTGATTTCTGATGATTGTATTTTAGATTTTAGAACACGCAGAACTTTTTATGAAGTATAACTTTTTTTTTTAAATGAATATTAAAACAGTTTTCCGTATGGTTACAAGTTAGTGAGACAAACTGTATATAAATAGTGCTCGTAGGACTTTTTCATGATCATGTCCCAAACTGTGCCTCAATCAATTTTTTTTTGTCACTTCGAAACGGTGGGTATTTTTTTACATAATTGTGACCTATGGGTACAAATAAGTTTAGTATATCTTATGTCAATGTGAGAAATTCGGAAACAGTTTCTTTTACATCATACATAGTTTCTAGGAATATCCAATAAGTATTGAGGAGATGGGAGTGTAGGAGATTAATTTTTTTTTTTTAAGTCGTATTGAACTAATAACGTAGTAAGTGTAACAGAACGTATCGTATGACCGGACATAATAATTTACCCAACCCCTAGTTAATCCTCTCAGGTCAAGAAACCGTCGAACACTTGTGTAGAAATAACGTTATCCTAACAAAGATTCTCAGAAATACATTGGTTACGAAGGAACATCTTTAAAACGAGTGTATCATATTACTTTTAAGAGACTTTTAATAATATTTCCAAATGAGACATTTCAGAGTACCAGGAAACCTTTCAATATCCCAATAGTTTGCATATGTTATTTTTGTTGAGAGGCACAGATTTTCATGATACCCAGATAGGCCACCCAGAAAGCACTTTGCAGAGAAGGTAGATGATCGAACTATGAAATTGGATACAATTTCGAAAGTTAGTCTTTCGTTTCACTCGTTAAAGTTAACATGTCGCGTAGTTATTTCATTAGTTTTCTTAAATTATTGTAATTTTCATAATTCAACTCTGTTCAACAGAAAATGCAATCAGGGTAACTTCATTAATTTTCATTATTTGAATATATATAAAGTTGATTTTCTCTACCTGTCTCTAAAAAGTTGATTCTTCTAATCAACTCTTACTATTTATTGTATTTGAATTATTTTGAATCTTTTGCAGTTTATCTTGTTAAATTATTAGTAAATCATCTGGCCTCATTCACCTTTTTTCCTGTTTAAATTATATTCTCAGTTAAAATCAGAAGTTACTTTATCAATTAATTTGAGAAATGTCCCAAACATCTTTTGTTGTTATTCTTTATTGTTTTGTTAATAGATATAAGTATTATGCATTCTGGCTTTTTATTCTCAAAAGTTCACATTCCAGTTTACGAAAATCCTTTTGATTTGAGATAAAAATATTTTAATTAGTAGAGTTGAACAGAGTAAGTAAATTTGAGTGCTAAAGTGAGTTCCGCAACGAGTTATAAATCCAGCATCTAGAATAGAAAGTCGGGATCATCTGATGAAAAAGTAAGGTGAGTTAGAAATTTTAAATGCTGTGAGGTATGATTCCTAGTTGCTAGAAAATTAGAGCCCAACGTTCCCAATTATTATTATGTTTTAACGACTCCGCTCGGTCGAATCAGTTGTGATAATGCTCTATTTAATTAAAAAGACAGCATTTGTTACATAAGGTATGACTTGCTGATTATATGAATGCCAGTGATATTCTGAAAGAAGGAAACTCATCTTCAGAGATAAATGGGAGGTGATCATGGGTGACAAGATAATCCATGTTTGAAAATACCAAGTCTAACAAAAGCTTCAAGTTACTTGCGTTTGCTACATCAGCGCGATTTGAAAAATAATACTGACCAATGTAAATCATGCGCGAACACCTTCTTATCAATATAAGAAAGAACAATAAATGAGTAAAAAATCATATGACTAGGTATTAATATTAATTGAATTGGATGGACAATTTGAAGAACTAAGAATACATAGAGACTGGAATATTAAAACCTACTCACATTACTGCAATTTCGTCTTATGTCAACGTTATCAAACAAAAACATTGAAGGTACAGATCGACAAGCGTAAGGATGCCTCTGAGATGCGCAAACGATAGAAAGCGTGAGTAGATATGCGACAAAGACGTAACTGCTTGAATAAGGCAGAGCGATTGAGCTCCTGCCCCACTCCAGGGTTTTGTCTACTGCGCAACCAATTCTCGGAGGCATCCTTACGCTTGTCGATCAGTACTTAGTTTTTAGCCAGTTTCAATCATATCTTCATCGAGATTTTCATTCCCTTTTTTCTGGATTTTTTATATAGTTTTCATATTTTTGATTATCGATATTTTCTAATCGCTATGTGAAGTTGAATCATATCTTTTGATATTCGTATATATGACGTTCCGATTTGGTGAATTGAATCGAATAATACGCTGAACAACAGAAAAGAAAGATAAAAATCATTCATTGCCTATTACATTTCCATATAAGGTTCAGAAAAGCAACAATAAACTCGATGAGATTCTGTTAGTTTTTTGCTTTTCAACTGTTACTCAAAGACTCACCTCCAATATTTTGACTCGATTTAAATTATATCATAGGAATGACACAGGCACAGGTAATGGAAAACATCGCGTGCACGTTCAGTTTCCATGAAAATTAATTCTCTCGGGACTCCATTGTGCAGTTTTCTATCAGTAATTTCTCTCCGTCTACTGTACCTCATCTATTTTCGTAGAATGCGTTAATGTTATATCAACATGAACTTTATGATTTGATTAGGGTACTCAGTTTGATCGTTATGAGGATTAAGGGATGTATTCGTCGATGCTGTTTTTTATACATGCCCCACATGACGGAGTTGATCATTGAATAGTTAAAAATGGATTACACAATCCAGTCTTCCGTTTTAACCTAAACAATACGTATATTATCCGTCGGCAAGTCTCCAACAGGAAACAATTGCTGTCCTCTACGACTATTGAATTATATCTGTTAGATTCTAACATAAAGGAAATGTTGGTATTCCTGTTATACTTAAGAAAGATTCGAATTCCTCGATTTTGTAGTTTTTGCAGCCGGGCTGTTTCACTTGAATCAAAGGAAAAACCTACGATAAATTGAAGTAATTTTTTTGTAATATCTAACTGAAAACAACTACTTTTTCTGCTAAAGCCACGCTGGACATTGATCTTCATCTGATAGATATTGTGAAGAGACCAATTTGGCTTGAGTGAAAAAATCTGTAAGTGAAAATTTGCATTTTCTTTCAGGTAGTTGTAATGAAATGAAGCTATAATATCTCACAGAAAACAACTACTTCCTTGGCAAAAGCCCCGCTGGACATTGAATTACATCTGATAGATATTGTGGAATAGATTTTTGTCGACCAAAATGTATTGGAGGCCTAGCGAAAGAGATGCAATTCATGCATCAATGAAATGAGCGATTTTCTATGAGTCATACTTCGAATAATATTCTCCCTTATCTCATTTAAAGATATGAATCTTCAATGGAAACTGGACATTTGAGAAATAATCAACTATCTGAATGAAAATGCAAATTCTTTCAGATTTTTTGTTTTAAGTTAGTTTTTTTCACAATATCTATCAGATGTTCATTTTAACTGTCTATATGAAAATGCAAATTTTAACTTTCAGATTTTTTCTCTCAAGCTATATAGGGTCTTCTCACAATATCTACTTTAAATCTGTAGTAAAGTAGTAATTGTGAAGAAAATTTTTTTACCAATATAGTATGAGTGTATTCTGCGGAATTACCCAATATTTTGATACCAATTTTGATTTTTTGAAAATATCCTTGATATTTCAAATTTGGTTTACGGGATATGTAACTATTTTCTCAGGCAATGGTGTTTCTTTATGATCTGAATCACATTCAGAGTGGAGATAACCATTTTTGGTATGGATGATAGCTTTTTTTTATTCACTATTCCATTATTTCACAATACATAAACCTAGGATATATGAAGCAATCAGTTACTCTGATTAACAAGTTTAAAAACCTGTTAATTCTCGATAAAGCTCCTAAAAATTTAAGCAATGGCTCATTCTATTCGGAATGACGTCTAAAAAAAATTATCTAAAGTATGTATTAACACATAAGAAAATGGAGTTATTATTAACAAATTAAGATTGAAAAAAAGATAACATTTCGTTTTTTGTTAATAACTAAAAAACTATTCACATTTAAGGAATTTTGAAAAAAGATTCTCAAGGAGGAGAAAATTTCCGAAAATAGAACTCCGTCCAGCCGTAACGACCAACACTAAAGACGGTATACCACATAAAATATTTTTTTACCAACAAATATTAATTTGAAATTTTTAATAAATTACGGTGTATCTGGACACTGGAAAGAATAAATCACTGTAGAAAAAAAATTACGTAAATAACTACATAAAAGTTTAAATAATATATCTATAAATTTGTGGCTATGTGAAGCCCTTCTTTTACATATACTCCAGAAATGTTGTTAATAAATTTATTTTCACCAAATATCATGCTATTGCTGTGTTCGTATCTAACAATGGCATTCAGTAACGTTGAAAAAAAAAATAACATCATTTGGTAAACAATTTTTCATAAACAAATAGACAATACACATCTTTTTAATTTTGTTTTCATCACTCTATTACGAGGATGTATTGAAATCTAGTTAGCCTAGACCAGTTCCCTGAATAAACAAAATATTGCGTTACCATAGCAACGAACAATAACTTATTGGAAGTGTCAGTGCAAAGTTTGACGTCAAAAAAGTAAACCAGAGTTACGCAATAAATTAAAATAAAAAATATGTCCACCGAAATTGTGAAAATCGAAAAATTGGAGTATCGAGCCATCATCAAGTACCTATATTTAAAAGGGTTAAGAGATAAGCAGATTTACGAAGATATGCTTAATTCCCTTGGTGATCAATTTCCTTCGTATGCGACCGTGAAAAATTGGACTGCAAGCTTCAAAAGAGGTAAATTTTCCATTGAAGGTGAATACCAATCGGTAAGGCCAGTTTCTGTGTCAGTACCCGAAAATATCGATGCAGTTCATGACATGATTTTAACAGACCGTCGAATTGAGCTAAAACGGACATCTGAAGCACTGAATATTTCTAACGAACGCGTTCATCATATAGTTCACGTCAATTTGGACATGAGAAAAATTGCTGCAAAATGGATCCCCAAATGTTTCAATGTTGACCAAAAGCGTGCAAGGGTAGTAGCATCGCGTTCGATCTGTGCTCGATTTGAAAACGATGTAGACTTTTCAAACCGAATTGTTACTATGGATGAGACTTGGGTACATTTCTACGATCCAGAAACAAAGCAACAATCGATGGAATGACGACACTTTGGTTCTCCAAGACCTAAGAAGTTTCGTGTCCAAAAATCTGCTGGAGAAGTTCTTGCTTCAGTTTTTTGGGATTGCCATGGAGTAATCATGATTGATTTTTTGGATAAGGGTAGAACAATAACTGGAGATTACTATTCGACATTACTGACCACTCTACGGGATAGAATTGAAGAGAAAAGACGCGGAAAGCTATCAAAATGTGTTTTGTTTTTGCAGGACAACGCCCCTGCACACAAATCTCATGTTGCCATGCAAAAATATCGTGATTTAGGGTTTGAATTACTAGAACACCCCCCTTACTCACCAGATTTGGCTCCGTCCGACTATCATCTCTTTCCTCAACTGAAAAAAAATTTAAAAGGTCGTACATTTTCTTCCAACGAGGAGGTAATAAAAGCTGTGGAGGTCTGGTTTGCAGAGCAAGAAGAAACATTTGTTTTGAAAGGTCTAGAGACGTTGAGGTTTGCTGTAATAAGTGTATCCAATTGAGAGGAGAATATGTTGAGTAATAAAATACATTGACATTGAAATTTTGTTCGGTTCTATTGTAGGCTAAGAATTTTTCAATATATCTCGTGTCTTGGCAAAATAATGATTTATTCAAATTTTCAAATAAATATTCGTTATTAAAAGAAATTATTTTATGTGGTACACTGTCTTTAGCGGTAGTGCGTCGTTACGGCTGGGCGATTCCCTATTTTCGGAAATTTCCTTCTCTTTGAGAATCTGTTTTCAAAATTCCTTAAATGTTAATAGTTTTTGAGTTATTAACAAAAAACGAAATCTTAATTTGTAAATAACAATTGCAATTTTTCTAAACGTCATTCCGATTCGAATGATCCATCGCTCATATCTTTAGGAGCTTTATCAAGAATTAACACGTTTTTGAACTTGTTAATCAGACTTAGTATAGCATTCGGTGATCCGACAAATAGTGAATGTTTTTTTCAGAATTGAACTAAATATAATATAACAAAAATCTTCAATTAATAAATACCGGATATGTGGGTATGTGCACAGTATTGTTCAAGAGTACGCAACCGTTGAACTTTGAGAAGAGTTTTTCCAGCCGTGAAAGATACCCTTGGTATGAAAAGCATAACTAAATCTCAATTTACTCTCCCTTCTACGACCCCTATTTTGTAATATGTCATTCCCGGGCCATGCTTCCTTTTCAGGCTGAAACACTAACTGGACAGAATTAAGTCACTCAAGTATTTATAGCTTCATCTACCAAACTTGCCGCTGGAGATTGCACCAAGGAACAAAGTGATACTTAAGAACGACGTAGTGCATATGCAAGTTATGACACAGGCGTTGGAGAAATTGCAATTAGTAAAGTAAATATTGCACTCAGATATGAGTCGGGACAACAACTGGAAAGCGGTTGGATTTTGTCGGTGGCAGAAAGAAAAATTATGATGACGAGCAAGTTCATAAAAATTTGTAATTTTTTCAGATTTTATTTATATACTATTGATCCTAAACGTACAATATGATATTTATGGTCTATGAAGTAAAAAAATTTAATTTTCTTTGTCACAATTTCAATAATTTTGCAGTTTGAAATTTTTAAAAGTTCTTCATATACAAGGTGTTCATTAAGTACGTGTACAAAAATTAAGGAGCATGTTGCTGACGTCAACTAAGAAGAAAAGTTGCCATTAACCTAATGTCCGCAAGTTATTCGCTTCTGAGATACAGAGTGTCAAAGTTAAGTTCTTATTATTGTTTGTTGTGAATAAATTTCAAAATAACTGTTAAATTCGAGTGAAGTTTTGTTTGAGAGTGTTTTTTAATGAAAATATCAAATTTGTTGTTAGTTTGTCTCTCTCGTAGGGGTGGTGCCATCTACATGTTTTTTCAGTCATTTAAAATGTGATAACTTTTTTTTGTGCGTACCTGTATCACGTTTTCTGTTGGAAAAATAGATGTTATTCAAAGAAATTTCTATTTTCGTTTTTTAGCGTATGGTATTTTAATGAAAAAAAAATTGTATGTGAAATTAGCTATAATGGTTTATTCATGGAATTTGGATACGGCATTTCGTGTTTTCAAGGCCATCATTAAGGTATTTTTTATAAAATACAATATTTTCACTATGACTATTGATAAACCGTCAAAAAGAAAGTTTTTAACTACGTTTCATTAAAAATAACTGTTAATAATACCTGCTCGAACCTCTTCGACCTTCTTATGAAAGTCTAAATGTCCTTCCATTCCAATGAGTGCAATTCCTCCTCCTCAATAGTGGCAGCTCTGAAGACGTTTTGTCTGAGCCTGTCATAAACACCTCATTCGCACAGGAAGCGGAAGGAGTCCTCCTACTCAGTACATTCCGCGCATAGTGGGTCTGCCTCAACTTAGATGCCTCCTGAGGCTGCAGTGGCTGATTAGAACTTCCACCAAGAGTCGGGAGTTATTGGCACTAGCGGCTAGTGCAACCGATGCAACTTTATTGGAATCCAATGAGCATGCTCAGTAGATTCCAAATATGGACAAATATCAAAAAATATCGACTTACTAATGATCTTTGAATTTAAAAGCCTATCAAGCATCGAACTATCAGCGAATTCGAGTCACAGCTAACTTGAGTTTTTTCATTAAAATGCAATTCAACAGCCAATTAAAAACCTAATACCAATTTGTGATACATGGTTGAACAGAGAACATTAAGACAAATGAGGAGAAAGAAATATACAAAGAGAAATATACAAAGTGACATTTGAAACAATACTTGGAGTGAATCATTAGGTTCATAGAATAGGCTATTGTTAAAAAAAAAAAAACTACAGGCTGTCTCTTTTGTTACCCGGTATGTATATAGGTACATGTTCATGGATACATATCTCTCTCGATGATTCGTCTAGATAACTAAATTTCTGGAACGATAAAGCACAGTTTTGATTATTGATTTATTTTTCTTCAATGAAATTCAATGTACAGACGTCAATCCGAATATCAAGTAATTCATTTAGTCGAGACATAATAATTATCTATCCCTATCCCTTCATTCAGTATCTCTTGGGTTAATTGTATATTGTTATAGAGGTAAATTGATTTGAATATATCTGGAATTGCAAGCATTTACAGAATTCAAATAATAACTTCATTTGCTTTCATCTTACAGTCAAAAGTGATCCCAGGCCTCCCTTCTTTCATGCCAAGTATCTGGGAGTGAACATAAACCATTGATTTGGTAGCCATATAAACCCCATATCTTGAAGTGCGGTTCGTACAATGCGAACCACCACTGGCTTTCGAGACTAACTAGTTCGCACTGATTTATTGGGATTTAATTTAGCTCGGAGCAATTCCATTGGCAATATCTCACTGAATCCAGCCCAAGTTCTACATTAAAACTTCCTTTGAAGAGATCGAGAATGGTCATAAGCGATCTCACTGCGGTTGGGGACCAATATTTGAGTTCTTACGGGCATGTTTGGTTGGGAAAAGGGATTGAGGCGGTGTGGGAATGAGTGTACACATTAGAATCATTAGTTTTGAATTATTACCGGTTCATCTTGCATGTTTGAGACTTAGTTACACTTCTATCTTATTGTGGTGAATGTGAAGTTTGTCCTAGTTCAGTGTCGACACCCTGATAATTCTTCAAAAATGTTATTAGTAATTTTCATTTCTTATGAATATATTTCATTAGTGCATAAAAGAGGTGTTTTTTGTTTAATCTCTTCACCAAATCTTCCATAGTTCATTCCATCACCTGATCTAGGTAATTCCACCATCAGCGTAATTAGTTGAGAATCGGTAAAAGCAATATCCATCATATTCTAGACAACTCGTTTGATTAAGCAGCAAATACAGTTTTGCTGCCATGTCTCCAGACAAAGTAACCATTCATTACTATCAAAATACCAAATATGCTTTCCATTAAGGTATAATTCGTCAACATAGAACAGAAGGAATAATAAGATGGTCTCTTGCACTGAGGAACGTCGTATACAGGGTACACCAATAATACCTTACAGTGTCCATTGTTACATAGCATTCTCGTACACCTCTTCCTTCCCGACGCCTGTTTTACGGTTGGAAGTGAACCGTTTGTATCCCATATTAGGCTTCCAGTGCAAAACTCCATTGCATTCCTTTCAATTTTTATCTGCTCGAAATCTTTCCATTACATCGCAGTGCGCGTTTCACTCTGAAGGCGGAAATTGGAATGTTCTGCTCTGCTATCTTCGTAATTTCTGCATGAACCATCATTGCTCCTTCGTTTTTTCAGACTACCGAGTTCTACATCCTCAAATGGTCTGCCATTGCATTCTTCTTGATTCAGACTGGATTTGACGGCAGCCTCAACAATACTCCTAACACTGTCGTTGGAGTTCTTCTCATTACATATGTTATTACCAAGCAGGCCAACCACTAGACCTCTGTGCTCCTGGCCAACTTACAGCATACCCTTATTGGATACTTGGTCTTACGACGACTGTGAACAGCCATCGCATAGTATCTGGATTGGTCCCACAATTATTCCCCACAATTATTTCACGTATGTAGCGTCCAGGATCATTTTCAGTAATTTGAACAGCAGGACTAGCTCTGGCTCTTGGCCAAACATGATGGGTCGTCTAAATTAAGATCAGTTCCATCTCTGTTCTTGACGGATTCACTGAGAGCCCTACTTCAACTCTGATGAATCGTCCACTGACAAACAACTCATTCGCCTAATCTGTTAGTGCCTCCAGGAGTTCACCCATGACTGGGTGTCTAGATGGAGAAAGAGGCAGCCTAATTCCGATGAATCATCTAGTCTGCTGACTAAGACAATTCTATCGCCTCATCTGTGAGTGTATCCAATAGTTCGCCCAAGACCAAGTGCCATAGATGAAAGAGAGGCATCCTACCTCCGATGAATCTTCCGCTGACTAAGACATCTCCATCGCCTGATCTTTGGGTGTACCCAAGAATTTGTCCATGACCAAGCACCATAGATGAATAAAAGGGCAGATTTCCTGAGGGGAGCCTCCTCTCCTAGGATTTTAGTCTGAGTTCTTCTCGAAATAACACGTCCTTCTTCTCATCAGCTACGATACAACCCAGCTGGTTATCGAGTGAGGACTGTATGGTTGCTGTCTTTGTCTTGTTAAAGGCGTTCTACATATCGAAGAACACTCATGATGTTACCTCTTTGAACCTTTTGGTCCTTTCGATTATTCGCAGTACAGTGTGCAGGACCGATTCAGTCCATCTCCTCCTTCTGTATGCATATCGATTTCTAAGAACTTGGTGGCCGAACGAATAAGGTAAGGTAAGAATGAATACTTTTTTGGGTAGTGCCATTTTGATACATTATAACTTCTAAAATAGATTTCTTTCAAATTTTATATTTTAAACGTAGCTAGTATTAGTAGGTATTTGTCTACATGATTGAGTTGTTTTGAAAACAAAACACTTTTACATAACTATGTTGTTTTTATTTTTTTGTCCGGTGTTCACACTTGCCACAAAATGGGGCTAGTGTGAACGTGATTCATGCAACAACATAAGCTGTTTACAGATTAAATGGGGCAAGTGTGAAATACTTTCACGGAAGCAACAACGTCGTTTTCTGAACACTTCAATATCTGAAATATTCAGGAAATTAAAAACTTTTCAAAATGAAATGTTACTCAAGTGCCTAAAATATAATTTGACAAGTCTACTGAAAAAATGAATGTGTCTTCTCTTTGGCCTTTTTTGGGTCTGACGGAATTCTTATGATTATTTCTTAATTATTCGTTTCAATATTGTCTTTATCGTGCAAAAAAAAGGTTTTCCTGCCGAATTTAAAAAATTTCACTTTCCATACTTCATCAGTTTCGTTCAAAATGTTGTCCACAAAATGCCTTATGCTTGGTTTCATATTCAACTACCACCCATTTGTCGTTTTGGATATTACAAGTTTGCTCTTCTTCGATTTTTCCGTCAGTTTCTTCAGTTTCTAGCTCTTCTTCTGGGCCCATGTCATCTACTGAATCAATTAATAATCAATCTACGGGCTTAATGGATGGTTAGAAAACCACGTTCAATTTCAGCCAGACTTTTGGCATATTCTAGAAAAAAATTAAGTTTTCACACATCAAAAAATGTATGTTTACATTTGTACAAATGATGTTCACACTTACTGTGCAAAAAAGTAAAGAGTAAGTGTGAACACGATATTTTAGAGCAAGATCCCAGGGCCGTCAGACGTTACTTATTTCTAAAAGAAGGACATGTGTACGATTCAGTAGTGTTAGTATATACTATGTTTGCATGCCTACCTGCTAGTTTGGCCAGATGACCATTCTTCAGATATCAGGGAATGGCCCAGTAGAGTATAGTGGAGAAATCGGCGATGCACAACCTGCCCTACGATAGATTTTCTAATCAACAACAACATTGTAGATATTTTCCATATTAGTTGTGTTATGGTAGATGTGCATATTTTTGTGTATTTTTAGGCAATGTGGAATTCCATGAATACTATACAAATTGACTTGCACAAATATTTATTGAATTTCACAAGACGCGTATGATGAAAGAATGGACAATAATTGTGTAAAATATCTTCACAACTGTGTCTTACACAAAGTTGTGCACGAATCTGCTGCCAGGTAGCCGAGTGGTTGAACCGACATTGTTTCAATCACTCTGGCTGCCAGATCTACAAGGCATTAGATATTTTCCATGAGCACCCAGAGGGCGAGTGACTACTACCTCCGCTATAAATAAAAAGACGAGCCAAGTCTCCTACATGAAGACAATGTCTTAACCCGTTTTTGTCTACCTTTTTCCGGGAAGCCCCCACTGAACCCCTCCCCCCCCGATAATGAAATCTAATAGTCTGATGCTTTACTCATAATCAAAGAAAACCCGCCGTATAACTTGGAGGAGACGGGGAAGCTCCAACCTGAACATCGATCCCCTCATACCTCTTCTGCATCCATTGAATATGGGATAGGAGAACTCTCGTGAGGAGAATTGTAAAATTTGTTTTTACGAAACTCCCAGGTTTTTGTAGAATGCTCCTCGAAAGCAGAGCTTGTGCGAGCAAGAGAGATACACGGGACCTACAGTTTCAATAAAGATGGAATCCGAACCATTTCAGCTGCGTGATAGGCTTCCGGGAATCAAACCCGGACCGCCTGGGTTGAAGGCAAACCCTCTAACACCTCGACCAAGAATAGTCCTGAAATGAGGTTCTTAAAATTCCTCAGTTCGAAAAAAACTGATAAATATGGAAAAGCTGTATTTTGGAAACTATTTGGTCTTCAAAAACAGTTTTGTGCTCAAACTGTATCAAATTTAGCTTACTTTGAAAATGTGTACTCATAATTGAAAACTAGTCCTTCACGATTAAAATCGCGAAAAACCTGAAGAAAAGTAAAAAATTTCGTGTTTTTTATAACTTTTTTGTTGAGTTCGGCGAATGAGATTGGAATCTTACAATAGGCCAACATCATGAATAACGCAGAAAAAAATCTTAACTACCGGACATGATGTAGATGTGATCAATGTGGACTATACTAGAGATGTAGATCTCCGGAATTCACCCTTTTACCCTCACTAAGTAGATTTCCATTTATTAAACCCTTTATTTAAATTTTTATTCAAAACTAGGGCAGATTTCAGATTTTATCCCCTCTAATAAAAACAGCATTATCTTTTCTCTCTTCACTAACAAGAACGTTCAAAGGGAAATTATAATCTCGATTTCGCAAGTATTTTTCAAACTCATTTAAATATCCATTGATATGTAAATTGGTGTTTCTAATATAAAGTTAGAACACTCGATTTTAACGAAAGCCATCTTGGATCTACAAGAATACATTGGTCCATAAGCTTTATAATAGAGAGGATGCATGCAAGGAGGCTTGAATATTTTCATTCACCGTTTGCTACTTATTTTATATAAGAATCGCGACTCTGCAGTAAAGGGTCCTGGGTAAAAGCTTTTGAATATCCTTCGGAAATTTCTTGAAGGGTTCCGGTAATAGGTTTCAACGAAAATGTTCGTTGTAAAGCGGCGTTTGCCTATAAAAATATGTGGAAATATTTTAGTGACTCCTTCTATTACAGTTTGTAATTTGTCTGATAGTATAGTGTTTAAAAAAAAGTGAGGTAATCAGGACTAAAGACACACTTATTTTAATGAAAATTCAAGCATTGAAAACATACACTAGATTCAAATTGAAAATGATTATGTGAAGGAAACAATGAATGACAAGTCAGTCTTTTGCACATATTCTAATGGTCTTCTTGTTGTAGCTAGTGTAGTCCGGTTACACCATGCTACCGCTCCGTAGATGATCTAAATAAAACCTAACAACATTGTATATACATCCATATTAGTTTTGATGGGGTCCCTTGCGAGAAAAATGTCTGGGAACTCCTACTATTAGGTACCTGTTTCAAAACTACATGTTCCAAAACTATATATGGCACAGTATTTGTGAAAGACTCTGTATTTTAAAGTTTGATGATCTTCGTACTCCTACAATGGAGCCGATTCATTCATATTGTTATGGAGTGGATTCAAAATCCCAAAGAAACAGATTCGCTGAATTTGATTATATTCGCTTTGAAAATGCAGTTATATACGTTTATATACATTTTATTATTATTGTCTGCTCGCTAGCTCTAGAAGCGCAACTCTTGCCCAAGCTCAGTTCTGTTGGGGGTGGATGTACAGAGGTTACTTTTTACTTATGAGATAGTAAAATGATCAGTTTGGATTTCAGAAAAAAGCTATAAAAAAGGCAGTTGAAAACATAGTAGAAGGTTTTGAAGACGGCAGGAAATCTGCAATGACTCTATTTGTCCTAATAAAAGCATTCAATTGCGTAAAACACGAATTGTTATTAGAAAAATTTAACCTTTACGGTGTAAGAGGTATTCCCTTAGCTCTTTTCGATTCATATCTCAAGGATAAAAAACAGTTAGCGTTCTTCAATGGTATTACGTCAGAAACAGTAGCAATCATATATGTAAACGACTTATTTCACCATCTATTTAACTCAACCTGTATCATGTTTTCATCAAAATATATACGAGAAAACAGAAAGTGAAACTACTGAAAAAAAGGCCGAATCTTGGTTTACAGCAAACACTTTGAAACTCAACGCAAGAAGCAAAACCAATCAAATGATATTTTTTTCACAGGCAACAAGAATCAATGAACCCACAAAATTGTTATGAAATTTTCAGATCCCTCGCTGAATTGGTCATTTCAAATCGAGAAGCTCTGTTCTAAGCTTTCTAGCTCAATTTACATTTTGAGACAACTAAAAAATTTACTAAGGTCTGACACACTAATGAATATCTATTATGCTTTTTTTTTTCTCGCACATTTGTTATGGGGTATATCGATGGGATAATGCATCTGACTCTGTAAAAGTATTTAGGCTTCAAAAAAAAGCTATCCGAGTTATTGCTAATGTTGCCTTCAGGAACCATTGTAAACCTTTATTTCAGAAATTTAAAGTCATGACACTACCTGCTCTTTATTTATTCCATCAAATACTAGAAGTTCATACTAAAAATAAAGTACTGGGTAAAAATTCAAATTTTCATGACTATAACACTCGCGGTGTTGGGCAACTCAGACCACAGAGATATAGATTGAATAAATCCGCAAATAATTCCCTGGATATCGCTCTATATAATAAATTTCCATCCAGTTGGAAGATTTTAGACAAGCCTCGCTTCAAAAAAATATTGAAAAGATATCTTTGAGAAAATGAGCTTTATTCAATCCATGCAGGAGTATATGGACACACCGGTCAGTGATATGTGAAGTTATACTAAAATTATTTTATTTTATTTTAATATATAATTATATGAGTAGTAGATTCACGTTGTATATATGTTTATGTGGCTGATTTAATATTTTTTTAATTTTAATTCAATTTTAAATGTTTTTTCCTGGACCGGCTACAAATATACATTGTATATGTACGTAGTTGAATAAAATAATTTATCTATCTATCTAACTAGGAGATGACTAAGATGGTTATGGTGAAGCAAACGATTCAAAGGGAGGAGAGTTTAAGAGAGGAGAACAAAGAAACGCCCTAGTAACAATAAATTGCGACACTAGCAACAAAACTAGTATAGAATGAGCTTTTCAATGGTACCATGGTCTATGGGCTGATAGTATTTTTTGAAAGGGTGATAACGACTAAATTGAAAATACGTTATTTAACTTGACAATTTTATGCAAAACTACCAACAAAAACATCAAATCACTCTGACTATAATATGAATAGATTGAATTCGAAAAAGGTTTAGAAAAGCTTTCTGTTGATAATGTTTTCGCGTTCGATTTTTATTATTTATTCAGTAGATTGCATAACGCGAAAAACATGCTTTCCTAAATTTATATTGCGTCCAGTTCATAAACATCTAGTATTGACGTGAACATTTGTCATTCTGAATTTTTAGGATCAGAGATAACGAACGCTTTCAACATCCCTCATTATCTGAATAGTATCATTAAGTTTTTTCATGGTAAGAACTGTTGAGATCAGAGAAAGGATTCGAGATTAATGCCAGCACAAGAGCATCTGGACAAGTCCTTCAATGAAGTATAGTTGTGACATTTCAGTGAGTTTCGATGAGTTAAAAACACTTATAATATTTCATGAACTGATTTATGGTTTGATAGAATCATTCAAATGAGGAAATGATTGAAATGTTGAACATTTTGGGTAAGTGTCAAAAAACTGTCTTTTGGCAAGTAGATTGTAACCACATCCACAAAAATTGCACCCCAAAGTTGACTGTTTCGAAAATCTAACAGAGAGATTCATTAATAGTGGTTCAGTGAATTATCTAAAACATAAGTGATCAGCTTCTGTTCTTACTGAAGATATGAGATGATGGTTTTAACGACGGTGGTCGAAAACCCAAATATTATTACGAAATATTAGTACCAATGTGGGCATTTCAAAAACTACGGTACAACGAATTCAATTACACCATTCAATTCTCACACAGGATTTCAATCGTAGAATAGAATATTGTATGTGGTTAATCATATGATGAATACTGATACTGATAAATACTGAGAGGCATTTTTCAGGAAAATAACTTTACTCGGACAAGTCTACATTCCATAAAAATGAAGCGGTGAGTCATCATAATTATTATTATCATTCAGACCAGAATGAAGATTATGAAGATCAAATAGGGGAAACTTTTGCCTCCGTTACACCGGAAATATTGTCGAAAGTACGAAATTTAATAAACAACGATCACAAAAATGTATTCAGCAGAATGGGAGACATTTCGAGAAATCTCTTTCGAATTCTATAGTTTCAGACATTCAGATTGATTTAATCTGTTTGTTGATAGTTTTGAATAAATTTGTTTCGAATAACGTGTTTCCAATTGTATAGTTATTTATCTATCAAAAGTATTATTAGACTAAAGTTCATATGGTACCAATGAATAGCTCATTAGGGTGTTCAATTTAAAAAAAAAACTGAGTTTTAGTCATTTGATAAAAACAAAATTTGATCGATATTTCAGAACACACTGTGTATTCTAGGTGACTCGTAAAATTAGGTTTGTTTTGGAACATAGCGTGGGCAATTGTTTATCCAGATCCTTTAATTGATCACTCATAATAAGGTTTTGTTGAATTTCTTTCCTTGTTGATGATTTTTCGTTGAATTTGATTGAAGTGTGAATTTCTTGGCATCGTTGCATCTGATTCCTGAAGATACAAATGATTTGTGTGGGCCATATGAAGCAGGTTATGCAAATGAAAGAGTGTTTATAGTGTGATCAAGTCAAAAAAGAGAGATACTCTGCCCCGGATTTGTGGTGCACCCTGTATTCTCAAAAATAATTCTTGAGAGTAGCACATCAAGTGTCCAATAAGTGTCGATCAAATCTTGTTCTCCATTTTCATCAATCTAGCAGCAATGGTCTGAGCGAGGACAGGTGGGCTACCCTGTATGATTAAGCTTATGATCTATATGTGAAACAGGTGACTAAAAGGGTCTAACTAAAGTGTTTGTTATAATCAACCAACTAATCGGAAATTGCAGTCAACAATAATTGTAGAGGAAGAGACTTAGAGCTTCTTTGACATAGGTTGCGCAGGAATGGTGCCTCCTGACTGGCACCTCCCTTAAAATGGCCCTAGTCTCTGCAACAATATTCTTCTTTCTAGACCTGCCTATATTTCATCTCATAGATACCAAATTCATGTCCTCTTCAGAGAGAATCAGATCTTTCACACAATAGTCGTTAGACTGTTAGTAGGATACTTGAAACCTTCAAAATCCTTTATAATCAAAGACGCTAAATTCCAGACCAACTACAACATAAATGGGTGAAACTGTACTTCTCAAACATTTTGCCAAAACTCAATAAACTACGGACAACGACTCTTCATCTTGTGAAACCCCTCGAATCTTCCTGTCGTTCTTGTTTTCTCAAATTTTCAGAAATTTTCACACTCATGACATTCGAGACTCACCTCATGACTTCGGATCTGAGTTCTATAGGGATATTGTGTCCATCAACGACGCAAATAAAATTTTGAACTAATGTTCAGCAAGGTAACGAATTTATTCCATCCAGTTACACTGTCCTCTAGTGAACACAGTAATTTATATATTCACCATATTTTCTCTTTCTTACATATGGTACTATGGAAGGATACTCAGATCTACGTTCCGAACCAATATCATGCCGTGACTGAAGTTTCAATGAAGTTAACCACTGACTCCGCAAATTAAGACGATTATGTCATATCATGGTTAATACATGTCAAGAAAACGTTTAACCGTACACCGTACACATTCAAGTTCATTTCACTCTGGTGAAATGATTACTGACAGAGACAATTACCTAACTTTGTCCAAACAATATAACTGAATAGCATTTATTTTGTTATTCAGGAAATATAATTTTCCAAAACATATGAATCAGGTATTGAACTCCCAACATGAAGTAATACTACTTGTCAGCGGAAGATTTTGCCAAAGCATTTCGTTAATTGTTTTCAACCCGTGAAGGTTCTTGTAATGGAAGGCTGTAATACCTAATGAGGCTGATCTGGACATAGGCCCCACTCAAAGAACAAATGATTGGCTTGCCAACAATGACGAGATTCAAAGTTTTCTCACCGAAAAAGAATCATCTGCACTTACAAGTGTGTTATTATAAAGGTATTATTTCCATTCCAACGTCTCCCTCACTCTCCGAAGACTTCGTTGCAAACACAATTCACGACTGGCTGAAGGTTAAGAGGTAAACATGATTTTATCGTCTATTCATTTGGTGGTTTCCACCTGAATTACTTGTATGATGAATAGAAAATTAATTCATTTCAATGAGTATGATAATTTACTGACAACTAATAGACTTAGTATAACCCATTGACATATTACGGCTAGACTCCGTTATTTACATCTTTATTGCCGCTTGTTTCGCTGAATTATCTGCTTATACACAATGCATATCAGCAGTTAATTTCCGCGAAACAAGTGGCAGAAAAATTGTGCTTAAAATGTGACTCTGTCTTGACCGCAGCTCGAAATGTAAATCTCGGAGTCGAACGGTAATATGTCATTGGTATAACCACTTTATATATCTAGATTGGTCATAAAATATATCCAGTGAACCAAAGTGTGTTAATCAATACATAACACATTCACTTTAAGACAACTAACTTGATAGGAATATTTTTGGATAGTCAAATGGACGTGAACCCTGTGTTAGTTCATGTATAGAAATGAAACCGAAATATCAAAATACATATCTACAGAAAATAACCTACCTATGAACATTCATGCGGATGATATTCTAAACATGAAGGTTCTCTGAACAGTTAGTAGTCAGAATGCATTTACTTTTTTCCATGAAACAATAATATGTAACTGAAGCAATTCGATTACATGTAATGTAAGTGATTCATAGTTTCGTTAAAGTGTTGCAGAGGGAGCTGCCAAATCAACCCGTAAATAGCACATTCCGTTCTTTCTTCGAAGTCGTAAGGTTTAGAAGTAAAATATACATACTCAGGTACTTTCAACGAAAATTAATATGTACTTCTTTATTACAAGAAATTAACGCCTAAAACTCAATATAAAACTACATTATCGTAATATCGAGATTTGCCGATGCTTTTGGATAATTTAGCTCAAAGTTCTCAGAATATATAAATACCGATAGTGTTTGATGACCACAGCATTTTCTGCTTACATTCTCATTACTCTTTCAGATTTCTGTATACACGTTTCATCTTTGTATTGAGAAGTGAAAGAAAATCCAGAAGAATCCAGAGTTCTGGAAGTCTCCTCTAAATCTACTTCCAGGGTCGTGTACACTTAAAGTATATAATACCAGCTTCTCTTCTTATCAACAGTTTCCTTCCTATTTCCGACATCATTTTGGTCATTTTCACGAAAACCACTCTGTGACCTCTCGATGAAAACAAGAGAACGCCCAGGGCGGCTGGAGACATCTTGGGTCAGTTGCGAACGCTTGTTATCAAAGAGCATTCAGCCAGCGTCGTACTTGTAAAGACTTTAGGTCCCTTTAGAAATCGTATTGAATAAACTTCAACAATGCTCGAATTTCAAATGTAATTCACTGTTTCTGTCAAATTGCCAATGAAAAAATGCGGGAGAGATGAAATCTTTGTAATATGGTACACTTCGAGATCCTAAAGAAACATACTAATTTTGCAACCCCCACCCTATTTAACTTCAACTGCCGTTTTCAAAAATGGTGCCCGAAATCCGTTTTTTTTGAAAACTTTAATTTGTTGCATCCTACAATAAAATGTTATAAATTCCATAGTTTATTCAATGCTTTAACACTTTTTCTTCATTTTTTTTTTTGTAAATGAAGAGTTTTAGAGTGACAGCTTGGCAAATAGAGCTGTGCCTCTGAGATGCGTGGAGGAGAAACAGAGAGAGTAAATATCCACACCAACTTCAATCGAGAAGGAAAAGAAACGGCAGCAGTTGTTCTACTGCGCACCCAATATTCAGATACTCAGCTCTATTTGCCAATGTGTAAGTGCCATCCTATATGGTATATTTACAAAGACTGCATGGATGCCCTATAACATCCTGTAATTTAATTTACTTATTAATTACTATTAATTTTTTCCTAATGGGAGTATCCTAGTCTCCACAGCTCCGGTACATCTGGAGTGCACTCTAGTGTCATTAACACGAATAAACACCCTACACGTCCGTGGGGTAGGTGACTATTGGGTTCGCGAATCATGTTCCCTGAGCATACGTGAACTAAGGTTGATGGCCTTATTACGGCAAGCCATTTCATCAGAATGGTTTTGGTAGAACCTGCGTAATTCAAAGAGTGAAGCTCGATATTTAACTTTTTTCTTATCTTTACGGGCGCTATTCCTTTCATCAGAAGCAGAAAATTCTGTGACGAAAATCGCCTTACTTAGATGGACAAGAAGGACTAAATCAGACTTATTTATTGTTATGTATTCACCTGAGGGTGGAGAATGAGTAGTTCCAATAGATTTGGTGTTGTCCTGAGGAATGAGGAAGTCTGATTTTTGGATAAGCCAATGCCTTCAATGTTCTTGAAGGACACTCCATGCATTGCCCCATCCTTATGTAGCTGCAGGAGGACCTCAGTCTCAGCTTTTTTTCAAACCTGTGACGGAGTTTGAGTTATCCGCTCAGTTTCAAATACGAGATCAAATTCATCGGTTGCACGGGCAGCTGCATCGTTTTTCGTTGGCGCGGACCATACAAGGAAGAGTATCTAAACTCCTAATCTCTACAACTTCATCTGGGATATCAACTAAACAACATACAAACTCTCTAAAGCAATATCTACATAGAATTCAAAGCCACAGCTCACACATGAGCTGGGCCCCAATTCTCGAGTTCAGGAGAACTGAAAGCTCCCATCACTGGATGTGACTGTTCAGATCGCATGCAATGTTCTTGCGCTAGAAATCGGTATTCTCGAACGAGAGAACCGTTGCACAACGTTGGCAGCCGAGTTATGGTGGAAGCCTTATATTTAAAGAGCTGCATACATGATTTACTGACAGGTAAGGAAACCCTGTGCTGGGCATGAAATATTATTATTGGTGTTGCCCCAAGTCGCCTGGATGTTTGTTAAATTTCTCCAGGTCAAGGTCAAGGAGGGGGGAGGGTGTGACGTTTGAAAACCAGTCAGTTTGTGACCGTCTGCTGATTCCACATTTCGGTAGATATGGTGCTGTACATACCTTCTGCAAAGATTTACCCGCAAACGAGGTCAAGATCCAGAGTTATGCCGAAAAAACTCCGATTTAAAAAAATTGCAGTTTTTTGGGCATAACTCTGGATCTTGACCTTGTTCGCCGGTCAAACTTGGCAGAAGATATAAACAGAACCATATCTACCAAAATGTGAAAACAGCAAACTTTCACAGTCACATACTGACTCCATTGCCTTGACCTGGAGAAATTTGACACCTATATCGAGGCGACTTGGGGCAACATCAAGAATAATATTTCATGCCAAGCAGACGGTTTCCTTATCGGTCAGTAAATCATATAGGCAGCTCTTCAACTATTACATTTTCAGTAGTTAAAGAAGAAGGAGAGTTACAAAATAATCTATTTTGTAGGAATGTAGGCTTTCACGGCTAGCGTCAATGTTTTGGTAGGTTTCCGGGTTTTGCCGTTGTCTTCTTTGGTTTAAATCTCCAAACGTTTCAACTGCAACTGCGGCAGTCATCTTCAGTGGCGTGGTCGAAGTACTCTTTCTAGACGTGTCAACTGAAACAGTTAATTGATGCCAAGATTCTAGATGGAGCAGGTTATACTTCTGCTATTATATTGTCATCATTTTCTTTTGCGCGTTTTCTTTGCTTGAATCCTCTTCTTCGTCAGCTTGGGAAAAATTTGCGGATGGTAGCTTAGATTTCACCCTCTCCTTCCTCTTCTTCAAAGTTGATGCAAATATTAGCATCGTTCGCATCCCGTCCATTTCAGTTCCTGCAAATAATGGAACATTTGAGCACTATTTTCTTGCAAACACAACAAGATCCTGTGAAACACCTCATCAAGTTTGAATGAGATGCCGAGTTCAGAATGGATGATGTACTGCTACGGATTTGGTGGTAGAGAAGCAAGATTGAATTTGCTTCTTGTCACCAATCGATTGAAATGCTGGTACCGATGGAAATCAAGAAGAGAAGGCATTTTTTGGAAACTACATACAGTTTCAACAAAACTGCACTGCTTTGACTTTGACTGGTTACAGAATGTAGATGATTGGATTCAGTCATTCAGTTGCTTTCAATCAACTATTCAAAAACTGAAAATGGTAAGTTATGGTTTTTATTCCGAATAAAACAGATATATATGTACATAAAATTAAATTACTCGGTTATTTCTTCATCAATCGAATGAACGCACAGGAAAATGTAATAATTATTGTATAGTGAAGTTGGATCTTTCAGTTATTAAGGTGCGAATTCATTAAAAATGCAAATTCATCCAAATTAAAAAGGGTTCCTACTCGTATAAATTTCAACGGACTAACTCACTTCTGTGTTCAAATAACGATGTATTTTAAATGAGTGATTAAAATTCATGTAGCTGCAGATAAAATTGGTGTGAGTTATGAAATTTACCCATTTTCCACATTTAATTCAGACGTCGAAACGATTATGAATTTTACTTGAAAAACTTTCCGAATCAACTGAGGATTTATCTTTGAAGTGAAATTTGGAGTGTAGAATATATTATGGCTTTTATCTTTTGCTTTGTTGAATAGTATAAACCTCGCTTTCATTCGGATAATAAACTCTCACGAATACAGTTTTATTATAATTTTTAAAATCACTCAAATATAGATATACCCAGAAAAACGAAATTAAATTATAAGAAAAACCTGTTAAATCACCTGCGCAGAAAATGAGAACCAAAATCTTCTTTGATTAAATTAAATGAAGAGAAGCCGAGTTCAATAAAACACGCGAATACAAAGAAGTTCATACGAAAATGTATCATACATAATTTTTTCCACGACAGTTATTATTTTGACAAATTGTTGCTATTGTTGAAATTTTCAATTTTTAACGTATTATCAAGTGGTGACTTCTGACTAAAATCAGAAGCAAAATACCGTCTCTTTGAAAAATTTATGAGCGGTGCGTAAAACCTAACTTTACGTACTGTTGATTGATTCATAGTTTTTTACGCACAGTGCGTAAATCATTACAGCAAAGTGGTCGTGGAGTTAGAGCGTTTGCCTACCATCCAGGCGGCCCGGGTTCGATCACCGGACACCTGTCACGGAGCTGAAGTGGATAGGAATCCACTTTTTGCTGTGTATCCCGGATCTCGTTTGCTCGCGGAAGCTTCTGCTTTTGAGGGGTTTTCTCCGAAAACCAGGGAGTTTCTCAAAAACACATTTTTACGTACTGACAGAAAAAACGATTCACTCACACATTTTATTTGTTATACATGAATGGAACGACCATCAATAAAATATATGTGAATCGGCAAAGTGTTAGTGTTTAAGCAGTATTTTTAAATTGAACCGTGAAGAGAAAAAAAAATAACACAAGAATATAGAATATAACGTATACACTTTAATACAGTGATATTTCAGTGCTTTTATAATCATGAACTGTCAATTACTGTGAAATCTCACAATTGCATGGCTTGTTCTGATCTAGAGTATTTTTTTTTTTCAGAAATATCCATAGAATTGTTCAAATGTTTCTAATGTTCCACATCGTTTCTAGAATATTCAGTAACGCTGTGTCCTCCACTAGGTTTTTCTGTCCCAGATAACACTATTTTGTTTATTCTCCTGGACCCAATTTGAAGGACCCCCAGGTTGGTTGAGACAAACGGCATCACCTGGATCGTATATGGGGGGTTTCATGTCAAATCTATTTTTTTATTTCGCCACAGAAAACTATGAAAATTTGTGTAACGGTGACTCAGCTGTTAAGAGTATATTATATGACAAGCATGGAAGTGCTCTTTCCAGCGAGTTGTGCACAAACATTTTTATTTATTTATTTATTTATTTATTTATTTATTTATTATTCATACAAACCTTACGGTTTTATTACATGAATAAAATGTTATTGGGTACATTGTGCAAAGTACATGATACATAATAAAATAAAATTTTCAGAAATTATAAAATTCACAAAATGTAGACACTTAAGAAAAATAGTTATGTGTAAATATATAATTATATTCGTATGGTTTTTCCTAAATTAATTGAATTGTATGAGGATTGATACAACCTTCAAAGGTCTTCACAGAGATATAGATATTAAATGCTCCAAGATTGTTTTACGAAAAACTCTGGTAGAAACTGTCCATTCTAGATCTATTAATGCATTGAATTGATTCGCAAGTCGAAACATGTTTACCGTAGGTGATCTCGAGATGTTAAATGATGGAGGAATATTAAACATTGGAACCTGGCGCATTCTTCTAGGTGGCACGTTAAATCTAATTAAAGACAAAAGTTCAGGGGAGTTAATTCTATTATTTATGATATTATATAAAAATACCAATACTGAGAGTTGTCTTCTATTTTCTAGAGATAATATCTTAAATTCGTTCCTTAGAGTTGTACTTCTTATTGTCTGGTAGTCAGGGTATACGTGATGTTTTTTAAAATAGAGTAACCTTAAAAATTTATTTTGAATTTTTTCTAATTTGTTTAAATTACTTTGAGTTTCCGTGAACCAAATTAGTGAGCCAAACTCTAACTTGCTCCTAACCAAGCTATAGTACAAAAGTTTAAGTGTGTTAATATTATTAAAAATATGAGATTGTCTTATTATAAAACCTAACATTTTATTAGCTGACTTCAAAATATTTTCAATGTGTATGACAAATGAGAATGTGCTGTTGTAAGTTATGCCTAAATCCTTGATTTCAGTGCAGCGTTGCAAGCTTTGACTACCCATTCAATAATTAAAGAGACATGGTTGCTTAATACGCGTTATTGTTAAAACAGAACATTTGCCTAGGTTGAAAAATAATTTATTTTTATAACTCCATTCAAATACTCTATTAATGTCCTTCTGTAACATAACACAATCTCTCACTGTTTCTATCTTTTTAAATATTTTGAAGTCATCTGCGAATATAAGGCCATTTGATGATACTAGTGCTTTAGGCAAATCATTAATGAAAAGTACAAAAAGAAGAGGTCCAAGGTTGGAGCCTTGTGGCACTCCAGAATTTGCCTCAAATTTCCCTGATGTGTTTCCGTTATGTTTAGTCATTATATATCTGTTTTCTAAATAACTTTTGAATAGACGAAGTAGGTTATACGATAATCCAAAACTACCCAATTTCTCTAGTAATATGTCGTGATCTACTTTATCGAATGCCTTGCTGAAATCCGTATATATAACATCAAGCTGAGATTTACATTTCATTGACTCAAATACATGATTACTAAAAAGAAACAGATTAGTATTAGATGATTTTTTTGAGACAAATCCATGTTGGTGAGGTACTATATAATTTTCAACATGTGTATACAATTTACAGTATAATATCTGTTCAAAAAGTTTGGCAGGGGCACACATAATTGAAATAGGTCGATAGTTTTCGATATTCATTTTATCACCAGCTTTAAATACGGGACATACCAATCCTGTTTTCCAAGCTGAGGGAAATATACTAGTTTTTAAAATAATGTTAAAAATATGAATTAGAGGCTGCCTTACCCACTCACCACAGGCCTTTAACATATAAGGTGGTATTCCATCAGTCCCCTCCGATTTTTTGGGTTTTAGCTTTTTTAGTGCAACAGCAAAGTCTAACTCACTAACTGAATTAAGTACGAATGTATTATTTGTTACGTCCAAATCAGAATTAAAAAGCAAATTGTAAGAGGCTTTTTTGTCAGCATACACTGACGAAAAAAATGTTGCAAATGATTCTGCAGTTTTTTCCTCTGTTACCTCTACTCCGTTATATATAAATTTATCACTATTAGAATTTTTCCTACTATTCTTTATATAATTCCAAAAATTGTTTATATCCGCAGTTACTTCCTGCTCTAATTTATTAATATATTTCTTTTTTTCAATTTTTATAAGCTTGGTTACTTCTCGTCTCAATTCTATGTATTTATCATTAAAATGCCTGGAAATATTTTTTAGTTTTCTAAATCTTTCTTTTTCCTTTAAGTTACTTTTTATGTCGTTTGTGAACCAAATGGGATACTTTTTGTTTTTTTTGTAATGAACATATCTTGGCACACAATCCTCTATAATGTTATTCCAAATTCTATAAAAATGATTTAAAGCTCGGTTCACATCTAGTTTTTTGTTCAGTACCATATCCCAACTTGTATCTCTGGTGCGCTCTGTTAAAGTAAGAAAATTAGCTTTTTTATAGTTGTATCTTATACAGTTTTCAGTAATATTATTTATGTTTTTACAGATCCCCCATTTGTTATATTTTTAATACAAATTTCAAGAGCAGGATGATATTCATCTTCTTTAACAATTGGCACAAAATCTCTATTAACTGTACAATTATATAAATTATTCTCCGAAGAGATTACTAAATCTAATGTTCTTCCATGATTGTTCTTTATGTTATTATATAATATGAAGCCATTAAAATCCATAAAATCATGAAAACTCTCAAGAATTTCGTTTGATATGTTTTTATTATAATTAATTCCAGTTATATCAGGTATATTAAAATCTCCAAAAAGGTAAAAATTATCGGATATTTTTATATTATTTTGTAAAAATTCAAAAACTGATTCATACACGTTGATTAAACTTCCAGAAGGAATATATACCCCACAAAAAATGTACCTGCAACCATTTGCTTTAACTTCAACTATAACTGCCTCAAAAAATGTATGTTTTTTAATAACTTTTAATACTTTATATTGTTTTTTAATTGCTAGAAAAACACCACCACCGGTTTTTTTATTTGTAATTTCTAAATTTCTATCGCATCTTACCAAGTTGAAAATTCCTAAATCTATCACCTCTCCATCATTCACTCCATCCTGTAACCATGTTTCCACTGCTATTATTACATCGAAATCACCAATCAATGAGTTCCTAAAAAATTCAGAACATTTAGTGTTCAATCCTCTACAGTTTTGGAAATAAATATTAATAAGTTTCGACATATTCAGTCTTATGTGAACTCGCACTCTACCCTAAAATAATTTAATTTAAATTCAGGATTACTGCCGCAAAGCGGAATTTTAATCAAGATATTTCATATCAAAAAGTAAGTAACAATTCATTACGAAATACTTCACATTCAAATATTTTTAATTAACAAGCCCGTTGGTTATGTTAGAAGAGGAATTAAAATAAAAATTTTTCATCATATAAGTTCTTCAGTCACGTACAGAGAAAAAAAAATAAAATTTGTTTCTGCATATTAAGTGAACCCTACCTGAAGGGCGGTTAATTCTAATCATTACTTCCAAATCTTAAAAATAAATTATAAATGAAAAAATAAGTGTAATAAAATATTATATGGAATAAGAAATATGTGAAAGCCATTTTCAAATACTTTAAATTACAATAAGTCTTTCCCATCGTGTAATGAGGCCTTCAACAACGACCAGATTTATTCATTGAACTGAAAGAGAGAAAGCAAAACAAAAATATTCCTGCAAAAAAGAATCGTTCTTGATAAGAGTTCTTGTCTTCTATTTGGTCAAGTCCTTCACATTCTGAACCAGCCTGACAGCGTTGTCACTCTTCACGAAAATTCTGCCATTCATTGACCATGCTGAATGATTTCCATATTTTGCTTTTGCGGCTTTCAAGAGCTTGTATGCCCCATCTGTTAAATTTTCATTAACAAAAACGGGTGAACCCTTTAAGTTTGTTCTTGCACTGAATATTTCTTTCTTCTTCAGTAGTGACACAAAAGAAACAATTACTGACCTCGGAAATGTTTGTCCTTCTTTATGTTTACCAATCCTATATATATTATAAATTTCCCAGTGAGCGCATTTAATTTTCATGGCGTCATTAAATAGGCATAGCACTTTAGATAATAGATTCTCTTTCTCCTCTTCTTGTATACCTGATACAATTAGTGAATTTTCCCTATTTTTTAATTCAATCTGATTCACTTGGTCAGCAACTTTTCGGATTTCTTCTTTATTTGCCTTCACTTCTATTTCCATATTGGTAAATCTTGATAACAAGTTATCTAATTTTGTTTCTATAGACTCAAAGTTCTTACTAATACTTTGTATCTGTTCCTCAATTTTGGTGTTTATCTTTGGCAAAATTTTATTCAAGATAATGGATTCTATCATATTTTCGTCCACCACTCCTGTTACACTTCCACTTCTTGTTTTTTGACTCATTGTCAGGAAATATCTAGGCAAAATCTGGCAGCAATGTACAGACTTTTCCCACAACCCAGGATGACAAGAAAAATTCTTGAATATTCATTCAACTTTTAGATAACAAACTCATAGCCAGTAACTATATTATTACAAGGAAACTGGAGAAATGATCATTACAAGGGAAAAAAATAATAGTTGCAAGTAAAATTGGAATACCGCCAAGCGAAAATTTACACACTATTTGGGACTCGCTTCAATAGCCACAAAAAAAATTAGATTAACCTGTGGTAGAAGTCCATTGTATCTCGAAGTGGAGTAGTGTGGATTTACGATGCAGAAAAACACAAAGTCATCTCTTTTTCTGCATCGTAAAATTAGATTGGATTAGACAGTGATTGGGGCTATAATAATGACATTGTTGGGTCAAAATCCATATTCTTCATACCAACAAGTAAAATACATGACATCAAACTAACAAATTTCGCACACCTCATAACTGTAATAACATTATAATTCCGGCACCGATATAACACGTCCACATACAACTACTAACTCAAATACTGGAATTGGACTTACGCCAATTATTGATGTACATTCCCTCAGAGGTGCGGCGGTTACTCCAGATTGATCCCGAGCTGGTCGAAAATCAGCAAGTAGGTGAGCACGTTACATTTCTGGAGGAACACCAAGCTCTACTGCAAATAAATTGTTGTAGTATGTTTTTCACACAAGTTTTCTGTTGTAATTATACACTTTTCAGCGCTAGTGAAATGTAGACCCGACATTATATAAAGTGAATTATCTAATGTTCGAAGTACTTGCTGTAATTGAACAATATTATATCTATAAGTTTATGCGTCCAGAATTCTTGTTTTTCTAATATAGGTCTTGATTTTCTCATCACAATGGAAATAAATCAGGAAAATGTTTCACTTGACCATTTTTTTCCGTGTATCACAGTTCGTAGAGATTTGTTTCCATTAAAAATATTTATAGTGAGTAGGTTATTGTGTTATTCCTGAGAGTATTGAAATAATTAATGTTATATGTTGTTTCAAAGTGCATAAGTATAATAGCTATTTGGATGGTCTTTATATTAAAAAAAAATCGAATTTTGATCTACCATGCTTTGCGTGCCGTCTACATGTATAGAGTAGCTCTCAACAAAATTAATGAAATCAGAAATAGGTATAGAGTGAGAAGACAGCTGAACCTGAGATCCCTCGATAGGTGTTCAGAAGTATTGCTCTTGAGAGATACACATTGCTTCTTGTTATGCAGATAGCAAATGGTCCCTGGATACAATAATACGCGTTCCCTTATCTCCCGGTATTTCATAGTACTCCAGTGCTTACATGGGGACGGCCGTTTTCGGTAATGTTTACGAATATTTTCCAAATTTTTCTTGGCGTTGAAGCGAGAAATAAGACTTTCACCTTTTCTATGATTATTCTTCTTATTCATTTGTAAAGGAAAAATAAAGACCCATTATTATTATCATTATTATCATCATATTATCTTATGCATTCGTGACTCATACAGAGAACCTGCGAGATAGTGTATAAGACAATTCAAATTGCAAATATGTCCAAAGTAATTGTCCCACAGAGCATGTTTGCACTCATGAAGTATATGTAATTCATAACTTTTATACAAAATTCTAGACCTACAATTTGAAAAATAACGGAGTTATGAATTTTTAGGAAAATCCAAAATTTTGTTCGTTTTCAAATTCTCTGCAGTTCTTCTATTCATAAAAATAAGGTTGCTGTTTCAATTTTCTTTTTATAAGTAAATAACTAAAAAAAAATATTTTTTGTATTCAATTGTTTATAGCAAAATAATAAATGACAGTTATGTGCACAAAACATTACGGAATACAAATACCGACTGCTTTTAATGTGATGGCACATTCGGTTTTCTCCTAGTATTTTTGTCACCAAGACGTCCTCTATTGATTGGCCTAATGAAAATCAAATAGTCGATTCCGTGGACGAGGATGTCAAACGAACGCGGAAATTATCGGGCGTTCACCTTATTCTCAACCTCTTCCCGATAAATTCAAAGGCGTTATTGACCTGGCAGATCAAGACGTCAACTCAAGAACGCAATTTTCAGAGAAAACCAAACTTCAATTGGCCTATAATTTGATTTCATCGAGATATCGCTAGTGGGGTCATCAATCCGACAATCATGGAGTTGGTTTTGAAATAATTATTAGAGCAATTGTCATGGAGATATTATCTGACGGACCTCGCGGCCACGGTGAAGTAATGAAATGGAAAAATTAGATTCGCCAAATTTTTTTTTTTTTGTTCACCTTGAATGCCCCTCAGATAGCTCTGCGTACTTCCGGGGCAATTCTTGAAATTAGCTGTCTCGATACTTTGAATGTGTATTGTAGACTTTTGTACAAATCCCCACTATCTATAAATCGTAAACAAATAGCAAGTCTGACTTCTGGTGGTATAGCTTCTCAGAAGTATGTATTCTGCTTAACAATTTCCGATTTAATACTTTCCAGAATGATGCCAAAATCTTCTAGAGTAATTTTGTTGAAGTTTTTTTAAAAATGTATCATTTAAATCAGCTAGTAAATTCATACCATCATATCTAGTTCTACTTAAATCTGAGTCACTCATCCAAACAAGTCTCTGCTTTCTCTTCTTTTTTCTTTTCGTCGGTTCATGATTTTATGTATAATGATGTACGAGGCACAGGCTACTATTAACTGATTTTCACTCATATTTTTTCCTTCACAAACGAAAACGGAATCAACCTTTCTTGTCGAATTGTACTGCAAATTATTTTCGACACTGCCACACATGAACGCCTTACAACGTTCGCAGACATTCGCAACTCGGATTTCCTTTTGATCGTTTGTGTTTTACCGACTTTTTCGTTGCAAATGGCCGTCTACACTTGACGAACGGAGGCGAACGAATGCAGACGAATGCGAACGAATGGCAACGTTTCTCAGGTGTATCCCCGGCTTGATAACAATGTGCGGTCGACGTCACTGAACGCTATGAAAAATGCAATAAATAATTACCCATCTGAGAATAATAATTCATTTTCACGCTAGGATCATTAGTCATATATCTTGTGGTTTGATAAATCTATAAATATTTCACAAATCTAGAAAACTGACATACTGAATTTTGCCAGAGTCATCTTTGAAACACAAAGCTTTTAGATTTTTTCATCTAGACTTTGAAACACACATTTTGAACAAGTAGGCTTTTGACGACGCGGCGAAAAAACAAAAGGCAAATGTTTACTGGTAGCTGTCAAATTTTGATTTGAGCAGTGAAGACGCTCCTCAATTCCTCGTTTTGTTCAATTTTCCAACATGTTTGCAATGAAGTATGAGAATTATGAAAAATGGTATATGATAGTCTGTTTTATACAAACCGGGGAAAATGCAGAAGCATCAAGCAATTTGTACCACGAGATGTATCCAGAGAGAAAGCAACCTTCTAGAGACATTTTCGGTAGATTATTATAAAACTTAATTAATGGTGGTCAATATGAAAAGAAAATACCAAAATTATATGCATCAAATAGGGATACGTAGTTGGAAGAAATAGTCGTTTTAGGAGCTGTTGGAAATAATTCCAAAATGTCAATTTGAAAATATCAACAAGTCTACCAAGAACTACCGTTAGGCGGTTTCTGAGAAAGTACAAATTCAAGCCATACAAAACCAAAAAAGTTCACAAACTCAGACTAGGTGATTTTGAACGCCGCATTGATTTTTGCCAGTGGTTCTTGGAACATTGCAACCAAGAGCGTGATTTTTCGTTAAATTGTATTTGGACAGACAAAGCTCATGTAAGCAGTGCCCGGCATTTTCAACCGCTACAAGTCTTATACTTGGGCAAAACAAAATTCTCATTCAATTGTGTAGCAGAGTAGTCAAGGAAGATTTGGATTTAGTGTGTGGGCAGGTGTTTTCAGGGGTAGAATTATCGGCCCGTTCATTCATAATGACAGTCTCATATCTCATAGGTATTAAGAAATTTTTAAGCAAAATATTGAACTCCTTGTTGATGAATTGCCACTAATGGAGCTCAGGAAAATATATTTTCAACAAGACGGGGCTTCGCCTCACAACACTGCAATTGTCGAAAAAAAATTTGGATGCAAATTTTGGTAATAAGGACCCAACCGTTGGCTGGCCAGGTCACCGGACCTAACGCCTATGGACTTTTACCTCTGGGGAAGGTTGAAAGAAATTATTATCAAATTGCTCTCTAGATACCAATTGGAAGCGGCAGTGATGCAAAGTTTTGCTACTCTCACTCCTATTGAACTAATTAATTCGGCAAAAAGCGTTCAGAAAAGGTGTCGCCTGTGTGTAGGAGAGGATGGTAGACATTTCGAACACCTCTTGTGAAAAATATGTTTCATTGTTTGTTCTTTATTATTAATATTGTTGGAGTTTCATTTATTAGTAGTAAATATAATATAAATTGTTATCAGTTTTATCGAAACTATGAGTTTTAATTACTGCTGTGAAAAGCTTTCTCAACATTTGATAGCTACTAGGGAACAATTACTTTTTGTTCTATCGCCGCGTCGTCAGAAGCCTACTTGTTCAAAATGTGTGTTTCAAAGTCTAGATGAAAAAATCTAAAAGCTCTGTATTTCAAAAATCACTTTAGCAAAATATCAAGCGTGCTATATTTTTGGAAAGGTAATTTTGTGCTCTATTGAAATATACAGGAATATACAGGGTGTCTCATTGATTTTTTTTCCATCAATAACTATCGAAATGTTATTTGAAGAAATAAATCACTTACACCATTGAATTCTACGTAAAAAAGTGCTTTGGAAATGTTTTTATAGAAACGAGGAATTTTCGACTGGAAAAAAGTTACAGCTACTTTTCGTAAATGCACATTTTCGAAAAACACGCTGTAACTCATAAACGATGATAGATATCGATATACGGTTTTCACCATTGAGTTTGTCATGAAATTTGATCCACACAGCTATCAGTTTTCATCTATCTAGTGTGAAAACAGGACTTTCCCTTTAAAAGCGTCCAATTCAGCTCACCTTGTACTTATAAAAAGAGTTTATAAGATTATATGTTCAACTCTCAACAATTTCCAAATAGATAAATGAATGAAATTGCCAGGTGAGCTACAAAAAAACAATGTAAATAAAGCAGAAAGTCCATATTATAACAGACTGTTTTATATTTTGGAAAGATGAAATCGCTATTTACATACCAAGGGAGGAAAATCATGCTTTTCCTCCCGCGGATAGTTTGTTGCCCGACGCGAAGCGGAGGGCATTAATATCCGCGGGAGCAAAAGCATTTTCCTCCTGAGGTATGTTTATAGTTTTTTCTACGAACATTAAGAAAAATGAACATTTCAATTGCGTCTTCGATTAAGAAACTTACCACGTTGTAACACCGATTTTCATTTCCCACGGGCTAGCTGTATCGAAATATTTCATTTCCTACGACTTTCATGAACAACTAGACTGTCATTATAGGTAGGTATTAACGAATTTTATGAACATAAATATTATCGAATCAATTTTTTTTACGTCTGTCTAATAATTTGACATTTCACGTCAGTAGATAATTACAAAATTCGATTGAAAAAATTAAGTTATTGAAAATGATTAGCGATAGTGAGGATGATTTAACAATCAAATTAATAAATTTATATCAGAAGCTCCTGATAATGCCTATCTTCTGACAAAGGTATGATTTTCTTCTCATTAAACCAGAATAATTTCAATAAAATGATTGATTACAACCGGATTCTATATTTTTGAATAGTTGACAGATATTTTCTATATAGCAGTTAATGTGAACAAATTATTATGTGCTCTATAGTTACAACGAGTGTTGATTCAGACTTTGGATGGTGGGAGCGAGGGTTCAAATCCACGCATCCACTTTTTTTTTCATTTTATGAAATTTCATAGACCTACTCGTGGGAAATGCATGTCATTTCATGCTCATTGTACAATATACTATTTTCTACTACCTTTAAAGTCGTCATTTTATAACGTCCTAAAAATTATAATGTGTGCATACTTACAAGAACAACTGCAGGAAGTTGTTGAACTATACAGGGTGGGTCACGGTCGATGGTACCTTAGACGTTTACGAAGAACGGGAAATAGTATCATTCTGAAAATTTGGTTTCTCAAGTAGTTGCTCTTGGTCTATCGATCTATTTTCAGCAATGCAGCGTTGCCGCTTATACCAGAAAGTAGCAGCATCTTTGTTATTTCAAATGGGTCACCCTGTATGTTACCGCATTTTTGAACTTGTCATTCCTTTCTGATTATTTCTGCTTTATACCTATCTCTAACGGTTTTTGAGATATTGGTTATTTTCCATATTTTAGGCCTGTGCCTTCGGCTTGACCTTACGGAGATTACCCTGTCGATTCTTTTACCGTACAATGCGTCAACACTCACCTTGTCATGTCGCGGAAGCTACCTTAGGTCGTAACGTGCCGTCACTGCCCTCCGTAGTTTCTATAGCCGGCTAGGAGCGGCGCTAGCATTAGCGCTGCTCGCTCGTTCCTCAGTACGCTGTTAATTCTTGAGCTGTCAACAGTGCTGTCAACGAAATCTTTTTCCACGTGTGTTTAACGCTGTGTAGCGTTCGGATTGTGAAAGGTAAGTGCGTTTTTTATTTCTCAGGTTGTGGGAAGCTACATGGTGAGCGGATTTCGAGGTTTCTCATGCCGTTCTCGGTCAGCAATCGACTCGACGCCGAGTCAGCTCATCAGCGGAGTGGCAATGTTCCACCGTGGATCACTGGGAAAGGCGTATGTCTACTGATTAATGAGATGAGAATAGATATAGGTTCGATCCATCGCCAGGTCACTTTTTGCAGGTTCTTCCAGAGCTATAGACGATCGCCTTTGCATCCACAATCTCCGCTGCAACAATCGGCTCATCAGGCGAAGCCGACGGCTCGCCAGCCGCAGCCGACGGCTCGTCAGCCGCAGCCGCCGGCTCCTCAGCCGCAGCCGCCGGCTCCCCAGCCGCGGCCTTCGGCTCATCAGCCGCACCTTGAGCATCCTTCAGAAATCGGTTCCTTATCGACGGACATATTCAGACTCGTCTCTAATTCTATTCTATTTCCCATAGATGGCGCTTCCACACACCTTTATTGACATTGGCGATTTGCTGGCAGAGCCAGCGGGGAATGACAAGGAGAATGCAGTGCTGGAGAAATTGAAGCTTTCAGCCCAGGAGCATTTGCCCGATGGGTGGACAGAGTGGAAAGTAGCACAACTGTCGAAGGAGCAGTTGCTGGGTGACCCAGTGGACCCATTACTCCTCAACAAAATACGATTTGCTCTTCCCACTCTTGGGGTGGTGACAGCCTTTCTCCCGGAGGCAGACCATTTGTCGGAGAAAACGTATAGAGACATCAAGGTGAGCATGTTAGAGTGGGCCTTCTGCAGGGCTTTAATCATTAGCCCACCGGCCGTGGCTAATAGAATCAGAGGGTCTGCGGCGCAGACGGAAATCTTCAATCAAGCGGTCAAGGGGTTGAAGCCGTTACTAATTTCGAGACCGGAAGCCTCCGCCCGATTGGGCGGGTCGGTGTCTGCGGCCGATTCGGAAGAGGATATGTCTGACTCACACATGAAACGTCGCAAGCAGCCTCTTCATAGGGGACCCGAGAAGAAGGCTAAGATGGATCGAGTGAGCAACCTTGAAACTAGGATGGAGTCGATGTTCGCCACTGTGTGTGCTCATCTGGATGCCCTAGCGGGCGCACCTTCATCAGCGGGGGAGCTATCAGCCGAAGAGGAAGATGAGTCGTTCGCTAATGTGTCCGACATGGAGAGCTCTCCAACCTGGCGTGCGCCAGACCTAGATTTTCCTGAACCCCCGGATCTCGAATTTTTACCAGACGTGAAAGAAGCTGATCCAGCCGTCCCGGAACCGCTTCCGATCATTAAGTCGGAGGGGATTTTGTGCCAAACGCTTCGGGTTGGAAGCTTGGAATAAGATACGATATAAAGACGTTCAGAAACGTCTACAAGCAACCCCAGTGTTCGGAGCCCTCAAAGTAAATAGTCAGCTAGGGGGCTTAGCTACCAAATCTTTTGCTTCGGGTTTGCTGGTCAAACTGGATGATACCTTAGGCACGATTTGCCATGGTCTTTTACATCAGAGAAAAGCCCTAGCAGAAGCCTTGAAGCATTTGACAGCTAAGCATCCGGCAGTCGCAGAGGATATTAAATTAATTCTAACTGATTCCAAATCCTCATTTAAATCTTATTCCGACGACTTGTTACAATTCGTATGCGCAAATAGGGCCGAAGCTATTAATTACAGGCGACAAGCCTTTAAGACCAAGTCTGACTTTCAGTCGGCGAAATTGAATCTCATACCTCCCTCGGCCACGCACCTTTTTGATGAAATTAAACTGTCCGAATTTCTTAACGAACAGGGCGGTTTTTTTTCGGGTGTTCCCTTCGCGATCGGATAGAACCGGGTCCCACACAGCGTTTACCCCGAGGCAGGGAAGCCGCTTCGGCCAGAATAAACGGCCATCAAAAACAAAATCGTTTAAGCCCAGAGGCTCACCTTGGCAAGCCCGTCCTGTTCCACACTCTTCTTCCGCTTCTTCGTCAAAGCATCGACGAGAAAACCGCAGCAGCCATCCAACAAAGACTGAGAGATTGAGTCGCAGCGCTCATGAGCGACGTTTTTGACGGTCGCTTTGTGGCGGGCCAGCTGAGGGGGTTTCTCAGCCGCTGGAGGGAGCTCGGAGCGCCTCCAGTTGTTTTAAGGGCTATAGAGGGTTATTCGATCCCACTCGCAGACAAACCCCCTTCAGTCTTATTCACCGCCAGGACCATAAAACAGTTTGCGACACGAATCTCGGCAGCTATGTCAGAAGAGGTCGAAAATTTGATCGCTCAAAATGTAGTGGAAGGCTCAAAGGTGCATTCCGGGTTTTTGTCCCAGTTGTTCCTGATTCCCAAACAAAATGGGAGAATGCGGCAGATTTTCAACCTGCGTCGACTCAACGGTTACCTAAACCCCAAAACTTTTCGATTGCCAAATCAACGCAAGGTGCCAGTTTTTTTGCAGGAAGACGATTTCATGGGGAAGTTGGACCTATCTCAGGCTTATTTTCACATCCCGGTGAAGGAAGGGCATCGGAGATACCTTTCCTTCGCTTACAAAGGAAAGGTATATCAGATGACGTGCCTGCCGTTCGGGCTCTCCAGCGCTCCTCTAATTTTTTCTCGAGTAAGCAATTGGCTGGCGAGCCTTCTTCGCTCGGTCGGGATCCGTGTATTAGTTTATCTCGACGATTTTTTGTTGGCCCATCAGAACGCCGCTATCTTGGAGAAGCAGTTGGAGCACGCAGTCGGCTTGTTCCAGCATCTAGGCTGGAATGTGAACATGGAGAAGTCAATTTTGAAAGCAACCACATCGGTGGAATTTTTGGGCATCGTTTGGGACACCAGACAAAACGAGATGAGTCTTCCCAGCCAGAAAATCCAGACCATATCAGCAAATTTACAGCAGGTGGTGAGCAGCGGCAGATGGAGCTGGGAATCAGCAAAGTCCCTGATAGGCAGATTGGGCTTCGCATCGTTAGTGACTCCGCTGGGACGCCTTTTTTCAAGGCGCCTTCAGCGGGCAAGCCGGTGTTTGCCGGAGGCTCAGCCCAAGAAGAAATTCTTGTTACCACCAGGGGCTCGAGCAGATTGTCTGTGGTGGATTGCAAATTTGTCAGTCCCCGGCCGGATTTTTCTGCCAGAACCAAACACGTTTTTGCCAACAGACGCGTCGGATACCGGTTGGGGTTTTCAGATAAGCGAGATTCACCAATCCGGTGTGTGGACCCAACCGCAGACCAGTTGGCATATCAACAGGAAGGAGATGTTCACGGTGTTCCTGGCCGTCAACAAACTGAAAAAATTGTTGGTGAACAAGTCCCTGATGATACAGTCGGACAACAAAACGGTGGTTGCCTACCTGCGAAATCAAGGGGGGACCAAATCGAAGATCCTTTTGGAAGCAACGCGAGAGCTTCTTCTGCTGACCCACACATTAAGGATTTCTCTATTTCCTTATTACCTCCCCGGCCGTTACAGCACGCTGGCCGATCGCCTGTCCAGGAGCATGACTCTTCCCGACTGGCATCTGACGCCCGAGGTAACGTTGATGGTTTTCTCCAAATGGGGAACCCCACAGATAGACCTGTTTGCTTCGAGCCAGTCGAAAGTCGTCCACAGCTATGTGTCAATAGATGCAAAGGATGTTCAGGCAACGTTCATCAACGCCTTCAGCAGACCTTGGAAGTTCCAGTTGGCGTGGGTATTCCCACCACCTCCTCTCATTCCCAGAGTTCTGCAACACCTGAACAAATCGTCAGGGATCTTCATTTTGGTAGCCCCTTGCTGGGAGAAGGTGTTTTGGAGAGCCGACCTGAAGAACAGAGCCTTGGAGGCCCCAATTGTTCTAAGGAACTTGTCCAAGTGTCTAGTCGATCTGTCAACAAGCCTGCCCCCTCCCAAAGCAATGGATCTCCATTTGGAGGTCTGGAAGGTACGGGGTGGACTCCATTAGTATCGGGCCTGTTATCAGAGGACGTTGATCTTTTGCAATCCACCTGGCGGAAGTCAACGTTGAGGACCTATAACTCTGCTTGGAAACAATGGATATCCTGGTGCCGACAATCAGGAGTGCGATCGGATAAACCCAGTGCATCAGAGATTTGTTCTTATTTGTCGTTCCTGTTCAGGGTAAGAAAACTGGCCTTTTCGACAATTTTGGTACATAAGTCTGTCGTGATTTCCTTGTCCTCACCGGAGGAAGGTGAGCGCCTTTCATCTCACCCTTTAATTAAGTCGATGCTAAAAGCAATAAGCCTTAAAGCGTCAGCCGCATCTACGCCTAGATCTCTTATCTGGAATGTTCTGGACCTGATCGAATGGCTGAAGTCTCATCCTCCGAACCCCATTAGTATTTTTCAAGTCTCGCGACATACAGCTACATTGTTGTTGCTGGCCTCAGGTCGCAGAATCCATGACTTGACGCTTATTAGCTTGGACAAGGACCACTGCCATTTGTCAGACTCGATCGTTACCTTTTGGCCAATGTTCGGGTCCAAGACAGATAATAATCAGAATCATCAATCGGGTTGGGAGCTTAGAAGTTCAGGGAATCCTTTATTGGACCCTGTTAAATGGGTTCGCCATCTGATAGAGGTTTCGAAACCCAGAAGGAGAACCCGAGAAAATTTGTCATCGCTTTTTATCACCACTAGGGGGGAAGTCAGGGCGGCCTCACGAGCCATAATCGCCGGGTGGCTTAAGGAGCCATTTAAGGACCTTGGCATTGCTAGGGGACCTGGGTCTATTCGATCAGCGGTGGCAACGTTTGATTTCCACAATAATGTTTCATTAGACTCCATTTTGCGAAAAGGTAACTGGCGTGGTTCGGGAAATTTTTTTAAGCATTATTGTAAGACTGTTCAAAAACCAAGCGCACAAATGGGCGCTAGTGTGCGAGGATCTTTTGAGGCTGTGTAAACCAGTATTATTTAAGTTGCACTTTTTCAGCCCTGGCAGAGGGCTTTTGTTCCGTCCTGTTAAACTGCAAACAGAATTGTTTTCTTTTCGTTAATAATAAATCTTGTTATACTCACTTCTATCTAGAACGTTTTCTTTTTTTTTGTGTGTCTCCGTTTATGGGAAGACTTCACTGTATAGCCTGATGGTTCACTAGATGACTGATCACAGTACGCTGATGCCGGCAGAGGATAGACACTTCTCCGTAAGGTCAAGCCGAAGGCACAGGCCTAAAATAGAACCGTTTTCCACCCCGAAGGGCAAGAAAACGGATATTTTAGGTCTTGCCGAGGCTTGACCTGAGTAAGCCCTTGCCGCCATTTAGGAGAAGGTACTGAGGAACGAGCGAGCAGCGCTAATGCTAGCGCCGCTCCTAGCCGGCTATAGAAACTACGGAGGGCAGTGACGGCACGTTACTACCTAAGGTAGCTTCCGCGACATGACAAGGTGAGTGATGACGCATTGTACGGTAAAAGAATCGACAGGGTAATCTCCGTAAGGTCAAGCCTCGGCAAGACCTAAAATATCCGTTTTCTTGCCCTTCGGGGTGGAAAACGGTTCTATTTTTAATCCAAAACATAGCTCGAATTGAATGTTTATTTCTGCGGTATTTGAATTCTTAGGAAGTTGCAATTTCGTGTTTAGTTCATCAGGATCATGTACATTGATTCTCTATAGAGAAGTTTGTTCTGCGTTATACAGGGTCGTTCACAATTCATAATCTTACTGCTAGATACGAAAGGGGTTGAAAGTGCGTAAATTTAAATGGAACATCCTGTATATTATGAAATATCCTGAAAGATGACTAAATTCCCTTCGAATTGATATATCATGTTCCTATACCTAAATAGCCAGAATTCCGAGATAATAGCAATTTTCACTTGTAATCTCCCAAGTGCCTGAATTATTGCCGGAAATTTTTCGAGAACATGAATTTTCAAAGAAAATTCAATCAATATTTCAATGGTTATAAATAGTCAGTGGTTATAAATAGTTCAGGTGAAACCATCGTTAGTTATTTCTTATGAATTGTTGGATGATTTTCATTTCTCGGTGTGAAATTTTCTTACCGAATTCCCCTCGTGCTTGAATTAATTGCCGTAAATTTATCTCGTACATGAATTTTCAAGTCCTCGAAAAATTTCCGGCAATAATTCAAGCACTTGGGAGATTACAAGTGAAAATTGCTATTATCTCGGAATTCTGGCTATTTAGGTATAGGAACATGATATATCAATTCGAAGGGAATTTAGTCATCTTGCAGGATATTCCATAATATACAGGATGTTCCATTTAAAAAAATGCACTTTCAACCCTTTTTGTATCTAGCAGTAAAATCATGAATTTTGAACGACCCTGTATAACGCATAACAAACTTCTCTATACAGAATCAATGTACATGATCTTGATGAACTAAACACAAAATTGCAACTTCCTGAGAATCCAAATACCGCAGAAATAAACATTCAATTCGAGCTATGTTTTGGATAAACAATATGGAAAATAACAAATATCTCAAAAACCGTTAGAGATAGGTATATGGGAGTATGAGGCAGAAATAACCAGAAAAGAATGACAAGTTCAAAAATGCGGTAATATACAGGGTGACTCATTTGAAATAACAAAGATGCTGCTACTTTCTGGCAACGCTGCATTGCTGAAAATATTTTAGATCGATAGACCAAGAGCAACTACCTTAGAAACCAAATTTTCATAATGATCCTATGTCCCGTTCTTCGTAAACGTCTAAGGTGCCATCGACCGTGACCCACCCTGTATAATGCGGCTATATGACAAAATATTGTAACCGTTGCGTCGTCGTCATCGTGTTGGCAACGATTTGTTGCTATGGCGTTGTTTGGTAATACAAACATAACAGTTGTCATTAGCTGTCACGTTGTTTACCCTTTTAAGTTGCTTCTATGTTTTGAAAATGATTTCTAGCGAAGACGACCTGCCAAAAGATCTTGCTGAAGACGCAAAATTGATTTCAATGCATCTTCTTCCTGATAAATCGGGAGGAAAAGTACTATTTTCATCCCGGCGGGAGGAAAAGTGCTATTTTCGTCCCTTCTGTATGGGTCGAAAATAAATTTTTCTGTGAGGTAGTAGAAAAAAATATTAGTTCCTATTTCTAATACCTCACAACGATTCTGGATTCATAATTCTTACAACTGCTTTCATAGATGCTTGCTTGAGTTGATGCTTGAGGCGAGAATTGATGCGATGCTTGATGCGATGCTTCACTATGTATTTACCTCTGAAAGATAATGTCAAAATATCACATGGAGTTTAAATACTCGAACTAGCAAATAAACACTGGTAATAAGGATCACCTACTGACTGTTACAAAGCTGAGACACAAGTTATTTGGAACCAAATTGGCACTGGACACTTTTCAACTTATAACGGAGAGTAATGGTTCCCGGAGTAAAATGAATTACTGAATAACACAGTCATTTGGTTCGAATAATAGAGGTTACCTGGAAAGTTCTCAGGGAATTTTGAAAATTGGTTATTTTATAGATTTCGATGAGCTCTTTCCTATTTTCAACTTTGCCAATCGCGCCGCGCCGCCAAATTTATATAAGGTGCCAAGGCAAGTTTTTGGAAATATCTCCTTTCCGTCTCATTTTACGATAAAAATAATATCATACAAAAATAAATTGAAGAAAATTTCCTACAATTGATATAATCACATTTTTTTTAATAATTTTTTTTTGCATACGAACGCCGCAAACTATTATTAATGCATACCAACATGTGTTTTTCGTATATCTACAAAAAATATTTTTGATTATTCGTTGCAGGTATGCGTGTTGTAGGTAAACAAGAGTCGTCTCATTAGAATGTTGAAGACAAAATTTTAAGATGAGAATTTTATGGACAAACAAGCCACGGAAGCTGCGGATACTCTAATAATGAATACCGCTTCTCATCAGCAATCGATTTCGTAATAGTTGTCGGTAAAGATGTAGATCTCATTTTTTTGAAAGCTGTATCAATGCGATCAAACATATAAATTCTCGAACCGGGATAAGGAAAAATTCCGCAACAACTATATTCAACCACAAGTATCATAGATAAAACAGCCGCGGATTAAATTTTATTCTTGCAAGCATTTAGTTGCTGTGATACAACAATTGCACTCTTTATTTAAGGAAAAATTGAGTTTATTAATTTATTAAATAATCCCAATATAAATGAGATTATCCAGGTACTTTTAAATCCAAACGCTAATCCAGAGATCATTGCTAAAGCTGGAGAACGCCTCCTCATTGAATTACACGGTTAAAGTAATGTAAAAAGAAAGAAAAACATGTCTTCAAACAACTACAAATAGATATACATGCTCCATATAAAAGCAAATTTAGTATTGCGTCGCTACTACCAACAAAAGCAGCAGCACAACATTATCGTTCCGAACCTACCAGCATCAGGTTCAGCAGTGATATTGGAATGAAGAAAAGGCAGAGCAATGAGGATGCAACAGAAAAAATAATGGCCTAATTCCTGTTACGACACTCGAGCTCACAGTCGGCTATGGTATCCCTTGTTGGGGGCAAGAAGTTTTACGTCCTCAAACAGAATCTTGTGGTTTCCTTCACTGAGCGAGTATTCTGTCACTGCTGACTTGTGCGTTTGGCCTAATCTGCAGTTCCTCCGATGTTCCTTCAGCCTTGTTCCCACTGACCTCTTTGTGGGGCCGATGTACACCTTTCCGCAAGTGCATGGTATGCGATAAACCTTTGCTACAGATAGTGGGTCTCTTTTGTCTTTTGTCGACCCAAGGCTCTGTTGTATTTTCTTGGTGGGTTTGAAGACCGTTTTTATGTTGTGTTGTCCCAAGAGTTTTCCAATTCTGTCTGTGACCCTAGGAATATATGGAAGATACCATATGAGCTTCCTCTCTACTTTGTCTCGTGGAAGTCCTCGGTTTTATGGCCCTGTTGATTTCGGGTATACTATATCCGTTCGATCTCAAGGTTGTTCGGAGATGTGAATGATTACTTAGAGCATGGCCCCCTTTCCACCACTTGATGAAGCTCCTACTATTTACGACGGTAACCAATCTTTTTTAGGTAAAGCTGGACAATTGCGCTAATAAAAAGCAAGATCCAAAGAACCAGAGAAAGGGAAGGATAATAATTTTTAAAAAAATAATCATATGTATATTAGCCAGTATTCTGTAAGGAATTTGGGAAAAAATTCGACAAGGTACCTCACCTCGCTCTCCTCGAATGTTAACACGTCTTTACATTCCTTGTTACTTAAATAACTAATAAGAAACGTAATAAATCACCTGAGCTGTTTATCACAGATATTAGAGTAAGAAAATTAGGAGAAGAAATAGACTGTGGTTTGAGAAAATATATATAGAATGCATTAAAAAACATTGTTAGAATGAGAGAAGATAGTAAATGAAACTTTGATAATATCAACGTTTCATTTTCATTCATCATGTGAAAACTCATTCAACTTTGCCTGGGAAAATCTCTTTTACTTTTTTTTGATTCAGTGCATATCTTCAACGCCCTTCGAGAATTGGGCACACATTCTGACTTCGTCGTAAATAAGGGAGTACATGATCTGGGTTGTTGTTGGTATTGGTTACTTAACATGATCTCTCATCCATTGAGGAGATGCATATTGTGATGGAAATATTTCAAAACTGTTTCTGATTATATGTATTGAGCATACAGTTTCCATAATGAATATAGATATTTCTGTCCGAATTCTGTTGTTATTAAAAAGTGGCTTGAAGCAATCACGTGGTTTGGCTTTGCGAATATATATCACGCTTTTGTAGAATGAAAATTTGTTGCATGAGCCGGAGATTACAGAAACCCCAAAACGGATTTTCGTTCCTCTGATGGGATTCAATAATACCATAATATTATGTTTTCGATGCAGAATATCCTGTTTCATTTGATACAAAACTCTCACAGCACGGCAACCAGAAGCTTCATAACATGTTTGGGCTTTATCAAATAATGAAATTAAATCTATTTTTCCAGTAAAACCCCAACCAAAGCCTTACAATCTTCCCACAATCATCTTACACACATGAAAACAATATTTCAAAATTTTGCATTCTCAACGGTCATTATCATCATATATTGACGATTATTCCATTTCAATTGTATAGCGGCTATTTCAATCATAATAATCAACTGGTGTATATATGAAGGCGATTAATGATCGAGATATTTTAACGCGTGATTGAAGCGACCGCGTTAATTTACGAGATAATTAATCTCATTTTAATATAATAGTTATTCAAGTAACAAGGCATGTAAAGACGTGTTAACTTTCTAGGTGAGCGTGCACGAGCTGAGGCAAAGCCGAGGTTTATCGCTTGCCGAGGATACAGTCGATACATTCCGTGTTACTTATTATGTTTTTCCCGCTGCTTGTTGACATTTCTCAAAATTGGCCTGGATTGTAGTTTGTTTTCTTCCTTCATGATTATTCGTTCCGCTATTTCATTCCAAGTTGCTTGTGCGCGTAACTAAGTTACCGAATAAACAGACAACAATAATATTCAAAAAGTCTCATAGCCTAAAAATTGATATAAATGAAGGTATTATTTGTTAAAGTCAAAGTCATTATTACTGTAGGCTTGTAAATGACACTATTTACATTCCGTTGTCGAGATGAATTAGTAATCGAATGATATAGGCCATTTACCTGTTTTGTGGCTAAGCATTTATGGACTATTTACATTGTCGGCAGCAGGAAAAAGTTGATTATAATATTTTTCCGTCTATCTCACTCTTGAAATAAAGGAATTCTAATTTGTTTCCGGCAATAAAGTTGAAGATGCTACTTCAGCAGTTTCCGCAACATCAGGCAACATAAATTAATCGTCAATATCCATTTTAAAGTCAGTAACATCTGAATTCGTTTATGTTTGGTTGCCTATATGCAACAATCATGCATTCATGGAGAAATGGACAATTAATGACAAATCGTTCATTAATAGGGGTCCTCAATGGATGATTTCTTGAAATCATGCATCAATAACAATCGCAATAATTTCAATCAATATTACAGAAATAACGACAAATATTGGAAGTATCCTCTCTCGCCAGCATTCAAAGAAGCAATCGCATTATTCAAACAATAAAACCATGTAGGAAATTCGACATTCTATACAAGACATAATTCATAATAAAAGTTTAAAGTTATTGGAGTTGTTCGACAAGTACACCATGGCCAAATCCGAAACTAAATTGGAAGATATATTGCACTGCAGTTTGAAAGTGTTTTGATCACAGTTTGCACAGATGCATTTTGTTCAACATATCCCGAAACTACCATTGTGCGAGTTCTAGTGCGGAACTTGTCTTTTTGTATTCCTTGTAGTTCGGCTCGAGTTTGATTTCTGGAATAAAGTCTCGCGGGGTTTGAGTGAGGACCGTTGTTGTTGAATATTTAAAGCGATTCTATTGACTTGTACTACACATGAGACTGGAAATGTGCTGGGAATGTACACGATGAATTTTCTATAATATTCATTGTGCGGGGGGGAAATGTGCTGTCCTGCTGGGAAAGTTTTCTTTTGAACGTTCTCGAAAATTCTTATTGAGGAAGAAGAGAGAATTTTCATTCGTTGATGCCAGAAAAAAAAATTCATTGGATAATGATATGAGAGCTACTTAATGAGATCCAAATATGATTGCAGACAAGGTTAACTAGACAAGAGTTTTTTCCATGGTACTACAATATTTTTGTATATTGATTGAAACAAAATTTTTAGTATCTAGTGAATATTGCTCATGAAAAAGTAAACAACATATTTTTGTAATACTTTCAATTTTTATTTTATGAAAAGTAATTATTCCATTATTTTCGTAGTAACTTTGATGAAGATTGAGTGACATGTAGTGTCATTCCATCTGGACTGTCTGATCATAAGGCTGTCTTTGGCATCATAAAAGCCATAAAATCTTTTAACACAAAATACAAACAAGTACGAATTATAGCAAGTTTAGGGTCAACTGGGAAAATAGTATGCATTCTGATGAATCATTTACCTTTATACATAATTAAAATTTGGTCAAGCATTTTCTGTCAAAAAAAATCGAAGTAAAGTTAAAAAAACCGTGGGGAACTACTGGCATAAAAATATCTGCCTCAAACTTTCGCTCACTACGTAATATCAGGAAACACACAGATATGGAATTCTTTCAAACACATTTCCAAAACTATCGAGGTATGTACAGCAACATTTTCAATCAAGCAGAAGAGGATCATTACAATAACAGACTAGAAGGAGCCAATAATACATCAAAAGAGAGCTGATCCATAATCAACAATACATGAGGGAAAAATGATAAAACAATAACGCAGATCCAATTGAGAACAGATACTTTGAATGGATATTATTGTATTATAGCACTCAAAACAAATGTAACCTCAATGATCAATTGAATTACTTACCATCCATCAACAATTGTTAGGAGCTCCATATTCAGCACGAAGAAAGCGAATCGTATTATTTGTAGCTATATACAGAGTGAGTCAGAATAAGACCGACAAACACCGAATAGAGATTCCTAACCTCATTTCAAGGAGGAAAGTTTCTATGAAGTTATGTCCTAATATAAATCTCTTCTGAGATACAGGTTGTCGGAAATACGAAGAAAATTAAAATTGTTTTCCTCCAAAACTCCTGGAGGAAAAATCTGAAATTTGGTACACTAATGAATGTTTGACAACGTGATGATTTGAAGTGATATTTTTTAATTTTCGTATAACAGTGGCATCGTTACGATAGTATGTGGCTATATTTTCAGTCATATTTTCTTTAGACAAGTGAATGGACAAATGAGTGTTTGACTTCAGTTATGCTCATCAATATTCAACGTTAAAGTTATTCCATTCCATGAGCCTAAAAGTGGAGGATTCTGTGATAATTGAAAAAAACTATTGCCACGTAATGTCTTATGTGCAATAATCGTATAATGCTAATTTCTTGCTACAAATCTGATTATTTTTCAAAACCCTGAACATTTTGATATGTTGGGAGAATCGAAAACATTATACAGGTGAGTCAGAATGAGACAGACTTCTCCGTTTTTTCATTCATCATATATTAGTTGGACGAATCGATGTCGTGGATTCACTGGTCAATATTACCATACTTTCTTGCATATGACTATTTTGACAGATCAACTGACTAGCAAACCCAACCTCAAATTCACTCAGATAAGAGTTGATCTCTGAAATAATTTTTACGAAAAACTGAAGATGAGTAGTCTCAATTTGTTGAATCCTATGTTGTAGTATCATTTTTAGAGTAATTTTTTACTTATTCATCTATAGGAAAATATTATTCAATCAGCATGTTCTTTATGGAGAACAATAAAAAAGTTTGTATATGTATCATCTACTTTTAGGCATATGAAATGTCATGACTTTCAGAATGAGTATCGATGAGCCTAACTGATGTCAAACACTGATTTATCCATTCACATGTCTGAAGAAAATATGAATGAAAGTATGGCCACATTCCACCGTAACTACGACACTAGTTTACGAAAATTATAAATTATTACTTTCAAATCATCACATTGATAAACTTGGTGTATCAGGTTTCATTTTTTTCATTCAGAAATGTTTAAGAACTAAAATAAATTCCTGATTTTGCAGCCAGGTTTTCGCGGCCCTCTACTTTCTTATTTGGAAAAAATAGTACCTTATAATGATGTATTGAAAGCACTTAACTACCTATATTTTGTTACCTTTCAAACACATTTCAACTTTTTTTTTTTCAAAGTACTTGTCATATTTTTTTGTGGATGATGACAGATAGTTTTTTCTGTGTTTTACCTTTCGAAACATTATACATTTCCGTAGGTAATACAAAAAGTGTATCGATGATTATCGAAAAACAAATTCCTTCTATTTTGAGAAACAAATTATTTTGCTTGGTTACCACAAAAGCGCGAAGCGCGAGTGTGATTGCCCCTTGCAACATAATTTGTTTAGAAAAAAACAAGGAATTTCTGATAATCATCGATTACACGGGTTGTATTTGTTAAGATTATTTCACTGATGAAATAGTCAACGAAACGACTGTTTTCAATCTTATGGACGTTCCATTGAGGATATTCAGGTTAGGTTCGGTTGACTAATAATATCCGTATTTTCAACCCATTTTGCGTCCAGCTGTCTCGAAATTTCAAACTTCCCGGTATGACAGTATCAATCACAGAGCCTGTCTTTCGTGCATTTTACTGATGTCCCGTTATCACGCTATCAAAATTTCCAATATTTCGTGTTAGGTCACGTACTCAGAATAGTTTTGACCGGTTTTGATTTTATTGATTATAATATTGTTCAACATGGATCTAGAATTTGTCGAAACTTGCGAGGTTGTTAAAATTGTTTTTTCCGTTAACCAGCTGTCGTCCCATTACGAACGGTAGCCCTCAAAAGTCGAAACTTGTGCGAGCCAAGGATTAACGAGGTATTACCTTTTTACGTGTGATTCCTAGTACGATCCGAGGAGAAATCGAAAGGTGGTCCGTTGGTCACCCATCAAAACCCTGGCCTCGCCTAGTGTTGCTTAGCTTCAGATATGATATGAATCAGTATACTGAGTTTGGTGTCATTTATAATAGCCTGCTGGTGAAAAAGTTTGTTTAACTGATCAATGAGGAAGCGAACTACAAAATCGAAAACACATCATAAAGGTATCCAACAGCCAATGAAGAACCGAACATCAAAATCAAAAATATGATGTTTTCAATTATCAATACAAAAATTTCAACCACTCGAGAACGCTTCTTTCATCATGAGTGGAGTAATTATCATAAGTACGCCAACTATATTTTGTCTATTTTGATTATACACTGTCGGTGTAATAGTCCGAAATCTCCAACGCTATTTCCATTCTGAACCAGATTCTCTGCGTATGGAAAAATTCATCTACGCTGGCAATACCAAGCAAGCCCGAAACTGGAGAATGAATAATCCGAATATTATTGAAACCCTATCACCTGTATAGACCCTTTGTCGAGATTTCTCCTCGTTATTCTCGGGTGAATCGGCATTCTGTCCCGTACAGCAAAAACCTAATAATTGGGTGTCACGTTCGCTCGGGACATCTACGGTGCATGCAAGTGACAGTTTTTCGCTAAACAAAACCTCATTATCCAACTAAACCAGGATGTACTCAGTCTCTTTCATTATCCACTTCTGTCACTCAATGCCGGTCCATATTTCATCTCACGCCAACTCCAGGTTTAGCCTTTCTGCGAGACATCCACTTAAAGCTCCGCATCACCGGGACGCATCAGAATCCTATTCTGCTCAAAGAAAGCATAGCGCATAGTTCCATTCATGTGTGTATTTGCATCATGCAATATCAAGGGGTTTTAACCCGGTACTAAATCCAGCAGAAATGATTTTTAGCACACAAGCAGTTTTTGAGGAGTACTTTTAGAAAAAAAAAAATTTCTACACGCGATCACTTATGGAGAGTGGGGAAAGCTCTAAAATTCGGTATTCCATCAATAACTTAGAAGAGCTTGAAAATTTTGATATGATGTATAGACAAACTTGTAGAGCGTAGAAATCTCCACAAAAAAAGTTTTCACCCACTTTTTCAAAACTTGCTTCCTATGAGATGTTATATTTTCAGATTTCCGCGCAAACATAAGATTTACCCCGATGCTCAACTAAGATCTCTTTATCTCCCTTGTTATTGGTCAAAAATTCATGAACTGAACGGTGTTTTGAAGGGAAATCCTTCAACAATTATCATATATAACTGGCGGGTGTCAGCAAAAGTGTTTGTATTTGATATTCGAAGGTGAAATAATGATGTTTGATAAATAAACAATGTAATTTTACAAATTATTTACGTTTTCCTATCGAATTTGCTCGACAGTCTGAGTTTTTTCAGAGATTCGGTAGGTCAAATTTGAACAATCAGATATAACATTCATTCCCAATTTATCAAGTTTTTCTGTACTCGTTGTTTTTAAGTTCGCTCATTTTTCATGTCTGATGTCTTTACAATCGACGTAACTATATCAAAGTGAATATTTTTGAAAAAGCGTACTTGCGATTTTATTGCCAAGACTCTACTTTCAGAATACGTATCTAAAATTATCTGATGACAAAGTTTGTATTCATCATTTTCTATATTTCCTGGATGTTTCCCACAACGCATCATAATTCTTCTGATAAGTCTCGCGAGTTTATCTTATCGACTATAGATTTATAAAATGTGAAAATCTGTAGTTGAGAATCAGCTCTTTCTCGCAGCGTCTTTTATTTTTTTGTTGGAAATCTTGGGCCAGTTTCATTTTTAAATTCCCACCTCGGGAACCCAGTCGGCACTAATGTTCGCGGGGTACCACGGTCGACTCAATCAGATGACGTTTGCTCCGCATAACGTGTTGTAAACAAACAAGTCTGTTTGTTTGGTGATGTTTTTTCTGAAAAACTTCATTAAAAGTTGTGTCAAAGAGTATATATATATATATATATATATATATATATATATATATATATGTATATATATATATAACAGAAAGTTAATTATGACATCTACAGTCACTATTTATATATATATATATATATATATATATATATATATATATATATATTACAATATCTGTGTTTTCATACTGCGTGGTTCCGTGAAATGTAACATTTCTCAAAAAATTTCGAAAGAGGGTGAAATAACCACAGTATGTCCAGGTATGCTGACTTAGTGCGGTGTTGCACTTGGGAGAAATGATGGCAGATACAGGGCCAATAAACATTCATCAGAGTTGGAAGTGTACCGTGTTTGTTACCAAAATTATACCAACCCGGGTAGCACATCATATCGGTTGAATTTTGGTTCCCTATTGGGCCAATATAGATATATTGTAAATGAAAAAATAATATTGGTCCAATATGGGTAAATATTCAAAAATCAATATTATATCAATAATATTGGTTGAATCTGTTCTAAATGTAGATTGTCACATGTGATATTGGGTCAATATTGGTCGAATAGTTTTAACCAATATCGATAATACAATATAGTCTACAAATTGTTTTCAACATCTAGAAAGAATATTGCAATCCCAATATTCCGGTCATATCGATTCTAGGGATAAAAACTATATTGTATTTCCAAGTTTGATAGCATATTGGTTGAATATCATTTCAACTATATTCAACAAATCATAATAACTCATATTGGGTCAATATTGGTTCAATGATATTTACCAATATCGATAAAATAATATTGTCTTCATATTGTTTTCAACATCTAGAATACATATTGTAATCCCAATATTCGTCTCATGTCGTTTCTAGACATAAAAATATTGGTTGAATATTATTTCTCCAATATTTAACAAACCTTAATAACATATATTGGGTCAATATTGGTTCAATAATATTTACCGATATCGACAAAACAATATTGTCTCCATATTGTTTTCAATATCTAGAATAAGATGTATTGGTCGAATATTCAATTAACCATATTAAAATTACATTGTAATCAAACCTGGATAAAAATCCGCCAGGTGGCTCTACATATAGAACGTTTCCTAACACCTACGAAAATACATTAAATACTTTACATAACTTGTTTTCAAGACAGCTTACTCAATGGTTATAGCGACCGAAAGGCAGACTCTGGTGTCACATTGATCAACTAAAGGACATTCAATAATTCGCCAAGGCATATTCACTTCCACTATATATTCAAATGATATTGTACCAATATTGATGAATGTTTTGAGGCCATTATTGCTTCAAGAATATTTCATCAATACAATTTTCGAAATGTTTGAAAAATATTTGACCAATATCGCAAAATGTTCACATTTTACTCTTCGACAATATAACGTTTGAATATTTTCAGAATATTGTACCAGGGATATTTTAACAGTATCACTGAATATTTTGCGGCCAATATTGCTTCGAAAATATTTTGCCAATATAATTCAAGTAAAATAGGACCACTATCGCCGAGTATCCACATTTTTTTTCCCAATATTGCATTTCAAATATTTTGCCAGTTGTGCTACTTGGGAAGCGTACCAGAAATAAAGCACTCCAACATAATGATGCTGAATTTCCTTCAGTCAGGCAAAATTTTTCATATAGTCCACCCGGAAAGAAACTAAGGAGAAGTGCTAGTGAATTTGAATTCCAACAACATTGCTTTTTCTGTGGTGAAAACCTAGATGTGCAGAACTCAGGAAAAAGGAATATCCAAATATTTTCTGTTCGAAAATTTGAATTTCTTATGAACTTCATTCGCTTCATATAATTTCATCTTTTCTCCGACAATTACAAATTTATTTCAATTGAAGTCCGAAGCTAGTTGATGACATATTCTTTAGCGATTATTGCAATACCGCTAAAGAATTAAATCGGCTTAGTTAAATGATTGCAACTCTTAAAACTTGCGATAAAATTCAGAACCATCAATCGTTCGTAACCAGCAAAGGAACTGCAAAAAAATGGAGTGCTAATTATGAATTCAGTCCACTCAAAACACGAAACCACACAGTTAAATCCCAATTACTTGAGCATGCGCGTCGCCCACTTCGCACCACGGCCCATTATTGTGGCCCTGAAGTGTTCCTAAAATGGAATGTTTTTACAAAAAACATGTCGATGCTTTTTTATGAAAATTTTCACGCTCTACAAGTTTGTTTTCATACATTATTTCGAAATTTTCAACCACTTCCAAGTTATTGATGGAATATCGATTTTCCGAAATTTCCAGGGAATTTTCCAAACTTTCCAAAGGAGCAGAAATTTTTACCTTCAAAAACTGCCCGTGTACCAAAAATCATTTGTAATGGTTTTATTGTCAGGTTTTAGTAAAATGTGACTATTATGGAAAATAGAAAACTAAAAACTTCATTCGTATCGCCACCTCGTTTCATACTTTAGTCGCTATTTTCCATCGTTCCAGAAAAACTCTTGGAAAGTATTCATATTGAAAAGGGAAACATTCTCAATTGAAAATTGTAAAACACATGACTCGTATGAAATGAGCGATTTTTATGAGTGATACTTCTGAATAACATTTCCATTTATCTCATTCATCTATATGCATCTCCAATGAAAACTAGATACCTAATTAGAAATATAGTATATGAATGGATATTAAAATTTTCATTTTTGGATTTCTACTTTCAAATTGGGTTTTTTCCACAATATCTATCAGACATAGTATGTAGTTGTTGTTTTCTGTTAGATATAATGAAAAATATTTTCCATCAGGCATATTATATTATAAGATGTATAGAACTTAAAAGAGCTCAATGGAGATGGGAAGAGATCAACATCTAAATTTTGACGAAATAATGTAATTGTAATCGAATGTGAATCTTCAATGAACTGTGAATGAATGAATTATAAACAGTTTGAACTCCGAACAATTACGGAAAATTATACAGTGTGCTCTTCCCACTAATAGAAGTAGAAAATTTGGGATTTGGGAACAAAGAAATAACCTTTCATATGTGTAAAGACTCACCTCCCTTGTTTGAACATACGTGAATAGACGGGATCATTTTCTCTTTCCCTATATAGAACGTGGGACTGAAGATGTTTGTTTAAAATGAAGTTTTATGATTACTTCCAGTAGGAAATTTGCGAACACAAATGATTTCTTCGACACACACAGCACCAAATGAAAATTGAAGTAAATATCCGAATGTTGCTGTCGAATGATCTACAATCAAATCACAATATTCACGGGAAATAAACGATGGCATCACGAAAGAATCAAAATCAAAATACGATCACTGTACTGCATGTCCACATTATTGCAAAACAAACTGACGATATTTTAAACGGATATGATAAAGACGCGCACGATTGCCAACGCTCATTAAATGTCTATACCTTGGAACATTAGGGTTCTCAATTGAATAAGCTGGAGGAAAATGGTTAGTGATATTATGAAAATGTGTACATTCAACTGGAATTATGAGGAGGCTCATTTTCAGAACTGATACTATTTCTCTTTTATTAATAATTGTGTTTATTGATGGTCAGTCGAATGATGCAATTTTTGGATTGCTTCTGGAAAAGTGATAAGGAGTTTATTTTTTTAAGTCGCAAGGCAAAAAATTATAAACTCGAGGAATTTTGAAAATGATTTTAAGTATACAATTTTGGGTCACCTCTAATCTCTTCAAGTGATTGTTTGTGGCTCCGCTACATCCAAGGATACCATAAGCAAGATGTGGTTCAACAAGTGCATGATAAACAATTTTCAGTTGAATAACCAACGATCACCATCGATTCTCTTCGATTCGGCTGTTCGAGATCCTAACACGTGGCAATACTGCAGAAGCGCGTATTTATGTCTACCTTCCGCGATAGGATATGGCGGTGTTTAGTGTAATTTCACTGATGCAATGACGCACCTATAAAAGTTGTCGTATCAAAAACTCGGCCTTCTGTCTTATGGGACTTTATCTATCAAAATAATGACCTAGATTGTTATATAAGAAGTATCCTAGATAACTCTCCAGACAGCACCAAACATTCCATAAATAATCCTAGAACGTTCCTTTTCGAATATTGGAATACTCTAGGACTATGCCAAGATATTCTATTCCTTGAATATGACAATAGATATTCCTCAGATAATCCCTGAATATACCCAAGATATCTAGAATTGGATCATTCAGATGGTTTGGTTGGGTTAGGTTAGGTTGGATCAGGTTAGAATGATCATTCAGTAAGTTACATCCACAATGTTTGTGTTTATGAATTTGGAGTATTATTCATTAACTCAATTTGAAATTTTATTTGATAATGTTCATATTGGAGCAAACTGCAGTAACGCTGGCTACAAATAGAAGTGGTATAAAAACAAAGAAAGTTTTATTTATCATTTTTGTGACCTATTTTATTACCGACACTTAATTTTTTCAATACTCACGTTCTATATTACATGAGAACACTACCCTAATCACTGGGAACAGAAAAAACGAACTTCAATTACATATTATGGTGGTATGCCAAGAAACGACATGGTAACATCCAATGGACCACGCTCTGCGATTGGCAACAGCGGGAACTTTAAAATGACAGACATGCAATCTCAGTTGGAACTGCGTAAATTATTACAGCTTGGCAAATCTATCTGTGCCTCTGAAATGCGCGCATGATAAAGAGAGAGGGTAAATATCCGTTACCAACTCAATAGGGATGGACAAAAAAGAAACAGCAGCTGTTCTACCTCTCATCCAGTATTTAGAGGCACAGATAGATTTGCTAAGCTGTACCCAACTCAACCTGACCTGAAATGATCGAAATAAAGATTATGTTAATTTTTGAAGCATCAGCGCGCATGAATATGTAAGGTGAAATTTCCACGAAAATTTTATGCATTTTGAGAATGATTCCTTTTAATTTCTCTCATTAGTAGATGGCTGAAATATGGAAGTTAAATTTATAATACATGCCAAAATTAATTTTTTTTCTTCTGTGGTGTTTATAGTGGCATCGACTGCTTTTGTCATTAGCCACTATGTGTTCTGGGTAGGCCTTATTACTAACTCCATACACCAACTTAGGAGCAGCACTGTTAATTGGAACGTAACAGTGAATCGTGCAGGAATCACCCCAGTCAAGCCACAAGATTTTATTCGGACAATTTAAATAAAAAATGTACCAGCTCTAACTGGGGCTCGAACTCCGGACCTTCGGGACCAGAGTCGGACGCTCTTACCACTGCATCACACTCTCACCTATAACTATTCATTATTTAAAATTTTGTATTCCGAGCAAACATGAAAAAGTCTTATCTGGAGTTAGATAAGCTCGAACAGTTCTCAAGGATCAAAAATCTACGTTTTTGAGTAGCAGAAACTGAAAATGAATCGCTTGCTTATTCATACAATACAAAAATTGTCGGTGAAAATATGCAGATAAAAAAGTGCCATCGTATTCCTAATAAAAACATTGATACAAACAACGGAAAGCCGTCCTGCGTTCTGGTGAGGTTCAGCAATGTTGCCGCCCGTAGCAAAGTCTTGGGGAATCGAAGATTTTTAAAGTCAAGCGGTAAATCTGTTCAAGAAGACCTAACCAAGAGGAGAGGGCTGTAGATGAAAACATCTCTGGAAAAATTCTCAAGAAAAGACGTTTGGAGCTTCAATGGGAACATATTTGTAAAGTCTGATAATATAGTGCATCGTATAAAAGATGAAAATCACTTGAAGGAACTTTGTGGGAACTAATTAATCATATGGTATGATGGAATATTCAGCATTTTTCTCTTTTTTTTTCTCACTATGCCTTAGTTAAATCTTGCTATTCAAAAATTGGTAGTTTTCATAAACTTAGAATTTTTTTTTCTCGCACTATCAATGATGTAACGTGCATGATTTGTTTAGAAAGCAATGTTTTTTTTTTCCTAAACTACACATGACTTATTATTGTAACCAAACTGTACATGCAAGTTTTTTTTTTTTATTTATATAATTTTGCAAAATTATACTCTAAGAGCAGGAATGCTATCATACCTATACATTTTTGTCACTGTTGACTATTTCTGTAGAGCAGTGTAGAATATTTTTTTCTTCAAATAGTTTAAATCTATTTTTTTTTCTTCCCTTCTCTCTCTCTCTTAATCTACGTTTCATTCCATCTCTCTCTCTCTCTCTCTGTATCCTCTCATTCTCATTCTTATTATTATTAAAAACTTATACACTTTTTAATTTATTTTCGGGCAATGCTGAACTTATGCCATATAAACATTAGATCGCTACCAGCAAAATTTAATGACTTTCGAAATCAGATTCTCGATGCGGATTTTGATGTTGTTGGAATTTCAGAGACGTGGATGCATTCAGGTATAGACAGCAGCAATGTAAGTCTTGATCAGTTTACTTTCTTAAGACAAGACCGGCCCACCACAGGCGGAGGTGTTCGTGTATATTTAAATAAAAAATATTATTATGAAATAATTTTTAGCCAATGTGATGAGCAGCTAGAGTGCATTTGGATAGAAATATATATATATATATATATATATATATATATATATATATACATATATATATGCTGAATACTTGTTTCAAGGAGTAATAAATGTTCCAGTGACTGTAAAACAGTCGAAAACAATCCTTTAGGAACTCACTATACTTTTGTATAGATTGTATGGCATATGTCCGACAGAAAACAACTACTTCTCTGGCTAATACCTCGACAGATATTGAATTATATCAGTCAGACATATGTGCAAAGATCCTTACTTTGAAGGAACAACTTTGCAAGAGCTCTCAGAGACAGACAGCAGGACACCGCCTGATCCAAACAAGGAACCAACTGCAGACCGGTTTCGGGATGAAGTCCCTCATCAGTGCAGTCCTGGTTATCACGGTTGTATACACGCGGGGGCCCGGTGCCCGTCATCGTTCGCCGGGGTGAACACTGCAATCGCTTACAGGATCCACCACGGCAACAGATTAGAGAGCGCTCCAGAAGGACATTTCGGATGCGAAATGGTATATGCTGAATACTTGTTTCAAGGAGCAATAAATGTTCCAGTGACTGTAAAACAGTCGAAAACAATCCTTTAGGAACTCACTATACCTTTGTATAGATTGTATGGCATATGTCCGACAGAAAACAACTACTTCTCTGGCTAATACCTCGACAGATATTGAATTATATCAGTCAGACTTATGTGCAAAGATCCTTACTTTGAAGGAACAACTTTGCAAGAGCTCTCAGAGACAGACAGCAGGACACCGCCTGATCCAAACAAGGAACCAACTGCAGACCGGTTTCGGGATGAAGTCCCTCATCAGTGCAGTCCTGGTCATCACGGTTGTATACACGCGGGGGCCCGGTGCCCGTCATCGTTCGCCGGGATGAACACTGCAATCGCTTACAGGATCCACCACGGCAACAGATTAGAGAGCGCTCCAGAAGGACATTTCGGATGCGAAATGGTATATGCTGAATACTTGTTTCAAGGAGCAATAAATGTTCCAGTGACTGTAAAACAGTCGAAAACAATCCTTTAGGAACTCACTATACCTTTGTATAGATTGTATGGCATATGTCCGACAGAAAACAACTACTTCTCTGGCTAATACCTCGACAGATATTGAATTATATCAGACATATGTGCAAAGATCCTTACTTTGAAGGAACAACTTTGCAAGAGCTCTCAGAGACAGACAGCAGGACACCGCCTGATCCAAACAAGGAACTAACTGCAGACCGGTTTCGGGATGAAGTCCCTCATCAGTGCAGTCCTGGTTATCACGGTTGTATACACGCGGGGGCCCGGTGCCCGTCATCGTTCGCCGGGATGAACACTGCAATCGCTTACAGGATCCACCACGGCAACAGATTAGAGAGCGCTCCAGAAGGACATTTCGGATGCGAAATGGTATATGCTGAATACTTGTTTCAAGGAGCAATAAATGTTCCAGTGACTGTAAAACAGTCGAAAACAATCCTTTAGGAACTCACTATACCTTTGTATAGATTGTATGGCATATGTCCGACAGAAAACAACTACTTCTCTGGCTAATACCTCGACAGATATTGAATTATATCAGTCAGACATATGTGCAAAGATCCTTACTTTGAAGCAACAACTTTGCAAGAGCTCTCAGAGACAGACAGCAGGACACCGCCTGATCCAAACAAGGAACCAACTGCAGACCGGTTTCGGGATGAAGTCCCTCATCAGTGCAGTTCTGGTTATCACGGTTGTATACACGCGGGGGCCCGGTGCCCGTCATCGTTCGCCGGGATGAACACTGCAATCGCTTACAGGATCCACCACGGCAACAGATTAGAGAGCGCTCCAGAAGGACATTTCGGATGCGAAATGGTATATGCTGAATACTTGTTTCAAGGAGCAATAAATGTTCCAGTGACTGTAAAACAGTCGAAAACAATCCTTTAGGAACTCACTATACCTTTGTATAGATTGTATGGCATATGTCCGACAGAAAACAACTACTTCTCTGGCTAATACCTCGACAGATATTGAATTATATCAGTCAGACATATGTGCAAAGATCCTTACTTTGAAGGAACAACTTTGCAAGAGCTCTCAGAGACAGACAGCAGGACACCGCCTGATCTAAACAAGGAACCAACTGCAGACCGGTTTCGGGATATATATATATATATATATATATATATATATATATATATATATATATATATATGGGAAAAAACTATCTCAATGTTCTTTGACGAAATCGAAGAAATCTTCACGAATATTTACTCATTTCAATATAAATATGCTGGATTTCAATTCAAACTATACAAACAGGTTTTCGTCCATTATGGAAATTTTCAAATCGAAGCAAATTGTCACTGGACCCACACGGACACGGATAACTATTACATGTCTGTCATTATTAGACTTGGTCATCACTAATTGTGAAGGTATTGCTGAAGTAAATATTTGTGAATGTCATATATCTGATCATGCATTAGTACAGGCTAAGTTCCAAATTGGTGAAGGTAGAAACCCACAAGATAGCAAAGTTACATATAGAGATATTAAGGATATAAATATTGATAGATTTATAAGTGATGTGGCAAATCTACCTTGGTATTTAATTTATGCTACGGATGATATCGATCACAAAGTCTCTCAATTAAACGAATTTATTATTCAAATTCTTGATCATCATGCCCCAGAAAAAAAATACTCTTTGAAAAATCGTAAGTACACTCCTTGGATTACTGACAACATCAGATTGATGCAAAAACTCAGAAATAAGACACTAGCTAGATTTAAAAATACAAAACTCCCTCAACAGTGGATTTATTATAATGAATTGAGAAATTTTACTAATACTGCCATAAAAGCAGAAAAAAAAGCATACCTGAATTTTAAACTTACTAACGCAGATATCAAGGGTAAATGGAAAGAACTCAAGAAACTGAATATCACCAAGAGTGTAAACAAAGAACTTCCAGAGTAACTTAAAAACGCCGAAGCTATCAACAATTTTTTCCTGATATCTTCTACTAATGATGGTCTTACCGAGTTCACACCTAATAAACTTTTATAATTCCAACCGCAAGGAAGGATTAAATGAACCATTTACTTTTCCATTGACTAAATAACTTGAAATTTCTAAAATAATTTATAATATAAAATTGCAGGCTTATGGTGATGATGGGATAAATATTACTATTATAAACCTTTGTGGACCACTTATGGTATCTATAATAACTCACATTATGAATCAATGTTCAAGTCAAAATTACTTTCCCAGTAAATGGAAAAATGCAAAGGTTATACCCATAGCAAAAATAAACAACCCATAGAGTTATAATGACTTGAGATCAATTAGCGTTCTTCCGACATTCTCAAAAACACTAGAAAAAATAATGGTAAACCAAATTAGATGTTACGTTGACCAATATAATATTTTACCACTAAAACAATCTGGTTTCAGAAGGGGTTTCAGCTGCGCTACAGCAACATTAAAAATAGTCGATGATATAATTAAAGCTCTCGATGGAAACGAGGCGACAATTTTGATATTATTAGACTACTCAAAAGCATTTGACACCATAAATCACCAAGTACTACTCTCAATGTTGCATTATTTTGGATTCAGTGAAACAGCAAGAGTATTAATCTCATCGTACTTACATAAGAGAAGACAAAAGGTTCTCATAAGTGATACATCCTCAAATTGGCAGGAAATAAAATCAGGTGTACCACAAGGTAGCATTTTAAACCCTTTGTTTTATACCCTCTACACATCCACTTTTATTGAAAAATTGAAGTTCTGTACCTACCATCTATACGCAGATGACTCACACATTTATTTCTCCTTTGATCCTCTAAATCTCGCAGAAGCTGTAAACTCTATCAATAAAGACCTAAATGCAATTCTATAGAAGTATCCACAGAACGCATGTTCAAAATCAATCCCAACAAATCAATTGCTATGATATTCGGGAACGAAATGATTACTGAGCAAGCAAAAAGTTACGATTTTAAAATTGGAGACTCCAAAATAGATTTCAAGTCTCACTCTGAAAATTTAGGGCTTTTATTATAGACTCCAAGCTTAGGTTCACTGAACATGTTACCTATAAACTTAGAATTGCATATGCATCCCTGAAATTGATATATCCGCAAAGAAAATTCCTAAGTACAGAAGTCAAAAAAATATTATGCGACTCACTGGTTTTGTCTCACTTCAATCACTGTGATGTGGTATACCACAATTGTCTAGATAGCAATGACATAAGGCGCATACAGAAAGTACAAAATTCTTGCATGAGATTGATTTTTGGTATTAGAAGTAGATTCAGAATTTCTCACAAACTTAAAGATTTGTTCTTGCTCAACATGATCAACCGCAGACGATTACACATAGCCACTTTCTTTAAAATAATGAAATATAAAAGTCCTCCCTACCTACATGAACATTTAACTTATAGAACGGACGTTCACAACTTGAATCTGCGAAGAAAATTAGTTTTGACTACTCCTGCTCACAAAAAAAAATGGTATAAGCGCTCGTTCTCTTATAATATCTCTGACACAATTAATTATATAAACACTCACCCAAACTGTTTTGCCCTAACGATCAATACTTCTAAAATATCATTCAAAAAACACTTATTTTTCACTCAGCATGACTGAAGTGTTACAAATAAAAAAGTCGCATCGAGAATCTGATGAAATGTAAAAGAAATGATTGTTTTTTTCCTTCTACTCTCCGTACTTCGTACTTTCTTGAACTCCCTTGTCTTTCTCTTCTCTTTCTATTTCTTTCTATCTCTTTTCACAATGATCTATCTCACTGTTCTAACATCTTTTTCTTCAAATTAAGGCTTTGGTGGAAGATCAGATGTGAGGCAACTCCAATCTGAACCAAATGCCCTTTGCTCACCATCATATTTATCTATATTTGTTATTTTTTTTGTGTAATGATGTAAACTTTAGTATGCAATAAATGTATTATTATTATTTCACGAATATTGTAAAAGTTCCAAAAAAAAACTTGAACCCCATTTGATCTTTAACTATCTCAAGGACTCACCCCCTAAATATTTTCTCATTTATTTAGCAATACCACCTATGAATATTTGGAACATTTGGTGCAAATATAATTACAAAACTACTTCAATTTCACTTGACGTGCTTCATATAATCCATATAATGTTCAAATATCATTTAATTGGAGTAGAGAAAACTGTTTCGAAGAACACTTTCTAAAAAGTTGACAGCACCAATTTGTTAATTTTTCTTTTTATGATATTGTATTAGACATATTGTTTACAAACGATACACTTCAGTGTTGTATTAATCTGGATAGTTTTGTTTAATTTTATTAACCAATATTATGTACTTACCGTATACAAGGAATGAATAAAAACTAAATGTTGTCAACAACTTGTGCATAAATTGTATAGGAATGATAGACCTGAAATGCAATAATTTGTGTACCTAGTATGTACAAATGGTGTAGGTATATTGTACATATTTGTGTACAAAGCATAGCCAAATTTTATAGGTACCATTTATGATTTTAAGAAAGGATGCACTAGAGGCACATATCATCCAAACAGAATAAGATAAGATTAGGCATCAGTTTCAACCTGCTCGCCTCTTTATATCTTATTATGTTTAGAAATTATAAGCTTCATTCTCCAGAAGGTTGAAATTAAATCAAATGTCATTCAAATAATGTTTCTTTCATCACAAAGAACTAATAACAAATATAACTGAACTATGAACTCTAATTACGAATAGAATAACAGAAACACAAAATACCTAACAAAACATAAATGCACCATACATTTTGTTATTTTCGAACGTTGAATAATATAACGTTTTAAAGTACTCTTCGTGTCAAAACTATCCTTATTCATGTAGGAAGTAGGTGAGGCGATGACCTTATCAAACCTTTACAAATGATGAAAATGAGCCATTGTGTAGGTTTCATGTTATAACAAACATCAATAGCAAAACTAACCTTCAAATATTGGTATCAGTTCGGAAAGTTCCCAACCCCTGAAATATTCTTACACTTCCATTTGACACAAAACCACAATACGTTGTTTACAGTAATTTTGTCAGATTTGTTGAGTATTTGTCACACATATATTTTGCATGTTACGTACCAAAGCAACGAAGACAAAAATTGGACAAAAAAGAGCAGCGACGGTGTTTTTGTTGGATACTGTGGAGAAAAAGATGGATACAGAGTCTGGTTTCGAAGAGAAAATAAAGTTTCCATGAGCAGGGATGTTATATTCACGCACGAAGAAATTTTTGAAGATGAGTTCGAAATAAAAATTAATGTCAAATCTGACGTTTGCGTTCCCGAAATAAATGAAATAGATATTTCACATGAAAACGTTTCTTAAAGTAATTCTTTGAATGAAATGAAGGCAGAAGAAAAAAATGCAGAAGAAAGAAATGTAGAAGAAAGAAATGCAGAAGACAACGAATTTTTAGGTCGACGTGAAGTTCGTTTACCAGTCTATCTGAATGATTAGGTTTTGTTAGCAAAATGTGATGTGCCCCATACCTATGATGAAGCAGTTTCTTCAGCTGAAAGTGTTCATTGGTAAAATGCTATGAGAGAAGAGATGGACTCCTTAGCAGAAAACAACACTTGGAGTTTGGTAGAATTACCGAAAAAACTACTACTAGTTGTTATTTATGTAGACGATGGCTTAGTCGCGGGCAGTGAAGAGCGTGACATATCGAATTTCATCGATAAACTACATGGACGTTTTAAGATAACTGTAGGTTCCCTAGACTGTTACTTAGGAATACAGATAAAACATATTGAAAATGGTGTTTTTATCAATCATAGTGCTTATATTAATAAAATTTTGGAGAGATTTAATTTGAAGAACTCAAATGCAGTTTCAACACCGTGTCACATCGGTACTATTTATCGCGTGGAAGATGATTGAACTCTGAACAAAACTATGCCATACCGTGAGGCTATAGGAAGTTTCATGTAAGTATGTAATGATTGCTACACGACCAGACATTGCTTTTGCGGTTGTAGTTTCCGAAAAGTTCACTTGTCCAACAGTGACTGGCGAAACGTCAAACGAATATTTCGTTATTTACGCGGAACTGTTAATTTTGGACTTTATTATGATAGACGTTGTGATTCAGGCTCGTTAATCGTTTTCAGTGATGCCGATTACGCAGGTGATGTGAAAACCAGACGTTCACGAACGGGTGTCGTATTCAAATATTCGGGTGCAGTTATCAGCTGGTTCAGCCAAAAGAAGAAAAGTATTGTTTCGTCTACAACTGAGGCCGAATATATAGCCACCAGCGAGGCTACTAAAGAATTGATTTGGTTTAAACGAATTGGAATTTCCGAATAGACAGCTGCTCCATTACTTCATATTGAGCCAGTGCTATCAAGTTGGTGAAAAATCCTGAGTTTCACAAAAAATCCAAGCACATCGAAATACGTTTTCATTTTGTACGAGAGAAGTTCAATGAAGGTGTCATGGAAATACAGCATGTAAGCAGCGAAAATCAAATTGCTGATGTGATGACAAAAGCGCTTTCGTCTGTGAAGTTCGACAAGATGAGAACACTGCTGGAATTGATGAAAATCACAAGAAAATGGTCACCGAAATTATTTTGGGAATATGTGTTGAGTTGATCTACAAAATAATAGAATGATGGTCTTTTATTCTGCATAGTTGTTAAAAAAAAATGTTGTTTATAGTAGTTTTGTCAGATTTGTTGAGTATTTGTCACACATACATTTTGCAAGTTATAACGTTTAATAAAGATCTATTATACATACGTAGTTTTCTGTTGGTTTCTATCTGTTTTCGAGGTAATCTCAACAGATCAGCTTAAAACAATCAACCATTGATGGACTGGACATTTAGAGTGCTACGCATGCGTATTCAGTAGGGTGAGTCGACACCTTGGTAAGTTGTGTTATAGTAGATGTGCATATTTTTGTGTATTTTTAGGCAATGTGGAAGTGCATGAATACTATACAAATTGACTTACACAAATACTTATGTAATTTTACAAAACGCGTATGATCTACACACAACTGCGTCTTACACAACGTTGTGCATGAACCGCTGCAGTTTTTTCTCTCTGTGTACGTGAGAAATACCTGACATGATACAAAGTTACAGAATTTCAACTAAAAATAATAATACATAATATAGCTGCTCATTTTGCTTCAAACATATATTGAAGCGGGCAAGCGAACATCCGCATTCCTCTGGTATCTAGGAGGAGAACGTGTCGCAAAAGGAAAAACAGAGTAAGTACAGAGATATATTCCTAGTGCCACCAACGTAATCTTCTAGGCGCCTCTTTCCGCGTATTTCCACGGCTGTGAGAGCAAAGTGAACCGTTCGCGGTACAGAATAAAACACACTCGACTTCAATTTAACTGTAAGCGCTCTAGATCTCGACTTCAGTTTATTTAATTAGTTTTTGAATTCGAAGTACTCGAACATTGTTCGAGCGTTATAGAGTATAGTTTCGTTCAGTCGGAAAATAGTTTTCCTTCGAAATCTTCTGGTATCTGTGACTTTGTTAATGTGATTTGTTCCACATATTCATTTGAAATCGTTTTTAAACCCTTTCAGCCCTGATTTATTTTTAGTCCAAAGAAATGGACTTTAGTTTTCCTTTGAAATTCCCAGTAGGCCATTGAATAGAGGATATTTTTGCAATAAAAATACTAGTAGGACACCGTCTGTGCCATCACATGAAAGACACTCCGTTGTTATATTCTATTATGTTTATTACTCGATTTGTAACAAAAAACGTGCTTTTATCTTTTTCTTAAAAAATCTAATGTTGTTCGTATTTCAATTCTTGACAATTTTTCTCATTGAACCAGATTGCTGTACCTATTAGTGTTCATTTTATAATCAAAACACAAAAAAAATGTTTTTTGTATTGAAATGTTTATATCATATTAATAAATGACAGTGGTTATTACAGAATTTAATTACGGCCTATCTTTCATGTGGTGGCACAGAGGGTTTTCTACTAGTACATTTTTTTTTAAATAAACCATTTTATGCTCTATCGATTGTTGTAGGTATATCGTATCCTGATTTTGATATGTACCCTCCATTGTACAATAGGTTTCAAAAGTCTGGTCATGAAAGACTCATTCCCAGGTGGCACATCATATCGGCTGAATATTGGTTCCATATTGGGCCAATATAGACATATTGTAAATGAAAAATTAATATTGGTTCAATATAGGTTCATATTCAAAAACAATATTATTTTTGTTAAATTGATTATATTGGTGGAATAATGGTTGAACCTGTTTCGGATGTAGATTGTCACATGTAATATTGTAATTTCTACCAATATCGGTAATACAATATTGTCTATACCGGGTGACCCGGAACCAATTTACCCCCCTGTATCTTCGTTATTATTTTATGTGGATGTTTCAAATTCGATACTTCGATTTTATGTTATGAATGTACAATTTAGCAAGTATCAATCCAAATATGACACTTCCGGTTTGACCGGAAGCGCATCCAATTTTTATATTTCAAATGGGAAGTATATATATTTTTTCAAAATTACAATTCGGTATAGAATTACTTTTACAATGATATATCACAATCATACTATCAATTCACAATCTGCTGATATAAGTGACATTTTATTAAAAAAATTACTTTTTGTGTTCCCCTCGTAAGGGAACATTTTCATGAAAGTATGCTGTGGAAGATTGAACAATATCATATAAGTAACAATAATTCATGGCCAAACTTTTTACACAATAAGTTTTATGCAGACTAATTATTTTTATAATTTTAGTTTTACTTAATTTTTCAACATCAATACATAGGAATTTTTAATGTTGGTTAGAAACTCAAATAAGTACATACCTATTGAAATACAAAAAACGAAAAAATCCTCTACAATTTTGTTTCTTAATTAGTTTTTATGAAGATAATTTCCATGCTGGTACATTGTATTGAAAAATTCAACTTCATGTTAGTTGGCTATGGAATTAAATTTATTGAATTGTTCTGTTGTTGTGTTTATGCCAAATTGTTGACATTTCGAATGTTCTGAATTGTCTAAGAAAATCATTTGTGAAATGAACAACTACTACCGATTTACCCAAACCGAAAAGTTTGATATGTTGTTGATGGAAAAATTCCTATCTAACCTTGCGTCTGCACCAGGAGAGGTATCCTAACCGTCCACACCCTAGTAGTAGAAAACATTTTGGAATATTGGAGTCACAGTTCAGGAAAGAACGGAATAATCATGATGGGGAACATGTTATTGTAAGTGAAGATACGGAGATCACTGTTCTAACAGCGGTTGAAATTGCTCCAAATACATCACTAAGGCAGATCGAATATGAGGCCGGGGTACCTAGAGAAACGGCACGAAAAATTTTGAAAAAACACCGGTATCGTTCATTCAAATATCAAATTCATCAATATTTGTATGAAAATGATGCGCAGAGAAGAATAATTGCGTATTGTAACTGGGTTATACGAAAAGAAATAGAAAATCCAAATCTCCACTACAATATTCTATATAGTGATGAATCACGCTTTACAAACAATGGTCATTTCAATAGAAATAATTTACGTTATTGGGCACAAGAAAATCCGCATGTGTTCAGAGAAGGAGGACACCAGGATAGATTCGGATTCAATGTTTGGCTAGGAATATTTGGAACCAGAATAGAGGGACCAATTATTTTTGATGGAGCTTTAACAGGTGAACGGTACCTACAAATCTCAAATGATGAAGTCCAAAATTTTATTGAAGACATTCCCTTAGCGACACGTCGCGTTATGTATTTCCAACAAGATGGAGCACCTCCACATAATTCGAATGTAGTCCGAGGACATCTTACAAGAACTTTTAATGACAATTGGATTGGTACTCATGGCCCAGTTCGTTGGCAACCAAGGTCACCAGACCTCACGCCAATGGATTTTTTGTTTGGGCTCACTTGAAGAATAAAGTTTCTGCTCATAATAGACCACAAAATCGCGAGGAACTTAAAGATAGGGTAAGGAGAGCCATTAACGAAATTACTCCGGCTCAACTAGTGAATGTTATTCGGGCATGCTCCGAAAAAATACCAAAATGCATTGACGTTAACGGGCGACAATTTGAACAATTAGATTAATTGAGTAAGTCATAGGTGTTGAATTTCATTTGAATTGAGTTATAAAACTTTACATGTTCCAAATGTCTACTATTTTGTAGAAAAATTATCGAAATAAATATTTTGTGCCCACGATTGTGCAGTTTCAAAAATAACTTCAGTCCTATAGAATAAATTTAATTCCATAGCCAACTCACATGATATTGAAATGTTCAATACAAGGTATAACATTGATATTATCTTCATAAAAATAATTAGGAAACAAAAATGTACAGGTTTTTTTTTCCATTTTTTGTATTTCAATATGTATTTGAGTTTCTAACCAACTTTAAAAATTCCTATGTATGATGTTGAAAAATTAAGTAAAACTAAAATTATAAAAATAATTAGTCTGCATGAAACTTATTGTGTAAAAAGTTTGGCCATGTATTATTGTTACTTATATGATATTGTTCAATCTTCCACAGCATACTTTCATGAAAAAGTTCCGTTACGAGGGAAACACAAAAAGTATTTTTTTTATAAAATGTCACTTATATCAGCAGATTGTGAATTGAAAGTATGATTGTGATATATCATTGTACAGGTAATTCTATACCGAATTGTAATTTTCAAAAAATATATGTACTTCCCATTTGAAATATATAAATTGGATGCACTTCCGGTCAAACCGGAAGTGGCATATTTGGATTGATACTTGCTAAATTGTACACTCATAACATCAAATCGAAATACCGAATTTCAAACATCCATACAAATTAACAACGAAGATACAGGGGGGTAAATTGGTTCCGGGTCACCCGGTATTTTGTTTTCTTCATCTAGAGTAAATATTGCAATCCCGATATTCCAGTCATATATCGATTCTAGGGATAAAGAACTATATTGTATTTCCAAGTTTGATATAATTTCAACTCTATTCAACAAATTGTAATATCTCATATTGGGTCAATATTGGTTCAATGATATTTTCCAATATAAATAAAACATTAATTGTCTTCACATTGTTTTCAACATGTAGGATAAATATTGTAATCCCAATATTCCCCTCATATCGATTCTAGGAATAAAAACTATATTGTATATCCAAGTGTGATTACAAATAGGTTAAATATTATTTCGCCAATAAAAACAAATCTTATTAATTAATATTGGGTCAATATTGGTTCAATAATATTTACCGATATCGTTGAAACAATAATTTCTACATATTGTATCCTACATCTAAATTAAGATGAATTATTAATATTAACCGAATATTCAATGAAACAAACATATTAAAATTATATCATGATCAAACCTGGATAAAAATCCGCTAGGTAGCTCTACATATAGAACGTCTTCTAAAACCTACGAAAATATATTAAATACTTTCCATAACTTGTTTTCAAGACAGCTTACTAAGTGGCTATGGCGATCAAAAGGCAGACAGTGTCACCTTAATCAACTAAAAGAAAGTTAATAATTTACTAAGGTATATTCACTTCCACCAATATATCCAAATGATATTGTACCAATGGTAATGGCAATGGTAATGGGTGGGATACGCAAGCGTCAGCGACTAGGCCCCAGTGGGCCCTTTTCGCAATCCCCGGCATCTTCACTCATCCCATGTCGGATACCTGCTCGAACCTCTTCGACCTTCTTATGAAAGTCGAAATGTCCTTCCATTGCAACGAGTGCAATTCTTCCTCCTTAATAGTGGCAGCTCCGAAGACGTTTTGTCTGAACCTGTCATAAATACCACATTCGCACAGGAAGTGGAAGGAGTCCTCCTCTTCACCACATTCCGTGCATAGTGGGTCTGCCTCAACTCTGATGAGAGCCAGGTGCCTCCTGAGGCCGCAGTGGCCGGTAAGAACTCCCACCAATAGTCGGAGTTCTTTGCGGCTTAGCTTCAGTATCTTGGCCGTCCTTGCCATGTCGGGCCCCGATATCATCTGCTTTGACTGCCTGCATCCGTCTATCCTTCTCCACTCTTTTCCTAATGTATCAACGGCCCACTCATTCAGTGTCGTTGTTACTTGTCTCCTTGTTATGCCGAGTGCGGGTTCGGGCCCGTAGTAGGGTTGTCCGGCTCCTTGCTTGGCTAGCTGGTCCTCCTGCTCGTTGCCTTCAATCCCTGCATGGCCCTGGACCCACATCAGCCAATATCAATAACGATAAATGTTTTGAGGCCATTATTGCTCGAAGAATATTTCACCAATACTATTTTCGAAATGTTTAAACAATTTGATTTCATTGAAATTATGAACAGGATGTTCATAAAGTCAGTTGTGGAATCATCTGCGACTGAAATTTGGAATTTAGTCGCTATTTTCCATCGTACAAGATAACATCTCTTAGAATGGATTCATGTTTTGAAGAGAAACATTCTCAATTGGAAATTGAATCAATACATGACTCCTCTGGAAATGGAAAAATCCTACGGTAAAATTGATGTTACTTTTTTGTAATATCTAACAGAAAACAACTACTTCCCCGGCTAAAGCCACGCTGGACATTGAACTACATCTGATATATATATATATATATATATATATATATATATATATATATATATATATATATATATATATATATATATATATATATATATATATATTATATGAACAGGATGTTGTTAAAGTCAGTTGTGGAATCATTTGCGACTGAAAGTTGGAATTTAGTCGCTATTTTCCATCGTAGAAGATAACCTCTCTTGGTCTTGGAAGGGATTCATGTTTTAAAGAGAAACATTCTCAATTGAAAATTGAATAAATACATGACTCCTCTGGAAATGGGAAAACCCTACGATAAAATTGAAGTTACTTTTTAGTAATATCTAACAGAAAACAACTACTTCCCTAGCTGAAGCCACGCTGGACATTGAACTACATCTGATAGATATTGAGAAACACCCTATATAACAATATTCGACCAATATCGCAAAATGTTCACATTTACTTCTCGACAATATAACGTTTGAATATTGTGCTAAATTTGTCAGAATATTGTACCAGCGATATTGTACCAATATCGCCGAATATTTTAGAGAATATTTCGCCAATATTATTCAAGTAATATTGGACCAATATCGCCGAATGTTCACATTTTTTTCCTCGCCAATATTGTATTCCAAATATATCGCCTATATGTTCACAATATTGTACCAATATTTTACCAATATAGGTGTGCTATTTAGGTTGCAATACTAAATAAGAATTTAAATGAAATGAGTGAAGTTTTTATTAAAAGTATCATTTTGTTAGTGTCACAGAGTGACGGAAAATTTTGTTTTTTGCAGTGCACGAATGCATTTATGACACATTTAATTTATACCGGTCACTTGCAATCTGGTAGTTTGCCACGAGATGCAAAGCTCTTATCATCGAATATAGGGAAATGAACGGCCATCCAATTCGACATCCTCTACAGTTTGTATTTTTCGACTTGGATATTTTGGAATCATAGTTGGCGAACAACAAGATCTGTTCATTTTACAGAAGCAGCATGCTGAAATTCAAAACTACTACAAATCAGTAAAACAAGAACACGTACATCTCGTTGAAACCACAAAAAACGTTTTATATTAGTTTAGTAGAGGAATCTGACAATAATAATAAAACTTTTTGGGAAATCATCAACGAATTCAAAAATAAAACAAGCAACTCATCCAATATGAAAATTCTGCATGATAATGATGTAATTACCAACCCCAAAGTTCCATCAAAAAAACAGGCAAATTTGATTTTTCGGGGAAAAGCAACATAAACTCCATTGTTTTGGTGCCATCCAAGTAAATTCTTTGTCAAGCCCATATTTATTTCAATGAGAGCCTTGGCAGCAGAAATGCAATATGCCAATAATGCATGAGCTTTCCCAGAATTTGATATTTTCTACTAATTTTGAAGCAAATACGATATTTTAAATTCTCGAAAACAAACTGGGTAAGGTACACACACTTCACTATAACCTATATGGATAACTTATAATTTGTAACAAACTCAAATATTTGGTTGTTTACTAATGGTGAAGAGGTTTCCTCCGAAAAGTGGTCGCTTAGTCAATATCGTTTACAAGAATTGTTTCAAGATCAGTGGACAGCCAACAATGGATCATTTCTTTGTCCACCCCGCTCTCCAGATTTATCAGTACATGAGTTTTCTTTATTTGGGGTACACTCAAAAAAAAATTCAACAAAACCTCATTATAAGAGATCAATGAAATGATCTGGGTTTGCAGGTACCAAAGCTATGTGCCAAAAGATGCATGATATTCAGAGTGTTCTGAAAAAACGGTGAAATATTGCAGTTGTCATATAGTTAAGACGGATCATCCTGTATATCTATCTATATTCTGAGAGCTCATCTTATGAGCATATTAATGTTATCATATCTGTAGTCTAGTCAAGAAATATTATTAGACCGTAGACTATATGTTACCATTGAATAGCTCATTAGATGAGCTCGCAGAAAATGAAGCTGTATAAAGTGTATTTCATTTGGAAAAAAGTCGTTTTGGCCATTTGAACATTGTAAAACTCTATATTTGTTTCAGAACACCCTGTGTATTTTTAGTGACTGCAAATATTATGTACGTTTTGGCACATTGCTTGAAGACTTGCTTACCCATATTCTTTCATTGGTCTCTCATAGAAAAAATGTTGAATTTTTATCCTCATCCATGATTTTACCCAAAATTTCATTTGAATCTGGATATCTTGGCAACGTTGCATCTAATCCCTGAAAATAGAAATGCTTTCAAACAGTAGCACTTCATTTTCATTAGCACAGCAGCATGGTCCGAGCGAGGATACGTGAGCCACCCTGTATGTAGGTTTCATGTAAAGGTCGTATGCTTGAATCTCAAGCATACTCCGTTCACTGTGATGATAATTGATTTCTTGATCTAGAAATGTCCTTTTCGCTTTTAAGTTAGCCTTTAGCTACAGAAGGCGCTAACTTCGTTGACGAAACGCGCGACTACAGTAATTTTGAAGTAGTATTGGTGTTCGAGTAGTTCTTCAATTGTATTCACACCAAAGCTCCAAATATTCACTTATATAATTATTCAGAAAATTTCACTCGTGTTATAAAATATCCCCAAGAGAAGTGGAATCATTGTTGAATTACAGTGGATTATCGTAGGTAATACCACAAGTGTATCGGTGATTATCGAAATAGCAATTCCTTTGAATTTGAGAATCAAATTATGTTGCTTGGCAACCACACGAGCGCTTGCGCGAGTGTGGTTGCCTAAAGGAATTAACGATAATCGCCGATAACACGAGTTGTATTTGTTAAATTTATCTAGGAACATTAATCCCGCATTTAGTTCTGAAATTATGCAACTAACAAAACATTTACTTGATATTTCAAACATCCCTCTATTTCAGTTACCAATGACAGAGCGCGTCATTCGTAGTTTTGTCATTGCATGTCTAGTCTACTGCTTCTCGCTCGAGGTTATGTTTTGATAACATTTTGATTTAGTGATTTGATTAATCAACAAGTATGCAAAATCTGTCGAAAATTGTGAAGTTGATATGAATTAATAGTGAGTGCTTATTTAGTTTTGGTTAAAGTTTGGTGTTGTGTCATTATAGCAGCTTGCTAGTGGTAAGTTTGTGTTTTGATAATAATCAATCAGGAATCGAACTAAAAAATCGAAAACATGATGTTTTCATTTATCAACACAAAAATTTCAACCAATCATAACACGCTATTTTAGCATAAGTGATATAATCATCCGTATACCATTCGTGCTTTAAGAATTAACCAAATAATTCTGAAAATGAGGTGTTCTTTTAAAAAACTGCAATTGGCAATTTTTTTCGTTGTTTCAAAAAATTGCTCTTCTCTCATCGATCCATTATGCTTTGAAACAACTAAAAAAATAAGTGCAGTTTTTAAAAAACACGTTTTTTTCAAAATTATCGTTAATTTTTAAAGCAGTTATGGTATTATCCCCGATAATATTTAATAGCATGCACTATAACAGTGTATGCCTGCGTGATACAATTGCATAGATAGACCTAAGAAAGTGCGTGTATATAGAGAACAAAAAAGTATTCGGAATCGAGTGTACCTATCATCACTTTGTGTTTTCCTAACTTTTCCAAGGAAATACATTTACGAATTATTTCAAGTTCATTGCTAACTTTCCCAAGAGGGTAGAATGCTAGATATTAAACAACTTTTTCAATTAAGGAATTTATTCGGGGTACATATATTTCAAGTCCGGAAGGCTTATTTATTGTGCTCCACGATGTGAGTTTTACCCACCCACTCAAAAAGTAAGAATTGCTCTGTTGACTGTTAGTTGCAGAATCCAGGTAAACCACACCAACACCTTTGGATTGGTACGATGTTGGAAGTCATTTGGAAGGTACAATGTAACAACAGCAAAATACACCAAGTTTCAATAACTGACAGAATATTTATTTTAATCATCCAGTTTGAATTGACTGAATAGAATTCATTATTTAGTCAGGACAATTCTTGTATAAAAGTGAATAGGAATAGGGAAATAATAACTGTCTTGGGCCTTAGACTAAGAGCTGAGAATATTGGCGCCCTTCTCCGCAAACATACTTCCCAGTCAATAAATTATATAGTGAGGATCTTGGATGAAGTTCATCCCAAAGTAAATTATTTTTCAATGAAAATACCGTTTACCGCACAAATGAATTAGGTTGAAGATACCAAATAATTCGTTATTATTTCAAGATATATCAGATAATCTCTGCGATACTGATGTGAACTCGATCGCGTGCAGATAGGGAAAGAAAGAATTCGTGTTCCACAACCATTTTCAGACTTGCAGAGGCGTTCAATCGCCGCTGTCATAATTGAGGAGTGAATGCGCGTTCGACAAGACAGGAAAAATACGTCTCGAAATCGGAGCATTGAACATGCAGTTCATTTCAACACTATTACACTTATATAAAAAAGATCAATGTTGTCAGATTTGGTGATCGGACGTGCCCTTTGGTGCACCACGCCGACCAATCGAAGGTCTGTGGAAAATTTTATCCAAGTGGTATTCGACAGCTACGCTATAATGAGACTGAGCACCATCTTGTTGAAACACTACTTCAATGTCGAATTCATGAGAGTGTGCTTCCAGAGTGTTTTGCTGCCTCATCCAACATTTCGAGTTTCAGCTTTTCTGTTAAGATTTGATTGATGAAGCTAGGACCCAAGACATGGTGTCACAATATACCAGCACAAACACATTTTTCTTCTGGAAAATGTTAATGAGGCTCGCGTAAAATGTGAGCATTCTAATTACTCTATTTTCTACTATTTTTTCTGTGAAATCTTCCATTTAGAAAAATGGTACAATTATTGTGAAGCTGTACCTACATTTGTTTATGTGATCCTTCAGTCATGTTTTCGCAGAATTCTGTATACCCTTTTGTCAAGGCCATTTTGTAAGATTGAAATTTGTGTTACTCAACTCTTTTCAGCTTTTACAGTTAAAGATGAACTATCACACACACATGCCACACATGAAGGTTATTCTGAGATCTAGATGGTAGGTGGAATATGGTGGTTCCATCAACCATCCAGATCTGCGTCTCTTTAGTCATCCTAAATTTTCAATGTTATTTACATTTTTGTGGAGACTTTTGCCGCTAATTCTTCGAAATACTTTCTACATCTACCAGCTTGGGAAGCGGTATGTAAAAACTCAACTTCATGGTAATTGTGCAAAGCACCATAATTATAAATGGCTTTGGAATTATCCATTTTGAACAGATGTTTTTGTCGAACTAGTAGGTTGAACTTATTCAATTTCGAAGAATAACAATTTCTTCTAAAACGTTCTCTTTTGAGACATCTTTTACATTCATAGATGAGATTAGTTTGATGCTATTCTAGAACAATAAAATACTTGATGAGGTCTGTCGAACGGGATATCATGAGAATGTGGTTTTGGGTCGACATTTTGAGAGCTGTTTCGTTGTGTTTATCACCAAAGTATTTCAGTTTTTGTATTCCCATCGATGTATGCTGGTTTCCAATTGATTAATTTTATTGTAGAAAAGCATTGTTATATCATTGGAAATTAAAAGTGCAATTCGCAGATCATTTTTCTTTGCAATCAAAATGTATTCCTGAATTGTTCTCCTGACGATTCTTCTGAATAGTTTCAGAGTTGTCTAAATACAATACTCATTCTTAAGGTAATTGTATGAAACACTTCCAAAATTCTTCATCGTTTGTTATATTCTCATTTTTTTGCTACTTGTATAGTTATCAGAATAACACAAGAAAATTTTATCTGAGCTTCAATCTGTAAATTATCTTCGTGTACACCATTAAATTCGTGGGATCATTCTGAACCATCCTAAAACGAGGTTCAGCTCAAGACGAAAATCAGCAATTGGGCGTATCTACCTGTAGATATAACCTATTGTTAAAAAAAAAATTGTTGATGATGGAATGAAGGCATCATTATTATTATCTTACAGCCTTGAGTTATTAATTAGAATTGGTTACCCTGGCTTTTCCAATCATATGTATATCTGTTATTGCCCTTATGGTGGAAACAGTTTAATTTGTGGTCTAGTTTTTGTGACTTTTATTTAAGTTAGTAATATTTGTTCGATTTGTTGAATGATACAGAAAACTAAGTGTTAGGCTTAATGGATTATGGACTACTCAATACCAGCATCAGGCTTCTTTTAAAATCTTCCGCAGATAACGAGAGTGTTATTCCTAATTTTGATAAAATCAGTTCGACGTACCAATTTTGTCACCAACTTTATATTGGTCGTTTAAAAAGCATTATATTTCACCATGATTTCAATCCACAAATACAAACACAAACACCAATGTATTTTTGAAAAAATACATTTTTTATTTTTAATCAAACGAATTAAACAGAAGAATATAAAGAAGTAATAGTTAATGGCAAGCTTGAGCATGAGTTGAACTATTGCTACTGCTATTATGAGGTAATGCTGTAGGTCTGGATACAGAAGGACAATTATAAAAATGTTGCTGGGGTGTACGAATGTTACAACAATATCGACGTACATGACGTACTTAAAATTGATATACATGCAAATAATGAGAAAACGAAATTTTTTACTATAAGTTACGATCAGATATCTGATATAGCTGAAACTGCGATGATGACGATGAAGAAAGTGATAAGTGGTAGAAATCTTTTCCTGCAACCCGATTAAAGTGTCTTTCATTAAATTTAATATCAGTAGGGAATTTTATTTTAAACGCAGTTCATAATATAGTGCGAAGTACCTCAGTGGCGTACTTCGCATTCGAGTACTTGACCTTGTTTGTGTTCGGTTCGTATTAGTTCAGTTGGCAAAACTGAATCTCTAGGAGTCGTTGTCCAATTGTCCTAAGGAGTAGCTCCGAGTAGCTCGGGGTAGTTCGGGGTAGTTCCTGAATGACAGTTATCAGTTGTTCTATTTCGTGGTATGAAAGCGTTATTTTGTGAACATAATTTTGATCTTTATTATGTGCCACTGAGGTACTTCGCATTCGAGTACTTGACCTTGTTTGTGTTCGGTTCGTATTAGTTCAGTTGGCAAAACTGAATCTCTAGGAGTCGTTGTCCAATTGTCCTAAGGAGTAGCTCCGAGTAGCTCGGGGTAGTTCCTGGACTGATCTCACAGACCACGTACGAACAAGGAAGCACTTTGTCTGATAGTGACAGTTTTTTACTTTGTCTTCTGAGTCATTTTGAGTTACGTTTTCTAGTTCGATATTTGATGAGTGACAACTAACTAACCTATTTTGGAGATTTCCAATTGAATTTTGATCATCTCTGGTGGATCTTGGGAAAATTCATATCTGGAGATTTTCTTATATTGTCTGGGATATTTAAAGCTGTATATTTTCGAGGATATCTCTTTTCGGTGTCCGGATTTTGAGGTTAGAAGGGCCTGTAGTCCTATCGATAAATCCGCTGGAACGAGAAACTAGCTATCAGATCAGATCATCAAAGCTGTTATCAGAACCCTCCCACTTAATAGAGGTTAGTATTTGCATTTGGGATCTACTCATGGCCCCATACAAGTGTAATCAGAAGTCAGACTGGTATTGTTTATTCTAGGGTACTCCGCTACTGTTCCTGTTCCTGATGCTTTCTTTTATTGATGCTCCGCTACTGTTCCGTTGTTCCACTAGTGTGATTGTTCCACTAGTGTGATTGTTCCACTAGTGTGATTGTTCTGCAACCGGTTATTGGTGCTACACTGTTGCCTTTCTACTGTACCGCTGGAGTTTCACTGTTCCTCTGTGGTTCAGTATTCCTGCTGTTCGTCCCCTATTATTGGTATTTTCCTTTGATGGTATTCGTCTTAGCCTTACATGTACTTTATACGATTGTGTCGCACCCACTGTGCACACCGGTATCCACTAAGGCACTGGATTCATGAAATACAACTGGTGAACTAGCACTATTGAGAAAATTTACTTACTATCAGATAAGTTGAGATTAAGATTGTTAGCTATCATCGTGACGTCACAGGCATAGCCCTCACTGGAGGTTCAATATTGATATATTTAAACGATACACTACTCTCAATCATAGCGTACACTTAAATTTATCTTGGTGGTACCATATTAACATTAATACCATTTCATTTTGTATTGTGTGCCGAATTGTGCACATACAGTGTGTGTAGCATCAATCAATATATTATTTTATTAGTAAGGGACATGACTATTTCTTTCATTCTGGTCCAGTTATCCAAGCGTAACGAAAGACAAAACCTCTACATACATTATTTTTATACCATTATAGGTATCTATTGTTCAATATTTTAGTGACAATAGTGCAGTGGGTTGTCCCATTCCATCGGGGTGGTTTCGGATTTTTCACTGGCGATAAATCCGTGGCGCTCCGGAAAATTAAACCCCATATTTCAATCTTATCGAAATCAATTTTAATTGTCGAATGTACGTCCAAAACTGAGCTACTGGTAATGTTAGTGGTGTGAAACAGCATTGCACATTCACTGCTCTCCTTTTCTGAATTTTGCCCCTATCAAGAAAACTGGACAGAAAAGTACTCGAGAAAATTCCAAATATAACAAGGTTTCTCCTCATTTTTCATTTTGTGGGAAGAAAATAAAAATCATCAACAACATAATAAATATTTCAGGAAAGCAGGTCTTTATAACAAATACCAATAAACACGCTTCTGAAAATCCATCCTACGTGCTGTCGAAAAGAACTATCGCAGTAAAAGTTTCATCGATGCAACGACAAGAAATTGTTTGGTGAGCGGAAACTACTTTATGCTCAATTTCCTCCTGTCATTCACTTTGCCTTTCGGGTTAATGATCCGGAAACGACCCCGAAGCTGACAGTTCAAATCTTCTTTTATAAAATTCTCTTAAATTACTTTGTAATCCCCGGGAATTATATAGAAGCCGGCAACTTTAATTACGTGGCTTCCAACACTCTCGATCAATATTCACACAAAACAGAAATCTGATTTTTTGACCCAAACTCGAGCATCATTTGCTTGCAATGCCATGACTGAAATCAATAGACTAGAAAGAGAAAGAGTTTTTTTGAGTTATGTTGTTCATGAAATGAAAAAATCTTGTACATGTTATTAATGAACACCATTGTTCATTAGTTTTTACGTCACTACAATGAAGAATATATTGGTACAAACAAAGATATAGTCAATAATCGATTTCAGTATTCGTACTATAGTCCAAGAAACGAGGAAGCGGCCCAATGTTAAATGTGCAAAAATTAATATCCGAAAAATAAAAATATGAGCGTATAGGAAATTAAAATTCATGACGAGTTTCTATTTCATGCGACTCGATCCTGATTACCGAAAATAACCTAAAACATTGAAAAACTTGCGAAAAGCGGTTTTTTGTTGATGATTAAAAAACTACAGCTCCGATCAAAAAATAATTGTATTAGGAAATTGAAGGTATTAAAAAGATCTATCAATTGAATAACTTAGAATTTCTCAATATCATTGATACATATTGAGTTATATCGGAAAAACCGTGAAAAATCGGGTTTTCTATAACTCGTTTATTGTAAGGTATTGAAAATTGTTACTTACAGTTTTGTATAGCCTATGGCAAGCCAAAAAAGTCTTTTTTTTTAAATTGTTGAATATTGATTATTTTTCAAAATATATGAAGTTTTCTCAAAAAATATGCTGTCTCAATATGGCTACTCTTGCTCTGGGAATGATGCTACAGTAACGATTCAGGGCTTATTTTTTCTATGAGAGTTGTACTTTCATATTATCAATATTGATTTTATTTATTTTAACTGTCAAAAAATTACTTAAAAAAATTGCCCTATTTTTTACATGTTTTTTCTAAATAAATTTCTTGATTTTATTTTTATATAAATGACTTTTATGAAAATAGATTTCTAGCATGACTTCACGCATTAAAAAAAAATAATTCCTACGATCACTAGGAGCCGAGATAATTTTATTTATTTTAAAATAATCTGGAAGGCACAATAATCATCGTACAGCAGTCACCTTCATGGATATTGAGGTTAAATACCTATATTTTCGATAATAAAATACTAGGATATGTCTTGTTCATTTGCAGTATTATTAATTGATGAACAAAGTGAGGCGTGCAGGCGCGGAGCGATGCAATTTTAGCGGGTGGCGCAGTGGGGATACAAATACTGTTGACATTAAAGACACTTTCGTCCTGACAGTGTTATTGAAAAAGAAAAGAAGTTATTGGTTGAATTTCAAGTACTAGTGTACATTGCAAAAGTAAACCTCCGTGTACAACAAGCCGAGATACTCAATATTTTTCAAGCACAAGCCACTTTGAACGAACGAAATAAGTTTTTTCTACTACCTCACTAGAAAACTTCATTTTCGACCCCTAAAGAAGGTAGGAAAATGGTACGTTTCCTCCCGCCGGGAGGAAAATAGTACTTTTCCTCTCGATTTATCAGGAAGAAGATGCATTGAAATCAATTTTGCCTCTTCAGCGAGATCTTTTGGCAGGTCGTCTTTGCTAGAACTCATTTTCAAAACTTAGAAGCAACTTAAAAGGGTAAACAACGTGACAGCTTATGACAACTGTTATGTTTGTATTACCAAACAACGCCATAGCAACAAATAAATATTTTGTCATATAGCCGCATTATATAGTTCCACAACTTTCTGCAGTTGTTCTTATAAGTATGCACGCATTATAATTTTTAGGACGTTATAAAAATGACGTCCTTAAAGGTAGTAGAAAAAACTATATACATACCTCAGGAGGAAAATGCTTTTCCTCCCGCGAATATTAATGCCCTCCGCTTCGCGTCGGGTAAATAGCTATTCAGTGCTATCCCCACTTCGCCACCCGCTATAGCTATCGCGATCCGCGCCTGCATGCCTCACTTTATTCATCAATTAATAATACTGCAAATGAACTAGACATATCCTAGTATTTTTTTAATGAAAATATAGGTATTCAACCTTAATATCCATGAAGGTGTACGATGATTATTGCGTCTTCCAGATTCTTTTGAAATAAAAAAATTATCTCGGCTCCTAGTGATCGTAGGAATTCAATTTTTTTCTGAATGCTTGAAATCATGCTAGGAATCCATTTTCATAAAAGTCATTCATATAAAAACAAAATTGAGGATTGTATTAAAAAAAACATGTGAAAAAATTGTGCATTTTTTTTTAAGTCATTTTTTGACCCTTAAAATTAAAAAAATCAATATACTTATTCGATAACATGAAAGAACAACTCTCACAGAAAAAAATAAGCCATGAATCGTTCCCCGAGCAAGAGTAGCCACATTGAGAGAGCATCTTTTGTCAGAAAACTTCATATATTTTGAAAAATAATCAATATAGATTGTAGCGACCATGCAGTCGCTACCACTTTGTACATTAATTTTTATTATCAAGAGCTTTGGCGATGTTCAGTTTTGTTTAAATAATGTTTTTCATTAGTAGTTGTGTGGAAAACGAAGTTGTCAAAATGTAATAAATGTTTTTGTCAGTTGAATTTGGCATGATATTTTAATTCATTATAAAATATAAATAGGAGGAACACTAACACCTCCAAAGTGGTGACCCCGACTCACACTTCACCGATAGAAGAGTAGCGAGTTTGTGCCATCATGCCAGATAGTGGTTTTGGAACCCCAATTACAGAATCGGTAGCTCGTGTCTCGATGCGAGCCCCGCCATTCTGGCCTGAGAAACCAGGATTATGGTTTTCTCAACTTGAGGGACAATTTCACCTCAGTAACATCACCAGAGTCGAAACCAAGTTTGCGTACGTTATCGCTCAACTTGAGAGTAGTTATGCAGCTGAAGTGGAAGATATTATAACCAACCCGCCAGATGCTGATAAATACGAAAAAGTCAAGCAGGAGCTGATCAAAAGGTTATCCATATCCCAAGAACAAAAAATTCAACAGCTCTTAGAACATGAAGAGATTGGGGATCGCAGACCATCTCAGTTTCTTCGTCACCTCCGTAGTCTTGCAGGAAAATCTGTTCCTGATAATTTTCTTCGCACATTGTGGTTGAATAGGCTTCCCAATCAGGTTAGAGCAATATTAGCTACTCAAGTATCATCAACTCTTGACGACGTTGCTCAACTTGCCGACAATATTATCGAGATATCACCTCGCACCGTCGCTAGTGTCCGTGATTCCAGATCAGATGAAATTTGTGAATTATTTAAACAAATCACAGAACTTTCTAAGCAAGTGGCAGAACTCTCCGTCAGGAATAATAAACCTAAAACGTATCGTGCACATAGCAGAAACCGATCAAGAAGTGGTAATCGAGCTGAAAGAAGAGATCTTTGCTGGTATCATCATCGTTATGGATTCAAAGCCAGAAAATGTGTACAGCCTTGTAATTATGTTTCATTATCCTCAACATCAAGTGCCAATTTGGAAAAATAACAGGACAGCCGTATGGAGAGGCGACTAACGACTGTCCTTTAACCAAACGCCTTCTCCTCACCGACAAAAACAGTAAAGTGCAGTATCTAATAGATACTGGATCAGACGTATGTGTTTTTCCACGTTCCCAAACCAGACATCGAGTGAGAACATCTTATGATCTTTTTGCTGCAAATGGATCTGTCATTCATACATATGGAACAGTGTCACTGTCACTCAATTTTGGCCTGAGACGTGAATTTTTATGGCAATTTATAGTCGCAGATGTTACAAAACCCATAATAGGTGTGGATTTCTTGAGTTACTTCAATCTTCTTGTGGACATTCGTCACCAGTGTTTAGTTGACTCAATAACAGGCATAGCAACTAATGGCGTTCAATGCTTCCATGCACAAACCAATGTTAAATCTATTTCTGGTGATTCGAAATATCATAATCTCCTCAGTCAATTCCCAGAAATTACCAAGCCAGATGGTGTCCCGAAAGATGTCAAACATACCACGATGCACCATATTCGTACAACATTAGGACCACCAGTCGCATGCAAAGCTCGGCGTTTGAATGGTACAAAATTGAGCACTGCCAAACGTGAGTTCGAAGCTATGGTCAAATTAGGTATTGCTCGTCAATCTGATAGCTGTTGGTCATCGCCTCTTCATTTAGTAGCCAAGAAAAACGGAGAGTGGCGTCCTTGCGGTGATTATCGCCCACTGAATGCAAGAACAATTCCAGATCGCTACCCCGTTCGTCACATTCAAGATGTTTCACAATACCTGAATAACCGGAAGATATTTTCTAAGATTGACCTAGTCAGAGCATTCAATCAAATACGAGTTGCACCAGAAGATATTCCAAAAACGGCCATCATCACACCTTTTGGTTTGTTTGAGTTTCCTTTTATGAGCTTCGGGTTGATGAATGCAGCTCAGACATTCCAACGATTCATGGATGAGGTGACCCGTGAATTAGAATTTTGTTTTGTCTACATCGACGATATACTCATAGCATCATCGACGGAAGAAGAACACTTGGAACACTTGAAAATCATTTTTGAAAGGCTCAAAAGCTATGGAGTAGTGATAAATGTCAATAAATGTCAGTTCGGTGTTTCGGAAGTAGACTTCTTAGGTTTCTCCATCACTGAACATGGGATCAAACCACTCATTGACAAAGTCAAGGCAGTTCTGGACTTTCCTCAACCTGAAACGATTAAACAACTACGAAGATTCCTTGGTATGCTGAATTTCTACCGCAGATTCACTCCAGGTGCTTCAGTTCTTCACGCCCCATTCAATAAACTTCTGGAAGGCATTGTGAGAAGCAATCAAAAAATCAATTGGTGCGATGAACTTTCCATTACTTTTGCTAAATGTAAGGAAAGTCTAGCGCAAGCAGCTCTTTTGGCCCATCCAGACCCCACAGCAATGCTAGGATTAGTTACTGATGCATCAGAGACCTCCATGGGTGCAGTTCTTCAACAGCAAACAACTAATGGTTGGCAGCCGCTAGCATTCTTCAGTAAGAAGTTTTCACCTGCTCAACGAAAATATAGTGCTTTTGATAGAGAACTGCTTTCAATTTATTCAGCTGTCAAGTATTTTCAACACTATGTAGAGTGTCGAGATTTTGTGATATTCACTGATCACAAACCGCTGACTTATGCGTTCAAGCAGAATCCTGAAAAAGCATCTCCAAGACAGTTTCGCTACCTTGATTTTATTGGACAGTTCTCTACCGACATTAGACATATCTCAGGCAAAGAAAATATTGTGGCAGATACTTTGTCCCGAACAGAATCTGTCGAACAATCCTTGGACTTTGCCGCCCTTGCAGATTCTCAGAACAGCGATGCTGAACTCTTATCTCTGTTTGAAAATGGAACCTCTTTGGATTTAAAGAGAATACGGATTCCAGGTACCGAATCAACATTATTCTGTGACGTATCTGGATCTTCTCCTCGACCATTCGTTACAAAACCATTTCGGAAAAGAGTATTTGATCTTCTCCATGGACTGTCTCATCCCAGTATACGTGCCACAACTAGAATCATCAAGGATCGGTATGTATGGCCATCGATTACTAAGGATTGCAGAAAATGGGCAAAGAATTGTATTCAGTGTCAACGCTCGAAAGTATTCCGCCATGTGAAGTCTCCAGTTGAACATTTCCATTCAACCAGCTCAAAATTCGAACACATACACATAGATTTGGTTGGCCCGATGCCTTCTTCAAATGGTTATCGATACTGTTTAACTATCATAGACCGATTTTCACGCCTGCCTGAGGCATGCCCTGTTTATGATATCACAGCAGAAACAGTTGCCAAAACCTTGTTTTCTTCATGGATTTCCAAATATGGTGTTCCATTGCGAATAACCTCGGATCAAGGTCGCCAGTTCGAAAGCAATCTTTTCAGAGCTTTAGCCAAAACATGTGGTATTCACATTATTCGAACCACAGCTTACCATCCTCAAGCAAACGGTATGGTAGAACGTTGGCATAGACACTTGAAATCTGCAATACGTTGCCACCAGACAGAAGACTGGGTTGAAGTGATTCCCACTATAATAATGGGTATGTTGGGAGTTTTCAAAGAAGACCTAGGTGCAACTATAGCTGAGATGGTGTATGGAGAGCCAATTCGTCTTCCAGGTGAATTTTTAACTCCACATCCTGTTGCAGAAAATAACCCAACGAGTTATGTTGATCGACTACGGAAGTACATGTCTTCATTTCGACCAACCCTAGGAGCACATCATGGCAGTTCTCCAGTTTTCGTGTTCAAGGATTTGTCAACAACCACGCATGTATTCGTTAGACGAGATACTCCTCGTTCTTCATTGCAGCCTCCGTATGATGGACCTTTTCTTGTAATCGATCGACGAGATAAACAGATGATTGTTTGTATTCGTGGAAAGAATACAACAGTCTCAATAGACAGAGTTAAGCCAGCCTATATTCTCTCTGACGAACTTCAGACACCACAGTCTGTTTCAGTCGTTCCATTTTCTAAAACACCTGCAGCAGTTATTGGACCATCATCTAACGAATATGTTACCGCATCAGCCAATTTAAACAAACAGTCAAGATTTGGACGAAATATTAAATTTCCAGTTCGTTTCTCTCCAGGGTGATTTAATTTCTTTTTCATGAGGGGGAGTACTGTAGCGACCATGCAGTCGCTACCACTTTGTACATTAATTTTTATTATCAAGAGCTTTGGCGATGTTCAGTTTTGTTTAAATAATGTTTTTCATTAGTAGTTGTGTGGAAAACGAAGTTGTCAAAATGTAATAAATGTATTTGTCAGTTGAATTTGGCATGATATTTTAATTCATTATAAAATATAAATAGGAGGAACACTAACACCTCCAAATAGATCAATTTTTCAAAGAAAGACTTTTTTGGCTTGTCATAGGCTACACATAACGGCAAGTAACAAGTTTGAATACTTTATAGTTAACGACTTATAGAAAACCCGATTTTTTGCGGTTTTTTCGATATAACTCGAAAAGTATTACTGATATTAGAAAATTATAGGAGATTCAATTGATAGATCTTTTCGATGCCTACAATTTTCTAATTTGCCAATTTTTTAGGTTATGTTCGGTAATCAGGTAATCACGATCGAGTCGCATGAAATAGAATCTCATGCTGAATTTCAATTTCCTATTCGATCATATTTTTTGTTTTCGGATATTAACTTTTGCACGCACCTTTCCCTATTGCTTGGACTACTAACAACAAATCCATTTCCATTGAAAAGCGAGAAACAATTTCCATAATTCAATAACCATATTCATGTTTGAAATGGAAATAGTTTATCAATTTGATTATTTTTGGATTGGTACAATGATTATTCACTTCAGCTCACGAAAATGCAATTGAGGAATATTGTACATTATTTTAACGAATAATGTTATAGCATTCCAATTATCATACATCACACCAACGTAGGTTTTATGTATTCGTACGCAACCACTAAAATTAACGAACATTTTTCGTTGAAACCGAAGCATTCAGATAATATGTATAAGTTCATTAATTTACTGAACCGAGTTGACAATTTAAACATTCTTTCGTTATGATTATAAAATCATACATGGAATCAATGTACATTAAAGGAAAAAATATATTGTATAATCTTCTTCTGTCAATTTGACCATAAAATTCCAGAGAAATGTTTCTGGATATCAAATGGTATTCACCTTGCCATTTAGCCATACATTTAATTATTAGTACTTATTAACGAGTTCATTTACCACAGACTTGATTAGGTTTTTATCAGTTCATCAGGCTCAAGTATATATTCGTACTTAAATTAAAAAACAGGATAATTAATAATAATTTTGCCTCTAATAATAAATCTTCAATAAATAAGTACATCAATGTTGATTAATTTATCGAATTTAATTCAGTTTTATGATAGGCCAAGCTGTAGATAAAAATAAGAGGCTCTTTTCACACAAAATAAAAGATGGATACGGCCTTTACTACTTTTCATAAGATAGTTCGTGATTAAAATTCCGGTTTTCGCCCCCGCAAAATTGTTTTGTGGAATTTTTGAACAAGAAATAGTGAAAAAAATTACAATTTTTTTTATTTTTGGGAATGTATAGGAGGAATCGTTTTACAGTCGATAGAACTTTTGTAGAGAATTATAAAACCTACAAAATGGTTACTTGTGCTACCAGATCGGTGCATTTTCACTGAGAAAATCTGGGAAAACCTCGAAAAATAGACCATTTTTCTAAAATTCAAAACTTTTATAAATCTGAAGCTGAACAAACAAAATTACCTACGGAAACTGATAGATAGTATCATTTGGTTCAACTTTAAGCAGATGGTTTCTGTCCGATGTGTAGTGTTTGCACAATCGCGTTATAAACAATTTAAGAGCAAATCTTTCTGAATGCGCCGATTTAAGGGAAATCATCTCATTCAAATTTTGTAAACGACATTTGGAAGCAGAGATACAACTAGTATATTTTGGATTTTCACCTGAGAGGTGGGAAATGTGTTGAAAATGTCACTGGAAGTTACTCTAAATGCTTCAAAGTGCACCCGAAGTCGTCCGAAGTCAACTCGAGTTAACTTGAGTGCGACTTCAGGTGACTTCGGACGCACTTTGAAGCGTTTTGATCAACTTTCAATAACATTTACAACACGTTTCCCACCTCTCAGGTGAAATTTCAGGATATACAAATTGTAGATGTTGATTGCCGTTCATAGTATTTGAATACGATTTCTTTTAAATCTTGTAAGATCTTGAATTGTTTATAACGTGATTGTGCAAAAACTACACATCGGACAGAAAATCTGTTGCGCACAGTGAACCACATATTTTTATCTATCATTTTCCGCAATATTGTTTGTCCAGCTTCAGATTTATAAATAGTATAAATTTTTGAAAAATGGTGACTTCTTCGAGGTTTTCTCGAATTTTCTCAGTGGAAAATGCACCGATCCGGTAGTATGAAAATATTTTTTTATGTTTTATAAATCTCTACAAAAGTTTCATTGCCTGTTAAACGATTCCTCCAATAATCTTAGATATTTTCAAAAAACCAAAAAAGTTAAAAAAATTTTCACTGTTGCTTGTTCAAAGAATTCCTCAAAGCGACTCTCCTGGGGCGAAAACTGGGGTTTTTATAAACAAATATCTTATATAAAAATCAGTATAAGCCATTTGCCTCGTTTAATTTGTGGGGGAACAAACCTCTATAGCTTGTTTTATGAGAAGAATATGCGATCGTATATCAGGTGAACGACATCATTGATTTTATGAATACTTTCATTATTCCGATATACAGTAACGTAAAATCAAAGTTCAGAAGTAGGTTTATCAGATTCAGGAACAAATTACACCAATGTTATGTGCAAATGTTCATTGAATCAATAAATATATTCATAAGTACTATAATCCAATTGTGCAATTTTCATAGAAATAACAATAAATAAACAAACTCATGTACGTCAAAATGATGTTTTTCGTCATTGATTTAATCAAATATACGAGGATATATTTAAAAATAATTAGCCTACTATAGAACCAAACAAAATTTCAATGTCAAAATATTTTATTACTCAACATATTCTCCTCTTAATTGAATACATTTATTACAGCGAACCTGCAACGTCTCTAGACCTTTAAAAAAATATTTTTTCTAGCTCTGCAAACCAGACCTCCACAGCTTTTATTACGTCCTCGTTAGAAGAAAATTTACGACCTTTTAAACTTTTTTTCAGTTGAGGAAAGAGATGATAGTCGGACAGAGCCAAATCTGGTGAATAAGGGGGGTGTTCTAGTGATTCAAACCATAAATCACGAATTTTTTGCATGGCAACATGAAATTTGTGTGCAGGGGCGTTGTCCTGCAAAAACAAAACCACATTTTATATACTTTCCGCGTCTTTTCTCTTTAATTTTTCCTCGTAGAGTGGTCAGTAATGCCGAATAGTAATCTCCAGTCATTGTTCTTCCCTTATCCAAAAAAATCAATTTTGATTACTTCGTGGAAATCCCAAAAAAACTGAAGCAAGAACTTTTCCTGCAGATTTTTGGAAACGAAACTTGTTAGGTCTTGGAGAACCGGATTATTGCGTTATTTCTGGATAGTAGAAATGTACCCAAGTCTCATCCATAGTAACAATTCGGTCTAAGAAGTCTACATCGTTTTCAAATCGAGCACAGATCGAACGCAATGCTACTACCCTTGCACACTCTTGGTCAACATTCAAACATCTGGGGATCCATTTTGCAGCAATTTTTCTCATGTCCAAATTGACGTGAACTATTTGATGAACGCGTTCGTATGAAATATTCAGTGCTTCAGATATCCGTTTTATCCCAATTCGACGGTCTGTTTTAAATACAGATACTTGATGATGGCTCGATACTCCAATTTTTCTATTTTCACAATTTCGGTGGACATATTTTTTCGTTTAATTTATTGCGTAACTCTGGTTTACGTTTTTGACGTCAAACTTTACACTGACACTTCTAATAAGTTATTGTTCGTTGCTATGGTAACCTCGATGGTAACGCAATATTTTGTTTATGCAGGGAACTGGTCTAGGCTAACTAGATATCAATACATCCTTGTACTATAGGGGATTTGTGAATAATGTTCAGTGTTTCCATGAACAAAATCTATAAATCTATGTAGCCATGTTCGTTGACACAGTGATTATTCTTTGTTATTATAATTATCGTTCATGATTCAGTAAACTCAGAAATCAAATCGAACAAAGTAACATTATGTTGATGAAACACATTCATTGGATGAAAATTAATGTACAACAGTCAACGTTTCTTTTTTTTACTATTACCTGCCTTTCTGGTTCAGTGTGGTTTCAGAGGAAAAAAAGATAATATACTTCGAAAATTCGTTAAAATAAAATACCATCCCTTTCCTTTATATGGGACAATGAAATTTAATAAAAATCACTATACATTCAACATATAGAAAAGAATAAATTATATATACATATAAAATAAGAACTTGTATTCTTTTTGAGTTTTTGAGGGTTGTAAGTTTCTGGAAATCCTCCCTGGACAGTGAGTACCGACGTTTTACCGTGCTTTAATTATAAAGTACAGCAATGTTATTTGTATATATATTTTTTTTGATTTATTTTTTTTTTTGTACAGGCTATGCGGCCTCACAAACTCTGCAATACATCTGTCTACCTGAATCCTATACAGAAATGGTGTAGAATTTTTGAAAATTTTTCAATTATTTCTGTCGTGCGGAAACACGGATAAAACGTCGGTTGAGAGGATCCTCAAAAAAATTTGCGAATAATGGCGAAAAAATCGAAAAATGCGTAAAAATATTGAAACATACGGGTCATCGAATAACTTTCGTGGTGGCATTACCAGTTTGTATCCATTAAGTGAGTGGATGGCAAGAGGTGTCAAACATACGCATGCCGTACTGAATGGCAAGTTTCACTCGTATTGAGAATCGACGACAATAATTTCCAAAGACCCTAGTAAGGAGTATTTGTTGAATGTATGCACTTGCAATCTCAATAAACAAACGTTATACTCTGTATATGATGAATTTCATTGATATGAGTAATTGTCATCGTCAAACTGTTATAGTATTTTCGGGGAGTGCTCACAACACTCACAGAGAGAAATAAATGTTTGTTTTCTACACAATTGTGAATAATTTCAGCACAATTTTTTCCTAAAATGTTGACAGCACCATTTTTTTAAATTTTCTTCTCTAATTTTGTATTAGAGATATTGTGTATAAACTATGCACCACGTGTCGCAACTCAGAACTCGCTTGACTTTTCGAGAGGATTTTTATGCTGTGTTCACCCAACCCACATTCACCAAATAATGAAAGAACTCAATTTCAAAACGAATTAATATTTAAAATAAAATAAGGAAGCTTCTTCAAAATTCAGGTAAATGGATAACCGATGAATTATAGAATAATATAAATATAAAAATTACTTACAAGGTGCTGGTAACCAGTAGAGCCAGAGATGGGGAGATGTCAAACATTTTTAAATAATAAATAATTTTGAGCTGACTTCAACTCAGTAGACGAGTGACAAAATCATTGATAAAGAATGAAATCATGAATGAATCTTAACCTGCCCAATAGGTGTATTCATAAGGAAAAATTATAATAAGCTTGCATTTTCGTTAGGTCGCTGTACGGCATAAAAGTGCTTACATTCTCTGTGCAAGTTTGTGACTTTAAAATTTAGAAGCTGAGATTGGGAGATCTTGAAACTTTGTATTTGCTTAAATAGATTTAACTTATTTCATGATTATTTTGTATACTTGACGGTATTATTCTGAATAGTTTTGTTTAATTTTGTCAACCAATATTATGTGCAACTATAACAATATAATAACTTGGCAGTTATGTGTGTGTTTGAAATGTATGCTATTTCAAGAAGTAGCAACAAGAACTATAATCCGCCAGATACAAAAAATTATAATACTTCAGCAAAGGAATAGAAGAATGCAATCCAAAATTTTAATTTGTTTCAAGCTGGACAGACGGTTTACAGTAAGTCACCGCTACAACCTGTAAGCAAATCAAGACTACATCAAAATTGAGCTGTTGTTTGGTGGTATGTTTGCAGAGTTGTCTTCAGAGATACATGTCGGCCCCTATTTAACTAAACTATAATGACTGTTACTTCAATATTTATACTAGATACTGTTTGATGTTTAAGAAACAGAAGTAAAATAATAACTACATGAGAAATTCTCGTTTTCCTACCAGACAGACTTGTAATATCGATCGCTCCCTGAGCCTAACTCTACACGCAGAGAAAAGAAAGGTAGAAATTACTAGAATCGTCAAGAATCTAACCACGAAAAACGTTAAGAATATGGACAAACTTTGATCGTAGTGAGATGTACTCTTGAAAAACGTTGAGACAACCCTGAGAAAGTAATGCTAGGTAATGCAGTGATATTGATCGCGAAAAATAAAAATCGATCAACGGAGCATCGTGGTTATATTTACCACGACTACGTAATATCGAATAACTACCCGCTGATTATTTTATACTATAATTCGTTAGTGAATCTGGAACAGGCACCCCCACCTATTCAACTGTTAGATTTGAACAGAGAATGTTTTACTAAAGTTCGCGGTATATGTTTCTTTCATCTGTAATATCACCAGTACAGTATTTTTTACCACGACTAGCTAGTAAACTGATTATCGAACAGTTTACCACACTCTCGCCCATGATATTATAACCCAATTCAGTGTAAAATACCTTATCAAAATGTACCATCTTCTATTTTTCATATTAGTTTTAGTCTTGTTTCAAACCGCGAGTATGGCAAAATTCATGTTTTCCCCTCAAAATTCGTAATTATTATTGGTTTGAAACAAGACTAAAACTAATATGGAAAATAGCAAATGGTACATTTTGTTATGGTATTGTATACTGAACTGGGTTATAATATCTTGGGGTTAAACTATGTAAAAAAATACCAACAGCTAATATTTATCATTTATTCAACAACAATCAGAATAAACAGGACACAAATTTTTGTAAAAATTGTACTCGAACTTGTCTTATATTGGTAGGCAAATAATAATAATAATAACAATAATATAAATGGAATCACAATTTAAAAAACAGCTTATCCACAACATAACGTGTTTGTCCAGTTCAAACATCATTTCCCTCGAAAACAAAAGATTGATTGTGCACAATCAATATATATATATATTGCATAGCTGATTTCATTGTTTCATATTTGTTTCATTTATAGAGCAAATTGGGCTGTATATCTGGAACAGTCTGAAAATAAAAATCCAACATATAGGAATTGAATCGAATATATCTAGATGATAATATGGTCAAAAAATTAGGAAAAACTTAGACGCTAGGAGTATTCTTGAAAAAACCTTTCATTTCAAATTTTTTTCATATACTCACATAGTAAGTATGTATATTTTCTATTATTCTAACTTTACCGTAAAATATAAGAACCTCACTTATATTTACCTTAACAAAAAGAATAAGTCCCTAGCTCTGACAGCCTGTAGATTTAGGTATTCCCCATTTCCTCTGTGGATATAGAAAGTAAAAGGGTGGCTATTCTTCGTTACTGGCTGATTCCCTGAAATCTGGGAGACGCTATTTAGACTTGATTGTTTTAAATTGGTAGTCATCAAAATATCTAACAGCTCATATCTCTTCAAGAGTCTGTTCAGGTAGAGACTCTTACATGTTGTTACAACTTGCTCCTAACATCTTCTGGAGGTGTTACTCAAACTGAAAAAAAGGTACAGACTTTGACCAAAAATGGATTGGCATAGCTTCTTACCAAACTATATTAATTTAGCTGATGTTCAAACGCAGGAAAGCTTTCAATTATATCTTGATTGGGCTTTTCTCTGGAGGCTGGAGTCAACCACGCTGTATCTTCCTGTTCACTTGGGGATAGTTCAGTAGTGAATTATTCTAGAAGGTTATTAGACTAAATGAATATCCAATTTGTTGTCCATAAACGTATAAGGACCAGAAAACAAATAAATGGTCATATCTTAAAGAAACACTCCACGTTCTGTTTCAGATCATGTACAGTCTGGAAGGAAAGTTTTCATTGAAATTTTCGATAATCATTGAAAATTAAATTATTTGTTATTAAAAGGTGTACTTACCCATCTGATCTTATTTGAATTTTTTCATGAGTCCATCATTATGAGTTCATCATATATTTTCTCTTATTACTGTAATGATCGTAACGATCGTATAACGTTCCTCTCTTGTACTTTTTTACGTTGTTGACTTTTTATAATGGATTGAAATAATTTTCCTTTATTAAAGGAATGCTTTCACGACTCCATTTGTCTTGTTCGAATTCGTCTCTTGTTTTTCTGAAAAATTCATTGTCATTTATGGTTCATATCAGCAGCTACATGATTATATCTTTGATATCTGTTCTTATACAGGGGTACAGCTGTTGAGATAGCAGATAATAATACTCTGAATTGAACGTAAAGTAAAAAGGTATACTTCATTTGAAGTAAATACAGTCACTCTGATCTTATAAATATGACGAACAAAAAAATATATCAGGTGACTTGATTTTGCTTTCATTACTTTCGATGAATATGAAAAATTCTGTCATCATCATTAATTGAATATCATCTTTATCAAATACATGAAGACTCTGATATATGATATATGATTCTGTGTTTGTCTAATTTATTAAAATTTGTGAATTATTGCTTTTTTGCTTTTTATTTCAATATTAAAATAGTTTTTTGTACTTTGCGTTTCTTCCTGTGAATGAACTACATTATTTATCATTGTCTCGTATAGTCGGACAGAAAGTATGCCTAATCTTCTACCATATAATACCTGATAATTTTCTCTGATTTTAGTTATTTCTTTTCTTCACAAAATCAGTACAAAATAGAATACCACGACAGGAACAGTACAAACAACAATCTTGTCATATAGCACGACCCGTGGTAATTTGAGAAAGACGGGGAATGAATACCACTACAGGAGCAGTAAAAACAACGTCATCATATAATATACCACGACTCCTAGTGATGTGATAAGGTCGTTTCACTGAATTGTTTAGTTCTATCATTCAAGGAATATTATTCGTATCAATAATGAGAGAAGTAAACTAGTTACATACCTTCAAGTAAAGGAAGCAAATTAATTCCAACTGTCTTCGTAATTCTGTGGATTTGTATTTCCTAATCAGGTTGTTTATTCTTCGGAGATACTATTCTTCGATGATTTAGTGGTAACATATCGACCCCTCTCTTCCGCCACCTTGATGACCGGTATACTGAAACAGGAACACAAATTTGTAGATTCAAGACTTTTACCAAACTTTTATCTCGCTTTTTCGTATTGTTCAGCTTTAATTCAGATTTAATTCACGTATAATAATGATTGCGTCATCTAAATTTTCTTCAACACTCACCTATGCAGGCACACGCTGAAATCTTGTTCAGCTCATGTATTGAGCCCATAATGTTCAATTAGTGACTTCGGTCCATTGAACGTAATAGAGAAGCGGCTAAAACAAATTGTATTTTAATGTGTTCTATGAAATATCAAAACCGTAGAACCGTAGAATTGTAGAATCCATATTCAGAAATTCTGTTGACTCGAACCTCACCTTCAAGAATAGTAATAAATTTCACTGCTCACTCACGATAATATACTCAGACCTCTCGACTCAGACGTTAGCTCATAGAAAAATGAAACTTTAATGAATCTTCATAGGTGTACGAATCCTCTCTCAACCATCGTCGCCCGGCAACTCAACTGAACGTTGAACGACAATTTTAACAAATATAACTTCATGTCTACCATTCTGTTCTGTAAGTACTACTACTCTCGTGTTCAGATTCACTGGGAATGTGGTTATTATTACTGATATCCTTTATAAACACAAAATCGTTTGTAATTCTTTTCTTCTGCGGGCGGTAACTACCGTTATCAACTTGAGTTGATAATACTGGTAGCGGAATAATAAATACGACTACGTTTTTGCCAGGAGAGGATGATGAAGTATAACGTATCTTAGAGCGATTTCTACCGGAAAGAGATGGTTTTATTTACCAGAATATTTGGAGAACTCTGAAAAATCTCAATAGGCTAAACTGTTATGGTACAAAGTAACGTTAATTTCAGTGTCATCTATCTACTTATACACGAAATATTCAACCACATTTAATTGTTCACGTTCACTTTTGTAAAAGTACAGCTTACCAGTCGGGAGCTGCAATTTGTTCTACGATCGGGTTGTCAAGTTCCACGATTTTCAGACTGCGAAAGTGTGGTGAATCAGTCTGCCCGATTTTTCTGCGTGTACACAAGTTAGGACATCACTTTTTGACAAGTCTAAAAAACTTTTTCATTATCTGCCTCAGGATACCAATAATCTAATTTCAAAAAAAAGTACATGAGAAAAAGAGTTAAAGAGCTACTAAGGCTTTTACTAAACTCTGGATGAGTATTTCAATGATACACTTTCAACATACTTCTGAATGTAATCTTTTATGCGTAATATAGTTTATGTGTAAATTCTTATGTTTATTGTAATGCATGTATAGCATATATATAGTGTATGGTATAGTTTACTGATGTGATTAAAAAATTTGAATATTTTGACTTTTTTACTTCAGCAATTTCATTTATTTTTTCAGTATGTATGACCCTCCGAGCAATAAAAGATATAGAGGTGCCATTTCTATATAAACAACACATATTGATGTGAAAGCTGCATACCGCTATCCTTTGTTATGATTTGTAGGTGAGGGGGAGATTTGTTATTGTTTTGAAAACTGGAGCTAAGCTTAGAACCAGTGGCGTGCTAATACATTTTCTTACATATTATTAATTAGATACGGCCGCTGCAGACAAATTTGTTATCACATGTATGATGAAAAGTGAATGCGCTTCCAATGAAAACAAAGTCGCCCTGGAGCGTCACGGCAAATAAAAGCTGCCCTGGAGTGCCACGGCAAATAAAAGCTGCCATGTCCCGCACAGGTTATGCCTTTGGGTACACTCTACGAGTGTTGTCAAATAATAATAATAACATGTTCTTACGTTAATACAATGAATTTTTGGATGAAACTCTTCCTATCATACAAATGGCAACATTTTCTAAATGGTTGCATAAATAACTCATTCATAAATAGAATTCATAATGAATATGTAGTGGACAAATAGTTAATTATGTAACAGGCGCAAAAATAACTGAGTATTTATTGTACATTATTCTATATGTGATAATTGTCAACACTAACACAGCATACACTAATTCTTTTACGATCATTAAAAAAACTGACTCTCATGCGTCAATTTTGAATATGAAAAAGTAGTTCTTATTGCTGTGGGGCAATAGAAATTAAATTGCAAGTCGTTATCAAGTTATCATACACTTGATAACGACTGTAGATTTTAACAGTTGAAACGTCGTGAATAAAATTGCAGAGAATTGAATTTTTCTTTGTTCTTTTTTAGACATAGTGAAACATTGTCAACCACTTTCAAAAAAACGATAGCAATGTTGTTGCCAATTCTTGCGCGTTCACGTGGTACCCTCACAAATTTCGCAATTTTTCTGCGAATAAAATGGCTGCATCAACGATTGGTCCGGCATGACTGGCAGCCAATTTATTCGCAGAAAAATTCGTGAGGATATAAACAAGACTTCACTTGAACGCGCGAGAACTGGCAACAACGTTGCTGTCGTTCGTTGTTCGCCTGTTGTCGCTGTGTACGATATTTTTGTTCTACGATTATTTTGTATTTCGAGTAATGATTCTGGTGATGTCATCGTAGAAGACGAAGATGCTTCAAACTTTGGGAACAGTGCCAGTTGCAGAGCTATCATCCTTAATATCTTTCAACGCTGGAAGGAGTTGGAATCCACTAAATGAACGAATTTGTTAGGAAACTTCATGTTTTCTGTTGTTTTGCGAAAAAAAACCTAATATTGGTCCAATGAACATGAAATATTGAATAAATATTATTAATCAGATACGTGCTGGAAGTATTTGATTTGATAATCATTACGAATTTTGCACTCCGCAAACCCTTAAACTGCGCTCAAATTCTTACTGGTAAGAAAAATTTTGAAGAAAACTGAAAAATATTACCTTGTCATCGCATCAGATCAAGATTTATCACAAAATGCCAAGACTGGTAATGTTCCTTTACTGATTATAGTTCTACAACCTGACCGAAAAATATCGTGAGGCCAAAAGTGGTTAGAACAGATAACTGAGGATTTCTAAGAGAGTGATGCACACCACAACTGGGCAATTGCTCTATTGCTTGGTAATCTGAACCAATGTCAAAGTATCATAAGGAATATGAGAGAATGGAATTATTATCTTGACAATCATTATATCTACGTAACCCGTTCATTAGATTTTAAACTTATGATGATATACAGTGTTTCGTTTACAATCAAGAAGTTCATGTCCACGTACGGTTTAACCGGAAGCAACATTTTTATTCAAATGGAAACATCGCAAAATTCTGATGAACGGGTTATGTGATAATCCCTGTATATGAAAAAAAACATTCCATTACCCAGCAGATTGGGTCTATAGCTAGTGACTTATAATTTGAATTCGGTTTTGAAGAGTTGAGTTTGCTTACTTACTTATTTTTCAGTGTACGTACCTACTGCAACAAGTATTTTCCTATATATTATTTATTAACAGGTAATCATTTCTCAAAGTACAAGCTATTTCAACAAAAATTGTATTTTTGTCTCACAATCGGGAATCAGTAAAAATCAACTTTAATAATACTACTAAAAACTAAGTAGGGTATGCCCATCAAACATGGTATATGCCATGCTGAGACGCCCATGGTTTGATTTGATACTTACTTGTGGAATGTTTGTTTGGTGCTTGATAACTTTTTCAGCCCACAAACTTCACACGTTTTTGCCATTTCGCAGAGATAAGTAAGTAAGTAAGTAAGTAGCATTTATTTTCTTTAGAGACAAATGTTAAATTGTATAAGAATGGTCAAATGTTGAAACTTAACCTAACTTAACCTAAAGCTTAATAGCTAATTAAATAATAGATAAAATAATAGATTAAACACAGGTACACAAAGTACCTGAACATTCGGTATAAAATTCGGACAGTGAATAAAAACTTTTCTCTAGTAAAAATTCTTGCAGATTTTTTTTGAACTCATGAGAGTTACATTTTTTGTGTTTTATTCTGCACGGTAGCCTGTTAAAAATTTGCAGGCCAAGGTGTGAAGGAGCGTTTGTACTTACAATAAGGCACATAATAATTATTTTTTTGTCTAGTTTGTTTTGAATGAATGTTTCTTATTTCTGTGAGAAGAAATTTGTTATTGAATATATAGAGGCAAAGTTCCATTATCAGGAGAGACGGTACGGTCAAAACACGTAGCTCTCTAAATATTTCTCTGCATGTTTCATTTTGTTTCATTCCTGCAATTATTTTTATAATTTTTTTTTGTGCGATGAATACATCGTTGGACAACGTAGAGTTGCCCCACAAGCACAACGTTGATGCTGCCAAGCTATGATATACAAGAAGTATCTGATTTTGCAGGAGAATTGGCTTCAACGCCCTGAGCATATAACTCAGAGAGTTTAGTTTGCTTATGATTGCTTGACAATGACCCCTCCAATCAAGGTTTTCATCTATCGTAATACCGAGAAATTTTGTGGTTTTAGTATTCTGTATAGCTGAGCCGTTTAATTGAATCTCCATTTGAGGACATGTTTTTTGAGATAAGGTCTCTAATATAACAATTCAACAATCCAACACAACACTTCTACCACTTATTAAAATTAAAACAATTATACAAATAGGCTCAAATCCAAACTGAACTGACAAGACGATAAATAAGTTGTCAAAGCATGTAAACAAACTAGATCGCCAAGTTAAGAGTGAATAACAATACGGAATTCCAACCTGATTAATGAGTGGAAACGGAAATATCCGATAATGTTCTTTTTTAACATGATCCGAGCATGGATGTTTATAAACAACGTCAGGTATGCTGCTTTCAAGAAAGAGACACGAAAGCCCTCTCTATATCTTTTATTGCTCGGAGGTATGACCTTATTCTATGCCTTGTCAGCGAGAACCTAATTCTACGCACAATAAAATATTTTTGATTGACATCTTGACAACACACTTGCTTTCCAACCATGCATGTGGTCGTCTATAGATGAAAGTATAACACGAAAAAAATTTATCAGCATGACGCCACTGCTTCTAAGCTCACATACGAATATCATAACAATGACAAATCTCCCTCTCCGAACTCGGAGGACCCCTCACCCACAAACTATCACAAAGGATAGTGATATGCAGATTTCATAACAACGTGTGTTGTGCATACAGAAATGGCATATTTTATTGCTAGGAGGTTTCAATCGGCGAGTGAAATTATCAGTTGCATACTCAAATGTATGGCCCTTTTCGTACTATCGGATACTTTAATCCATTGAATATTCCATCAGGTTATCCCAGTACGCTTGCACTGGAGTATGAGGATTCAAAATTGGTGGGGGGTGTTGAAAACTTATTCACTTGCAATTTCAATAAACATACACTTATACTCTGTACATGATAACTGTCTTCGACAAAATGTAACAGTTCTTTCAGTTGTATACTTCTTAAATATATGACCCTTGCCTTACTATGAATTACTTTCTTTCATTGGATATTTCATCTGTATTTGCCTAAGGGTAAGGATCGAGTAGATCCAATAGACTCGACATGCACTACTCAGTTTTCACGAATGACTCAATATTTCCCTAAGCATAATGCAACAGGTCACATCCATCAGTGTCGAACGAGACCAAGTTGATCGAGTGCATAGGCTGGAAAGAAATGCTTCAATCTCTGCTTTTACATTAACGTAGATGACCATGCAGAGAAGGGTATCTGAACTCCTGATGACTTCACTGGCTCCATCCAGTACATTTCTGTTACGGAGACCTTCCAAAGTCAAGAGTCCACTGACCCGTGGGAAATCGTAACCCTGAAAGGAACGATTTAGAATAATAATAATAATAATAATAAGCTCCTATGATGATGCATCATTTTGTGAGTTCTGAAGTCGAGTTGTCTCTGCTCTGCTTGAGTACATTTCACCACGGTAAAGGAGTAAAGTAGCTTCGGAACAACAAGCATATTAGTTGCAGCAACTATATTCTTCCTCGACAGTTATTTTCATTATATATTTTCCACTCCCAAGGAGTTGAGTTCTCCTTCTCTGTATGGTCCACGACCATGAGAATGTTGGGATCAGAACATTTCCTTTCAAGGCAGCAGTACGTGCAGCCGATAATCTTGTATTCGACATTGAACGGAGTGACACAAACTCTGTAACCGACTTGAAACCCGTTCTGCTGAAAGTTCAGATTGATGCTGCTTAGACTGAGGCCCTCCAACAGCTATATAAGGATCAATGAATGCATAGAGTTTTTTTCAAAAACATGGGAAATCACTTATCTGAAAGTTTAACCGTCGCATTGTCATGAGCTGAAGTCGATGTTACAATGATTCACATAGGCCTTCCAGGAGTCCCAGGATGGTGTCTTCAACACCCGGATATACCGCCGTAGTCGTTTATATTGAGACCAGTCTTCAGTATTAGAAATGTAGCTGAATCAAGCAGGCTCTGCATTTCTAGCAGTGGGAGATCATACACACCTTATAATTTCCTTCTCGTATCTCCCATTAGGTATTCGGTTCCATAATTTCTCTCCTGCATTGTAAAAATAATCAGTCATTCTGGAAAAACTGGATGGCAATATTATTTTTATCAAATTAGAGAAATTGTTATGTGAAGACAAAGTAGCAGCTAACTCAATATGTCAACAATAATATTCTGAGTTCCTCGTGCAATCTTTTCAATTCTGAGAATCACAAGTTCGAATTTTGTTCACAGTCTTGTGAGCTAATACAATAACTATGCAAATGACAATATGTTACATGCTTGACATTAAAATTCTTGTCGTGGCCACCGTAATTAAATCATCTGCGGCGGTCGACGTTCGTTCTGGAAAATCATATAGCGTCACTCTTAATCAAGGATGCTGCGAAGAGGCGAAGACGAACGTCGCATTGAAATGAGCTACTGTCTGAGTGTGTGACGAAAAAAATGGTAAGTGACAGTGTCGCACCCTATTGGGCTAACTTGACACTAGAATCCAAATGATTGGCTAATTCAAAAGTGTTTTAGCAAGTTGCAACGACAGAGTGATTGCAATAAGTATGAGGCGCCGTTTGGGTGAAAAGTGTTTTTGCAATTAAATCAAATTTTTTTGCCAATATACAGCGTGTCTCACGGTCGATGGTAGGTTAGACGTTTATGGTAAACGCAAAGCAGGATTTCCCTCAAAAATTCACATCTTACATTTTGTTACCTGATCTATCGATCTTAAATATTTCCAGCTTTGCGGCGTTGCCACGTCTATCAAAAAAAACTAGCAACTTTATTTTTTTAAATAGAACACCCCGTATATTAACTCATTTTTTGAATCGCTCTTTCAGTATAATACTTTTTTGTTAATAATATCCTATACCTATCTCTATCTGTTTTCGAAATAAAAAATAATTTGTGTTAAGTATGGTCCAAAACATAGCCCTAATTGAACTTTAGTACATCAGTACTCTCATTTCATGAAAAGTTGATATTTTGATAAAGGTTGGACAAATTCGAAGTATTTACTTAACACCAAGAAATCGACTCCATATCATACAGAACGTGCTAAAATTACTGTTATTTCCATAATTCATAAAAGTGGTCAAAAGGTAATTTTTTCAAATGAAACCCCCTGTATATTACTCGATAAATTGAAAGATGATGAAAAATGCTTCAAGATGATATATCATGTCCCTATACCTAAATCATCAACTTTCCTTAATAAAGCCGTTTTTGTGGAAAAATAGTTATTTATGATACCTACAAGTGATGGAAGTGGCATTTTATTTTGTGAGTGGGGAATATTGCGAAACGAACGTCAGCGAGTGGAGCATATCCATGTATCATACACATTTTTGTGTACAACAGTTACAGCTAGTAATACAAAAAAACAAAAAAATTAATGAGGTCCATGGGATTCGAACACACAATCTTTGGATTACAAGGCTGATTCTTCAACTACATACACCAGCGCACATATTTATTTAAATGTTATTATTGGTTATTCATAAAGGACTTTCTACAGTTGAATTGAATAGTAGGTACTTCGTCAGTTACTTCACAGGGAATAAATATTACCAATTGCACAAACTGCCAAATACATATGTGAACTTTTCTAAATAATTCTTTCTGAGTAGATGTTCTGATTGTTTCTATTAAAGAGATTTTTAATGACAGTTCAGACAGTTGTATAAAATATTTAAAGAATTTGATTTTAGGTGGCCGTGGAAGTATCAAGCTTATGACAGCTTGGTGACTTTTATAAGTAATTAACTAATGGTTATTGACGGTGTTTTAAAAAATCGCCAAAAATGAATGCTATTGACCATTCAAACGAAGTTCTTATGAAATTATTTATTATACACGGGCAGTGTGATCAAATCATTGCCAGAACTTGCAGAAAATTCAACCAAATGTATCCTGAATTAACACCAATGAACGAGAGGAAGTTTGTAAGATTACAAAATAATTTCCTTAACTATGGCTCAAAGTTAAAAGCGCCTTCAACATTATCAAAACCTGTTACTTTAAATGAGGAAAATACTGTTAACGTCTTGGCATATTTTTATGCATATCCAGAAGCTTCCATTCGCAGTGCAGAATAGTTATTTTTGTATCTAGTGCGCGAAATGCTACTTTGGTGATCGAGAACTGATTTTTTTTAACGAGGCGCAGCCGAGTTAAAAAAAATAGTCGTGATTACCAAAGTATTTCGCGCATGAGATGCAAACAAAATTTTTTCTACAAACGTCAAAAATATTGTTCTAAAATAAGTAATAACTATGAAAAATAGTATTGAACTGGCTTAAATAATTTTTCCAAATCAAGTAATTACTGTAACTATGGAAATAAAATGGCATTTGTTGACAATTATTTCAAAGTGACAGTTCTTAATAATTATTTTGGAGTGACTTTTTATTCGCGTCAATTTCGTGCGTGATATTTATTATTGTAAAAGAATGGAAATTTCGAGCGACGATGAACTAAGCAGTAGATAGATGCGGCCAATTCCGTAATTTCCAACCTTTTACCGGAGAAATCGAGGCGGCAGTATGAAAATGCATATCAGCAATTTAAAGAGTGGTGTGAAGCAAATAAAGCCAGAAAAATGTCTCTCACAATTTGAAAGCCTTAATTATTGTTCTACATTAATAAATAAACGATTTCTTGTTTTTTGCTTGATTGAGGAGTTGAGGACCATATAGGTTAGAATATGAAAATCCCATATAGTTTACACGCAGTGTGCGAAATATATTTCGCACATTACTTCGCGCACGGTGTCATGGTAACGAATGAAAATGAAAAAAGTGCCACTTCGCATACTGTTGTCAATGCGCGAACCTTGTCATTTTTTGACGTTTGTAGAAAAAAAGATTTGGGTGTATCACATGCTTCAGTACAACGAATTTTGGAAAATCACGAAATGCATCCGTATAAATTTACCAAAGTTCAAGCTCTCAAAGTAGAAGACTTTGAACGCAGAGTGCATTTTTGCGAATCCCTTCTAATACATATACAGGAAGATCGGGAATTTTTGTCAAAAATAATTTGGAGCGACGAATCAAAATTTACAAGGGATGGCATTTTTAATAGAAGGAATAAACATTTTTGGGCTGATAATAATCCTCATGTGACAAAAGAAATGGGTTTTCAAGAAAAATTTTCCCTGAATGTGTCTTGTATTTTGAAGAAAAATAAAATTAGCTTTTTTATTTATGAAGACACACTGAATGCAGAGAGATATCTTCATATTTTAAGGACGACTGTTACCGATTTCCTTGAAAACTTGCCTTTAGAGGAATATAGGAATTCGTGGTTTCAACTGGACGGAGCGCCAGCTCATTGCACTCAGGAAGTTTCCAGGAAACTTCACCAAATGTTTGACGATCGTTGGTTTAGGCGTTTAGGGCCGTGGGATTGGCCACCGAGATCACCCGATCTCACGCCACTTGACTTTTTTTATGGGGTGTTTTAAAAGAAAGGGTGTACAGTACTCCAGTGCCTACCAAAGAAGAACTGCGACGGCGAATAGTGCGGTGTATTGAAGATCTAGATCCCCATGAAATTGAAAAAGCAACGACAAGTCGCGTACAAAAGAATATTTTAAAATGTTTAGAAAGTAATGGACAACATTTCCTGCATTTATTGTAAAAATGTGATATTTTGTTTACAATTTTGTTATTTTTAATCCTCCTAATTCTGTTTTTTTCTGTACTTTCACATGTTATATTCCAGAAAATCGTACTTTTTACCAAGAAATGCCTGGTTTTTGGACAGTTGTTCCCTGGAAACTTTCAACCATAGTTAAGAAAATTATTTTGTAATCTTACATACTTTCTCTCGTTCATTGGTGTCAATTCAGGATACATTTGGTTGAAATTTCTGCAAGTTCTGGCAATGATTTGATCACACTGTCCGTGTATAATAAATAATTTCATAAGAACTTTGTTTGAATAATCGATATTTGCATTCACTTTGGAAGGTAATTTGAAACACCATCGATAACTATTTGTAAATTACTTATAAAAGTTACCAAACTGTTATAAGCTTGACAAATCCACTGTTACCTAAAACCAAATTCTTAAAAAGCAATTTTATTAAGAAAAGTTGATGATTTAGGTATAGGGACATGATATATCATCTTGAAGCATTTTTCATCATCTTTCAATTTATCGAGTAATATACAGGGGGTTTCATTTGAAAAAATGAACTTTTGACCACTTTTATGCATTATGGAAATAACAGTAATTTTAGCACGCCCTGTATGATATGGAGTCGATTTCTTGGTGTTAAGTAAATACTTTGAATTTGTTCAACCTATAATCAAAATATCAACTTTTCATGAATTGAGAGTACTGATGTACTAAAGTTCAATTAGGGATATGTTTTGGACCATATTTAACACAAATTATTTTTTATTTCGAAAACAGATAGATATAGGTATAGGACATTATTAACAAAAAAGTATTACAATGAAAGAGCGATTCAAAAAATGAGTTAATATACGGGGTGTTTCATTTAAAAAAATAAAGTTGCTAGTTTTTTTATAGACGTGGCAACGCCGCAAAGGTGAAAATATTTTAGATCGATAGATCAGGTAACAAAATGTATGATGTAAAATTTTTAGGAAAATCCTGCTTTGCGTTTACCATAAACGTCTAACCTACCATCGACCGTGAGACACGCTGTATTTATTAGTAGTTGCAATATTTTCCATTTTGCTTCCCGATATATGTATTTTTGATCACACACATTGTATGTGAATTTTCAGGATTACAAATATATAAAAACGTTAATTCCCATACATTCGATCTATTTTATGTCGTCATGAGATGGCGCAACCTACGCGAATTAGTACAGATTCCAGGATATGGGAGAATTCATTAGTACATGATTTGGCTAATAGACGGTAGCCCAGTGATATTGAATTTTCCAGAATGCATCCTCAGAATATTTCATTAGTTTTTTTGAGTAGATAATCAATGGATTATTCGACGGGAAGACAACTGCCTGTGCTACTACTGCCTTCTGTTAGCTAGTTAATGAACTAATGACTCGATCTAGTTTCCATGTTGAGCGAGCTTGTACTGAATCGCGTCGGATTAGCAATCTCTTGACGACCTTGAGTAGATCGAATTTATGAATATATATGGGAATCCATGTTTTTATATATTTGTAACTGTTGAATCCTCAATATATTGTGTATGAGTAAAAATAAATATTTCGGAAGTCATACTGTAGTTTTTTATTTTGTTTTCAAATATTTCTTCGAAATTTTTATATGTATTTTTTTCAAACTTTGATTTAGGTTAATACATTTTAGTTTTTGTTTGCAGTTTGACAAAGACCCTCATGTGATCAGATAATGATATATTTTCTATATCGATTTGGCAATTACATATCAACTGACTACCGCAGAATCCATGGTCTATTATACATTTACTATAATTTGTCACTCGAGTAGCATATGTCTTATACAACTTATTCATAATTTTGGAGCTTTGGGTGGATATCATATTTTTGTAGTCTCGATCGTATTCTTTTTGAGGAGGTCAATGTTCATATTAAATCCTAATATGTTTTGCCAATATTGTTTCTGAATCAGTTTCAAATTCTAGAGCTGGAAGAGCTGGAAGTCTCTAAATTGCCTTAAGTTTCAGATTATTGTCAATATTTATACACATATCCAATTGAATTGATTTTCACTTGAATAGTTGAAGTTTTTTAGGTAGTCTTCTTCTTTGATAATTATAATTTTTCTATTATCTTCTTCACGTAAGAATATGTTTCCATTTTTTACCTATACAAATTTATAGTTGTTTTCCTATCGATATAGTTCCAAATTAGTTTCAGTCAAATCGTAATTGATGTATAAGTAGTTATCCTCTAGATATCCTAGATCAAACATTTTGATCAGATCCCTTTGAACCATAAAATCTTATCTTCACTCTTTTCTAACACTACTTTTATTGAAGCACCCTTTCCAGGGTTGGCTCTAGAGTACTGAGCGCCCTCATGCAAAATTTTATTTGCTCCTTTATACACATTGTATCGTAATATGATGAACATAATAATCATCACGTTAATGAACAGAAAGTATATGAGATGATGTACTTTTACAGTTCCATACATTATCTGAAAATGAAGCAGCTTAACTCGATGACTTTTATGAACATAATTTTTTTTATTGAATAAAACAATATTTTCAAAATAGAAAAAGACTACCATTGGTCTCATATAGATTATAAGAAACAAGTTTATATCACAGAAGAGTTTATCAGAAGATCCTCTGAATGCCAAATTTTTCTGTATCAAGAATTTTATAACTTGTATAATTCATTCAATATCAGATTTCCAGTATACAGGGTACTTCTTGAGTACGTCAAAATAAGAAGAAAAGTCCCTATAAACATATGTCCGCAAGTTATTCGTTTCTGAGATACAGAGTGTCAAAGTTGAATTCTTATTTTTTTGTGAATAATTCCAAAATAATTTTGATATTTGGGTAGTTTGGTATCTGGGAATATTCATCATGTAGTTTGCGTAAAAAAAATATTCTTTGTAGAGGTCACTGATAGTAACTGTTTTCGAATTATTGAGATTTGAAATAATCTTTAATGACAAGATTTTTAAATTTTAAAGAAATTCAAGTAGAAATCAGTTTTTTCGCAATTAACATAAAATTTGATTTTGTCATTGAAAAATCATCCCAGACACCAAACTTTTATTTTTTATTTATTTACAACAAACAAATATAAGAATTAAACTTTGACACTCTGTATCTTCGAAACGAATAACAGGCGGACATGTGTATTTGGGAACTTTTTTTCTTATTTCGACGTCAGCAACATGCTCCTGAAGTTTCTACACGTACTTAAGAAACACCCTGTATATGTACGAAAGAAATATCATGGAGTTTCAAAGAGTTGGACAAATTCTGCCAATCAGAATAAATTTCGTTGGAAATCAGTTTGATTTTATTTTCTGTTGCTGGAAATAGTTTGCAACATAACCAATATAGACGGGTCACGATAAATTTCCAAAGTTTGTAATGGATCTTTACTCTCATCATTACTGAATGAGACAACCGGCTTTCGGTTGAATTTTTGGGATACCTCTTCCTAGTGATAAACTCTGAAATCAACTCCCTTTCGCCCCTCATTTTTATATTCATGTGGTGAATAAGCCAGGCTATTTTTTTCTCCATCTATTGTGGAAACATATGAAGAGGATGAAATGGACTCATGCTGCAGTCCCAGTTTCTGTTTGAGAATTGGACGATTCGCCATTGTCAGTGAATATTTTCAGAAATTTTACCAGACTTCCTCTTTGTTTTTCTGATTCTAAGTCTCTAGAAACCCTTCGTTTTCAATTTTCGATTGCTATATTAAATTCTAAAATGATTAGGTACTACCGTCAGCCCTCCCAACGAGAAAATTGAATACTCAACAAACATTGCCTTATATCCACACAACTGCCAATTGTTCACCGCACAACTGTCTCTAACTATTCAATAGCAAATTAAACGATACCAATATTACCAAAAAGGTCCTATGGAATATTTAATACTGAAAAACAATGAATTATGGTTCAGGGCGCTAGGAGACTACTTATTAGATGCAGGAAAACATCGGTTATGAATTAGCGAAATCTTCCAAGGGAGTTTTGAAATGAGTATATATTATTCAAATATTTCAACTCATTTTGGCGCCTCTTGGCAGGTGCGCCCTCATGCTGTGCATTAGCTGCATGATGCGTTCGGCCGGCCCTGACCCTTTCCCAAATGAAATATTCTTATTCTATGGGCTCTCAAGTTGTTGGACTAGAGATTTGAGATGATTACCCATTTTTTTCATTTTTTATTTATGGGTGGTCGGCTGGTAGAGCGTTCGCCTCTCAATCGTAGGGTCGTTAGTTCGATTCCCAGCTATGATACCGGTCTCGTATATGTCATCACACGTTGAAAGGTGATAATAATGAAAGTATAAAGTTTAGTAGTAAGGCAACGTATGTTCTATTACCGCATGCGCAGTAGCGACTTCTCTGTGGCGGATCGTCGGTGCTTTGCGTTCATCGTGTGACGTAGTCGGAGTCGATACGTTTCAGAGATAAGGTTTTGCCAGTACACAGCGCGATTATAATATTAGAAGAATAATGATTATAGATGACAAATTCAGAGTTTGAAAGTGTGATGATAATAATGATGTATGAAAAAAATGGGAAAAATTGATGGGTAACGGGGGTGTAGCGTTTGAACGTGCGATTCCAATGGGGGGATGGGGTGGGGGTAACCACGACTCAAAATACATCGATTAAGAGAAAAAAACATGGCTGCTGCCATACAGGGTGTACCATCATACTATTTAAGAGAAAAAAACATGGCTGCTGCCATACAGAGTGTACCAAGTTGACATTTAAGAGAAAAAAACATGGCAGCTATGAAAATTGGTATACCGGGTGAACCAACGCAACATTTAAGAGAAAAAACATGGCGGCCGTCAAATTTGGTATACCGGGTGAACCAACTAGACGTTTTAGAGAAAAAAACATGGCTGCTGCCATACAGGGTGTACCATCATAGTATTTAAGAGAAAAAAACATGGCTGCTGCCATACAGAGTGTACCAAGTTGACATTTAAGAGAAAAAAACATGTCAGCTATGAAAATTGGTATACCGGGTGAACCAACGCAACATTTAAGAGAAAAAAACATGGCGGCCGTCAAATTTGGTATACCGGGTGAACCAACTAGACGTTTTAGAGAAAAAACATGGCTGCTGCCATACAGGGTGTACCATCATAGTATTTAAGAGAAAAAAAACATGGATGCAGTTTGTCAAATGTCAACGTTTAAACAGGGTGTCTCTAAATACAACGTTGAAGAGAAAAGAACTTGGAGGTTGTCAAATTTGGCATATAGGGTGTACCAATATATCATTTAACAGAAAAAAAAAACATGGGGGTTATTTGTCAAAAATGTCAACGTATATAGAGGACATCTCAAAATATAGCGTTTAAGAGAAAAAAACATGGCGACTGTCAATGAGTTATACCAGTTGTACCAACATAACATTTAAGAAAAAAAAACATTGCTACTGTTTTCCAAATCACTGTGGATCGTATACAGGGTGTCTCAAATAACATCATTGAAAAGAAAAAACATGACGGTATAACGGGAGTTGTAGTGTTTCAACGTGCGATTCCAATGGGGAACGTATACAGTGCGTTACCGAGAAATATATAAGGCGTTTGAATTCAAATAATAATAAAAAACATGGAGCTTCTCAACTGACAGCCAGTTTATAGAAGGCTAGAATGTATAATCAATAAAAAAACATTACTGGCACCGTCATCAAGGAGGAATACATCAGCGCCTATTGTCGAGGTGACCAATATATGAATTAACGCTGTTTTATATCTCTACGAATGATAGATCAATCGATAATTTTAGCATCAATGGATTCATCTCGATGTCAGGGAACATATTCAAGCATTTTACAAAGCCCAAAGGTTATAGGAGGCTAAGTTCGTATTGAAGGTACAATACGAACATTTAGACTTTGCAGACGTTTCAGCCGTATTGCACGCGTCTCAAGCGTTTTTGTGATGCTTTTCAAGCGTCTGAGTTAAAATTTCAAGCGTCTGTTAGTGCGTTTCACGCGTTTTTGCAGGAGTTTCGATCGTTTTTGCATGCGGCTCAAGTGTTTTTTGCGTGCGTTTCGACCATTCGTTTGTGCGTTTCGACCGTTAGTGCGTTTCAAGCGTTTTTGCGTGCGTTCCAAGCGTTTTTGTGAGCGTTTCAACCATTTTGTACGCGTTTCAAGCATTTGTGCGTGCATTTCAAGCGATTTTGTGGTGTGTTTCAGACTGTTTTGTATGCGTTTGAAGCGTTTTTGCTTGCGTTTCAACCGTTTGTGAGTACGTTTCAAGCGGTTTTGCGAGGGTTTCAACCGTTTTTGTGTGTGTTTTTGTATGCGTTTCAATAATTTTTTCGACTCTTACCGTGTGTTCAAACCTCAAGCATGCATTGAAAGCGTTTGTAACGTCTTCCTGCACTTGGATAGAAAGGTATTGCCATTTAAACTATAGAGATAAAAACAAAAACAATGAAATAACATTAACGTTTGGATATGCGCCATCGCCGCCATCTTTATGAAAAAAAATCGTTGGCATTATATAGGAACGATTCAAAATTATTCATTCAATACAAAACATGCTCGAAGTTTCAATATTGTCAAATGTCATTTGGTGAAATGAGTCAACAAAATTACCCATCAATAGATACCAAAATGCAATAGATCAAAATCTAGCAATTTTGGTGGATGTTTTCATAGTAAGTATACGAATTCAGTATAAGGAGTGTCAATAATTGAGAAAAATTTACTCAACTCCAGGTATCAAAAAATTGCATATATAACAAAGTGTGAAATGGTTGAGGAAAAATATGTCAAAATGACTAGAAAACATCATATAAATATCATGACTCCGGATCTCTACGTTTCGGATAAAAATGTATACTTCAAATTAGTTGTAGAGACCAAATTTGCAATAATATAAAAACTATTGATCCATACTTGCGAATGACAGATTTTGATGAAATCGGTATCAATCGCGATTCGTAAAGATGTTAAGAAATATAATCAAGCAGTTTCAGTTGTAGAATTATTCCTAAACAGTAACTTTGTTATTCTTAGGTATACAACAATATGTTGATACTTTGAAGAGACGAATTTCTATCATAATCACCTTCCATTGAAGTTCTCATCCAGAAATGGTGTTGAAGAATGGAGGTTGGTACGAAATCAAAGAAAAAATATTTTGCTTCTTCAATATACGGCAAAAGTTCAGAAAACAACTACTTTCTTAGTTATTACCACATTAGACATTGAAATAAAATTAACAGATGTATTCGCAAAGTTCCTCAAACAAAATATTAATTCCCTTACATCTTCGATTAGCTTCTTGATCAATAAAACTCATATAATGACAAGAATAATATGGTTGATGGTGCATTTGAAAACAGAAAAAGAACTTGATAACATAATAATAGTAAGAAATATAGAGGACAGCTTATGAAGTATGCATGTAGCATCAAATGTCAAGCTCGACGCTTACGAAATGAATCGGGATGAATCAACGAAATTACGAAAATTATTATTTATCTATTGAATACATCCAGCAGGTTCGAAAACCCAATTAGAGGTGTATATAATGTCTATTGCGAACATGATTTCATAAGTAGCTATAGGTATTGCGATGGAATGAAAAGCCAAGGTCTTTGAATTCGTAAACACGAGTTAAGTCCGAGTTGTAGATTTGACAATTAAATTTCACTGGAATTTGTTTCCGAGTAAGTGACATAATTTTGCATTTATCAATATTTAATCCTAGTTTGTTTTTCTCACACCAATCAACCGTCCTGTAGTAAGTTACAGTCTGATAAATTATCTACTTTCCTGAAAATTTTCGTCAGCATATAATGATTTATGTGAATTTATGCAGTGTGTTATGTCATTAATAAACAGAGGAAATAGAAGATGTCCTAAGGAATACCTGAATTAGCAATAATTGTCGATGATTTGACTCCCTTATATTTGACAAAATAAATTTCTATTTGATAAATAATATTTTAAAAGGTGTTGAATATCAGGTGAGAAGCCAAAGTATGGCAGATTTCTTAGAAATTGTTCATGTGAAACCCGGTCGAAAGCCTAACTAAAATCTGTGTAATTAATCTGTGTATCAAATATAGAGGTCATTAAAGTTTACGTATGAGAGCCGAGATGTATCAAATTTGACGCTTTGGATGGAAGGACACAAAATGCCATGAAAATAATGACAATAATAAAAAAATTGAAGAGGACGTCGCATACACTAGGCGTCTAACTAATATCAAGCTTGATACGTTGGATGGAACAAAACGAAATAAATCAATGAAAGCATGAAAATAATAATGATAATGAAAAAATGGAGAAATAGTATAAAGTACGCGTTCGGCAGGTATAAAGATTAACGCATTGAACGAAACGTCGTGAAAATAATAATAATATTACGAAATAGAGAGAACAATGAATAAAATATACATTCTGCTTGACGTGTTGTATGAAAGGAATCGTTGCGAAATAGGAAACGTAAAAAAATAAAATGCCAACGAGGTGCGAAACGATAAATTGAGGTAAAAAAAAGGAGTTTGTCAACTATCATTCAGTGAAATGGGTATACAGAGTGTTTTTAAGGAATAATCAATAAAAAAGAAAATGACTGCCATCGTCATCAGGAAAGAATGCATCAGCGCCATTTACCGTGTACCATTTACCAATACATGAATTAACGATGTTTTGGATCTTTGCGAATCATCGAAAAATAAGCACTTTCGGTTCGTTAAAATTTCATGATTCTAGTATCTGTCAAGTAACAATTAAGTACATATATAAAAGTAATCAGACATCAAATGTGAATATTCATCAGATCGGTTTCAATTCAATTCATTTCAATTCAAGTCACAATGTTTCAATTCAGTAAGCAGGTTCGTGAGTCAGATTTTACTGACGAGGATATCAACTTTGACACATGGTGGGAAGATTCATAGAATCGGTTTCAGTTAAACAAGGCTCGTGCGTGTGTTAGTATGACAGTTTGTGAGAGAAATACATCAATGACCAGAGAAATTACTTCTACAGGTTGAAAAAATCGAAGAAGTCATTTCAACGACTATTCCACTCTTCTCAAGATATTCACGTAATCTGACCAATCACAAATCAAAGACAACTTGTATTATCGCGAAAACACCAGCTGTCTCTCAATTCTGATTGGTCTATCAGCGTTGGTGTTTTCTACGATGTAACCATAGATGACAAAGCAAAGTTTGACATCTTGACAGATCATAAAAATTGTAGGCGAAAACGTCAAAAAGAGTCGCATCATAACTATATAATAAATTATTGATAGTTATAATATTTTTTTTGTGATTATAGTTGATTGATTATCGTTATGATAAATTGATTGTTCATGTTTATAATGATACTCTTAATGCTTCGTAAAATAGTCTAATAAAATTCCACTCGTGATTGAATTTATCTCATAAGTCAGTCTTTTATTTCTGAACTCAACTGAATTGTATCGAGAAAACACCACGAGTGAGTGGTGTTTTCTCGAAGCAATTCAGTTTCGTTCAGAAATGAATCGACACTCATCGCGAAAATTTAATTACTTGTGGTATTACTACTGAAAAGTAAATGTGCGAGTGGGTATTTATTATCCTATTTAGTAGTTGGTGTTCGTTGAAATAAGTTCGAGTGATTACCATTATTTTGGAAGAAGAGGGGGAAAAGTGTGTTGCGGGTTAATATAACCTATGTGGTAAATGAGTCGCTGAAACCGATTCGTTGAAAGAATAACAACGTAAAATTTTCCTCATATGAAGAAATCGTAAACGGCTTCTGCCAAGCATCATCCATAGATAGCGTATCTGTTGTATTATAAAAACAAATTATCGTATGATTTATGTAGCTAAATGGAATTATGGAAAATATTCAGACATTTTCTACTTAGCATATAAGCATTGTTTGAATAGAAGTGAGATAGTCAATGCCAAACGCGAATGTAATCTAGCGTGATTAATTACAAACATGAATATTTGACGTCATTTTAATGCAGGTTTCTTCAAAAAAAAACCCTGATTTCAATGCTGTCCCATTGTTTCAAGCAAGTTACGACATGACTTGGAGGCCAGATCACTGAAGTTACGACAAGACTTGGATGCGAGATCACTGTCGCCATCTACATGTAGCATCCATTTGAATCCAATATCAATCCATAAGGTTGGCAACTATCTTACTACTATACAAACAATGATATAAGTATAATTATTTCCTTGGTTGGCTCATTCTATTGCATACTAGCGTTAAGAATGGACAAAATATTGCTTCTTTTAATGACACTGTCTGTCACTGCAGCAGCAACAACAATAGATGACAATTCATCAAGTATTATGCAGAAGTACCTTGAAATGTATGGATATGTTGGTAATAATTCACAGGCAGAGTTTTCAACAGCTCTTAGTGATTTTCAAGAACGTTATAATTTACCTGTAGATGGGAGTTTGAATAATGAAACGAAGAATTTGATTGCGAGACCCAGATGTCAGCAAGCTGAAAATGAATATAGAGTGCACACTAAATGGAATAAAACTCATTTAAGTTGGTATTTGTCTCGCTATCCACTTAACAATTATACGGCTTATGATAAATATCTCCGTGTGTTCAAAAAAGCTTTCGAAATGTGGGAGAATGCATCAACTTTGAAATTTGAAATGATGGCAACACCTAAATCAGATATTACGATAACCTTTGTAAAACTGGAGCATCAATTTCGTAGTTCTTGTATGGGTACCGCTTATTGTGGTTTTCCTCTTGATGGGCCTGGTAATATTCTTGCCCATGCTTACTTTCCTCAAGCACCTGACAATTGTAGAGAAATTCATTTTGATAGCGAAGAAAACTGGTATACAGGAGATGGTGAAATGCCCTATGGATATACAAATTTACTAATGACTGCTGTTCATGAAATTGGTCATTCTTTAGGATTAGCTCATTGTGATACAGAGAAAGCCATTATGTTTCCATGGTATCAGCAACAATTTCGTCCTATACATCATGATGATATAACTGGACTTGAGGTGCTATATGGTAGAAAGAATCGATTTGTTCCTATACCTAAGTATCCACCTCCATCTACAACTACTACCCGGATAACTGTTCTTGATGTTGTTGTATGATGTGATCCCGCATTTCATTCAACAAGTTATTTCCGTTTTCCTCATATTCATAACAAGTCATTTTTTGGTTGATTCTGGAACTATTCTGCTATCAACATCGAGTATATTTCGTCTGAACTCCTAATTTTCTTAGATATTCAGTTGTGTAAATTTTTGAATAGGTACCAAATTGTTGCATGGTTTTTTTGACTTGAATTCTCAAATCATCATTGATATTTTGATGTTTATGTTTTTATTCTTGCAATTCACATGTTCGTTTTTGTAACGGTGATGCTATAAGTTATCCGAGTTTTCCAACAGCTGAAAAGTGAATACGTCTCCAGAATAAGTCGACTCGGCACACCCTGGCAAATAATAATAATTACAACCATTCTCTACCCGCACAGGCTATGTCTTCGATTGTTTTTTGAGGGAATATTATTATAACTCCAATTCGCTGTATATCTACGTTTTTCCGATAGAAGGAATTACCTCTTCAGCTATTCGATCAGTGGACTTTTTGGCAATAGATAATTTTGAAGAGAACACCAATTCTGAACTCCTTCTTCGATGATCACTATTGTATTTTTTTTGTTATTTCGAAAGAAAATGTGTATCTACACGGGGCATGCGTAGTAGTGTTTTCAACCAAAACATTTTTCATCAAAAATTATCTGGAACTATTTATTTGAGTGAGTTTGTGCAATGGTGCTTTGGCTATGAGCAATTTCAACAAAAATTATCTGAATCATTTTGGTGAGACTTTACATCTGAATCGACACATAGTTCAGTCAAAAATATTCTGAATCGTCTCGATATTACCTTAAGTATTTCGGCTCATTTTCACTCATAAGCAATAACATACGATTCACTTGAAAATATTTAACATTTAGAGTAATTCCTTTCGTTGGTGATGTATTTCTCACAGACTTTCTTAGTAACAAACTGCACGAGCCTTTCGTTTGATGGAAACCAATCTGATGAATCTCCCCACTATGTGTCAAAGTTGATGTCCTTGTCAGTGAAATCTCGCCCACGAACCTGCTTACTGAATTGAAACATTGTGACTTGAATTGAATTGAGTTGAATTGAAAACCAATCTGATGAATCCTTCCACCCGCACGTTAAATTTGGTGTCTGATTGGTTTCGTCTATGTAATGGTTCCTTGAGGAATTTTGTATAGGGTTGATTTTCGGTTACCATTGAGATATCATGTCATTGGCAACCAAACACCATTTTCATATGGGAACGAAGATTATATACTCGTAACACGAAGCTATCGAATTTACAAAGTGGAGTTATGAACGAGTTAAGCCGTCACTGCAAAAAAATGGTGGATATTAAACGACTTTGATGGGTGTCTTTCTAACAAACTTGCTTACTGAAATTTCTCTCGTCAATGATTTATTCCTCACAAACTCTCTTACTAACACACTGCATGAGACTTGTTTAATTGAAACCAAATCTAATGAATATCAAATTTGGAGTCTCAATTGTTTTGTATATGTTACTGTATTTCGAGAAATACTGTGATTACGAATTGTCCATGAAAATGTTCATTGAAGGCATCTGTTTCCCCATCGTCTCATGCCTTTTTGTTCACCTCAATTTTTCATTTTGAATCTCGTTGACATTTTATTTTTCACGTATTCTTTTCGTTTCGTTGCAATTCGTTTATCTAACACGTCAAGTCGAACACATAGTTTATGAGTTGTTGTTCTCTATATTTCGTAATCTTATTATTATTTTCAAGACCTTTCGTTCTATGCATTAATCTTTATACCTCTCTAACGCGTAATTATTGCACGCTGCCTCTATTTCTCATCATCACAATTATTTTTATGATTCAATTATCTCATTTTTGCCTCATTTCATTTCATATCGTTTTGTCTCTTCCAACACTAACCCGCAACACACTTTACCCCCACTTCTTCCAAAAAAAAAAAAAAAAAAATCGTAAACACTCGAACTTATTTCAACGAACACCAACTACTAAATAGGATAATAAATACCCACTCGCACATTTACTTTTCAGCAGTAATACCACAAGTAATTAAATTTTCGCGATGAGTCTGTCGATTCATTTCTGAACGAAACTGAATTGCTTCGAGAAAACACCACTCACTCGTGGTGTTTTCTCGATACAATTCAGTTGAGTTCAGAAATAAAAGACTGACTTATGAGATAAATTCAATCACGAGTGGAATTTTATTAGACTATTTTACGAAGCATTAAGAGTATCATTATAAACATGAACAATCAATTTATCATAACGATAATCAATCAACTATAATCACAAAAAAAATATTATAACTATCAATAATTTATTATATAGTTATGATGCGACTCTTTTTGACGTTTTCGCCTACAATTTTTATGATCTGTCAAGATGTCAAACTTTGCTTTGTCATCTATGGTTACATCGTTGAAAACACCAACGCTGATAGACCAATCAGAATTGAGAGACAGCTGGTGTTTTCGCGATAATACAAGTTGTCTTTGATTTGTGATTGGTCAGATTACGTGAATATCTTGAGAAGAGTGGAATAGTCGTTGAAATGACTTCTTCGATTTTTTCAACCTGTAGAAGTAATTTCTCTGGTCGTTGATGTATTTCTCTCACAAACTGTCATACTAACACACGCACGAGCCTTGTTTAACTGAAACCGATTCTATGAATCTTCCCACCATGTGTCAAAGTTGATATCCTCGTCAGTAAAATCTGACTCACGAACCTGCTTACTGAATTGAAACATTGTGACTTGAATTGAAATGAATTGAATTGAAACCGATCTGATGAATATTCACATTTGATGTCTGATTACTTTTATATATGTACTTAATTGTTACTTGACAGATACTAGAATCATGAAATTTTAACGAACCGAAAGTGCTTATTTTTCGATGATTCGCAAAGATCCAAAACATCGTTAATTCATGTATTGGTAAATGGTACACGGTAAATGGCGCTGATGCATTCTTTCCTGATGACGATGGCAGTCATTTTCTTTTTTATTGATTATTCCTTAAAAACACTCTGTATACCCATTTCACTGAATGATAGTTGACAAACTCCTTTTTTTTACCTCAATTTATCGTTTCGCACCTCGTTGGCATTTTATTTTTTTACGTTTCCTATTTCGCAACGATTCCTTTCATACAACACGTCAAGCAGAATGTATATTTTATTCATTGTTCTCTCTATTTCGTAATATTATTATTATTTTCACGACGTTTCGTTCAATGCGTTAATCTTTATACCTGCCGAACGCGTACTTTATACTATTTCTCCATTTTTTCATTATCATTATTATTTTCATGCTTTCATTGATTTATTTCGTTTTGTTCCATCTAACGTATCAAGCTTGATATTTGTTAGACGCCTAGTGTATGCGACGTCCTCTTCAATTTTTTTATTATTGTCATTATTTTCATGGCATTTTGTGTCCTTCCATCCAAAGCGTCAAATTTGATACATCTCGGCTCTCATACGTAAACTTTAATGACCTCTATATTTGATACACAGATTAATTACACAGATTTTAGTTAGGCTTTCGAACGGGTTTCACATGAACAATTTCTAAGAAATCTGCCATACTTTGGCTTCTCACCTGATATTCAACACCTTTTAAAATATTATTTATCAAATAGAAATTTATTTTGTCAAATATAAGGGAGTCAAATCATCGACAATTATTGCTAATTCAGGTATTCCTTAGGACATCTTCTATTTCCTCTGTTTATTAATGACATAACACACTGCATAAATTCACATAAATCATTATATGCTGACGAAAATTTTCAGGAAAGTAGATAATTTATCAGACTGTAACTTACTACAGGACGGTTGATTGGTGTGAGAAAAACAAACTAGGATTAAATATTGATAAATGCAAAATTATGTCACTTACTCGGAAACAAATTCCAGTGAAATTTAATTGTCAAATCTACAACTCGTGTTTACGAATTCAAAGACCTTGGCTTTTCATTCCATCGCAATACCTATAGCTACTTATGAAATCATGTTCGCAATAGACCTTATATACACCTCTAATTGGGTTTTCGAACCTGCTGGATGTATTCAATAGATAAATAATAATTTTCGTAATTTCGTTGATTCATCCCGATTCATTTCGTAAGCGTCGAGCTTGACATTTGATGCTACATGCATACTTCATAAGCTGTCCTCTATATTTCTTACTATTATTATGTTATCAAGTTCTTTTTCTGTTTTCAAATGCACCATCAACCATATTATTCTTGTCATTATATGAGTTTTATTGATCAAGAAGCTAATCGAAGATGTAAGGGAATTAATATTTTGTTTGAGGAACTTTGCGAATACATCTGTTAATTTTATTTCAATGTCTAATGTGGTAATAACTAAGAAAGTAGTTGTTTTCTGCACTTCTGCCGTATATTGAAGAAGCAAAATATTTTTTCTTTGATTTCGTACCAACCTCCATTCTTCAACACCATTTCTGGATGAGAACTTCAATGGAAGGTGATTATGATAGAAATTCGTCTCTTCAAAGTATCAACATATTGTTGTATACCTAATAATAACAAAGTTACTGTTTATGAATAATTCTACAACTGAAACTGCTTGATTATATTTCTTAACATCTTTACGAATCGCGATTGATACCGATTTCATCAAAATCTGTCATTCGCAAGTATGGATCAATAGTTTTTATATTATTGCAAATTTGGTCTCTACAACTAATTTGAAGTATACATTTTTATCCGAAACGTAGAGATCCGGAGTCATGATATTTATATGATGTTTTCTAGTCATTTTGACATATTTTTCCTCAACCATTTCACACTTTGTTATATATGCAATTTTTTGATACCTGGAGTTGAGTAAATTTTTCTCAATTATTGACACTCCTTATACTGAATTCGTATACTTACTATGAAAACATCCACCAAAATTGCTAGATTTTGATCTATTGCATTTTGGTATCTATTGATGGGTAATTTTGTTGACTCATTTCACCAAATAACATTTGACAATATTGAAACTTCGAGCATGTTTTGTATTGAATGAATAATTTTGAATCGTTCCTATATAATGCCATAAAGATGGCGGCGATGGCGCATATCCAAACGTTAATGTTATTTCCTTGTTTTTGTTTTTATCTCTATAGTTTAAATGGCAATACCTTTCTATCCAAGTGCAGGAAGACGTTACAAACGCTTTCAATGCATGCTTGAGGTTTGAACACACGGTAAGGGTCGAAAAAATTATTGAAACGCATACAAAAACACACACAAAAACGGTTGAAACCCTCACAAAACCGCTTGAAACGTACTCACAAACGGTTGAAACGCAAGCAAAAACGCTTCAAACGCATACAAAACAGTCTGAAACACACCACAAAATCGCTTGAAATGCACGCACAAATGCTTGAAACTCGTACAAAATGGTTGAAACGCTCACAAAAACGCTTGGAACGCACGCAAAAACGCTTGAAACGCACTAACGGTCGAAACGCACAAACGAATGGTCGAAACGCACGCAAAAAACACTTGAGCCGCATGCAAAAACGATCGAAACTCCTGCAAAAACGCGTGAAACGCACTAACAGACGCTTGAAATTTTAACTCAGACGCTTGAAAAGCATCACAAAAACGCTTGAGACGCGTGCAATACGGCTGAAACGTCTGCAAAGTCTAAATGTTCGTATTGTACCTTCAATACGAACTTAGCCTCCTATAACCTTTGGGCTTTGGAAAATGCTTGAATATGTTCCCTGACATCGAGATGAATCCATTGATGCTAAAATTATCGATTGATCTATCATTCGTAGAGATATAAAACAGCGTTAATTCATATATTGGTCACCTCGACAATAGGCGCTGATGTATTCCTCCTTGATGACGGTGCCAGTAATGTTTTTTTATTGATTATACATTCTAGCCTTCTATAAACTGGCTGTCAGTTGAGAAGCTCCATGTTTTTTATTATTATTTGAATTCAAACGCCTTATATATTTCTCGGTAACGCACTGTATACGTTCCCCATTGGAATCGCACGTTGAAACACTACAACTCCCGTTATACCGTCATGTTTTTTCTTTTCAATGATGTTATTTGAGACACCCTGTATACGATCCACAGTGATTTGGAAAACAGTAGCAATGTTTTTTTTCTTAAATGTTATGTTGGTACAACTGGTATAACTCATTGACAGTCGCCATGTTTTTTTCTCTTAAACGCTATATTTTGAGATGTCCTCTATATACGTTGACATTTTTGACAAATAACCCCCATGTTTTTTTCTGTTAAATGATATATTGGTACACCCTGTATACCAAATTTGACAACCTCCAAGTTCTTTTCTCTTCAACGTTGTATTTAGAGACACCCTGTTTAAACGTTGACATTTGACAAACTGCATCCATGTTTTTTTTCTCTTAAATGATATGTTGGTACACTCTGTATGGCAGCAGCCATGTTTTTTTTCTCTTAAATACTATGATGGTACACCCTGTATGGCAGCAGCCATGTTTTTTTCTCTAAAATGTCTAGTTGGTTCACCCGGTATACCAAATTTGACGGCCGCCATGTTTTTTTCTCTTAAATGTTGCGTTGGTTCACCCGGTATACCAATTTTCATAGCTGACATGTTTTTTTCTCTTAAATGTCAACTTGGTACACTCTGTATGGCAGCAGCCATGTTTTTTTCTCTTAAATACTATGATGGTACACCCTGTATGGCAGCAGCCATGTTTTTTTCTCTAAAACGTCTAGTTGGTTCACCCGGTATACCAAATTTGACGGCCGCCATGTTTTCTTCTCTTAAATGTTGCGTTGGTTCACCCGGTATACCAATTTTCATAGCTGCCATGTTTTTTTCTCTTAAATGTCAACTTGGTACACTCTGTATGGCAGCAGCCATGTTTTTTTCTCTTAAATAGTATGATGGTACACCCTGTATGGCAGCAGCCATGTTTTTTTCTCTTAATCGATGTATTTTGAGTCGTGGTTACCCCCACCCCATCCCCCCATTGGAATCGCACGTTCAAACGCTACACCCCCGTTACCCATCAATTTTTCCCATTTTTTTCATACATCATTATTATCATCACACTTTCAAACTATGAATTTGTCATCTATAATCATTATTCTTCTAATATTATAATCGCGCTGTGTACTGGCAAAACCTTATCTCTGAAACGTATCGACTCCGACTACGTCACACGATGAACGCAAAGCATCGACGATCCGCCACAGAGAAGTCGCTACTGCGCATGCGGTAATAGAACATACGTTGCCTTACTACTAAGTTTCATGATTTGTCACAAATTTTGCATGAATTTGGCATATTGAAATTTTTTCAAAATCTTGTGGAAAGTAAATAGAATGAGAATGAGAAAAACAAGTATATGTTCAATGAATAATAAAACGGTATTTGGCATAATTTCGGATACGAAAATCTAGTAGAGGTTTGTATAGAAATAATCTAAACATTTCATAGGTTACCTGATAATTATTATATGAACAACATCAAAAAATCTCTTGAAGTTGGAATTGTTGTAGTAAATCAGTTAATAAATACTAGTAATATGGGGGACTGGTTACTGACTGCTACAAACTGAACAAAACTTTATAGGGAACTAGAAATTTATCATTTGATACCGGCAAGTAAATAAATAACTGAATGAGTAGAACTGAACTGAATCAAGTAATTCTCATATTCATATTAGTCGGTTTTCTAGAAGAAATTTGATGAGAAACCCTACAAGAAGCTGCCACGATGTTTGCTAGAATCAGGTAAGAACTGTAAAAACCGATAATTTACAAAGGCAATAATAGGTGCATTATTTATTCGATTTAGGAATCACTGAATCTTCTTATGGTCGTCTATATGTTATAGTTTGACTCGAGAGGAAGTATACGTAGTGAAGCATGTTAGTAATGTTTCATCAAAAAGATGTCGTGAGCATGTGAATCTAATCTAATCTATTGTGTAAAACTAACGAAGTTTATCATCATGAAAATGAACCGGTCAGAGCACAAATTGTTACAAACCTTATCCTATTGTTACTTCACCATTTCGTTATAAATATTTTATTTGAAAAATAATTCCACAAATTTTAAATTCTTTCGGAAAATCTAAAGAAATGTACGCGGAGCTATTTGAAAAAAAACGAATTTGTGAGTAGTATCAAAATGAGCGCCGTCGTAAATTTGAGATATGTACTGATCTGACTGGAATGTTAAAAAAAAATTACATAAAACTTGAGATAAGCAATTGTCTCCATAATTTTAAACCATATCTTTGTACTTCCCTTCGAATACTCCACGACGATTGATACTCCCTTATCAAAATCAAGCTCCAGCTTCATCCAGGAATAATCGAACCTAACACCCCACTATTAATCCTCGGTCTATATTCTCCATTTACAAGCATGTTCACCGGAGTCAAAGCACTGAAGTGGAGATCCGCTATGATAAGCGCATGCAACGATATATCTGGCAGTAAGTTATATCCCCGGGACACTGAGTCCTGAATTTCAGAAGGATCGCTGGCAATTCCAGGAAAACGTCCGTCTGTGCATTATGCAGTCGCCCGAGGAAAGGAGAGGTCAACCAGGACAAAAAACGACTCGTAGGGTCGGAAAGTCACGTTTCTGGTACAATTTACTGTTTGTAGGGCCGACTGATAACGTGGAAAGATAGATGTAAGGAAATAAATTCATCCCGGAAAGGCAGGTTTATATTACACGTTTTGATAGCGTGTGGGATCAATGGCGGGCGGAATTCAGCAGCCAGTATGTTACTCTTACTGACAATTCAATTTTGTACTACTTTGTCGGATTTATTATTGGCGGAAATATCACGTATCGTGTTGGTAATAAAATCGTATATCAAATTTCCGTTGCTATATTTCTGTGAATATTGTCACTACTACAAGGCAGAAAACGAAATATAACTCTTTCGTCTTTGGTTCATTGTCGTGGCTACGTGAGAAGTAATAGTGTGATTATGTATTCATTGCTAATACAGTCATTGAGAAGATAATGTAATTTGCTTGGCGATATTTTGTCAATGCTCCTTTTTGTAACTTTTAGTTACCAAAGTCGAATTGTAACAAGGGTTTTATTCAGGTACTGACTGACTAATTCATCTACTATGACAAATCCAATAACATATGAGCAACATTTGTTACATGCCTTGGAGAAAGGTTATCAGATAGATTCTATGTATACCGATTTCTCGGAGTCATTAGATAGGGTCAATCATTTGTTATTGTTGGAAAAACTGTAAGCTCTAGGTTTTGGTACTGGTATACTAAATTGGATGAAAAGCTTCCTAGCACAACGTTTTTAGTGTTTATAGTATTAATAATTACGTTTCAAAAACAATTTCTGTAGCTTCCGGTGTACCACAAGGATCTCATTGTGGACCAATATTGTTCAATCTATTTGTGAATGACATTGGCAATAATTTACAGTATGCAAAGTTTTTACTATTTGCTGATGATTTGAAATTATATTCATCAGTTAGTGATGTCTTAGACAGTCAAATTATTCAGAACAAATTGGATATAATTTACGATTATTCCTGAACAAACAACTTGTACTTGAACATTCAGAAATGTCAGATTATCACTTTTTCCAAATAAAAAAATATCCTTAATCAGGACTATAATATTGATGAAAAAGTACTGGACAGGATAAACGAAATAAGAGACCTTGGGATTACTTTAATCAGCAACTAAACTACGAAATACACTTCAATAATGTTTCTGCAAAGGGAAGCAAAATGTTAGGATTTATAATGAGATATGGTAAAGAGTTGTCATGTAATGCTCTCAAAACTTAATATTGTTCTTTAGTAAGATCATCACTGGAATATGCCTCAGTTGCATGATTCCCATATTAAAAATGTGACATTGAAAAAATTGAAATTCGATTTCTGAAGTATACGTATATCATTCAAAATGAAGACATATTCGAACTTTAATGGTCAAAATACTTGAAATAAACTTAACTCAACAGAACTCACTACACGGCGCTCTCAAAATGATATGATAGTTGAAGAGCTGCCAATATGATTTACTGACTGACAGGTCAGGAAACCGTCTACTTGGCATGAAATTGCATTCTTGGTGTTGCATCAAGTCGCCTAGATTTTTAGAATTTTTCCAGGTCAAGGTCAAGGAGGGGGGGGGGGCGCTTGAAAACCAGTCAGTTTGTGACCGTCTTTTGGTTTCACATGTCGGTAGATATGGTGCTGTACATACCTTCTGGCAAGTTTGACCTACGAACGATGTCAATATAGAGAGTTATTCCGAAAAATCCGCCTCGTACGCGGGTCAATCTTGGCAGAAGGTATGTTCAGCACCATATCTACCGAAATGTGAAACCAGCAAACGGTCACAAACTGACCTGGAGAAATTCCAAATATACATCTAGGTGACATGGGGGAACACCAAGAATGCTATTTCATGCCCAGCAGACGGTTTCCTCACCTGTCAGTAAATTATATAGGCAGCTCTTTAACTATGACATTCATTTACAAACTACTGTCAGAAGTCAACTGTCCTCATCTTCTAGAAATTAGTACCTCCAATGTAAAATCTTACAATACCACAAATCCTCCACTTTTTAGCATACCTCCACTTTTTAGCATAAAAATCACAGCACTTACAGGTCTATTCTCTAAAAAGTCGTTCTTAACGAGTCGTTCAATTTACGATTACGTCAATCTAAACGACAATTCAGAAATTCGTATTCTGTAAACAATGTGGTTACGGCTTCAATCGTTACCGAATGAATAATGACCAACCTGAATTTTTGAGACGGGGAACATATAAATTCATGTTTTGTGATTGATTGATGGATGAAAACAAATATTTGAATCTGCCTGTTTCAGTTATTTTAATATTTTATGGATACTTGAATAAATGATGGAAATTGGTGAATATTACGGAATCGTGAAAAAAAAAAGTATATTATAAAGGCAACAATTTTCCGTATATTTGGATAAATTGAAGGAGAAAAACTAGTGGTTTCGTACAAATAAGTATGAACTAAGTAAACTAGAAATTCTCAAAGAAACTTGGCACCTTACCTTACAGCCAAACTGAACTGCTCTGTTGGGAATTTTGTATAAATAAAGGAGCCAAATAAACAACCAATATTTCTGATTCTTCGTGAATGCACCTGCTGCCTGCAGAAGACTGAGACATGACACACGATTTATTTTTTGCCACAGACTTCTGGAAATTGCCATGAGCAAAAAAATGAAATGCTAAAAAAATGTGTAATTGGTCATTGAATGGAAATTTACTATTTTTTGTTTTCTTGTATAACTGAACGTATCCTCGTATTCCTGAGGGACATTGCAGAGTGATCTCTCATTTCATTAAATAACTCCCACGCCAGTTCTCTGGTTAATCTAAAATCTTTCCGAAAATTTTCTTCAGGAGTCTCGAAAGGGTTGCTGATATTCCTCAGCTATCTATTGAATCTCCGATTCAACTCTCTACGGAACAACAGATACGCGATCTGATACCTTCATAAATCATCATAACACCTTCTCGCAGTTCTTTTAGGATTACAACCAATACGTCCCGCTCGAATTGATTCATTTCTATTGGATTCCTATTTAAATTCTGCAAAGGACGAGTGAGAATAATTTTTTTGCTGAACACGTCTATTATCGTTGACAGTTATGACAGCCAAATAGGTGTCGTCTGCTCAGCGATGTTTTGGCAACGATATATCGTTCAATAACGATAAAGAAACAGATAGTGAATAAGACTCTGTGATTTTATCGTTATTTAACGGCTTATCGCTTGGTTACGACTGCTAATAGACCGTCAGATAGTGACAGATTTAGGTGCCCCATTTTCACATACAAGCTTCGAATAGGGTTGAAAAGTGAGTCGATATTGAGTAAAATGAAGGGAAATTTACGAGTGGCTCGTGGGGAAAACATATGGAAAAATCAAAAAGAATTTCCATTAAATTTTCCGACGACAAAATCTACTTTTCCATTCACGCCACTCAAGTCATTATGTTTTTCGGTCTGGTGACGATGTAGGTTTTCATAGTTTCGATGGGCTTGCGTGGGAAAACCTGTTAAAATCTCGATTTTTCTTTACAAGATTACAGCCTCATTTCAACCCTTTAGCCACCTTCAACACTCAAGCCTTTGATCTTCTGAAGCCAGGTTCTATTAATTAATGATTAGGTGAACACGGCTAGCGTTAAAATATGGAAAATCGAATTTTCCATATGTTATCCCCAGGAGCCACTCGTAAATTAAAAAAAAAATTAATTTAAGGAATTTTTCAAACAAGTGTTGAAGAACAAATGAATCAAGTTGCCCGTTGCGTTTACATGAGTGTTTTTCTGAATAAAATCATTTAATTTTGAAGTTTTTTGTTTGCACGTAATGCAACGGTTTTCTAAAACCATTTGTAATACATAAAAAAAGAAAATGAAAGAATTAAATGTAGCTTCCTGTCAACCTATATATTGTGGACAGAAAGCCGACCTGAAAACACATTGGAAAAATCAACTTAGCACGACGTATTTCTCCCACGTGCAGAACTGCTGCAATTATTTCTTCGCATGCCCCCAATTAGGTCAAAATGAAAAAAATTAGTTTTTCAATAACGAGTCCTTATTATTATGAATATGCATCTTCTCTCACTTCTGATTACGTTGTCGATACTTTCTTGTATGTTCGATTACAGCCGTTCTTGCTTCTTTTTACTAAGTATACGCGAAAAATGGTTCAGGAAGAAACGATCACCAGTTCTTTCGTATGGCAAAGTTGCCCAATTTGCTGCCGAAAAAAATGTTTTTCAGAATTTGGAAAATTCCGAATACTTTCGGAGAAATCCGGCAAAATCATTTCATAAAACTTTGGCGTTACTTGAAGAAATTTTTTCGAATGAATGAGACTGTATCTTGGCCAATTTTACTTCTGTACAAGATGGGGGTTTCAAATTTGAAATCCGTGGTTTTGTCTTACAGAAACCATCATGAGCAACATTCCTCAAATATGGACCTGGATTTTTCATTCAATATTTTCTTACATTTGGACACCATAAAAGCTATGATCACAATTTTCTATTTCTATATTTTTCGATGACAAAAATCGACAGTTTTCGTTTTTAATTTTGTCGAATCGTTCAATTGAGCATTGGAGAAATCCTAGTGAGCATCAAAACACTGTCTAGATTTTGATGTAACCCCTTACTTCTTCTAATTTATTATGAAATCTAACTTCCAGCAAACTAATGTTAATAACAATCAGTTTATTGATAACAACTCTTCCTAAGCTCTAGAAGAAAAGAACTGAAAATTTAAAGTAAATCCTCGAAAAATCCCCCTTGCACATACTTATGCATTTTTGCATTAGTATTCGCATATTGCCCGTAACATCCTGGTGGCTTTTTCTTCGTCTTGCTCGTTGGATTGTTATTTCCAAAGTTAAATTTTGGCGTTAAATATGTATGTCACATGGAATATACTTGAACAAACGGTTTTTTGTAAATACCCATAAAAAATAATCCGTTGGAGATAAATCGGGGATTCAGGCAGGCCAGCGCACTTGTCTTTCCTTGCCTTCGCACTTGCTGATTTTGTTGCGGGTTTTCCACTGTATAATAATTATAAGGCCACTCGTGGAACAATCGCATTCATCATTCCAGATGATATTATTTGAAAAATCCTTATTTTGTTGAACTTCTTCAAGGCTATTATAATTGTAGGATTCAAGCATTCTTTCACTATCTCCTGGTCTTAGTTCTTGCGGCTAACTTGTAATTTATATGGAAAAAACCATGTGTATTCGGCTCCTAGGCACATTCAGTTCTACAGCAAATTGTCGTGTGAAACCTCGGGGATTTTTTTAGCCTTTAACAAAACGTTTTGTTGAAATATTATCACATGAAATGTACTACAATGCAAATTATCATTTCATATCAAAACTGACAGCATTTATAATAGCTCCCTCGTCCGCTTGAACTCTTCCACCATACTCAATTCGAGAATTACAAGAACTACCAAAAAGATTAACATTTTTGTTCAAATCATTAAAATACGTATAATGTGGTTGTGGACGTTTGGAGCATTGTTCTAAATATCTTTCACATGAAATCTTCTAATTTCAATCAACACTGTGATAAATCGAAACCATATCACGTTTTACTGAACTGGAAAACACCATTTTTGTCCTCTCTAATTGCGCAACTGCCTTAATTCAACCGACCCCGTATCTCTCAATATCCCTAATATTTATTTATCTTAGCATGTCCATGGTGTCCAACTCGATGGTTTCTCAATAACTCTGGACACGTTGCATGTAATGCCAAAAACACTCTCATCATTTGTAACATGTAAAGGACCCCGCAAACTCCTTATGGAATTTGGGTACTGGTGGATTTTTTTGAATTTTTGGTATGATGTAGTCCATGTAATTCTTAACCAATGTTACCATTGCGCCAACCCAAAAAAATGAGCAGTTTTGCAGCTAGGGGGCGTTGAAATCACCCCTTGGGCAGATTAGACTATTTATTTTTGAGCCCGGTAACAATATTTTCACTTGTTTCATTATTGCTAATGTTGCACAATATTGTGCTGTTTTATAAAAAAAAATCTTACCCCCTCCCCTTTTCCCCCAACTCCTATTACGGAACGCAAAAAAAAATATTTCTCGAGTTCCTTCAAATCGTCGAATGTTTAAATATGCCAAAATAAGGAAAATAGCAGTTTTTTATGATTATCCCCCCACCCCCCAAATGACACAAAACGAAAAAAGTTCGTTGGATTTTTCAGAATTTTTGATATGATGCAGTTCAAGTTATTTTGAATCGAAATAAATCGGGTGACAAACTCCAAAAATGAACAGTTTTGATGCTACGGGGCGTTGAAGTCATACCTTGCTCAGAATAGACTATTCATTATTATAGGCGGAAACAACATCTCTACGTATTTTTTTTTTTATTTTATTCCGAACAATTGTGTAAACTTTCATAAATTAAAAATTTAAAACCTCCCCCTTACCCCCAACCCCTATTTCAAAACACGAAAAAAATAATTCAGGCACCACCTCAAATTCAAATTGTGGATTTCTAATTTTTATTTATTTTCAAGATATTCGCCCAATTGATTGTTATTCAAAAATCATGAACTACGCCCTACTAAGAAGTCAGCAAACTCCATCAATATTTTTCTGAAGGGAGGGAAAGGTGATATTGAACAACTGTACGATTTCCTCAATTTGAGCTGATTATTTTGATAAAGCATTCGGGAATACATTTTTTCGTGTTTTAAATTAAGGGTAGGGGGTAAGGGGGAGGTTTTAGATTTTCATTTCATGAAAAATTACAGAATAGATCAGCATAATCTAAACTAAAATACGTAGAGCTATTATTTCCGCCAATAATAATGAATAGTCCATTCTGAGCAAGGAATGATTTTAACGCCCCCTAGCATCAAAACTATTCATTTTTGAAGTTTGTCACCCAATTTATTTCTATTCAAAATAACTTGAACTGCAACATATCAAAAATTCAGAAAAATCCACCGAAATTTTTTCGTTTTGTGTCATTTGGGGGGTGGGGGGATAATCATAAAAAATTGCTATTTCCCTTATTTAGGCATATTTAAACATTCGACGATACATTTGAAGGCACTTGAGAAATATTTTTTTTACGTTCCGTAATAGGAGTTGGGGGAAAAAGGTGAGGGGGTAAGAATTTTTTTTATAAAACAGTACAATATTGTGCAACATTAGCAACAATGAAAAAAGTGAAAATATTGTTACCGGGTTCAAAAATAAATAGTCTAATCTGCGCAAGGGGTGATTTCAACGCCCCCTAGCAGCAAAACTGTTCATTTTTTTGGGTTGACGCAATGGTAACATTGGTTGAGAATTACATGGACTACATCATACCAAAAATTCAAAAAAAACCACCGGGACCCAAGGAGTTTGCGGGGTCCTTTTCGCTACTGTATTTTGTTAATTTTTAAAAATATTTCGAGCAATTTAGACTTCAACACAACATACATATATGTTCATAGTTGGTTGTCTAACGTCATTCATAGAAACATTATCAGCATTCCCATGCTAATTTCGATTCAAAAACCACATTTGATGATTAATTCACATTTTACAAGTTGACACTACGAGGAGAAGAATTAAGTTCTGGATGCAACATCAGAATAAATCATAACTGTTCTATTCTCGACTCGTTCCTATTGAAGCTGCATACGTTGTGGTCCTGTTTGGTTTTCAGAGTAGCGACTTGTATTTTTGCCTAATAGAAAAGTGCCATCTATTTTACGCTTCGCAAGTGTCGATCTACAAATAAGAAAAAGTAAATGAAAATGATTTTAAAAGAAATATATCCTACTTACTTTGGCATCCTATGTTGTCTTCAAACGAATTTTTGTGAGTGCTTCAATTGTATGTCTGAGTTCTGGTTATTGAGCATAAGGAGTGTCTTCAAATTATTGTCTCAGCTTTCATTTTCAGGGTTTAATGTGATTATATACCAAATGTTCTGTTTGTTTTCAACTTTCGTTTTTCGTTTATTTTTATTTGTAAGCTGTCTGATGATATTTCAACTCTCAGCTGTTTTATTTTTCGAGCTATCAGTGTAGCCAAATTAGCTCTTGGGGTGTGTGACCCGAGATAACCAAACATATCATTATTTTTAAGCTGGTCAGATTGGTCGGTTATGCATGGAACATCCAAATATTGAAATCTCTGTTGTTGGTACCCTAACTTCCGAATTGAAAAAAATCTTCATGGTGGATTTCGTTTCCGACTAAGAGACGGGAGTTTTTGATGGAAGAATTCGTGAATGCTACAGGTGTCTAGCCATACAGGGGTTCCTGGTTTTGTTTGGCTGACGAATTCTGAATTTGTGAAGTGATCCTTTGTGAATATTCCGTTCTACCCTCCTCACCATCAACTCCAAAGTCCTGGCTTTTGATAGATGCCTATTTTGGATAGTTACGACAATTTGGAGTTTGAAAACTTTGAACCTCGCCAACACTTTTTTCTACAAGATAGAACCCTTCAACGGAAGTTGAGTTTTCCAACTTTCTTTTCCATCGTTTTCATGCTCGCAACTGTATAGAACAGTTATTTACTAAAGAAAATTTGTAGGGTTGTTGTACCCGGAGGAATTTAACCCAGGGAATTGTCACGGCTGTTGACTGGTTGTGTATCTCCCAAGCTTTGGTTGAGGTTCCGGTTGAGGATATTTATGGTATTATCGTTTCAGTATAGCTCATTTGCCCGAATTGTAAACTACCTGGTTTCTCCTGATAAATTGCTGATTGCTGTCAGATGAGATGAAGCCTTCTTCGTTGAAAGTATTTGTAGACTCCCTTCCCCCACTATCCCACTCCAGTTCTGTTAGTCCTAGGATCGAGTCCAGAATCTTCACGGTTGTCCCACCGGAGGAACAGGTTTCACTTGCAATTTCTTATATAGGATGAAATCCTACCATTTAAATTTTAATAAATAATTGTTATTCAATATTGATATTCTCCGGTTAAAGTTTATATCGTTCAACGTCGATCTGTAAACCACTACATAGTACCATGCTCTGGGAAAATTGATTCTCTAGTAAAATCATACATGTAATGAATTTAACCTCATGTGCAACAGATATCGAATATTGAATATTATTAGAATCACAGTCTTATTTTTGGAAACTGTTACTCTGACGTGAAGATTCATTCATATTAAATGTGTGTGTGTGTGTTTATTTATGTTTCTATTCATTTATCGATTAACACTCTTCAACTTGACAGCGTTGTATGGTAAAGTATCTTATAGTTTTGATTATAACATCTGAATTCGGTTGTTCAACTTTCCAAGTAAGTACTCGAAATGTGAAAAACGGAGTCTAACGGTAATATGTCATTGATAAAGTATAATCTAACCCATAGTGCCTACCGACAAAGAGCTGCCGTTCAACATTGCTCTTTTTTATTAAACTTTTTGAAAATAGGGTTACACAAAAAAAAGTTATTCCAACAAATAAAGGAAGATCACAAAAAATAGATGTAGCTTGATGACCAAATTAGAAAATTACTGGGTGATATAATCTGTACTCTCAGTATATTTTTTAGAGTGAGAAGGCACTGTTCGTGTCAATCTGTATAATATCAACATCCTCCTAATTTTCTTGAATTACCAAACTTGTGTGAATTTTTTAGAAATTCACCTACGGTATATGAAAACAAGCAATCACATCGGACTTGAAATAATGAAGTTATTGATGAGCAAACTTTATCAATAATTTGACTGTTTCTCTAATTTTGCCGGTGTTTATACATTATAGCATAAAAACCTCCATATTAGAAGTTCGTTGATTGAAAAATATGTTAAAATAAAATAGCAATCTTTAGGGATATTGCAATTGGTTTATTTCAGCAAGTTTTCCAGTGAAATAACTTCCACGCTACTGTGGTTGACGGGATAGTTGAAAGTTGCGATACATTTCTATACAACAGTTATTGAAGATCTTGTTACTGATTACTTCGAATTCATTCCAGGTTTTTCCACAAAGTTTCTTTTCGAGTTCTCGTATTCCCCACACAACTGCCATAAATCATGCAGAGAGCAGACCTAAGAAATTTATCAATTCCTGAAGTATTTTTACCGCTGCATTTGTAACTTTCTATCGGAAAATGTACATGGTATATATTGCAAATAAAAGAGAATGAGAAATGAAAGAACATGGGATTGATCTTATTGCTTACAAGATTTTCGAGACACATTCGTGAAAAATTAGTTTTAATATTGGATCCTGTATGAAATAATATTTTCCAGGCAGAGATATTGAGAAGATTAATAAGTTTGTACGAGAGTTCTGCAGTGCATGAGTTACGTGTCTTTGAGGGTATTGAAAAATTCCTCGTAATATCTTTGATATATTACGCACCGTGTTTCCTTGGAATAGTCTGGTAGATCACAAGTATTTTATTACGTTTCGAAATATTAATTAATACGAAATTCAACACAGACGTCAATAAAATTGTTGATCCACAAAAATTTGTACTTTTTTGGTATATCGCTTTTTGCAGAGAAAATATGAAAACACGAAATTGTCTATACAAATGATGGTAATGCTTGCTGCTTTACTTGCTGAAGAGAGCGGAGAGTTCTCCTTTTCTAAGTGATTCCCCCTGATTGAAGTGATATTTTCTATATGGTTTTTTATCCTATAAGTTGGTCACAATGAAGACTCGATAGTCATGATCAATTCTCAAAGTCCAATATGAAATGTTAGAATTGCCCCACTAACATGATTTTTATACTGGAGTTTATTGATTCGCAATCGATACCACTATGAATGCAAAAAAAATAATAAGTGATACTTCTCATTTTACAAAAATCTTTGATGTTTCGGAGTGTATTTCTGTCTTCGTTATCAATACTGCAAATTACTAGTTGAACATCAATAGTAGTAAGTAAAATGGCATACCATTTGGGTGAAGAGAAAATCGTTTGACAATACTGAATTCTATAAATATCAACACAAATAAAATAAATATTCCTATAAGTTTTTTCATATTATCCACTTCTCTATCGCAAGTATTCTCATATAAAAGTATGGTTTCAGATTTTGGACTTCTGTTTGGGGCTTGTGATCTCAAAAACCACTAATTCACAACTTGTTTGGATCTATTGTGTGGCCTCTCATGTTATTTCACAATTCTGTCTAATCCAGGTTAAACTTCAATACAGCCATTTGGGAGGTTGTGGGTTTTCCATCACTAGTGTTGGAAACCTCAGCTTTGTCAGGCCCGGTTTTTTGAAGTATTGTTGAAGTGTCTATTAGGAGCCAACGTGTTAAAAATTATGTGTTCGGTAACTTTCATTTGGGTTTTTCAACCAAATTTTATATGGATGTTATGTAACCGAAGGTTTCGTGTGGAATGGTATAAATGATTGTATTTTTTCGTAAAATCAAGATTTGTGACATTGAAACAGATAATTGGTTTGTGCTTTGTGGCGGAAATACATAATGATAATAATCTATTGTGTATGTGTATGTGCGGCTATAGTAAGGTGACCATATTAAAAGAGCTCCGATAGACATTCAGTCCTAGTATGTGAATGACTGCAATAAAAATTATGAAAACAAGTGAAATATAAAGATTATGATGTTCTGAATAAGTCCCGTAACATATACATTTCCAAGTATACTAAAATTGTGAGTAAATCAGAAAGTTAACCGAATCAATAAGATATACCCAGGAAGAAAAAATTGTCAACAAATGCCTTTATCAGCTGAAGATAAACATTTGGCTAAAGGTACCCACGTACGTTAAGAATAAAATATCCGATTAACTATAATGGAAGAACTTCGTCAAGAAGTTATAAAGAACAGAATAGAAATAAGGAGTGCAATAGAAGCTAGTGAAGCAAGAGTATTATTGAGACTCGAGGAATTGAATAGCAAAGTAAATAAGTTAGAAAAGGAAAATCAACATTTGAAGAAGAAGGTCGAACTGCTGGAAAGGACAGCAAAAAAGAACAATATTTTGATATTTGGTTTGGAACAAACAACAGATATCACTACTGTCAATGTCTGCGACGAATTAAAAAACTATTTAGGAGTCAATATCACTGAAAACCACATAAATAATATTTATCACTTGAAAAACATAAGGCAAAAACCATTGAAAGTGGAGCTGGTATCTTATGTAAAGAAACAAGAGATACTTAGAAATTGCAAAAAGCTGAAGGGAACAAACATTTCGATACTGCAAGACTTGACTTTTGAACAGAGTGCAGAAAATAGGATATTACGTGAAAATCTGAACAGAGCCAGATTAAATAAAAATAATATAACTTATATAAAAGGAAACAAGCTATACATAAATAATAAAGTATACACGGCGGAACAACTTGAAAACACTGAAGAAGATTCCCTTTACGAAAAATTCAACAGCGCACCCCCTACACCGACCATCAGAAATAAAGAATTTACCACTGAAACTGAAGCCGATCAATCAGAAGTTTTCAACGATACAATCAGCCAATTTTCAGCTACTCAAGAAACAGCATCTCAACAAAAAAATAAGGCTACTGAAGACAAAACTGTCACTATCAACTCTGGAGCAATAAAGAAGAAACCATTGGCATCAGTCTCAAATGGTAAAAATAGACTGCGATCCTGAAATAGATGAATAAACTACACCACCTACAAGGGCAAGTTTTTGATATGATTAAAATTATCCTTTAGATATTTTAGTAATTAATAGGTATTCCAGATTGCACATTCAAGTAACGATAGCATAGAACTATTCGCCGTGATATATTATTGTTAATTTCATCTGTAGGTATGGATCCTTATATAAGAGACTTCAAAGTAGAGAAAATAACATACCCTCTGAATAATTGCAATGAAGCGAAAGAAGTTTTATCGATAAATAATAATTTCAGTAATTTAAAGATCCTCAATACTAATATTTGTAGTGTCTCCAAAAACATAGATGAACTCAGAATCAATCTTGGGGAACTTGGTACGAACTTTGATTGCATAGTCTTAACAGAAACCTGGCATGTGCCAGATACTTCTCCCCTCAATATGACTGATTATCTAACTATATACAATGAAAGCAACTATAATCAAAATGATGGAGTCATTGTTTTTGTGAAAGCGGGCTTATATCATTCCCACATTTCTACGAAACTGAGCGGAAGTGTATTATTGAAAATTAAAATGATTGTAGATGAACGGACCATTTGCCTCTTTGCATTCTATAGATCTCCAGCAAGTAAAATTAATAACTTTTTAGACCAACTTAATGACATATTGAACAAAGAGAATGATAACCAATACTGCAGCTTATTTGTTGGTGATATAAACATTGATTTAATGAAAGAAACTGATGACTCAAGAACCTATCTCGACATAATGAGTGAATATGGGTTTCATTCAACCATAAATACTACTACAAGAGCGAGGAATGGATCTGAATCATGTCTAGACCATATATTCATTAAGATGAAACAGCACAATTATAATAATCTACTGCCTATCACTATTTCTACCACAATCACGGATCACTACATACAAATCATACTGAATAATAAAAAAAATCATAGGATCAATCATAACTCAAAACATTATTTCCAAAGATTGGACAAAGCATCACTGCTAGAATCCATTAGCTACATTAATTGGGATACTGAATTATACCCGTTGCATGATCTTGAATCTGCAACAGAAAAATTCATCAACATAATAAATACATGTATTCGTAAATCAACTAGATACATTAAAATAAAAAATAGTAACCGAAGAAGAAAAACCTGGATTACGAACTCATTAATAAAACATATAAATCAAAAAAACCAATTATATCGCTTATGGAAACTAACTCCGAATGATCAGAACATGAAAAATAACTACCTATCAACCAAAAAAAAAACTGAGGAAAAAATTAGATGTGCGAAAGACAAGTACTATAAGAACTTGATGGAAAATGAAAAAAATTCAAGCAAAAAACTATGGAACACGGTAAATGAAATTCTGAAAATAAATACAAAAAAACAAATAAAGAATGTCGAAAATGATAAAGGAGAGATTGTAACCGACCAAAAAAGTATTGCGGACATGTTTAATAGCTTTTTCGCTAATGTAGGAGAAAATCTAGCAAAGAATATTAAAAAAATCCAACCTACAAAGGTAATAAGTATGTAAATAAAAATTCTATTTTTCTCACACCAACAAATATAACTAAAATAAAGAACACCATAAATGACTTGAAAAATAATAAATCTCCCGGGCATGATGGAATTAAAGCTGAAAATTTAAAAATTATCATTGAATTTATTAGCAAACCTTTAATGGAAATTATAAATAAATCATTCGAATTAGGAATATTTCCCTCAATTTTGAAAAACTCAATTGTGACACCAATATTTAAAAGCGGTGACGCCGATAATATCACGAACTATAGGCCTATCTCCGTCCTACCATCAATAAGTAAAATTTTCGAAAAAATTTTAAAAGTGAGATTAGGAACATTTCTTAAAAAATATAATCTTTTATCAACATCCCAGTATGATTTCAGAGATAATAAATCTACTACTGATGCAATTCATTCCCTAACAAAAATCATCTATGAATCTCTAGACTCGAGTACTCCCTCTATAGGTGTTTTCATAGATCTGAAAAAGGCATTCGATACGGTCGATCACTCCATACTTCTAGATACCCTGGAAGATATGGGTGTGAGAGGCATAGCACACAAGTTATTAAAAAGTTACCTAACAAACAGGAACCAAAGAGTAAGAATTGAAAGCCAGGTAAGTACGGAAATGAAAGTAACATGTGGTGTACCTCAACGGACAGTACTGGGACCGTTGTTATTCGTGATTTATTTGAATGACCTATTCATCCAAGATACAATTGGAAAGATCATCAGTTTCGCGGACGACACTGTCATATTTTATAAAAACGATGACTGGTACAATCTAAAACTGAACATTGAAAAAGATCTAGGGAACATCAAAGACTGGTTTGACAGTAGATTACTTTCTATTAATTTCGATAAGACGGTATACTTACCATTTAGCAGTCATACTACATCCTTGCCAGAATACAATCTCAACATTCAAACAGATTTTGTAATTAAACCTGCCAAAAAAATTAAATATCTAGGTATATATATAGATAATCATCTCAGATGGGACCATCATATGAAGTATTTAACTAAAAAATTACGTTGTATTCAAACAAGTTGTAAAACCTTTGAACTACAAATACAAAAAAATTCTATATCATAGTTTAGTTGAATCACACCTGAATTATGGAATTATTGGTTGGGGAGGAGTATCGAGAACGCACGTGTATGCTCTCGAAGTTTCTCAAAGGCGATTTCTTAGATTACTACTCAACAAGCCTGCAAGATATTCAAGTAATTTGCTTTATGCAGAAACACAAATATTAGATATCAGACAATTATATAGCATTCAAATAGGATGTCAAATATATAAAAACAAACATAAACATAACACTCCGAACCATCCATATGCAACGAGAACAAAACATCAATATTACATACCACTGGCGTCTAAGTCCATCGGACAGAAAAGCTACTTGTACCTAGCCCCAAAATTACTGAATTACTTACCAAAGGAAATTGTAGATGAAACTTCTCTGAAACGCTTTAAAAAGCGACTCATAACATTTATAAAGAAAAGTGATAAAACTGATATTCATAAATTGATAGAAAATTAAAAAAAAAAAATTAAACTGTGTTTCTCCTATAGGTATCTATTCCAATTCACTGAGCGTTTGATACTAAATTTTATTATATTTATTTATTTGTATTTTATTGTAAAAAAAACTTTTTAACATTTATTATATTTATTTATTGTATTTTATTGGAAAAAAACTTTTTAACATGTATAATTGTGATCCCGTATTGTCTATTTTACCTCACCAGACACAATATTTATTTATTAATTTAAATCTTAATTTAATTTTATTGAAAATATATTTAAACATGTATAATTGTATTTTCGTATATATCTATTTTATCACACCAGACACTTTAGTATTAGTACATTTATATTTATTTACATTGTATTTGCCACAAACAAGTACGTATAGTACTTCTGTGGATATTTTCACGTTTATTCATAATTACTTTTTTAATTCTTAATGTTTGTATCGATTTTATCACGAATAAACGTCATTATTATTATTATTATTATTATTCCATCTTTTTCACGTTGTTTATTGTTATTTTATCCGATTCTGGGTTCAGTAAATCTAAAATATGGAAGAACTATAGAGAAGCGCTAATTTTACAGCTGAATATGTGGCCATATTATGCAATTTAGTATATAAATATAAAAATTTTATGTAATTATGAAGATATCGAGTGAAAGGGACTGGTTGTCAAACTTGGAAGACAAAAGAGGAGGAATGGAACGTATCATGAATCAGAATTAAATTTACATAGTCGTGGTTCTCCAAGAGCTCAAAAGACTTCAAGGACAATATAAGGCACATTTGAAAGAGGTTGCAGAAAAGGCATTGCTAAACATTAGGAAAACACTAGTGATAGAAAACAAGGAGAATTTAAGCCCCACTGAAAAAAAATAGTATCATCTACTTGAGTATTATGAAGGCTTGCACAGTGAATATGATGATAAAAA